>CM060914.1:107410000-108610000 GCA_030737875.1 Allium sativum
AAGAACGGTAATCTACCCAGATTTCTATATCTCTTTAATAGAGCTTCTATATCTGATCCTGGCTGTGGGAGCACAACAGGCTCATTAAATTGTCGAACCATAGGATTACTTCTTCTGCTTCTGCCACTCATTTTTCTATGTCTGCAAGTAGCAGACAAAGTGTTAGGCCAACAGAAAAGGTATTTAAAGCATAGAGACATATATTTAAATGTATATGCGTCTATCAGGGTGTATTTCATTCTGTTACACTCATTCTAGGATATTACTGATCCTATCTGAAATGAGTTATTCGTCATAGAATACTACTGATTCTATTTCTGATGATTTCGTTAATATGTTATATTCCAGAACTAAGTTTAACCAAAGCTCTGATACCAAGTTGTGACGATACCCCCATTCCATGGTGGCAAAGGTAATCTTTGGAATATAACACATAAACAAATGATAGCAGAGCAGAAATATATAAATACACCAGATAATGAACAACAGAATACACTGGATAAATATAAACATCAGAGTTACATAATATACAGGATCATACTTAGTACAAAATACAGTTCAACTTTACATAAAATGTCTACAGCGGAATCAAAAACATAATATGTACAACAAGAGCTAAACAACATAAAAAGAAAGAAATGATAGAATCCATTTTCAGCTCCATAGCTATCCAGAAAGTGCTTGCTAAAACCTGAATACAAGGCTGCCCATGTAGAAATAGGGGCACCTGAGTTTGCAAGTGAAACAAACTACGAGTCAGTCATGGGACTGGTATGAGAAATCTACTTAACTTATTTTAATAATAAGGTCAATCACAGGACCACGCCGCTAACGCGAAATGGGTCTACTCCATTGGATTGCCAGTGCTTTAAAACAAGTAAATCATTTAAACATTGCAATGCTTTTCACAAAAATGAAGCCATTATAAGACTCAGTTCCTATCACACAATGCCACGCAAACCGGAGGATAGAGTTTTACCTTATAATGGCCAAAAGATGCTTGATACGAATAAAACAAAAGCATTTGATATTATTACTAGTGTTTATATGTTTCAAAATCAATTTCAATCACAAGTATCAATCATAGACCAAATGGGTACCATTTATCACGTCGCCATATATAGGTACATAATCAAAACCGCACGATGTCGTATTTGGAAATTGGATTTCCATCATAAACCAAGGCAAGGGATCGTCCTTACCGTTTCGAGACAATCTAGCCCATGTCTCTGGAAAGTACTCTGTCAAGCCTTTGGATTGTCAGAGCTGGTCTACTCGGAGTGGATTATAATGCATGGACACTCCGTTTCCGCACCCTATGGGGCATAAACCGGTCAAATACCGACCAAACCATCAGCCCTGTAGTGGCCGATATAACCGAGGCGCCTCGCTATCCATCATCCACATAAGTAAAATGTTTGGGCGTGTCAAACCCAAAACACCACTCCTGGCTAGAAGGAAACACATGTCCTCCCTAAGGTCCTCTCCCGTTTCTGGCTCATACCGGGGTGTGAGGCTCGCGAATCAATGCTAAATACAAAGCTAGCTAGCTAGCTATTTAAAGTCATGCTTTGATCATCAACCACAAGGCTATGCTTTTCAACAAAACCCTTGATCACAGCATCTCTGTATGCCACGTTGTTAATCTACAACGTCAGACACACATCCATTTACAAGTCCGTTCTGGGTCTGAACGAAACTGGAGGCACCTTATTCCTCTTCCGGATGTCCAAAATAGGAGAGAGGCCCTCGCACATCCGAACGATCAACAAGTACGTCTGGACGACCACCACTGTAACCCCTTCAGGGCAGCAACTCCCATCAAATGCATCAGTAGCCATCCATTCGATGTGAAGATCATTGATCTTGCACCATCTTCATATCTTTGACTTCTAACCGTCGACCAATTATTCGAAATGAGAATTAACTCGGCCTTTTCAAATAATTCATGTATATTTAGAATTTCAAATCAATTCATTTCAATGGTTAAACTATCTGGCATCCATAATTCAGTTCACTAATGTAATTTTCACGACAAACACATCCAACCAACAAATATCCTATAAACCGAGTAAATTCAGTTTATTTCCATTCCATATCGTTTATAATATTTTATAATAATTTATCGCTATTTTTATTTATTTAAATATAACCAATTTATTCAAACGACGCTTCAGGCCATAACGCGGCCATGGCGCTGTTTTTCTTTAGATTTGATTTACACATATCTGAAAATCTAACCAGTTGGATCTTTACAAATTTTATATCATTAGAAAGATTTTTTTCAAAGCGGACCCAACGGTTGTAGTTTTGGGAAAATCCGACGGTCGGATCTCCCGGTACAAATGTTTGAAGTTACGATTTCAAAATACGAACTACAGCATCGTTATTCGATTTAATTTAATTATATTTATATATTAATATAATCCATTCTAGAGCTGTTTTCATTTAGATTTGAATTTAAAATTTTACGAAATCTAACCGTTGGCTCTTTACAAATTTGGTGTCGTTGGAAAGATATTTCCAAAGCAGACCCAATGGTTTCGGTTTCGGGAAAATCCGATAGTCGGATCTCCCGGTACAATCGTTTGAAATCACGGTTTCAAAATACGAACTACAGCTTCATTATTCGATTTATTGTAATTATATATATATATATAAATATAACCCGTTCTTCGATTTCCAAACCATTTCATTTCATGTATGTAATAAAAATAATATTTTTATCCAACAAATATCTATTTCGACACATGACTATTTTTAACACTTCATATATATAATAAAAATGTTATTTTTATTGTCAAAACAATTTACTTCAAATACGATTATTTTATATACTTCATATAGATGATAAAAATGTGATTTTTATTGTTAAAACAATTTATTTCAAAAATGAAGATTTTTAACGATTCATATATATAATAAAAATCTGATTTTTATTGTTAAAACAATTTATTTCAAACATGAATATTTTATATACTATGTGCATACAATAAAAATGTTATTTTTATTGTTCAAAGCATTTTATTTCATACATTCGATAAAAACGTTGTTTTTATCGTTCAAACCATTTTATTTTCATATATTCAGTAAAAACGTTATTTTTATCGTTCAATTATTTTCATACATTCAACAAAAATGTTATTTTTATCGTTCAAACCATTTTTATTTTCATACATTCAATAAAAACGTTATTTTTATCGTTCAAACCATTATATTTTCATACATTCGATAAAATTGTTATTTTTATCATTCAAACCATTTTTTTTCATATGTGAATTTTTTTTTTCCAACACATGAATATATTTCAACATATGAATATATTTCAATACAAGAATATAAATCAAACACAGGAATATTTCAGAAAATTTCGGCAGCATAACGGCAGGGTAGTTAAAACCGACACCATCCCGAGTACGGCTCCTCGCTCTACCTTAAAGCCTCGCAGCTTTTAACAATGGGGATTTCAATAATCTAGTTCGCATGTAGACGAATTTTCCCATAAACTAATCATATTGGGATTTCAACCACAATCAATCTTACCAAATCAATCATTAATAGTATTCACCAAATTTCACATCAACCAAATCCAAACATCACAACCAATATATATCGTCCATGGTCTGTGGACGAGGGGAGTATATATATATACATATATAAATATATTTCGATTTCATTTCAATTCATTTCAACTCCATTCAATGCATATATGATTTTTACAACGCAAGTATAACTTATACATCGCACATACAACTTATACATGAGATGTACAACGCTTATATAACTCATACATCGATTATATAATTTATACATCGTCATTCCATATCGTTTATAATTCAGAAATCTCACATTGGTTTCCACTCCTTCAAAAATTGTAGGAAGCTCCAAAAAATTCCAGTCTCTTATAGATTGTAGAAGAACCACACGACTCCAATGTCTCTTGTTTCACTGGATTTCGACCACATAGAAAAATGATATGATTTTTAGAAGTTAATCATAATTCACGATGGTTTTAAATCTATTGAAACCGTTTAAAATAAACAAGGTCGTTACCTCAGCAACTTGTTCAAATCTAGGTTTATATTTTTCGCTCCAACCGTTGAATGTTATGACGATCGGACAGCGCCACCTGATAGGGCTCGGAGCGGCACACGTTCTCCAAAAGTAGGGCTCGGTGTGGTGGCAGATCGGAGTGGCAACGGGTCCCCGAACGGGCTGACTTCACGAAGGTGATTCTCTCGAAATACCACACGATAGAGGGAGTAGTTGGTATGGATTCTAAAAGGAAGAGAAGATCTTCAAAATCCCTAACTGGAGCAACGAATATTATTGAGAGGATTGAGAGGTAAGGAGGAGAGAAGGTTTTTAATCAATTCCGCCATTCGTTCCTGGGAGGTGTCTGGTTTTCAAATAGTGAAGACGAGATTTGATTGGCCAATGAATTTATATTTAATTTTTAATTCAATTAATTTCGAAAATACCCTCCAATCCATATGAACCCCAAATCAAACCCAACGACTGTCGCCCTAGCTAAATACCCCCATTCCGGACACAATGAAATATGTTTCGTAAGACCATTCGACAGTTTCAGTCAGTTGTTCTTCAAACTAAAATATAAAACATTCAAATATGGATTTGAACGTACATTTCAATTTGTCGGGGCCACAGACTGATCCTAAAATTCCAGAAAAATAAATCTAGCTAAGTTTGGACGATGCAATCCCAACAAAACTAGTTTCATCAAATTTGGAGACCGTTTGAAAAATGGTCATTTTCTGGTTGATCCAAATTGACTGAAATTAACCAAACACATTTTCCTTTGCCACGCTCACATATTAACTTCAAAAATTATGGAATTTGAAAACTAGCAATAATTTGACATCCCGGATCCAACAAAAGTGGTTTCGTCGAAAACAGAGGTCGTTTGCAAAATGTCCATTTTCACGGGCTATATTAAATCCATAGTGACCTTTCTCAAAATTCATTTGGCCATAACTTTTGATTCCCTCTATGTAATTTTGATTTTTCAGATTCGTTAGAAAGATACTTGTAAACAGATTTAAATATTTTTGGTTTCACTAAAATTCATCTTATTTTGCATCCTGTACAGTCAGTCAAAGCTCGAATTCAAATTTTCAAATACTGCCGCGCCATTTCAGGCGTTGTTTTATAATTAAAATAAATATATTTATTTTCTAACATCGATTCAAATAGACTTTTAGTCGTTATTATTTAAAATAATTTATTTTAAATATTCAAATTTCACTAAAATAGCCAAATTAAAAATTGTAAATTGGTTCTGATTTTCCGAGTCGTTACATAAATAAATTTTAAAATGTAGGTGTTGACATTAGTATTAAAATTCAATACATAGTAAATATATTAAAATGCAATACTTTGAACTTGTGGTAGATATCTGTGTGCAAAAATTTTGTTATATGATCGACGTGCTTATATATTTATTTTCCTTACTAATATGAACATGGTTAATCTTAATGTGATTAGATATTTTGTGATTGGCTATTTTAAGCTTGTAGACTGTATCGCTGTTTTGTCGTTTTTGAGCGGTTTTTTTTTGTTACTTTTTTGTGAGCCACTGAAAAAGGGGTTTTTCCCTAATTTTGTTTCTTATATATGCCTATTTAAGAAAACATGGTTAATCCAGATGTGACTTCTTAGGAAATAAATGAATAATAGTTTGCTAAAGTTATTTAAATAGTTTTAATATTGTGTAACTAAATGTTACATATGATACTAAATGTGAAATATTAAAGAATAATTGAGAGAGACTTAAGTGATTATTGAAAAATTGAAGTGCAGATATTTGAAGCCAAAAAACATAATTTTGTTATTTTCAGTATTTAAAAGAAATATTAATTAACAAAATTTATTTAAAATACTTAAATTCTGGATTTTTTAATTAATTTAAATATGTGGACTTAAATGTAAAGTGTTAGGAGCTAACTGTCAATAAATAATTGAGTAAACTTTGGAATGTCCGCGTCAAAATATAAAATGATAGAAGAGGTGAAATAAATTGAGAGAAATAATAAGTAACTATAAAGTGATCAACTGATTTAAAAATAAAATATCCAGAGAGAATTAAGGAGAAGAGAGAAAACTCCTGAAATTAATGAGAGAGCTTTAAAAGGTTCTTCTTTACTATTGCTTAACTAGTGTGTAACTCGTGCTTTGCACACGATAATATTATTAAAAATACTATTTATTATTTTAATGTTAAAAAGCGAAATTTGTTATGCAATGTACGATAAATTTTGATGTGAAATATATAAATTAAAATTATTATTGTTGTTTGTGTATAATTTATGTTGTATGACTTACAAAAAACAATATGTATGTATCTATATTTGATAATTAGATAGATCTACCTGTTGAAACTGATGTGTATTAGTAACTTATTTGATGAATCAACAAATATTATTTAATAGAGTTTGTCTAAATAAGTTAGATGTAAAATTACGAAGTTAGCTTAACTATATAACTACCATAGCATGAAGAATTGTAAAGAAATTTGCAAAATAACGTATAAATTTATTATGAAGTTATTAATGTTCAAAAAGAATTTTATGATAATATATTGTAAATATTTGATATAAATGAATCATAACTAATTTACTAATTAACTTTGTCATTATTGTTGATATGCATATTGCATGTTACGTGATTTATGCATCTTTATAATTGTATAGAAAACTACTTTTTTTTAATATGAATATACATAGCAATTTTTTTTTGAGGAAATATACGTAGTAAAATTGGCATATATTTAAGAGCTATTAGAAAATGGACTAAATACTCTCTAAAATTATTTAAACAAATAAAATTTAAGAATTCATGAATAGTTTAAACATATGGACTGAAATATAAAATATCACAAAAGAATTAATGAGGTTCAACAAATAAATATAAAAATGTTAAATTATAGGTATTTAAAGCAGAAAATATTTTCTTCAATTTATGATAAATTTATTGAGATAATTGTATAACATATTAATTCTTTTACTTTTACATATATTATTTAAACTGTTTGACTTATCTAACATTATATTTGAAAGAAAGATTAATTTTACCATTTTTATTGATATGTACATTATTTACATTTTTAAACATCACACTTAGCATTAATTAGATGAAATAATAACAATTTACTTGTTGAGTTCAAAATCACATAATTAATCTAAACATATTAATTTAAATGAACAACGTTAATTGATATTGTGTGGCGTTTTGTAGATGACTAAACAAATTTTAAAATGTAGATGTTTGACATCAATATTACAATGCAATATACGGTAAATATATTGATGTAAATGAGTTCAACTTTAAATTTGTAATAATTAATTATGTGTAAATTTATGCTTTATGATTGACGTGTTTATACATTTGAATTTTTTTCATTTTTTGTTCATATGAATATGGTTAATCTTGATGTGATTTATTGGACGAGTCAATGAATAATAGTTTGCTAAAATCATTTATATAGTTTTATTATGATGTAATTAATTATAAAATATGGTACTAAATATGAAAGTTAAGAAAGAATGTAAATAGACTTAAATGATTATAGAAAATTTAAAGTATAGGTATTTAGGGCCAAAAAATATAATTTTGTCATTTTTAGTGTTTAAAAAATATATGTTAGTTAGATTTATTTAAATTACTTAAAATTTTGGGTTTTGTAATCAATTTAAATATCTAAACTTAAATATAAAATTATAGGGGCTAACTGTCAATAAATAATTGTGTACACTTTGAAATATCCATGTTAAAATGTAAAATGACGAAAAAAGTAAAAATAACATGAGAGAAATTGTAAATAAGCATAAAATGATAAATGTAATCTAAAAATAAAATATCCGAAGAGATTTAAGAAGAAGAGAGAAAACTCCTAAAAATAAGGAGAGAGCTTTAAAAGTTCTTGCTTTACTATTATTTAATAGATTGATATTGTGCAGCGTTTTGTAAATGACTAAATAAATTTTAAAATGTAGATGTTTGACATCAATATTACATGCAATGTACTTTAAATATATTGACATAAATGAGTTCAACTTTAAACTTATGATAACTAATTATGTGTATAATTTATGCTTTGTGATTGACATGTTAATACATTTTATTTTTTCCATTTTTGTTGATATGAATATGGTTAATCTTAATGTGATTTATTAGAAAATCAATAAATAATAATTTGCCAAAATTATTTTTATAGCTTTATAATTATGTAATTAATTATAAAATATGGCACTAAATGTAAAATGTTAAGTGAGAATTGAAAGAGACTTAACTGATCATAGAAAATTTGAAGTATAGGTATTAAGAGCCAAAAAACATAATTTTTTTCATTTTTTGTACTTAAAAAAAAGTTAATTAGATTTAAATACTTAAGTTTGGGGTTTTGTAACTAATTTAAATATCTAGACTTAAATGTAAAATATTAGGAGCTGACGGTCAATAAATAATTGTGTAAGGCCAAATCTATTTGCACCCTCACATTATGTCTTTCACACCCCGTTGTTTAAACAAAAAACATCTCACCTCACTTTTTGCTTTTCACACCCCAAAAGTTACCAGAACTACCCTTCAATTATATTTTCACAAATAAATAATTGTACGTTAACAATGAAAAGAAATAAAAGATAAATTTAGAAACAATAAAGTAGTAATCCATATTTATTTAATTTTATTCGTTTTGCAATCGAAAAAAGTTACATTTCAATTCAATTTAATAAATATATGTATATTACACTGGAAATCATAAAATCAAACAACGTTAAGAAAAAGGCATAAAAATTAAAAAAGAAAATTTTAAAATAAAACACCGTTTTCTTAGGAAAAAAAATGTTATTTTCTTCGTCAGAATCATTCATCTTTTCAAAATATATCAGTATCATTGTATTTATTTTATTATTAAAGTAACATAATGAAAAAGTAAATTTGAAAACTTGAATGATATACAAGGATATATTGCCCCTTTATTTTTTTAGTTTTCAACGGGGTGGGAAGGACAAATATAGGGGTGTTAATAGTAATTTCCATTATGTAAACTTTGAAATATCCATGTCAAAATGTAAAATGACAAAAAAAGAAAAAATAATGTGAGTGAAATTGTAAATACAGGAAAATATTTACAAGGACAAAACTGAAGGCCTTTTTATCCATAAGGACAGCCCACTAAAATTTTACTCAGAAGGACAACCACCTAATATCTTTTCTTCACGTGCGCTTTCTTCTTGCTCCGCTCGCGATTCACGTCCGCTCCAAACAACCGAACCCAAAAATCACGTACGCAAAAAATTAAATTGAATTCATAACAATTCATAAATCATGACAAGGACATGAACATCAGAATCGAAATTGCAATCGAACCCAAAAATTCGATTCCATAAATCGCGAGAAATTGGAACCCTAAAAAAAAATGTCGAACAACAAAAATCCGTTGGAAATCACGATTGAATTGAATAAAAATATTTTTCTAACGATGGAAAACACAATTGAAGAAGTCGAAATTGTTGAAACAATTTTTTCGTGATTGGAAATGTTTTTTTTTTATCGTTAATAGTATAGCAGTTCGTAGGTATCATTTTTCTATTTTTTTAGTTATCATTTTTCCTGTTTTAACTTTAAAATATAGCAGCAGTTTTTAGTTATCATTTTTCTATTTTTTTAGTTATCATTTTTACTGTAGTTTGTGTTATGTTAAACATCAAAGCAGTTTTAAGGTATCATTTTTATATTTTTTAAGGTATCATTTTTAGTGTGATTTCTTTGTTATGTTACACATTACTGCAGTTTGAAGGTATCATTTATATTTTTTTTAAGGTATCATTTTTAGTGTGATAAAAAGGCCTTCAGTTTTGTCCTTGTAAATATTTTCCTGTTTAGGGAAAATTGCAATCGAACCCAAAAATTCGATTCCATAAATCGCGAGAAATTGGAACCCTAAAAAAAAAAAATGTCGAACAACAAAAATCCGTTGGAAATCACGATTGAATTGAATAAAAATATTTTTCTAACGATGGAAAACACAATTGAAGAAGTCGAAATTGTTGAAACAATTTTTTCGTGATTGGAAATGTTTTTTTTTTATCGTTAATAGTATAGCAGTTCGTAGGTATCATTTTTCTATTTTTTTAGTTATCATTTTTCCTGTTTTAACTTTAAAATATAGCAGCAGTTTTTAGTTATCATTTTTCTATTTTTTTAGTTATCATTTTTACTGTAGTTTGTGTTATGTTAAACATCAAAGCAGTTTTAAGGTATCATTTTTATATTTTTTAAGGTATCATTTTTAGTGTGATTTCTTTGTTATGTTACACATTACTGCAGTTTGAAGGTATCATTTATATATTTTTTAAGTTATCATTTTTACTGTAATTTATGTGTTATGTTCATATACGTCTTTTTTTTATGTGATAATTTTTGTGATGGTGGAAATGAAACATAAAATGAAATATGTTCGACTGAGTGACGAAGTTGATGCAAAAAACAGTTTCAAAATTAACACAGTAATAAAATCACATGAAAACAACACATAACATAGCTAAAACAGTAAAAATGATACCTAAAATATTAGAAAAATGATAACTAAATACTGATGCAATGCTTTAAAGATAAAATAATGAAAAAAAAATTATATCAAAGTTTGATTGATTAAACTGAAATAAGTTCGGCTTCGTTTCTTAGCGGATACATCAATATAACTTCAAAATTAACACAACAACAAAATCTCATGAAAAAAACATATAACATAGCTAAAACGGTAAAAATGATAACTAGAAAAATAGAAAAATGATAACTAAAAACTGCTGCTATGTTTTTAAAGTTAAAACAGGAAATATGATAACTAGAAAAATAGAAAAATGATAACTAAAAACTGCTGCTATGTTTTAAAGTTAAAAACAGGAAAAATGATAACTACAAAAATACAAAAATGATACCTACGAACTGCTATACTGGTAAAATGAAGAAAAAAACATTTCCAATCTAAAAAAAATGTTTCAACAATTTCGACTTCCTCAATTATGATTTCCGTCGTCTGCTACATATTTTTATTCCGTTTAATTAGGATTTCCAATGAATTTTTGTTGTTCGACGTAATTTTTTTCTAGGGTTTCTGTTTCCAATCGATTTTGATTTCTTGATGTTTGGCTTCGATTTCGAATTTTGATTTTTATTCTGAATGATGTTTGCCTTCGATTTTTGATTTCTCGATTTTGGATTTCGTGATTTTTGATTTCGCGGTTTTGGATTTCGTGATTTCGACATATGCGCGTGAGGGGAGAAGATGAAATCAGCGGCCGTATGTTTATTTCCAGTGTTTTGTCCTTTTGGATAAAATATTTGGTGGGTATTGTCCTTATGCATAAAATATTAAGCGGCTGTCCTTATGGATAAATTTTAGTGGGCTTTTGTCCTTTAAAATTTTTTTCCCCTCATGGAAGTCAGGAGAGAGCTTTAAAAGTTTCTGGTTTACTATTATTTAATAGATTGATATTCTGCAGCGTTTTGTAAATGACTAAATAAATTTTAAATTGTAGACGTAAGACATCAATATTACAATGCAATATACGGTAAATATATTGATGTAAATGAATTCAGCTTTAAATTTGTGATAATTAATTATGTGTATAATTTATGTTTTGTGATTGATGTGTTTACATTTGATTTTTTTTTTATCATTTTTTGTTGATATGAATATGGTTAGTCTTGATGTGATTTATTAGACGAATCAATGAATAATAGCTAGCTAAAATATTTATATAGTTTTATTATTGTGTAATTAATAATAAAATATGGCACTAAATGTAAAATGTTAAGAAAGAATTGAAAGAGGCTTAAATGATTATAGAAATTATAAAGCTTAGGTATTTAGAGCCTAAAAACATAATTTTGTCATTTTTAGTATTTTTTGAAAATATATGTTAATTTTATTTATTTAAATTACTTAAATTTTGGGTTTTGTAATTAATTTAAATATCTAGACTTAAATATAAATGTTAGGAGCTAACTATCAATAAATAATTTTGTAAACTTTGAAATGTTCATGTCAAAATGTAAAATGACAGAAAAAGTAAAAATAATGTGAGAGAAATTTTAAATAAGCATAAAATGATAATGTAATTTAAAGATAAAATATCCGGAGAGATTTAAGAAGCAGAGAGAAAACTCCTGAAAGTAAGGAGAGAGCTTTAAAAGTTCCCGCTTTACTATTATTTAATAGATTGATATTGTGTAGCATTTCGTAAATGACTATTTTAAAATGTAAATGTCTGACATCAATATTACAGTGCCATATACGGTAAATATATTAACGTAAATGAGTTCAACATTAAATTTGTGATAATTAATTATGTGTATAATTTATGCTTTGTGATTGACGTGTTTATACATTTGATTTTTTTTTTTCATTTTTGTTGATATGAGTACGGTTAATCTTGATGTTATTTATCAGATGAATCAATGAATAATAGTTTGCTAAAATTATTTATACATATTTATTATTATGTAATTAATTATAAAATGTGGTACTAAATGTAAAATGTTAAGAAAGAACAGAAAGAGACTTAAATGATTATAGAAAATTTGAAGTATAGGTATTAAGAGCCAAAAAACATAATTATGTCATTTGTAGTATTTTTAAAAAATATAAATTAATTAGATTTATTTAAATTACTTAAATTTTGGGTTGTGTAATTAATTTAAATATCTAGACCTAAATGTAAAATGGTAGGAGCTAACTATAAATAAATAATTATGTAAACTTCGAAATGTCCATGCCAAAATGTAAAATGACAGAAAAAGCAAAAATAACATGAGAGAAATTGTAAATAAGCGTAAAATGGTAATTTAATTTAAAAATAAAATATCCAGAGAGATTTAAGGAGAAGAGAGAAAACTATTGGAAGTAAGGAGAGAAGACTTTCTGCTTTACTATTATTTAATAGAATAGTGTGTAACCCGTGCGTTGCACACAATAATCTTTAATAATAGTTAGAATATGTTTGGTGTCACACTTTTTTGGTGTAAACATGAAGTGCCAAAAATTCCCTTTATCTCTATTTATTTCCTAATTTTTCTTGCAATAAATTAAGAAAATTTTCCATTTTTTCAGTTTACTTGAATTAAAGATTTAATACATGTTGGGTTTTGTTGTGCATATTTTTTATTAATCAAATCAGATTTAATACCTTATAAAACGTATATGGATAATTATTAAATTGTATACGCCGAGTTATTTGTGTTTTGGATTTGACGTATATGCTGGTTTTAAATATGCATTTTCAAATATGCCCTTTATCTCGATCTATTTCCTAATTTTCCTTGCAATAAATTAAGAAATTTTTTCATTTATTCAGTTTACTTGAATTAAAGATTTGAAATACATGTTGGGTTTGTTGTGCATTTTATATTAATTAAACCGGATTTAATACCATATAAAACATATATGGACAATTATTAAATTGTATACGTCGTGTTATTTGTATTTAGGATTTGACGTATATGCTGGTTTTAAATAAGCATTTTCATATATGCCCTTTATCTCGATCTATTACCTAATTTTTCTCACAATAAATTAAGAAAATTTTCCATTTATTCAGCTTACTTGAATTAAAGATTTTAATACATGCTGGTTTTTGTTGTGCATTTTTTAATTAATCAAATCAGATTTAATACCTTATAAAATGTATATGAACAATTATTAAATTGTATACGCCGAGTTATTTGTATTTAAGATTTTACATATATATTGATTTTAAATAAGCATTTTCAAATATGCCCATTATCTCGATCTATTTCCTAGTTTTTCTCGCAATAAATAAACAAAATTTTCCATTTATTTAGTTTACTTGAATTAAAGATTTGAAATACCTGCTAGGTTTTTTTGTGCAATATTTTATTAATCAAATCAGATTTAATGCTTTATAAAACATATATGGACACTTATTAAATTGTATATATTTAGGATTTGACATATTAGCATTTTCAAATTAAAATGGAAAGCACTTAATTTCCTTCATTTCATTGTCCATTTCCACGTTCTCTACAAAAATAATGGAAATTCAGCCGAACTAAACAAAATCTTCTAAACATGCTAATAAAGGAAGGTTGGCTGAATCCCCATAAAACTAAGGAGGTATTTATTTTTTGATTTTTTCTGAGATACTCAAATCTCCACCAAAATAGTAAATAGAATATCTTATCACCCTTTAAATACCAATTGTAAGCTTTAGGTTAGATTGTGTAGGTCATAAAAGCTTTCTTTTTGGTATGTTATTATATATAGACATATGTACTGTCTTATTACAAATATTTTTCTTATTCAAATTAGTACTGTTGCGCCTACCACCATAACTTAGGTACTTACTACTCATACCTTAATGATTTACTTTATAACGTTAAGATGTTTGCCTTACGCCGTATTTTTTGAAGCTGGAGCTTCTTTGTTGTTTGGATTTTTGCCTACTGTTCTCTGTGTTTTTTCCAGCAAAAATTCTTGGGGCATCTCTTTCCTTCTGCAAAGAACGTTTAATTTTCTGGAGTTCCAAATCAGCGATGTACTAGGCCAAGCAAATACTTTCGTCCACTCGCCCAAAGAGTCGAAAAGGATGGCTGGAGTTGTAGTATCTTCTTCTATTGGCTCACAGAAATTTAAGATTTATTCCTATCTTTTTCCTTTAATTGGAACTGGTTCAAATATGTTGATGGTTAATTCTATTCATACACCAAGTATTGCTTAACATACACCAAAAAATATAATAACTTACTACATACCGATTATTACTTTACATACACCGTAACTTTTACTAAGTTACCCTTATTTTCATCTTCTTTATCCTTCGTATTTCCAACTTAAAACGTGTATACCCAAAATTAGAAATTTGTTGCACCAAATTAAGTAAAATTTAACAAAGTGAATTTTAGTTCTTTCACATTATAGCTATTTTAAAATTTTCCGGAAATATCTCAGTTTCAAAGGATTTGCTAAAATTTCAAAATAAAAATTCAACATACCTATTACAACAATTATTTATGAATCTTGCATTAATTGAAATTTCAAGTTCCATGATGAAGTAAATCATTAACAATGAATTAGCGTGTCTGATTTGCATCAAATTTTATTGATTTTGATGCTGATTTGATTTATTTTATACAAAAATTTAAAACATGTAGCTAAGAGAAAAGGCTATTTTAGTAATACTTTTTATAAAAAAAATAACGGTGTATGTTAAGTGATTTTTTATGTATAAATAGAATTTACCTTGTAAAATATTCTCTAATCATATATTACAAATTTGGGAATACCTTTAGCTGGTATAATTCTGTGCTTTGCAAATTGCACGCTGGTTGACAAAAAGTCGATATTAAATTTGCGTGTGTATATAATATGAGAGTTAAATTTTAGATTAAATGTATTTAAAAATATTCAAGACATCGATTATAGAGGAAAATAGGCATAAGGGTGAACTTCGGAAAAAAATTAGTTTAAAGGACATCAAGTTTCATTTTTAGGCTAAAAGATAATGCTAAATATAATTAGCATTTTCTACAGTGTAAAATTGAATAATGCTAGTTAAAACTAGCATTTTCGTGTAATGTAAAAAACCGAATATAATGCTAATTAAATTTAGCATTTTCCTTCAGCTTAATTTTGGTTCAAAGTTTGTCCTTCAGACTAAAAATATAAAACTTAGTGTCCTTCAATCTAATATAATATACCAGAAGCAAGTGAATATAAGTTTGTTATTATAATTTCTTCTTATATTTCAACGGTTCTCTTGTGTTATAAATACATTCATGAATGTTTCAATGATTCCAATGTAATATATTTGATTATCACAGATCACATTATTAAGAAAGAATGATTTGATAAAACAAGATGTTATTCACAATCTCGTAAAGTTATTAAAAATTTAGAATGCATTACTTTGCGCAAAACAATAGTTGAAGCCTTGATAATTTCTTTTGCCACTAACCAAATATTTTATAATCTAAATCATCAAAATTGAAAAATGTTGAATAAATTATTAATTTCAAATCAATTATATTGTTACATTATGGAAACAAATGAGTAAGGAAGCTGGAATGTGCGTAATCTTTTGTATTCCCCAATTGTAATATTGGTTATTTAGTACTTAATGAATTGAATATTACAATTGGAAACTATTTCTCATTTATTCCTTAAGGTTTATGGGTGCCTCACAAAATAATATGATATTAGTTGCCATTTATATATATAATTATTTCATCGGGTGCTTTGAATGCTAGTGTGGAATAGGTGTGTCGAAATTAAGTTCGATTGAAGGAATTTTATTCAAATCAACTATTATGTTAATTTTATGAATCCTTAGGTTGTCAACAACTTTAGACATGGACAACAAGGCAAATAGTGAGATATCCAAAGATAAAATATTATACCTAAAATTTCCAATATGCCATCTAAGTCATTAATATATAATACGTAAATACAAATATAAGATAATTTATAATGGTGATTGTTAAAAGGACACTACATTTGGTTAATGGGAGATAATTTTAAGTGGACTTCAACTAAATTTTTTGGGGGTCAAGATTATTTAAAAAAAAGGACATAATTGTCCTTGGCTCCTCACTTATGTTAAACTTTAATGTACTAAATCGGCCCAAATGTCAAACGCGCATTTCTAGAATTAAAAAATACTTACAACATTAAATTAACCATACCAGTTCCAATATCAAATTACAATTAATTATCTGATCTGATGCCTTTGATCACCCTCAGAACTTTCTTGTGTCTCAATTACATTAACTATACCCATTTTTTATTTTTACGTGCAGCATTAAATTGTAATCCTAATTAGGGTTTAGGTTTTATGTTTTATATTAACGAGGATTTTAGGGGGTTAATATCGAAATTTTAATTTATATGTTTAAGGGGAGGCTAATTTATTTTGTACCTCCCATAACAATTATACACTAATTTAAAACTGATCCCCCCTTAACCAAATGTGAGATCCCTTTAACAATCTCCTTTATAATAACACATTAATAATATTTATAAAACATTAGACATTTCTAGAACATATCATAAAATGATATTACACTATGTTACAATGTTTTTATGATGTTAAGTTTTAAAATTTTGGAATTGTATTGCAGTTAATAGTAAAAATTGACCATATATACTTTATAGATTATAATCTCTATTGGAATATTATTACATTCAAGTCATAAATATGCTCGTAATAACCAACAAATTTGGTTAATGAGCACCCATTTTATATTCTATAATTTTGTCTTTGTTTCGTCACTCCTCTAATTTGGTTGTTATATTCCAACTATTTCCATATAACTACATTTTATTGAATAAGAGGTTTTATTAGTATCAATGCCATCTCTGAATCTATACTACTTAACATGGTATATGGTTTGAAATTATTTACTATAGTTGAGTTGTAGTCCACTTAAAATTATATACTACTTAACATTAATATTCAAAATCGAACAGTCTACTCAATTATATGCACTCCGTATCTACACAAAAGAGTATACAGGTACGATTCCAGGGTAGAATAATACATAACATATGTCTGAAAACATAAAGAACATAGAGTTAATAATGCAATGATAATATATAATATAATTACATATATATAAGTGGGGCTAAAATAACACAAACACCAACTATCTCAAAACGAAGGGGTTTGTTATAGGTAGAGACTCCAATTTTGGTTAAGGTATGGGGGATTTTAAGAGGACTCCTCCTTAATTTTTATTTATTACGGGATGTTTGAGTTTTAAAAAATAAATGAAAAATAGACTAAACTACCATTGGCTGTCACATGTTTTGATAAATCCTAAATTTTGAAATTCTCCACCGTTCGATCAGAAGGACACCGGGATTGCACAAAACCATTTTTCAAACTAATTAACATTGACAATACACACTTCATTATTAGCCATAGATTATCATTTTCCCTAACCTAACACGACCTTGTATGTTCGTTTAACAGCGAAAGTACACACTTTATTAATCGGCTACAAAACGCTGTGTTCATGTACAGATTAAAATTATGATCAACGCTCTTTTGCTACCGAACGAATACAATTTCCTGATCATTACCAGCGCGTGAATATATCCTTATCTCAATTATGGATTTCTATTTCATAACCAACATTAAATTATACTTATTAATAAATATTTAGGTTTTAAGGTTTACATTAAGGGGGATTATAGGGTTAATGTTGGAATTCTTATTATATGTTTAAGAGGAGGATAATTTATTGGCAAATTCTATTTATACACCGTAAATCACTTTGCCTGCACCATTACAAAAATCAGTTAAATTAAAGACAAAAATACCCTTATTAAAAAATAATTAAATAATAAAAACTTGTTGTAATATATATATATATATATATATGAATGTTGTGAATATGCTTTTATTAGTTCTCTGTTTAGTCCCACATCATGAGAAAAATTTAAACATCAGCTCCAAAACCCATATATAAAGGAGCCAATGTAATAGAAAGAAACACACATCTGAATGAATAGAAATGTTCTCTCTCCCTTATTTCTTCTGTGTTATGTTCGTTTTATAACACGTTATCAGCACGAAGCTCTATTAGAGCTATTGTTTGAAATATTCTAGATCTATATTTATGGATCTATCATGTAAGTTATTTTTTTATGTTTTGAAATCATATAGATCTACATATATGAACTTGTTGTATCTTCTTCTTAGATGTGATCCAAACTTCTAGATCTCTTTTCTTTTTCAGTTTTTGTAGATCTAGATTCTATTTTAGTGGATCTAACTTTTTAGATCTAATTATCTGTTCTGATCCTAAATATGTGTAGATATATTCTTTCAGTTCTTTGCGGATCTAATTTTGAGTTTGCAAATCCAAATGGAGATTTGATTATATATGTATTGTTTACATTACTGATGATGTAGAGGTAGATCTAGTTCTATCCTTTCCGATCTACTATTATTCTTCATATGTGATTCTTTAGGATAGACTAAAGACAAAATATCTCTTGAAAAAAAATGATTTTTTTCAATGTATATCCAACAGAATTATGGGTATAAAATATAATGATATAGCATTTAAATTTAGTAGCAATATTTATTTATCACTGGAAGTGAGATTGAAAACTCATGATGTAAATCAATTAGGAACTTGAAGTTCATATGTAAATGACCTAAAGTTCATATACAATTTTTTTAAATAAGGAACCTGAAGTTCATATGCAAGTAAGGAACCTGAAGTACTTATGTAAATGAGGAACCTGAAGTTCATAGGCAAATAAAGAACCTGAAGTTAATATGCAAATGAGAAAGATGAAACAAAAGCCCGAAGCTTTCTTAAAATTGTGACATAAAAAAAATTGTACTTCCAGAAGAAGTTAAAAGAGACACACACATTATAATATGTGACAAAAACATTAGATTCAATAGAAAATCTCTAAACATGTTTCATTTAACTGACATCTTTCATGTACAGTTTATATTAATTGAATATCCTGAAGATATAGTATACATGTTAATCTCTTGAAGAGATGTTTTAGAGATTTAATTTTATATAGCAAATCCAACATCCTAGAAGAGATGCTAGAATTTTTTGTTGCATTGCAATTACATATGTAAAAGATATGTTCCCTGAAGGAATATCATACACTCCAGAAGTAGTGATTTCTTTTCTTTATTGAATCTTATTTTTATTTAACACACCTAATTTTTTTAATGCATTTAAGGTTTGAATGTATTTTTGTATATTGATATGACATTTCAATAGTTTGTACATATTTATCTCTAGAAGAGATAAGTTCATCCCAGTAGTGGTGATAACAAAATATCTTTAGAGGATATTTGTATATTTGGAAATGGTAAAATATCTCTAGAAGAGATATGTTTATTTGAAAATAATAAAATATCTCCAGAAGAGATTTCTACAATTAAAGGCGATAAATATTTGTAGAAAAAAAAAATGTATTAAAACTCCATAAATGGTGTTTATGGAATATCCCAGAAGCGAAATTATATTCTGATATGTCTATAAAAGAATTTGCATTGAAATATTTTCAAATATCAAAGATGATAATGCAAATTTAATGGCTAAAGAAAATATGCATCTCGAAGATCATATTAAGTTAAGATCTAAATATTGATCTTAATTTTGCACACCGAAAGTTAATGCAAAAGTAATTTTTGTTATAAAAATGGAAAACTTAGAACCTGCAGTTTTTATAATGGTAAGAAGTAATTTTGATATAAAAAAAAGATCTATATATGGATAGTATAATTTGAAACATGTAATTTTTTTTGTTGTTGTGAATTTTATGTATAGATCTGCAAGTTTTTCGAATCACTCATATTGAAGAATAAAAAAAAATTAATTGAATATGAGACATGTAGTTTATTTTTGTTTGTAGTTGTGAATTTTATGTACAGATCTGTAAATTTTTGAACCATTCATGTTAGAGAATGTAAAATGTTGAATATATTATATTACCTTATTGTCATAAATGCATTGAATGTTAGAAAATGCATTGTTGTGATAATATATTACCTTATTGTCATAAATGCATTGAATGCATTAGTTACTGTTAGTTATTTTATGTATATTTGTATTTGGAATAAGAATAAACATATGTATTATTATTCGATGTATTTAGCTAGTAATAACTAATGTTATGGAAGAAAGGATAGAACCACAACCTGAAGTTGTGCAAAGAAAATATTTATACTGGAAGTTGTATAACTCAAAGTCTTGGACATGAAGTCTTGAATTATATACTTATATATATATGTATGTATATAAACATTTTTGATAAAGTATACAAGTTTGAAATCTTGTCAATTAGCAAAAATGTAAAAGCTTCTAAATTAAAAGTATGTTAAAAGATAGAGAACCAGAAGCTCATCATAAATTTATAAAATTGATGTGCATATGTATCTGTATATATATATGCATAGGAACTCGAAGTTCCTCAATCAATGAATTTGAAATACTTCATAATTTAAAAGCCTGAAGCTTTATTGAAACAATGTGAAATAATAACATTAATAAAATTGATATCCAAAGATTTCACAATTTTCAAAATGAGTTGTATCTTGCTTATATATTTATATTTACATATTGTATTAAAGAATAAATTTTAACAACCCGAAGTTGTTATACATTTTATTTGAACCAGAAGTTTAACACAGTGGAACCAGAAGTTCAATACAGTTGAACCAGAAGTTCAATATAGCGGAATCATAAGTTCAATATAGTGGAACCAGCAGTTCAATACAGTTGAACCAGAAGTTCAATACAGTTTAAAAAACTTGATTTTTTTTATATATTATTTGAACCAGAAGTTCAATATAGATTAACAACTCGAAGTTGTTCATATATTTCATTTGAACCAGAAGTTCAATGCAGTTCCAAATCAAATATTTTGGATATTATGAAACGATCTTTAAGATTCTCGCTGACATTGCTTGATAAGCAAAAATTAATGATTGGCACATTATAAACAATTTGTTCTAAAATCAATAACTTGAATGAGAGAGAATATGCAAATCAATTACGTATGTAATACGTGGACGCACGTATATACACATATATGTGAAAATTTTATTAACAACCTGAAGTTATAATGAGCTCATATTATAAATTATGCATATATTATTTTATATTTCAAAAAGTCGAATGACATCAGTATTGAATGACCTGAAGTCATGTGCATATTCAAATGATAGAAAATTCCTTCAAGTCATCAGATCAATAAAAGGAAATAAGCAATGTAATATAAATGCATCTTATCAAATAATAATAGCATTATCCTCCTATAATTGAAATATATCTAATGTATTTGCTAGCTATGATGCTATAATGTATCAAAAATGAATCCAAAGTAGGTTTATTATTTAAAGTGATAATGTTTGTCAACATTGAGGGGGAGGATAAAGGAATCATCGATGTTAAATATTTGCTAACATATAGAATTATGCAAAGTATTAAGTAACTTGCATAAATTATCAATTATGTCCCTAATAGACTTTCTCCAAAATACATTTGAATCCCCGAAGGATCAAAAGGTGTAAATCACAACTGAAAATTTGGTATAAAAGTCATTTCAAAATATCTTTGGAGTAAGTCATAAAGATACAAAATAAAGGAGGTGAGTGTTCCTGAAGAAACACTTAAGGGGGCTTTTAAAGAAACACATGACATGATTGTCAAAATAACCCCAGAAGTAGTTTAGGTACCTAAAGCATGATAAGTTTTGAGATCTCAATGAATTATATATAGAACTGACAAGAAATAATCATCGATGATAAATTAATAAATAATAAGCGCTTATATCTAAAATGGATTAAAAATCCCATATTAGAGAGAAACATGATTGGCCATCATGAAATTCTCCTAAATAAGATATATGGACATGTAGTCCATAAGATATGAACCTGTAGTTCATAAGATAAAAATAAAATATATATAATGACTGAAGCACCATAGAGTGTCAACAACATGTTAAGTGCCATGATCATTGTATTTTCAGAGATAATTGAATTGATTAAAGTGGTGAAAGTGTAAAACATTTATAATACCCTGAAGGTATAAATGATGAAAGTATACAAATTCCAGAAGAATTTAAATAATTTTGGTAGTGATAAAGAGAAAGAAATGTAGATTACAACATTCTTTTAAGTATTGTTGTGATGAAAATCTTGAAATAATTCATGATGAGTAGATCACTTCCTGCTTTCAAGAATTGTTGTAATGAAACTCTTAATATCCATTGAAGTGGTAGTTGCGATATACAAAACTTATTATAATATATAAGTTCCTGAAGAACATAAATAACATTTGTTATTATAAAGACTACCAAAAACATGGGCGATAGATTACAACATTCTTCTAAGTATTGTTGTAATGAAAATCTTGATATACTTCAAGGTGAGTAGATTACTTCCTTCTTAGTAATGAAAGTTGTCTTATTCATCAAATATGTATTGCAATATGCAAGTCCGATTGAAACGGAAAATTATAAGCACTTGAAGTGTATTCATAAATATCGCAAAAGGAAGGCGTTTTAAATAATAAAACATGCCTGAAGCATGGAAATGCACATGAAATTTTTAAAATAAAAAAAACTTCATTAAAAAGTATTTGTAAGCAATTTGAGTTATTGAAAGAAGAATACGAATTTAGAGGAAATTATTAAATCAGGGGGAGCATCCAGAAGTATGATATAATGCACTCTTTTTCCTTAACTAAGTTTTTCCCAGTAGGTTTTCTTAGTAAGGTTTTAATGAGGCATGGGTCGTGATCCAGAAGTATCAACCCAAAAGCAACATACAAAAATAAGTTATAATGTACACTTTTTCCTTATTTAACATTTTTCCCATTGGGTTTTTCTTATTAAGGTTTTAACGAGGCATTACATTGATCCAGAAGTATCATACTACTTTTGACGTAGTAGACGTTGTATATTGTACTCTTTTTCCTTCATTAAGATTTTTCCCATCAGGTTTTTCTTAGTAAGGTTTTGACGAGGCAACATTTTGATCCAGAAGTATCAAACATCTTTTGATGTAGTAAACTATTTTTTATGAAGAAGACAAGGCAGTTTGTGTGGCTCATATTCAAATGAATTATATCAAGGATGAAAGGATGGAGCACATTTCTTTTAAATTTCTCTTCACACATGAATGAAAGGATAACAAGAAAGAGGAAAAACAAATTCAGTTCAAGAAAAGTGGGAAGATTTGTTCTCAAAGGCAATTTCCAAATCAACATTCCAGAAGATGATGTACAAAATTGGCATGCGTCGACTACATCAATAGATTAATTGAGTAATGAGTTATAAATAAGAGGGAGCATATAAAAATATGCTATAATGTACTCTTTTCCTTCACTAATATTTTTCCCATTAGGTTTTTGTTAGTAAGGTTTTTAATGAGGCATTATCTTGATCCTGAAGTATCAACCCTTACTGTAACATTGTAAAACATGTTACTTAAAGATGAAATGAATTTGCACTCTTTTTCTTGTTTATGATTTTTCCCATGGGGTTTTTCATAAAAAAGTTTTTAATGAGGCATTGTTTTGATCCTGAAGAATCAAACTCTTTTAAGGTATATCATTTTAATATGATATTCATAATGTCAGACGTTGTAGTCTTTTTCTCGATCAAGGTTTTTTCCATTGTGTTTTCCTGATAGAGTTTTGAAGGCAACATACAATAGTTGTATCGACTGAACGAATAATTATAAGGGGGAGCAATCATCATATACGTTTTAAAAGGGACAACTTCAAGTTAACAGAGAATTCAAGATTTTGAAGACGCATATTCAAGGGGGAGTGTTATAATATATGAATGTTGTGAGTATGCTTTTATTAGTTCTCTGTTTAGTCCCACATCATGGGAAAAATTTAAACATCAGCTCCAAAACCTATATATAAAGGAGCCAATGTAATAGAAAGAAACACACATCTGAATGAATAGAAATGTTCTCTCTCCCTTATTTCTTCTGTTTTATGTTAGTTTTATAACAAAACTACATATATCCACATCATATACAATTATTAAAATTCTTTTATAAAATAATTGAAATTTCTATGTATTATCAAGTGAATTTAATTTAACTACTATTGAAGCGTTAAATTTTATTCATATTATTTCTTGTTATGTTCATGTATAACTAGTTCTAACATTATGTATTCCAAATTAGTCACAAAGATAAATTTACAAATGAAGAACACAAATTAATATGGTTCATTGTGCACTAATTCTCAATTTTTTACTATATTTAAATCAGTTTTTAATTTAAAATCAAAATTTAATTAGATTAATATTTTATAATTCAAAATTTAAAGTAAAAGTATAATATATGAATAATTGAATAAATATAAAATTAAGGATTTGAATTTGAGTTGCAAAAGTGAATTCATTGATTTTAGAAATTAGTATCCTTAGTGTGAACTATGCACATTAGAAATATTCTAAATGAGAAACTTATTTTTTCCTATTTCGGCTTGAGGATAGTTTAGTAATATGTATGGTGTGTACAAAGCAAAAGGTGGTTGTATATGATCTAAAAAAAAAATTGGTGTATCTAAAGCAATTAAAGGTGTACAAATATAATTTGCCTATATTGATATCTATGAAGATTATTAAGAAATACTCCTCTGAATTGGTTGTCATTGAGAATCAAAAGCCACGTTTGTCCCAGAAATGCAATTGAGAGTTTGAACATTTGGCACTCTAATTATTTGTTGTTCTTGCAATTTCATGATTATGAAAGTTAATATTACTCACAGACTCTGGGCATAGATTGAACTTGCATTGACCCTTGAATAATAAGTCAATAACAATCTACGCGCGGAACGCGTTCCACGATTATGCGCGGAGCGCGTGCCGTCATCATGCACAGAGCGCATGTCGTTACGCTTGATTATAAAATATAGTATCTAGAATTTTATTGTTAAAATTTAAACTTTGTTATATAACTACGATGAGTCTAACAAAATAAATAAACTATGAATTATTGTTGTTGTTGTTGTTTATATAAGGTATGTATTATGTAACTTTTATTTGTTTGAAGTAAAAAAACAATTTTATTGTTCTTATTACTATAAGCAAATGTTTATGCTGAAACTAACATATTTTTTCTATTCTAGATATATTAATAGATTTTAAAAAAATATGTTAACTTTCAAATTATTTTATTGGTTAAAATATATTATCGTAAGTGTAAATAATCTAAATAAATTGAGAACGATTTTGTAACAAAATTATGTAGGTCTTATTATAGGGTTATTTGAAGTTAAAAATAGTATTATTATTTTAACGTAATATGCGATAAATTTGTTGTTTTTGTACATAAACGATGATATTTATTTACAAATTTACTTTACTATTGTTGTTTATGTACATAAATGTATGCATGTAATCTATATATCTACCTAGTTAAGAACAATTTTTTAATTAATATGTAAGTCTATACAATTTATTAATATGCAAGTCTACACAATTGCACAAATGCATTTTTTTTTGCAAAAATGTCTTCAGTTATTCATAGATTGGTTGGAACTGTTAGACCAAAAAGTGGTTCTAACACCCAAATTGATTAAAAGCAAATGAAATAAGATAAAAATAAAAATGAACACACAGGATTTATAGTGGTTCGGCGAAGAAATGCCTACGTCCACTTGTCTCTCACTATATTTACTGATTTAGTTGCAAGTACAATGAAATATTCACTTGATTCCTCTCACAACTCACTTATAATCACTCAATTATAGAAAACAAATAATGAAAGAAGATTTGGATTCTCCGGGATTGCTGGAATTCGGGTTATGAAGGTGGTTGAACTCTCTAAGTGCTAGAAAAAAAGATCCTTTTCTTTGTCTCCAGACGGGGTATTTATAGGTGTGAATTTGCTCAGAGCCCGATCCGGATCGGAGCCACGTGTCATCTATCCCATCAGCATCGGGTTCGGATGGATTTCTATGTTGACAACGCATCAGAATAATGGACGTTATGGGCAGGAACTGGTCATAGCCGATCCGGATATCCAGGCGCTCGTGCAGGGCAGTGATGTGAAAAATGGGTTCGGGTCGGAGGGACATGTACAAGGGGTTCGGATCGGGATAACCGATCCGACCCGGATTGACTTGGAAAATTCTCTCCTCTCTTTATTCTGCTCCGCTCCGCTCCAAACTATCTCTGTAGCAATTGGGTGGCTTTCCGATCCGACTGGAAGTAGATTCCCCTCCGACCCGAATAGCTGTGCTTCTTTAATTCCAAGAGTAATAGTTCACCGATCCGAACAGTAGACTTTACCCTATCCGAACCGCTATCCTGCTCCGATCCGACCCGCTTCAGAGTTTTCCAAGTTCTTCAATATTTCATATCTTGACTTTGTGTTGCCCAGTTCACAAAGTGGGCTAACATTTTTCCCCCTCAAAGGATGCTTCTGTTGGAGACGGAGCATGCTTTGACCATCAATGCATAGCGCTCTTCGAGGTGATTTCCCTTTTGATTTTCCTGGCGTTTTTATCTTTTTCTTCAAATTTCAATACAGTTTGCTGCTGAGTTAAAGAATTCGGTTCGGTTCGGAATCCGATCCGAACAGACCCCCTCTTCTCTCTATCTTTTGCTGGAGTATTGGGCCAAGCTTCGCTTCTGGGCTGTCCATCCGATCCGAACGGGGGTTCTCCTATTGGGCTGCCGATCCGAATGGGGAGACGAATAGACATCCTACTCCTCTATATAAACCGATTCTCCATCCCTCTCTCATTCTTACTATTTTACTCCCGAGTTCTGCAAAGCGAGAAAGAAAGGAAAACAGCTAACTCCTGAAGCACCCAAATTTCTTTTAACTTTCAACGTAACTTTATTGGTAGGTTTTGAAACTTTTGAACAATCCTTTTTTCTAATTATTCCCGATTCGAGTTTGTAGATGATTAGGATGAGTTGAGCATGAAATTCTGACGAACTTTGCCGCCGTGACCCTCCCTCGTCATCATCGTTGTCAATAGATGCGTCGCCGTCTTGTGTTTGGAACGGAGGGAACGAGGATTTGTAGTGAAACACACCAGCATGCAATTGCTTGGTTTTGACTTAAGGGACTGGCACGAGATTGACCCTGGGGTCGGATAGGGAAGAAAGAGGGTGAAGGAGAGGAAGAAGACGATGAAGAATCGGTTCGGTTCGGAAGGGTATGGAAGGTGAAAAACAAAGGAAGAAGGAAGGAAATTCAAGAGGTCGGATTGGGTCGGGGCAAGCAAAGAAAGAAAAAAGAAACGAAATCTAGGAGATCAGATCGGGTCGGAGCAAGCACTTAAGACAGGAGGGAAGGAGCCTCCCTAACCGGACCGGATCGGTTCGTAAAATGATGGAAGAGAAATATAACTACATGATCCGATCCGAAACGTTAAGGGACTTTGCCTCCGATCCGATCCGACTTCAATTTCTAAGCTTCAATAAGATTTCCAAGCCTAAGGTCACGCCCCCGATCCGATCCCAATGAATGAATCTGAACCGAACCGAAGCACAGTCTACCTTAACACATAAAAACTCGTCTAACTAGCCCAATCAAACTTCGGCATAATCTTCAATTTTATGGACAGTTAGGATAGCGCCTTGTGAACGTAACTGGACATCAAGAATTACTTCAACTCTTTATATCTTGCCAAACTTTTTCATCGCACTTTTAAACATTTACTTTGCACTTTCCGTATACACTGTTCACACTTTAGTTTGCACACACGCATGGGGGGATACGGGCTAATTTGCTCTAATTTGTGCTATTGCTTCTTCAATAGTTCTATGACCATGAGACCCAGGCGTTCTTCCAGACTAGCCGAGAGGAAAGAAGCCCCGGAAACCTCTAACAAAATCACTCTCGAGGATATATCTTCTTCATCGGATCCAGAATGGGACAATGAGAGTCCAGACTACGGGGTTGAAAATCGGGAAAGCAACGAGGTGTCTTCAGAGAATGAAGTTTCTCTGGGTTTTGAGGAGGAAGGAGGGATCGGTGACGATCGAGCCCCCGATGAATTTGAATCGGCCGTTATATTGGAATCACCTCCAGATTCCGTTGAATCAACAATCGACAATGATCGACTTATTCGAATCTGCTTAAAGTACGGGATAATGAAAAGGGACACTCTAGTGCCTTCAAGCTCTGACCGTCCCCACAACCCTCCAGAAGGATACATGGCAGTCACTCGGTTGATGTGTATGGTCGGCGCTATCCCTCCATTCTCTCCCTTCATCGTTGACTTTTTAAGACAAATGCGGATTGCCCTCATGCAGCTGCATCCCAATTCGTATGCCTATTTGCACACTTTGTACATAGCATATCGTGAGATTTTAGGCATAGAGCTCTCGTTCGATGATGTTCACTTCTTCTATTACTTCAAGCATCAGACTCGAGAGACTCCATCTTTCTGCTATTTTGAGTCAGTTCCAAAAAGGAAGATAATCTCGGCACCATTTAGCAGTAAAGCTGGAGATTCCAGATTGGAATGGTTCTATGTGAAGCGACAGCCTGGATGTGTCAGGAGGTGGACAAAATCAAGTAAAGCACTGATTTTCTAAATCCAGGCTCTATACACTTGAATCATCACCTTAACTTGTTTTCCTCTTTGTTTGCAGTTGACAATCCAAAACAAATATCAGATCAGGTGTTCTTTGACCGGATGCACCAACTTCTTAATGGCGATCGAAAATTCTTGACCATCGATGAAGTCCTTAAGGACGAATATCTTCACTTCCATGGGCTGTTATCCGTTTTTCGTAGCATCGGTCATGGGACAGCCCCCTACGTATACATTCCTCCAGTGGAGGTAGTCCCAGAGACAGGAGAAGGCTCCGGAATTCCTATAGTTCCTCTTCAAACTTCACCTTCTCCATCTTCTACACAAGATGACGAATTGGCTAACCCGGTCGAAAGGCATCGTGAAGGATATACTGCCCCCGAGGAGGCTACTTCTCTGGAAAAGTCAACATCCACCCAAGAGTCGCCACTTAATGCTTCCGAGGGGGATGTCCCTAGTACTGATGAGCAAATATTTCAGGGCTTGGGGGATCTCCCCTTAGCTGAAACTATATACACTTCAGAGGATTTCAGGAAGGATCCTTTAGTCTTCACCTCTTCTGAAGAGACCACTCCTGCTAAGGCCAAATAGCCTGCCCGTACTAGTCTAGCTTCAGACTCGGGTTGGTTGGGGGGAAACACACCACTTAGGACACACTTTATACAACAGCATTAGCATTCATTGCACCTCTTTCTCCGTGAATCCATTAATTCTAAATTTCGTTTGTCTTATTGTGCAGGTACGATGTCTCGATCCTACTACGATATCAGGAAGCTTCGCCGCAGCATGTCCAATCCTCCTCAGGATGTCGAGTATGATCGTCGTGATGATCGGGGCAGGGATGAGAGAAGGCCTTATGATTCCTATCGTTCTTGACCCTCACGTTCTCGCTCACAAGTTCGGCCGGAACAAGAGAAATACAAGGGTTATCAAAGCCGAAGGGAAGAGGACATACCACAATCTAAAGACTCCACTTCTTCCCATGAAAAGCGCAGTAGAGAGAGAAGTCCTCCGAAAGAAACCGGGTCTCGGAGTAAGCACAAGGTCCCTGCTACTAAACGACCTAGGACAGACAAAGAAACTACCGAATCCTCCTCACACAGGGACACCGAATTGACAATCCCCGCTCCTCCCCCACTAGATGCGGAAACTGCAGTAAAGCGGGCATATTTGGAGGAGCAATTTCCCGAACACTACTTCGAGACTTTGACTTTTTTACCTGCCCTTGAACCTGTTTCTTCTAAGTGGGCAGATGAGGCCAAAGCAAAGATAGATGCGGTTGAAAAACAATATACTGAGATGTTTAAATATTCATGCAATCTTTCCAGAATTATCCGCACTCTAATCACGAATACTGATTCAATGCAAAAGACCGCGGAGGAGGATGCCAAGGCTTTAAAAGCTCTAGGAAAAGATTTGGAAGACACTCAAGCTCAGCTAGCTGTCGCTCAAAGGGACGCTTCTAACTTCAAACAACAATTTGAGGACATGCAAAAACGTTATCATGACTTGCTTGAATCTCACACTCAAGAGCGTTCTGAATTTAAAAAGCAAGCTGATGAGGCTAAGTCAGAAGCTGCTAAGACACGCCTTGCTTATGCTGAGCTTGAACGGAAAAATGCCGAGTTAGCAAAGAGGAGTGCTGAACTAGAAAAGAAGAATGCTGACTTGGCTTCAAAGCTATTGGAGGCGGAGAACAGAGCTGCCCTAGCTGAGGGCAATGTTGAGTGTGCTATCAAATCTGCGGAGGAAGCCCGCAAACAATTATCTGAGGCGAAGGCTGATATTCAGGGTTTCGGCGAATTAATGATTGAATTCTTCGCACATATCATCCGTCGCCGAAACATTTCTTGGATCGAGGATTATCCATCCACTCTGGTTCAAGTATGGAATCAGATCGTCGAGTGGGAAAAAGAGGAACTTAAGGTCGATTCCATCGATGAAGATAAGCTAATGGAGAAATACTTGAGAGATGATGAACCGGAGCGCCTAGCCGAAGGGCGCCGCCTCATTGCTGAGGCCATGGAAGAAGAGAGACGAAAGTCTAAACAGGAGAATGTTCTCGAAGCTGGTTCCTCTTCTTCTGCCCCTGCGACTTCTGAAGTAGAGGGGTATGATCCTGAAAATCCGGGAATTGCCCGAACAACTCTGCTATCCCCTATTCCTGAAACAACATCAGAGGTAGTAGTCACCCCTGCCGAGAAGTCTTCGGAAGGTATCCCTACCTTTTCTCCTCAATTTGTCAAGGCTATTTCTACCTTTCGCCACGTGATTGAGCAATCGATGAAAAACACATTGTTTTCGCCTGAGTTGATAACTGTTGCTTCTCATTCTGTAGGTGTTGAGCCATCCGAAAAGACAGATGTGACTTAGGGAGCCACCGCCGGGGCAAAGCCCACAGAAAAGGCCAAAAGAGGGGAGGATAAGGCTGCTCCTATAGACTTGGGAGAAGGAAGTGAGCCAACTAAGGTCGCCACTCCCCATGATGAAGAAATGATAGCAGCTTTAAAGGATGATGGCGGTGACGGGGGGCATGAAGAGGAACCAGAAGTTGCAATAGTCGGGGAGTCAAAAAATGCTGATGATGTTACCTTGGCTGCAATGAAAGCTGATCAAGACAAACGCTTGCAATTAAAAGCCGAAGAACTAGACCTCGAAGCCCTCAAGCCCCTCGCAGTTGTGGATGTGGGATCAAGGTTAGTTGTTAAGCTCTCAACTAGATCTATTACAGAGGAACTCGCTAAAAAAATCTTCTCTTGATTCCAGCGCTCCGCCCTCCGGGAAGAAGTCTACTGGCTCCAGCACCGCATCTTCAGGAAAGAAGAAATCAAAACGAATCTTGACAGAGGCTGAGAAAGAAGCAAAGGATGCGGAGAAAGCCGCCAAGAAGTCCAAGGCTCATTCGAAATCTAAATAGTGGATTGCCTTGTATGGTTTTACCATTTAATGAACCAACAATTGTTGCTACAAGTGCGGCTCCTGCGCTTTCTTTTTTAGCTATTTTCCTGTACAAATTCATTCATTTGTAAATAAAAAAAAAATAACTCTTTTTCTGCAATGTCTGTTTGTCAGTAGTTCTGCACTTATGTAAAAATGCATGTCTTGCTATAGTTACGAAATGAAGTCACGGAGCGAGGGAATATGTGTATACATATATGCCCCCGGTTAATTCTAATAAATTATTAATGCTTAATCAAACAATCTGAATGCTCCCGATTTTCTAACGGGATAGCATTTCCTGTGTCGTCAGTGCCTGTCGTTTTTCTGGCATTTCTTTTATACTCTCTCTCTGGAGAGTTAGAGTTAGGGGAAAAATTTCTTTTTCAGCGCTCAGTCGGAGACGCTTTTATACTCTCTCTCTCTCTCTGGAGAGTTAGAGTTAGGGGAAGAATTTCTTTTTCAGCGTTCAGTCGGAGACGCTTTTATACTCTCTCTCTCTCTCTGGAGAGTTAGAGTTAGGAATGTCGTTTTCTCATTCTTTTATGTCTTGTCGCACAAATAGTCGTTGTGCTTCTTCTTATGTCTAAACTGTCTTCAACCTTTTAAGGTTTTGAGTCATCCTGTATTCTATAATCACAACAGAATAATCGATGAATGTATATATGTAATGCATAAAAGTAAATGACACACAATATTTTTATAGTGGTTCGGCTGAGTCGTAGCCTACATCCACTTTATAGTTCTTTATTCATATCATCAGGTTTTTCCAAGGCAAGTCGTGCCATATTACAGAGTTCATAAGAAAAATAACAAAGAGTACAGCATTTCTAATCCAAATATCCCATTAAGTGTTGGGCATTCCATGCTCGAGGGACTTCTTCGCCATCTACGGTCGTTAACTTGAAGCTTCCTTTTTCAAGTTTCCGTTGGATGACAAAGGGTCCTTCCCACTTTGGACCGAGGTGAGGAAGGGATGGAAAGACTCTCTTTAGCACCAAATCTCCTGGTTCAAAAGTCCTGAGGCGAACTCTTTTGTCGTAATAGCGTGCCATCTGACGTCGATGTCTTGCCGCACGCAAATCTGCTTCATCCCTTTTTTCTTCGACTTCATCAAGAGACTCAAGTAAGAGCGCCCGATTCATCATCGGGTCATAATATGTCACCCTGTGGGAAGGAACTTCCAGTTCAACTGGAATTACAGCTTCTGAGCCAAAGGAGAGAGAGAAAGGGGTATGACCGGTGGCCGTCTTAAATGTTGTTCGATATGCCCACAAAGCTAGGGGCAATTCGTCAACCCATTTTTCGTTTGCATGCTCTAACCGTTTCTTGAGGATGGATTTTATAACTTTGTTTATTGCCTCTACTTGCCCGTTCGACTGCGGGTAGGCAACTGCAGTATATCGCTTGTCAATCTTATACTTCTGGCAGAAATTTCTGAATTCAGTACTATCAAATTGGGTTCCGTTGTCAGTTATAATCGTCCTTGGGATCCCGAATCGGCATATAATATTTCTGACCACAAAACTTATCACCTTTCTTGCCGTGATCTTGGTCAAGGGCTCAGCTTCCACCCACTTCGTAAAATAGTCCACGACCACTATTGCATATTTAGCTCCTCCTTTAGCAATCGGTAGAACTCCAATGATATCAATTCCCCATGTGGCAAATGGCCAAGGACTCACCATTGATTTAAGTTTGGTCGACGGTGCTCTGGGGATTTTGGCGAATCTCTGGCACTTATCGCAGCGTCGTGAATAATCAGCTGCATCTTTATTAATTGTAGGCCAGAAGTATCCGTATCGCAATATCTTCTTTGCTAAAGTCTGACCTCCTGTATGATCTCCACACTCACCTTCGTGTACTTCTCTTAGTACACGCTTGATGTCGTCGTGTGCTATACATCGTAACAGGGGCATAGAAAATCCTTGCCTATAAAGAGTGTCATCTTGCATGACATATCTGGTAGCCTTGCGAACTACAGCCCTTTTCTCACTCTTCTTTGATGGGAGTGTCCCATTCTTAAGGAAATTCTTAATTGGAGTCATCCACGACTCCTTCTCCGGTTCTGCTTCGAAAGAGAACTCAACTTCCATCGACTCAAAGCTTGGCGATTCCAACATTTCAATTGGAATTATTTCAATCTCTTCTGGATTGTCGGAACTAGCCAGCTTTGCCAACCTATCCGCCTTCTGGTTTTCGGCTCTTGGGATGTGTGCTATATCGTACCTCTCCAAGCTACTCAATAGCTCTCTCACTTTCCTGAGGTAGGCGATAAGTCGAGGTCCCCGAGCCACAAATTCCTCTCGCACTTGGCAAACAACGATTTTAGAGTCACAGTATATGTCCAATGTTTTTATTCCAAGGTCTTTAGCAAGCTTCAGCCCGGCAATCAGGGCTTCATATTCAGAGTCATTGTTAGTAGCCGAAAATTCTAATCGTAGAGCGTAATATAACGACCGTCCTTCAGGAGTGACTAAGACGATTCCAGCTCCGGACCTTCGGTCGTTCTTGGCTCCATCTGTGTATAGTTTCCACGGATCTATCTTTAACTCATCCTCGTGCCTAACCACTTTGTCATCGATTACTTCCTCCTCTGGGATGGTGAACTCCGCAATAAAGTCTGCCAGAGCTTGCCCCCTGATCGACTTTCGTGATTGAAAATTCATATCAAACTGACTTAATTCTATATTCCACTTGATCAACCTTCCCGATGCTTCGGGTCTCTGCAACACCTGCCTCAAGGGCTGGTCGGTGTATATGGTTATTGGATGAGCTTGGAAATAGTGACAAAGTTTTCGGGATGCAATTAGGAGGCTGTAAGCGAGCTTCTCAATCTTCGGGTAGTTGCGCTCTGCCGCTGCTAATTTCTTGCTTACATAATACACTGGCCTTTGTACTTTGTCTTCTTCTCGAACCAGGGCTGTACTAACGGCGTGAGCCGAAACTGCCAAGTAAACAAACAATTCTTCGTGATCTACTGGCTTTGACAAAATCGGCGGTTTCTCTAGCAGTTCCAATAAATTTCGAAAGGCCTCAACACAGTCCGGAGTCCACTCGAAGTTCTTCTTTCCTCTTTTAATCAAATCAAAAAACGGAACGCATTTGTCTGTGGCTTTGGAGATGAATCTACTCAGCGCCGCTATTTTCCCTGCAAGACTTTGGACGTCTTTAATTCTACTCGGCTCTTCAATATTTCTAATCGCTGCTATCTGGCTAGGATTGATTTCAATTCCTCAGGAGCTCACAATGAAGCCTAGGAACTTTCCCGATGCCACTCCAAATGAGCATTTCAGAGGATTCAATTTCATCCGATATTTTCGCAGGATACCAAACATTTCCGCCAAGTCTTGCATATGGCTGGAGGACTGTTTCGATTTGACAAGCATATCATCCACATAAACTTCCATAGTCTTTCCTATTTGATTATAAAACATTTTGTTCACCAAGCGCTGATAAGTGGCTCCAGCGTTTTTCAATCCGAATGGCATTACAACATAACAATACAATCCCAAATTTGTAATGAAGCTCGTATGTTCTTGGTCTGGCACGTGCATAGGAATTTGGTTGTACCCAGAGTATGCATCCATGAAAGAGAGAAGTTCATGACCTGCTGTCGAATCTACAAGCTGGTCAATTCTGGGAAGTGGGAAACTATCTTTAGGGCAGGCTTTTTTCAAATCTGAAAAATCAATACAAGTCCGCCACTTTCCATTCGGCTTCTTTACCGAGACGGGATTCGATATCCAGTCGGGATATATCGAATCTCGAATAAATCCATTCTGCTCCAACTTCTCCACTTCCTCTTTGAGAGCAGCCGACCACTCTGGGCCCAGCATGCGTCTCTTTTGCTTCACAGGCGGATGTTTCGGGTTTACATTCAATTTGTGACTTATGATGGATGGCGATATCCCACACATGTCAGCGTGGGTCCAGGCAAACACGTCCAAGTTTGCCTTCAAGAAGTCTGTTAGTTCTTTGGCTCGACGTGGATCCAATTGAGAACCAATCTTCAAAACTCTTGTCGGATCAGCTTCATCAATGGGAATTTCCACTGTCGCTTCATTAGGAGTTGCATTCCTAGCCTCTGGTTCCTCGTCTTTTCTGGGATCCAGGTCTTCAGGCATTCCTTTGTGCAACTCCTTCGAGGTCAATCTCTCTAATTGCTATGCCGAGCCCCCCTTTGAGCGAGAAGAGGCATCTTTACTCTCGACGTTAAGTCCTTTCATCAACATCTTTAATTCGGCCACATAGCAGGCCCGTACGGAAACTTGATCCCCTCTCATTACTCCAGTTCCAGCTTCGGTTGGGAACTTAAGTAATAAACACCAAGGGGCGATACAAACTCTGAATTCAGCAAGGGCAGGCCTCCCCAAAAATGCATTATAAGGCGAATCTACATCCAATACTACGAACTGAAGCATCCGCACTCTTCTGCGTTCTCCTTGCCCCAAGGTCACGGGCAATTCTATGTATCCCATGGGAGCTGTTGACGCCCCGTTGAAGCCTCTGATCCGTCCTTCACACGGCTTCAAATCTTCAGATTCAAGCTTCATCTGATCGAATGACTTTTTAAATAAAATATTGACAGAACTTCCGTTGTCTACTAATACCTTATGGACCAAGGCCGGCCCAATAGTGGTAGTAATAACCAACGGATCATCAGTGGGTGATTGGATCCCAGTATTATCTCGGCTGCGGAATACCACGTCGTCAAACATGGTCTTCTGTTGTTTTATGGGGGTGATATCTTCCAAATCATCACCTTCATTCACATCTAGGTGCTTGGCAGCATTTACATATTGATCCATTGATCTGAAACTTCGGATTGCCGGGTGAGGTCCGCCCATTATGGAGTTGATAACAATTCCTTTACCTTTCTGCTGCGCTGTAGGCTTGGGAGCAGGTAGAATCTGTTTTGGAGCCTGCTCTCCTTGCCCCCTGTCCCTCGGGGCAACCTTGTATTCATCCAACTTCCCTTCACGCAGCAGCTTCTCAATCACATCCCTCAAATGCCGACATTCATTGGTTGAATGCCCATGAGTTCCATGAAACAAACAAAATTTCCCTGTCGCCATTTCTTTCTCGGTCGAATCACGAGGTGGCGGTCTTTTGTACTGCAACACATTGTACGTATCCAGGTAAATATTTTCCAGGGTGTCGTTCAATGGTGTATAATTCTCGTAGGTCTGGAATCGGGGTCTTTTGTTAGGATCACTTCCCCTATTTCTGTTTCTTCTGTTACCGTTCGGATTACGGTTATTGTTGTTGTTACCCCTGCTTCCAGCATTGTTGTTTCAACCCTTGTTTCCCACATTTACTTCAACCTTGCCAGAACTTTCCCCAGACTGCTTCACGTCGATATTACTCTGCATATTTTCTTTTGAAGCCGCCTCAGACTTTCTTTTTCGGTTTGCCCTGGCCTCCTCTCGCCTTAAATAAATATCGGGTTTTTCATAGAATATCTCTCTTGTGGAGGGTGTCTTCCCAGAAAGGTAATCCCCGAACTCAGATTCAGGATCGACTCCTTCCTTTAATGCCATCAGAATGGTGGGCTCATGCGGGTCACTAACTTCAGTCACAGCTAGGTTAATACGGTCAAGATATGCCCTCAAAGACTCTCCTGGTGCCTGCTTGATTCTCGATAATTCAATAACACTTTTGGACTTTCGGGCATGGAGTCGGAACTGGTTCATAAAACGTTCGCTCAGTTCCCTGTAATTCGAAATCGAACGAGGAGGAAGTCGGGTAAATCAGAACAGCGCCACATCTTCTAAGTAGATTGGGAATGCTTCGCACTTCACTTCATCAGGGGCAGCAGCAGCATTCATGAGCCACGAGTATCGCATCAAATGCTGTCCCGGATCAGTCCTTCCGTTGTACTTGTCCATCTGTGGCAAGTTAAAGTGCCGGGGAAATTGGAAGTCGAGGATATCGTCGGTGAAAGGAGTATGGCTTCGCTCAATGCCATAATCTTCATTTGTATAATTCCGGCTCTCGGACATGATCTGGCGAACCATTGCCTGTACATCAGCATTAGTTAGGGGCCGCTCAGGTTCCCTGGCCCTAGTATCCGAGTTCCTTCTGGGCTCTTGTTCAGGAGATGCCCTTCTTCTTCGAGCTGCTTCTGCTCTATTCCGTTCCCTGCGCTCCCGGTCGATCTCGGGAGGAGGGGACTGGAGTCTTTGCCCTCGAGTGGGGTCATTGTTTCCTAGCGCTCGTGCAATATCCTCACGAGATCCCAAAGATCCAAATGTCAGCTGCTCCACATTCTGAGGTCGTTCGAGCGGCCTTCGTTCGCGGGGCCGCTCTTCCTCGGAAGATGAAGACTGGTCCACTGGTGTGTGACGAACCGGTGATGGAGTTCTCTGTCGACGGAGTTCGCTAATTTCCCTACTCATGAGCCTCATATTCTCCTGCATCATGAGATTAGTGCGCTCGTGAACTTTCAGAGCCTCCCTTGTACTTTCAAGCATATCAAGTAGGCGCGAGAAATCTCCTTGAGTAATGGGCGCAGATGGGTTGACCTGATCACTGACCCTGGCGGCTGGAATCGGAGCATTTGTAGGGACTCGAGTAGAAGTTCCAACATCACCAAGAGTCGGATCGGATCGGAGATGGGAGGTCGGGTCGGATCGGAGCTGGGGAGTCTGGTCGGGTCGGTACATGGCAAGCTGCTCGGGTCGGTTCAGATTGGGGGAATGCACTGCTTCAGAATCTCCTACCCGGATCGGATCGGAGCATTCCCCTTGAAGACGGCTCGGATTTCCTGCATTGGTTCGTCCTGCTGCTGAACTCTGCCCACGAGACCTTGTTACAACCGCATTTTGCTGATCTTCGCCAGCTCCATTTCCTCGAACAGATTGAGCTTCTTTGCCTTTTCCTTTGGCCATGGTTCTTTGACAATCACTTCGACAAATATCCAAGGGTGTTGAAACTTAAGGATTAACTTCTTTGAACTCAACGGTCCAAAAAGTAGAATGATAATCCCGGAAAACAAAGAATTCATATGAGTTCTCAGTGAAAGCACCAAAATGTTAGACCAAAAAGTGGTTCTAACATCCAAATTGATTAAAAGCAAATGAAATAAGATAAAAATAAAAATGAACACACAGGATTTATAGTGGTTCGGCGAAGAAATGCCTACGTCCACTTGTCTCTCACTATATTTACTGATTTAGTTGCAAGTACAATGAAATATTCACTTGATTCCTCTCACAACTCACTTATAATCACTCAATTATAGAAAACAAATAATGAAAGAAGATTTGGATTCTCCGGGATTGCTGGAATTCGGGTTATGAAGGTGGTTGAACTCTCCAAGTGCCAGAAAAAAGATCCTTTTCTTTGTCTCCAGACGGGGTATTTATAGGTGTGAATTTGCTCAGAGCTCGATCCGGATCGGAGCCACGTGTCATCTATCCCATCAGCATTGGGTTCGGATGGATTTCTATGTTGACAACGCATCAGAATAATGGACGTTATGGGCAGGAACTAGTCATAGCCGATCCAGATATCCAGGCGCTCGTGCAGGGGAGTGATGTGAAAAATGGGTTTGGGTCGGAGGGACATGTACAAGGGGTTCGGATCGGGATAACCGATCCGACCCGGATTGACTTGGAAACAATTCTCTCCTCTCTTTATTCTGCTCCACTCCAAACTATCTCTGTAGCAATTGGGTGGCTTTCCGATCCGACTGGAAGTAGATTCCCCTCCGACCCGAATAGCTGTGCTTCTTTAATTCCAAGAGTAATAGTTCACCGATCCGAACAACAGACTTTACCCTATCCGAACCGCTATCCTGCTCCGATCCGACCCGCTTCAGAGTTTTCCAAGTTCTTCAATATTTCATATCTTGACTTTGTGTTGCCCAGTTCACAAAGTGGGCTAACAGGAACTAAAAGTGATAATTTTTAAAGCATGTTTTTGAGAAAAAATGTAGTGAAAATCAGGCTCACATCTCTAAAAGGTTTCGAAAATGGGCTCACATTTGCCCGAACTTTTGATATAAATTACATCCCTATTTTCGTAAATCATCAAAAAAAATCAGCAAAAAAAAATCATGAAAATTCATATTTAAATACAACAACTAATCATCATAAACTCCAGGCAGCAAAACTACCAAACAACAAATTAAAAACGCATCAAAAACAAAAAAAACAGCGCATCCCCAGTACACTGCATCAAACGATGCGGTTATTTGCAATAGTTGCATACATTTCAGCAACAGTTGTAGTTATGCATCAAACTGCAGTATTACTATAGAAATGTATTCAGTAGTACTGCAATAAATGCATCGTTTGATGCAATAATTCAATCCTTGTCTGTTTTTTCAACCATACACCATTTTTAAGTATTGTTACTTACATTTCAGCATTTATAAGCAATAAATGCATATATGTCAGCACATATTCATATGCCTTCATCCATTTTAACATTTCTTCATACATTTTAGCGATTATACGGTATAACTGCTTACATTTTAGCAGTTATTCGCAAGCCATACAAAATTATTCAACTTTATATGCATACATATCAGTAGGAATACGCAATAACTGCACACACACACACATATATATATATATATGCAGTTATTCATTCCAATTTTCAATGTAAACTCAGGATGAATAATTACATACATATTTATATGTAGTTATTGCTTATAACTGCATAATTTGCCGAATTTTTTTATGTTTTTTTGGGCATGCTTCTACAAATTTTTTTGTTAGAAGTGCATTTATCTTCTTTTGAAAAACACGTAAGGGATAAAATAGGGACCCGCTTTGCGTTTGAACTTTGGGGAGGATGCCATTTGAATTTTGAACAGTAACAGGGATGTGAGCCAAATCTACCCAAAATGTATGGGTATTTCAAAATTTAAAGAGTGTTCCCTATTGTTTATATTATATTGTATATTGCGCGACTTACATGTCTTAGTTTAATCAAAATGCAATTTTATCATATTTCACTTATATGAGTGTGATGTATATTATTGAATTTTTCATAATGTCATCTGAACTAATGAATATCGCTGAGTTACATTATCCTGTTATTTCAAATTTAAAGATTACATAATTAATTTAAACACATGCACTGAAACGTAAAACATATGAGAAAGTGGTGTGATTTTTGTAAATAATTGTGGTAATTTTAAAATAGATATTTTAAGTCAAATGTAGAATTTTATAATGTTGTGCATGATAAATATATTTTACCATTTTAAATATAGGTATCTTATATTAAATGATAAATGAATAAAAGATTAAGCTTGTATTATGCTAATCATTTGAATATAGTAGACTTTTATTTTGAGTGGTTTGAATTATGTGTTTCTTTATATATATGTGTGCTCTCTTCTTTTAGAAGATCACACATTTTTGCTTTCAAAATTTTTTTTGAGTGGTTTGAATTTTTGTCATTGACTGAAAATCACGAATCTCTAAGTTGTAAATGGTTTGGATAAAGAAATATTTTCATTCTCTATACATGCGTTGAAACTGAATATTATGGAAATTGTGTTCTCATCAGAAATTGCAATGTGTATAAATATTAACCGGAGATGATATAAATTAGGCAAATTCTATTCAAACACCGCAAATTGCTTTACCTACACCATGAGATTTTAAATAAAATTTCAAACCAAAATGACCTTATTAAAAGGGAATCAATATTAAAGAATGAAAATATATACAATTCTCCCTTATTTGCATTATGTATACTCAATATAATTTCTCTTATAAAGTTAGTATTTTATAAATTAATTTATACCATTGGTTAAATTAATTTTATATTTCTTTTGAGGATTAAAATATATTCATATCATTATAAGCAACATTTATATGCAATCAATTTTAACAGTTTTCACTTTAATTAAATATAAAAATTAAAATTTAAAACTAACTACTAAAATTAATGTTATACAGAGTACTAAATTCTTCAATCTTTCGTTCACATCTAATCATGTTTAAATTTAACACAAAATTTAACTAGTTTAACTTTCTAATATTTTAAAAAATAAGTTCAAATTTCCATCATCTAAAATAAAAAGTGATTTAAAAATAAAACAATCAAATAATTTAAGATACTAGTGTTAAAATAAAAGTTTTTTTTTTAGTTTTAGGTAAATATATTGCAATGAATTCTCAGTTTTATGTAATTTAGTTTTAAGGTTAAAGAGAGGAAAGGTGATGAATATCAAAGGGTGATTTTGTGAAAACATAGTGTATGAAAAGAAATTTTTGGTTTATACTATTTTATTTCATTTTACAGTGTATGTTAATTTATTATAGGTGTATGAATAGAATTAGCCTAGAAAATATCTTTATCCAATGCTATCATAAATTACAACCCAAATAAAATCTATGAAATAAAAAAAATCAATATAAAATATCTATAGACTTTTAACGAGAGAAGAGATAAGGTAGAGAATTAAGTGAGAGCTTTAAAAGCTTCTGCTTTACTATTATTTAATAGATAGATAGGTATAAAGGGTCAAGCAACATTTTGGATTAAATTAATATTTAATTATACTTAAATAATCTTTTATCGATATCCAACCAACTTAACCAATCTAACTCACATAATTGATTTAATCGAACAACTTTAACCAAAAAAAATCGATTAATCTAAGTTTCGCTTAACCGACCAATGATGACCGATGAAAATCGGATTGGTGGCCCAACCTGATACAATTCTTTTGCAGTCCGACCCTCGGTTTTCGCTAACTCTAATCGAAGCAAGCTTCTCCTTTTTGAAATTTGTATCATGTCGATTTTCCCAAACTCCTTTGTTTTCATCCCAAATATACACTCCCTCCGGTTTGTAATATAAGACATTTTAGAAATTTGCAAGGTAATTAAAGAAAAAAATCAATTGGCACATTGGTCCATGCTTAAATTAAGTAGGTTCCACAAATTAAGTTCTACTTTTATGTGTAATCTACTTATCACTCCTACTTTTATGCATTAAAAATCGTGAAGTAACCATTTAGTCTCAATCATTTGTTATGGATCAAGAACATAATAGGAATAACAAGCTTAAACCTCTTATATTATGAACATGAGGAATTATATACTAAACCTATGAAGTACGAATCTAATAATCTAACCTCTCTCCTCCGTTATTTCCCTTTTTTGAAATTTGGATCATGTCTATATGAATTTTGAGCGATGGTGGCTGCCATCAGAAAGAGGAGAAATATGAGTTTAGTATATTTAGTGCAGTTTTTGTGTTTATCTTGAATTTTGAATTGATATATAATATCAACCATAATCTTACTAGTTTGATGTTTACATATGTTCATTTTTTCTTCTTTACGTAGCGATATAATCAGTGCGAGCTGATGACTCGCATTTACTAGGAATTATTTGTTGAAGACCAACAATTGCAACAATCTATCCTATCACGATGAAATTTTCGAATATTACCGGTACCGCGTGTGCAGCCCAGAACATCTATATGTTATACTGAATTATATATATATATATATATATATATATATATATATATATATATATATATATATCAAACTGAACTCTAAACATCATATATTGTATGTATGTATATATGACATGTATAAATTAGGGATACTTAATTTTATCTATAAATAGAATATATACAAGGGATTTTATTAGAAGACTCAGATAGAACATGGGAAGAGTGAAGGCATGTGGAGCAGTTTATGCGGAAAAAAGTTCAAGTTGTGGTTCTAAAGTTATCATACATCAAATTGAGATGATTTAGAAAAAATCAAGTGAAAAGCAGCCAGCATTTGGATGTAAAATAAAAACACTGGGAACAATGGTCAAGAATGAAACTGTTTTCTTAAAACTGAGTGGCATCCATTTCAAACTTGACATCACTCAATTTTAAAACTGTGTGGAGTAAGTTAAGGCACTACGTATTTGAATTATCACATAGGAAAATCACATAAGTCAATTGCTTGTGATAGTAATAAAAGACAAAAAATTTGGCTCTCGAAATAAATAACAATAAAGAGGGTAGTTGCAATCTCGCAGCATGATCATGACCATTTAACAAAGAGGAATGTAGAAAAGCGTTAGCTCGTATAATAGTTATGGATGAACACCCTTTTATTTTTGTAGAGGTTAAAGAAGGTTTCCTTGAATTGACGCTTGGGTTCTAGTTTTGAAGTTCCTTCATGTAGAACAATTTGTAGGGCTTTTCTTCAATTATACTAGGACTTGATAGATTCTCCTAACAAGAGGTTCATTTAATCATTGCACAGTGTTTTTTCTACCACCTATGCATGAACTTCTATTAAAAGTGAGTTATATGGTTTTAGCTGCACACTTTATTGATGGAAATTGGAATTTACATAAGAGAACTATAAACTTTTTTTGTGATTACCAATCATAAAGAAGAAAATATTAAAAAAATTATAGTCTAATGTATCAGAATGGGTGCTCAAATGAATAACGTATATCAAGGTTGATAATGCTAACATAGTGGCAATCAATTATGTGAAAAACAAATTGAATGATTATAATGGTGGTTGTGTTCTGAACGATGAATTCATTCACATGTGTTGTGCTCATATTCTCAATTTAATTGTTAATGATGGACTAAACAAAGTTCGTAGCAGTATAGTTGAAATTCGTACTATGATTAGGTTTATAGATCGCCTTAATCACGATTTATTAAATTTGGAGATTTTAATTTAAGATTGAAAATTAAGAATAAATCTATGCTCATTTTAGATATGCCCATTCGGTGGAATTTGAAGTATTTAATGTTGGAAGCAACTTTAAAATACAAAAGGTTTTCTAATGATATGAAAGAAAATGATGGTATTTTTGTTGTGCACTTTGATAATGAGGTCCATCCTCTGGGTTATCTAAAATAAAAAAATATTGAATTGTTAAATTTTTAAGTATTTTTATGATATTACTTTAAAATTTAGCAAAACTTAATTTATTACCACAAATTATTATTTTGCCAAGCTAAGTATAATTCAAGAAGAACTTCGATCAATGATGGGGAAACAAAACCTTTTCTTGGAGGAATGACACACAATATTAAAGTTAAGTTTGACAAATATTGGGGAAATGCAGGTAACATCAATTTTTTTTCTTATTACGCGTGTTTGATCCTGAATATAAATTTTGATTTTTGAAGGTATGTATTGAAGACATATATGGAAAAGTAGTTGAGGAAGACACATTAAAAAGCATGAAATATATTTTTATAATATTGTTTGACTTCTGTGTAAGCAATTGTACATTTGAAACACAAATATGTGATGAACTACAACCTAACATGTCCATTGGTTGTGAAAGTATGAACGTTAATGACATTCTTTCTAAAAAAAGAAATATATTTTTAAGACAAGTTCGCCATCAAGATTACGAAGACAATGAACTAGAAAAGTACTTAAATGCATCAACTAAGGATGCACTAAATAATTTTGATGTTCTACTATAGTGTAAGGTAAATAGTACCAAATCTCGTGTTTATGTCTAGTCACTCGGGATCTCTTTGTTATTCCGTTTTCCATGGTTACTTCTGAATCCGCTTTTAGCGCTGGAGAAGGGTTATGGACCCTTTTTGTAGTACTTTGAGTCCACGAATGGTTGAGGCATAAGGTTGTACTCCAAATTGGTTAAGCTATAAGCCAATTTTTAACAATCACCGGAATGAGGTTCATATCAAGCATGTTTATTTTTATGATGAAGCCTTCTTAGGTGATATTAGCATTCGTAAAATAATCTAGTTTCATATTTATTTGATTTTACATACATCACTCTAATTAATTTGTTTATCATTTAGAATTTGTATATGGACGTCAAAGTGAATTGCAATCATCCTGTGTTTGAGAATAGATAGTCCATATTCATTATCATTTTATCCACCCTGGTCAGTGTCACTTATTTTTTGCATTTTATCTCACATTTTATCCTTGATACAATCAACTCATGGAAAATAAAAGTATATAAGGCATGCGACCGAACTAGTAGCCTAAATATATACTAAGTGAAGCAGTAAAGCTTAAATTCCTTCATACACAAGAGCGCGCGCGTGCACACACACACACACACACACACATATATATATATATACACACACACACACACATATGTACCCTCATTCATGCACATTTACAAGTACAAATACACGTGTGCATTTGGAAGCACCAATTTTAATGCACATAAAGCAGCATGAGACAAGTAGCATATAAATAAGCAAAATAATTTTTAACCATGATAAATATAGATCAGTTTTATTTATAGTTTTAATTAGTGTCAATCACTATTACGGTGCATATGTGAATCAATATTATTTTTCTAGTATCACTTTTACAATTTCTCAATAATTTAGTTTGAATTGGTTTTATTTACCCAATAATATAGTACAGTTTTATTGGTTTAAAAGTTCGTGGTTAACAGTGGAAGATAGATGGACTTGAAGGCTTTAAGCTTATTAGCTCTGGAAAATGAATGTAATTGTATAAATATAGTTTACCCAGCAATTCTATGTGGAATATTACGTTTATGAACTTTTGGATTGCTTCAGTGTTTTAGACTTTCTATTATGGACTATTTTGTTTATGAATTGTTGGACTGTAGGGATGAAAGTGGTTTGTGATCTTTGCTGGTTTGTTGTATACTCATGTGATGGGTGAATAAACTTAGTTCTTTTTTAATATAGTTCAATTTATGTTGTGGCCGTGTAAATTTATGTGATAATGATATGCAAGTCTTTGTTATGCTGCTTGTTAGGGTTTCCGCAGGATCTCTACACAATTAGATTTTAAAAGAGGGAAGAAGAAACAATGACAAACAAATTCCTCCAAACAAACCTTTATTAATCCACCAATTGATTACAAATAAAAACTTAAAATAATTGAGAATATATCTCAATCCTAAAACAAAAACAAGTTTTTCTCTCTTTCCAGTACACCCGGATCTATCTTTAATGGGATGCTTATATAGGCAAATAGAAAAACTAGGTCAATACCCTATTGGGCCCTAAATGATCTCAAAATAAATCTTCCACAAAACGCGGTCAAAATAGGACCACATTGGCTTAGACATCTGACCTGAATGGTCAGATGTCTGATCAAACTCTCGGGAAACAATTTCCTAACAACTCAGACATCTGACCCGATGCCTCAGACATTTGACCACTTGCTTTGTCCATTTTCTTCCCCTTTCAGTTGCAACTTGCAATATTTCGAGTTAACGAACTCCAAATCTCCATCTTTCACATTCATGTGATAAATATCACAAATCACAACACTCCACCTTAATATGAAATCATGTCAACACTCCAAAAAACTCCAATCTCAAAACAAACCCCAAAAAATGACCTACCAGTGATGCATCTTCCTCATGAGTTACATCACACAAAAATAATTTCAAAATTTTGTTGTAATACCACAATGGCCTCCATGTAGGCTTTATGGCTTTACGTTGCTGGATCCACCTTGATTCAGATGAACTTGCCTCTCCAAATCTAGTTTGAGAACTCATAACATTCCCCACCGTTTTTCCAAGCAATTTATATATGTTATTATTTCCTCTTTTGCGTGCAGAAGCTCGTTATTACCCCTCTAAACCCTTGTGACTCCTCCTATAGTCGAAAAGATTGCATTCTTTTTGTTTCAACTATCATATTGAAGCAATATTCTTCTTAATTTCTAGGTTGTACCTAACTCCTATTAGTTTCACCACCTTTCCATCATCCATCTTTAACCTCGCCGAACCTATTCCTTTGACATGCAAATCTCATCCATTTGCAGATTCTACTTTACCAGTTTGTTCTTCATGGTCGATAAATTCTTCCCTTTGATGACATATGTGGAAACAAGCGCTTGAATCAAGTACCCAATCTTTGCTTTTGCCTTCATTAAAACATTGCCCTCAAGTTCCTTACCAAAATTCACCTCATTAACGTTATTATTTTGTTCATCCGACTCTTCTTCTAATGCATTCACCTTCTCATTATCCCTTTTAAGCTTATGACCAGGCTTGTCACAGTAAAAACAAATGTATTCTTTTTTCATGTCTGGTCTATTCGATTGTCTTTCCATATTTCCATGATTAACCCTCCTTGCAATAAAAGCCTTTTCAATTGGAGTTCCAATTTGTGTTGCCTCCTTATCTTTTCCTTCCACAAGACTCGCCCTCCGCATCTCCTCATTAAGCAAGCTACTAACCACTGACCTCATTGAAACAACGCCATCTGAATTTGAGTTATTCAATACAACCACAAGTGTTTCCCAACTCTTTAGTAATGAATTCATCATCATCAAAGCTTTTGTTTCATCATCTACCTTGGAATTCATGGCAGCCAATTGATTCACAATTTCCTGAAAATCATTAAGATGTTGTCCAATCGATCCACCTTCCTTAAGCTTCAGATTCACCAATCTTCTCACAAGAAGAGCCTTATTTGTTGAGGAGTTCTTTGCATAAGCCCCTTACAATTTCTTCCATATTGCATAAGAATATGTTTCATTAGCAACAATATGAAACACTAAATTATCCAAAAAACAATGAATAGACGCAATGGCATTCTTATCCAAAGTCTTTCAATTCTCTTCAGATAAATTGCTAGGTTTCTCTCCATTATTCTCTAATGGTTGATGAATATCATTAAGGTAAAGAAAATCTTCCATCTTTGCCATCCATAAATCCCAATTTCTTTAATTAAGCTTTTCAATAATTATTTTATCCATATTCAAAACGTAACAACCCGCTTTTTACATATCAAAGGATCGTAAAATATTTTATTTTATTCCCTAAGGGTTGTATCATTCTCATATTTTAATATGTTGTTTATGGGGAAGTGAGACATGTCCATAATTTTTACCAATTTTATTTGTGACCGTTTTGCCCATGTCAGTCTTGTACAGGGGATAACTTTTGATTGGGATCGAATCAGGTGTTGAAATTAGTCTCGTTGGAAAGGAAACGGTGTTGCCAATTCCGTAGAGTGGTCACATTAAAGATTTGGTTCAGCGGTCTAGGAGGAATTGTTGTTTTTGTGTTTCACAGTTTGTTGTTTAGGTTTTTGAACCATTAGTGTACTGATCTGGAGAGGCCCATTAGTGGGCTGGTGGGAGGCTATAAATAGAGTGTTAGAGGCATGGATAATAGTTTGCTTTCTTCATTATCTCATTTGGTTGAGCTCATGATCCTCCTTGCTCAATCAAATCACCATTCCACCATTAAAATTCTAAATCTACATAAGAGAATTGATGATCTACATCGTTTGAAGCTAGATCTACGTCAAATGAAGAGAGATTTCATCAAATCGAAGAGTTTGAAGCTAATTATCCGTTGTCTGGATTTAGAATCGTTGCTACATAGGATCTAATCTAGCAACTTAAATTGGTAAGTTTTTATGTAATTACATATTGTTGTTTTGATGTGGTTTGTTGTTGGTTGAATCGTTGTTTGAAACGTTGGAACTGAGTGGATCTTGAGAGTATGAAATAAAGTCAAAGTCTTGTGATGATCCGCACTTTCACTCACTTCAAACCGACCATAAACCGAAACCCACTCCGATTCAAGGTAAGAAAAGGTACGTTTCATTAGGGTTTATCAGAGCAACCATAGCGGAATACAAAGATCACAGCGGAACAGTTAAAATATAATAAGAATATATTATTGCAGTGGAAACATTTTTGAATACAAATCTGATATTACATACCATTATAACCATGTAGGCTTAATATAATATACCAATAGTAGACTACATCCGGCCTTCATATGAAACTTCGGCTCTCTCTAGAACTTCGAATCTTCAAGCTTGAGATGGATCTCGATAACTGAAAAATAAATGAACATACTGCCCGTGTAGTATTTGTGGGCACCCGCAGTTTGCAAGGGAAAAACAAACTACGAGTCAGTCACGGGACTGGTGTGAGAAAACTTTATTAACAAATCTTATATTTAGCCTTATTTTGAATAAGGTATCTTGGGACCACGTCGTATGTGGCAGAACGAGTTTCCTCCCAAGGATACGTGCACAACCATAGCAACCAGAATCAAACATAGCAACCATAAACCAGGTTTTGAAAACATGACTTCAGAAAAATGAACGATTATAAGCCCCAGGTCCCATCATACAATGCAAGCACACACCATAGGAAAGGGGTTTGCCTAATCGAAAAATATGCTTGATATACTTCAAAATGAAAACATTTGATATTATTATAATGACTAGGGTGTGAAAAAACCTTTCACAATAAACTTATGAATCTTAGCTCGCATAGTGCCTCATCCTACTATGTTCGCTACATAGCTATACAACTGAAAATCGTAAAGGGTTTCATATTGGAAGTTGGATTTCCATCAATGAGCCTGGGCTAAGAATCTTCCCAGTCTGATTCGGAACCCCTATCTAGGTTCCAAGATCCCGTCTGGCTCCTTTAGAGTGGCAAGTTCGGTCCACCCTACTTCGTGGATTAAAGTAAGAGCCTGAACATAACATCCCTCAGTCTGTATGTAGACTGTCATTTAGGTATACTGACCTAGTTCCAGGCGCCTCATCCAACAAACCACATAAGTAAATGCCTGGGCTCCATACCATGTCGTTACCTTTTGCTAGATGGAATGTTAAGTCCTTTCCCCTGTAGTCTATAATCCTATTTCGGCTCCCGCGAAGTCACGTCATACACAAAGCAACGCATTTAAGCCATGCTTTGGTCTTCAACCACAAGGCCCTGGTTTTCAACAAAATCCTTGATCATTTCCACTTATCATGCCACACTATCATTCTTAAACCACAAACTGCTAACCTTTGAGCTCATACGTCTTCAAAGAAGGGTGTTAAGCAAAAGAATAAATTCTCCGCCACCAAACAGAAGTATGTTTACTAAATGTCAATTTGTATTTTATAAAATACAGTGTCAGACAAGAAATCCATCAATTAGTCCATTCCGAGAATAGGAATGGAACTGAAGGCACTTGATTCCACGTCCACGCCTGAGAGTGAAAGTCCTTGCAAACCAAATCACTTCAAGTACGCTCAAATTATGCCGTCACTTTAACCTCATATAAGTCGTCGCCCAAGGCATCAACAGGCCATCCATCCGATGTGAAGAAATCTAGGTCTTCCACCATTGTCGTCAATATATTGACATCAGCATCATGTCGTATAATTATTCGGAATGGGTAAAAACCTGGTCTTTCCAAATAGTTAGCACATCTTTAAAACCAATAGGTATACAGGATTTCCTGAACCTCATTCCATTTCAAATATTCATTAAACTAGGAATTATTCCCACAAATCTTATCAAAGATTTAATTCATTTAAACCACTTGTTTAAATCTTTCTTTGGAAACCATTACAAAGGATTTTACAATATCTTTTCATAATTTAAACCAAATTAAGGTTTATCAAATAGTCGGGATTAACGAGCCTCACCGAAGTAATCATTCATTTTATTATCCCAATCCTAACTTACTCATCCCATGGAGCAAAACTGGTAGTACTCTATATCTAACACCCATGGTGTTACTGGTAAATTCAATTACCATCCAACGTTTTAAATCTGATTAAAGATTTAACTATTGCATGGGGTAAAACTGGTTGTACCCCATTCTCGAACATTTCTTGAATTTGGTAAATTTAATTACCCTATTCTCGGTTCAATCTAATAAAAGATTCATTAAAAATCCACTTAGTTTTCATCTCAAAAATCATTACTTAACGATTATTCAACTTTAGGAAAATCAAACCTTCCTCTAACTGGGTTAAAGAACAAATGTCGTTTAAAACATTGTTCAGATAAACCCAAAATCATCTTCCATTCAATATGAAACTTTCATGGAAATCATATCTGCTTATAATTGATATTAATCTTCGTATCTAACCAACACTAAAAGAGGAATATTGGCTAGCCCTTTCAAATTCCTCAAATAGTCTATGTCTTCATCTATGGAGACTTATCTCAACCGTTAACCAATACAGTTTCCATTTAATTCCAATTTAACTAATTAATTGGAAAACTTCAGTTTTCACTTATCTTTATTTCAGATTCATTATACAAAAATGAATATCTTCCTTACATTTAACGTTTAATAAATTATTAAATGAACATCCGGGCTTTCCTTTCGATCCATTCTAATCCTCACCCAGATAAATAAACATTGGCAAGGTAAATTCAGCGTACTGATTGCAACATTCCTTACCTAGTTAAACACCTCATTTATCTTTCTGGATCTCACAATCAGGACAGACTTACTTGTGGTTTCCGCATATTCAACCAAAATAAGTGCTTATTATTTAAAACTTTATTCATTCGTCGAAAATACTTTCATCCTTCCAGATTATTTTATTATTAAATAATCTTTTAAAATCCAATTTTTGGAATGAGACTCATTCAACTTCTGTATATTCGAGAATTTGGGTATATACAAACATCCAATAAACATAAACAAGATATCATGTGTCTAACGAGTTGTAACTAAACTCGTTAGTTATTTAAGATTAGATGTCGGTGTCATAATTGGGTTCCATTTTATTAATTAATAACCAAACGATATTTATAACCAATGATCAACCAAATCAAACATCCAAAATAAATTAAATTCATCCAAGATCTTCCAAACATGAATAATAATTTCATATTTACTAGCTAGAGATTCACATCTTAATATAAGCATGTTATGGTGCTAAAACTCATGTTATAAGTTTTTAATATCCATTACCCTAGCTTTCAAGTCAAGCAACATTCAATTAAGGTCTAACTTCATGAGCCTAAATAAAAGGTCTCGGTTCTCCTTGTGATTTGTGAACATACACTTAAGGATTTTACCTACATATATAATTATATATATGGGCCGAGCTTAAGACGATTCGATCTCACCTTTACCAACTTAAACCACAGTTATTAAATGACAAATTCTTCACATAAGGTCCTACTCCTTGAATTTCAATTAAAGGTCTAATCTTTTCATGTATAACACAAATTTACACCTAAAGATCATAGCTTTACGTATGATTTCACATAAAGTTCGAATCTTTAGGGATTTAACGCCCTTAGCCATATCAAATCACTTGCCAGCAACTCAAACATACCACCAAAATTTAATCAAATCATGGATCTACTAAATGCTCCATAAAGGTGCAACTTTGTGAACCTAACATAAAGGTTTTCACTCCAAATTCCTAGCAAGTTGCCATTTTTACTTCATGAAACTATTTAGGAATTTTTAGCAATCATATACCATCAAATCAATCATTAATTCACCACCAAAACTCTAATAAATACTTCAACAAACACATTACATGCAATCATTAAATCAAGTAACAAAATCCCTTTAAAAGTTTAGTTTTTCTCACCCCGTGACGTCCTAGCTCTCGTTACAAGGTCGGATGCTCCTAGATCCAACTTTTCTCCAATTTTTATGAAATCCAAAATCTTCTTGGCTAACTCTAAAATTTTCCATGGCTTTCTAGCTGCCAGATCCTTCTCTAATTGAAGTGCTCGTTCACATAATTCCAATGCCACGAAGAATCCGCGATTTCGTTTTCGTACGAGAAAGTTATGACTGTTTTACTGTCAGGGTTCACAGATTTCAGTGGGAGGCGGAAATGGGTTGGATTAATGGACGAACGGGGTCCGGATCTCAAGTGGGACCCATGTTTTTTTCTAAAGGGAGGTCTGGTTGTGGCAGGTGGTGGTTGTTGGGTGAAGGTGGTGGCGGATTTAGGCCTTAGGGCTGTCGAAGAGGTGGTGAGAGATTGGATTCCTTTTCCCTTTTCATCTTTCCTTTATTTTCTTTTTCTTTTTTATTTTATATGATATTTTCATCCATGGAAAGCCATGGATGGAGGAGCTTTAAAGTGGAAAAGAAGCGATGAAATGAAGAAAAGATAAGGATGGAGGCTTATTTAAAGAAAGGGTTAATTTCATGGATGCATGACACATGTCCTTACGGATAAGGATGGAATAATCAAAGGCTAATATTCATGCTTATCCAAATGAATAGTAAAGTGTGTTTTCTCACACACTTTCCGACCTCTCGTCGGAGTATCAATCGATAACGATTTTCAATAATTCTTTCACCATATCGTCTGGTTTCTAACGTACTTCAATCCTATGTATTCAAATCCAAAATCGGAGTTTGTTTGGATTTTCAAATAATTAATTTTAATTTTTTTCTTAACAACTTTTTATATTTGATACGGGACTTTCCCAGACTCCGTACATAGCTAATATTCTATGTTCTAAATTTTCTGGATAAATCTCAGGTTTCAGTTTTGACATTAGCACTATCAAATTCCAATTAACGTCAAATTTTAGTTCAAATTTTGGCCTTTTATTTTTTCCTTCTCCCCAAACGGATGCCATTTTGCGCAAAAATTCCCTGAGTACTAAAATTCACTATTCCGAATCCAACGGAGGTGGTCTTATGATTTAGCGATATCTCGTTCTCAAGATATCCTCAAAATCGTCCATTTTTATTTCAAATTTTGAACCTTTTGTGAATTTAACATATCTAACGATTGCCCTTTTTGACGTAACTTCGTTGGTTACCCAATTTCATCATTCTGGATCTAATGAAACTGATTTCGTCGAATTCTGAGTTCGATAGCTACCATTCCTTTGTAAACGTACTATTTTTAATCCAAAATTCATTCTTTTCAGACTGTTTCAATTTTATTCCTACCGAAATCCAAATTAATTTTGATCTTTATGAAATTTGGAAATTTTAAATTGGTTCCAAATTTCTGGGTCGTTACAAGTCAAGCTTGGATCTAGTCAAGTTTGGTGCAAACATGGTTGCATGAATCAGATCTATTTTGGTTTAGAAGATTCAAGGAAGATCGCTCAAAGCATTATTGAAAAGCATATATGAAAATGAAAAACGTTGATCGAGGGAGATCCGTGATGGATCGGTGTTCTAGAGGCTTTGGTATGGGTCAAGTAGTGGCAAAGAAGTAGATCGACCAAGAAAAATTGAAAGAATCGGCCAAAGGTTGAAGAATCGACCAAAAATCAAAATATGGAAAAAATCTGGAATAATAGCGTTTGGGAAATGCTGTGGTAGGTGGATGAATCAGCATAAATCCTAGTATGGATCGGGCACCAAAAATCAGTGATTCGGCATGTAAAAATGATGGTTCTGGCAAAAGCTGAATTTTCTGGGTACGATAGCGTTTGGAAAACGCTATGAAATGTCCTTGGAGTGGCCACGATCCAAGCATGGATCGCACAAACCAAAAAGTGGTGGATCGGCCTTGAAAACATGATGGAACGTGGCATTTTTCGTAGGCTGGCAAAAGGATGAATCATTGGGATTTGATAGCATTTTGACAAACGTTGTAGAAAGGTCTTGGATCGCGCACGATCCATAAGGGCGGATCTGATGAAAAAAGTGGGGTGCGCACATGATTTTTAGGGGTCTAGATGATGGATCGGCCACGATCCAGGATGGATCGTGCAAGACTAATGACATCGTTCCAAAAACGCTGTGAAATGCTGATTTGATGTTTTGTTTAGTTTTCACACCAGATTGATGCATATTTGAACCAGCAGATATGATAGCATTCCAAAAACAATGTGAAATGCTGTTTTGCTTAGTTTTTCACACCAGAATGATCCAGAACTGGATGTAGAGATATGGTAGCATTTCAGAAACATTGTGAAACGTAGGTTTGACGATATGATTAGTTTTTCATAGAAAGAAAGTTGGAAATGCTATGAAAAGCAGTATCGTCCAAATGAAGCTTGTTTTTGAGTCGACGATGGTTATAGCTTGATGCGAATTCATGGAGGAATGTTCGAATTGTTGTAATGCGTTTGTTGATCGTTGAAATGCAATGAATGTAAATATGACTCAAGGTGAAGAGTTCGTGAATAATGATTGCTCGAGGGGGACTCAAGATTGTGAATGGTCATCGGGGTTGATGATTAGAGATGTGAAGGCCGAGAGATTATCATTGTCATAGGTTCTAGTAGACTCAAAGCAGGTGTACTTTTGGGGCAGTCATGAAGGGCCTAGTTATCAAGTACCTTGGGCAATCGTGAAGGGCCTAGTTGTTGAGATTTGAAAAGACAAACACACGAGTCATGAAGGCGTATGGAGTATTTGCTAGAACCGGGGTTTACCATTAGCCTTTGACATATGGCACGTGGTCGTCATACGATTAACGATTGTTTCGAAGTAGGAAAGGCAGTGACAGCCGGGACCATGAGTGTTTGGTTGTTTTGTTCGTATCTTCTCACGTAAGTTGTCTGATGTCGAAGGATATGTTTCTTGGGTGCTTGTCTGATATTGGTTTAGGCCTCTAGGCTTGTGCTTGATGGATGTTGATCTCGATTAGGATGGTTTACATAAGATATAACTAGTTGCTATGATTGTGGTTGGATGTTAATTGTTATGCTATTGTCTGGTTACTCCTGGTTGTTATGGTTGAACTGTTGTTTCTTGATTGCTGGATTGTAAAGGCTATCACTGTCAGATGTGGGGAAGGCAGGTTAGGGTTCTTCTCTGGTGTTTTGTAGAATGGTTTATTAGTCTACCTATTCTCATATACTTTGTTGATGATGTTCGATAGATGTTTTATCGTTCACTAAGACTGTTGTCTGACTCAGGGTTTTATGTTTCCTCTTATTACCTTGGGTTGTTCATCCATGATGTTACGGATGGACAGACTAGGTGGCAGGTGACAGGTGATTAGTGAGGACGATGCTGCTGTGCGGTGGTGAGCAGGAGGCTGGTGTATTATCTTACTATTATATAGTATCTTTGTTTCCGCTGTTTGAGAGTGTTTGTAGTGTGGATTCTTGTACAAACTTTCATGTTATATACAACTGATGTATGGATGATCTTGCAGGATGTTGTGAAAGTTTGAAAGTTTGATATATGATGCTTCACTATTTCTGCCTGTTGTATATGTTCTATTATACTTTATCCTTGTGCTTTGATTTATACGATAGGTTCCGCTTGTGTTTACCTACTCTGAAGATCGTCCATAGCTGTTTGGCATACCTTTCAGCGCATTATTCATTTTGTTTAGTGCAAGGGTTATGGGCGGTCGTCACATTTGGTATCAGAGCTTTGGTTAACGATTTTAGCAAAAGTTCGAAGACGTAATAACATATAAGAGACATACTAATAGATTTCTGATGGATGCATACTATATATTAATATATAGTAATGGCGTTTGAACTCCATTAGAAGTTTTCTTGCAGTGGATAATCATTATATATTGCAGATTTAGAATGACTCGTCGACTATCAAGACACGCTGCTAGGGAGGAATCTGGTTCTGGGGGGAAATGGCGGTACACCAGACTACCCAGCCATGTTCGAGGCTAAGGTGGCAGCGATTATGAGAAGGGCTCCCGCTCCAGATAGAGTTGCGGTAGATGTAAGGGTCAAAGTGTAGGTACCCAGGGCTGTGGATTTCGTGAAGCTATGCAAGGACTATACATCTTTGGGAGGGAAACCGTTCAAAGGGACAACGCCGACTGAAGAAGTTCAGAGATGGTTAGATGCTTGTACGAGGATTTTTGGAGATTTGGGAATTGATGATGCAACAAAGAGGAAGTTTGCATCAAGATAGCTGTATGTTAGAGCCATGGATTGGTGGAACTCTATCACTTTGGAGACTCTGGAAAATGAGATCACATGGGAACAGTTCCGAGTCAAGTTTGAGACCATGTTTATCTCTACAGCTCAGAAATTTGCTCTATTCAAGAAGTTTGTGGAATTGAAAAAGAATGGTCGATCGATGCTTGAGTATGTTTCTGATTTTGAGGCCTTGTCCAAGTATGCTCGCTCATACATTGACACTCAATACCAGAAGAACGTTAAGTTTGTTATGGGTTTGGATAACTACATAGGGAGACCATTGGTAGATCACCTTGACGATCCTTATGAGAAGATAGTGGAAAAAGCCATAAGACATGAAAGCTTGTTTCCAAAGGAAGGAATTGTTGTTGCTGCAACCAAGGAAGCACATAAACCACAGCCGGTTGGCAATAATAATAAGAGGAAGCAGTAACAACATAAAGGAAAGGATGACAAGAAGAAGCCAAAAAGAGAGGTGGTTTTCTTTAACTACCAACAGAAGGGTCATTTTGCTAATGAGTACAAGAATCCAAAGGTTGAGAGGAAGTGTCACAACTGTGGCAAGACTGGGCATCTCAAGAAGGACTGTCTGGAACCGGTTAAGGGAAAATAAACAGTGAAGGGTTATGCTTTGGAAGCCGTGTAATTTTCTTCAAGAGCTCCTACTGCAGAGGAAAAGAGAAAGGGTGTAGTCGTCTAAGGTACTCTTTCAGTTAAAGGTGTTTCAGTTCGTGTGTTGTTTGGTACTGAAGCATCACATTCTTTCATCTGTAATGAGCTTGTGTGCCCCTTGGGTTTGGAACTCGAGATATGTGATAGACCTTTGGTTGTGACTAATCCAGTTGGGGGTTTGTTTAGCATTTGTATGCTTTATCGTCGTTTAGTCTTGTCGATTCATGGTTGCTCTTTTGGGTGTGATTGCTTTGTTTTGAACTTCGCTGGGTTAGGGCTCATCTTGTACACGTATTGGCCCAAGTGGTATGCGGCAAGAGTGAATTGTGAGAAGCATGAGGTGAGAATCGGGGATGTGGAAGGGCGAAAGGTTTTGATTCGATGTAAGCCCGAATATGGTGTCTTTGTAAGCTTTTTATTTTCTCTTGGGATTCCACAAGAATACTTGTCATCTGTGTTGATCGCAAATGAGTTAGAGGATGTCTTTGACGAGGTCAAAGGGTTGCCGCCACATCGTGAGATCGAGTTTAGGATAGATTTGGTCGAGGGTGCTAGACCTATCATTATGCCTCTTAGGCAGATGGCGCCTAAGGAACAGCGAGAGTTATAGGTGAAAGTTTGTGACCTTTTGGGAAAAGGATTCATTCAGAGGAGTGTATCCGAATTGGGTGCACCCAGTTGTGTTTGCAACCAAAGCTGATGGATCTTTGAGATTGTGTGTGGACTATCGTGAGATGAACAAGGTAACCAAGAAGAACAAGTATCCGTCGCCAAGGATTGATGACTTGTTCAATCAGCTTCATGAAGCAAAAGTGTTTTCTCAGATGGACTTGGGAATGGGATTCCACCAGTTGAGGGTGGCAAAGGATAGTGAGTCGAAGACATGCAGAATTGGGAGTAATGTTTTCGGAATGGAAGAGCCTCGAGCTTTTGGCAGGGTTTAATTTTAGGCCAAGTTGTGAGTTGGAACCTGAAATGTTGGCAAACTTGTGGATAAGACCTACTCTCATCGAAAGGATTGGAAAGAGCCAAAAGCGAGATGCAAATCTTGTCGAGTTTCTCCAGAAGTTAGAATCAGAGGATATAGAGTTCGAAGTCGATTGAGAAGGTTGGCTTCGTAAAGAAGGACGATTCGTTGTTCCTGATGTCGACGGGCTGAGAGATGAGGTTTTGAGGGAATGTCATCACTCAAAATTGATGATTCATCCTGGTGATAATAAGATGTATCAAGACATGAGCAAGTTTACTACTGGGAAGGGATGAAAAGAGATATTGGAAAGTTCACTTCCAAGTGCATGAACTATCAATTGGTGAAAGCTGAACAGAAGAAGCCAAGTGGATTGCTTCAGCCATTGGAATTTCCTACATGGAGCTGGGAGAAGATATCGATGGATTACCTAGAACCAGTGCAGGAAACGAAGGAATTTGGGACATCGTGGATCGCTTGACTAAAAGTGCAAGATTTATTCCTGTCAAATCGACTAGGACAACATCGAAGTTGGCTGAGCTTTATATAAAATAGATAGTTCGATTCCATGGTATCCCGAAGAGTATAATGAGTGACCGAGATCCATTCACAAGTTGATTTTGGAAAAGTTTGCAAGATACTTTGGGAACCTAGATGTGTTTGAGTACGGCTTATCATCCCGAAGATGATGGTCAAACCGAGAGGGTTAACCGAGTTTTCGAAGATCTCCTAAGAGCTTGTGTATTGGATTTCCTGGGATCGTAGGAAGACCATCTACATTTAGTTAAGTTTGCATATAATAAAAGCTACTAGGAGAGCATTAGGATGGCACCTACGAGGCGTTGTATGGAAGATAATCTATTTCTCTAGCATGTTGGTTAGAAACTAAAGATAAGTTGATAGTTTGGCCAGAGATGATAAGAGAAACCTCAGATTGTATCGAGATCGTTTGATAAGCATCGTAAGGATTTAAAATTTGACATTGGCGATATGGTTTTCATGAAGAGCTCGTCATTAAAGCATATTGTTCGGTTCGGAAGCAAAGGAAAGTTATCTCCTAGGTTCGTTGGGCTATTTCCGATAGTCGAGCTGATAAGAAAGCTCACATATAGATTGGAGTTACCCGAGAAGATGTCGAGTGTGCATAATGTTTTCCACGTATCATTTCTACGAAAATATGTGCACGTTTCGAATGTTGTGGTATCTCTGGATCAGTACGTAGATCTAGAAGTCGAGTCCGCAGTTATGAGACCTCATAAGACGCTTCGTGTTGTGGGGAATGACAGGAAACAACTTAGGAGGGAGGCAGTTAAGCTAGTCAAGGTACATTGGAGTGAGGATGATGACGATTGTACGTGGGAAATAGAAGAGAGTATGAAGATGACCCATCCAGAACTCTTCTTTGGTATGACCCATAAGTGTTGTGTCATTCTTACCCCGCTGTAACTTGTACCATTGTCGTGTTGTTGTTGGTAATTGTTGTTATTAGAATTTTGCGTGCTAGGATAGGCCTATGGATGCGTGGTTTGGTGGCTGCTAGTCTGGGTGATAGTATTGGCTGCTCATGGATGATAGGCATGCGGGATTGTTTTGGTTGCTTGTGTTGTTGGGATTTCTGGGGCGAAATTCCTAAAAGGGGGAGGAGGGAGGATAATGTAACAGCTGCATTTTATATATCGGAGGATCGTAAAATATTTTTATTTTATTCCCTAAGGGTTGGATCATTCTCATATTTTAATACGTTGTTTATGGTGAGGTGAGACATGTCCATAATTTTTCCAATTTTATTTGTGATCATTTTTCCCCTGTCAGTCTTGTACAAAGAATAACTTTTGACTAAGATCAAATCAGGTGCTGAAATCAGTCTTATTGGAAAGTAAATAGTGTTTCCAATTCAGTAAAGTAGTCACATTAAAGATCTGGTTCAGCGGTTTGGGAGGAATCGTTGTTATTGTATTTCATTGTTTGTTTTCCAGGTTTTTAAACCATTAGTGGGCTGATTTGGAGAGGCCCATTAGTGGGCTAGTGGGAGGCTATAAATAGGGAGTTAGAGGCATGGAGAATAATTTACTTTGTTCATTCTCTCATTTGGTTGAGCTTATGATCCTCCTTGCTCAATCAAATACACCTTTCCACCATTAAAATTCTAAATATACATAAGAGAATCGAAGATCTACCTCGTTTGAAGCTAAATCTACGTTAAGTGAAGAAAGATTTCATCAAATCTAAGAGTTTGAAGCTAATTATTCACTGTCTAGATTTAGATCCAAGTTTTTTTGTGTTGTTTTGAAGATTTGTGAGTGATATGCATCTCTTGCACGGATTCAATCAAGTATGTGAATGTTTGATCTTATTTTCATCATTTTCACCTAAATATACATCATTGTAAGTGTATTTTCATTTGAATAACCATAGGATCTAATATAATAGCTTAATTTGGTAGGTTTTTATATAATTATATATTGTTGTTTTGATGTGATTTGTTGTTGGTTGAAACGTTGTTTGAAACATTGGAATCAAGTGGATCTTGAGAGTATGAAATCAAGCGAAAGTCAAGCTTGGATATAGTCAAGTTTGGCGCAAACATGGTTGCTTGGATCAGATATATTTTTGTCTAGAAGATTTAAGGAAGATTGCTCAAAGCATTGTTGAAAAGCATACATCGAAGTTAAAATCATTGATCTAGCGAGATCCGTGATGGATCGGTTTTGCAGAGGCTTTGACGTGGCTCGAGTAGTGGCATAGGAGTAGATTGACCAAGAAAAAGTGAAAGAGTCGGCCAAAAGTTGAAGAATCGACCAAAAATCAAAATTCGTAATAATAGCATTTTGGAAACACATAGTAGGTGGATGGATTGAGCACAAATTCTATATGGATCGGGCACCAAAAATCAGTAATTCGGCATGAAAAAATGATCGATCGGGCAAGTTTTGATGGGTCTGGCAAAAGCTGAATTTTCTGGGTACGATAGCATTAGGGAAATGCTATGAAAACTCCCTGGATCGGCCACGATCTAGGCGTGGATCTCGCAAACCAAAAAGGGGTGATCGTCCTTGAAAACATGATGGAACGTGACATTTTTCTTGGTCTGGCAAAAGGATGGATCGCTGAGATTTGATAGCGTTTTGACAAACGCTATAGAAAGGTCTTGGATCATGCACGATCCATAAGGTCGGATCTGATGAAAAACGTGGGGTGCGCACGTGATTTTTGGGGGTTTGGCTGATGGACCAGCCACGATCCAGGATGGATCGTGTAAGACTAATGATAGCGTTCCAAAAATGCTGTGAAGGCTGTTTTGCTTAGTTTTCACACCGAATTGACGCAGAACCAACAAATATGATAGCATTCCAAAAACGCTATGAAAGGCTGTTTTGCTTAGTTTTTCGCACCAGAATGATCCAGAATTAGACGTAGGGATATGGTAGCATTCTAGAAACGCTGTGAAAGGTTGTTTGGACGATGTACTTAGTTTTTCAAAGAAAGAAAGCTGGAAATGCTATGAAATGCAGTATCGACCAAACGAAGCTTGTTTTTGAGTCGACGTTGGTTATAGCTTCGACGCGAATTCAAGTAGAAATGTTCGAAGTGTTGTGTTGCATTCATTGACCTTTGAAATGTAACGAATGTGAAGATGACTCAAGGTGATGAGTTCATGGATAATGGTTGCTCGAGGGAGACTTGACCTTGTAAATGGTCATTGAGGTCGATGGTTAGAGATGCGAAGGCTAAGAGATTATCGTTATCGTAAGTTCTAGCGGACTCAAAGCAGGGGTACTTTTGGGGAAGTTGTGAAGGGCTTAGTTATCGAATACTTTGGGCAGTCGTGAAGGGCCTGGTTGTCGAGATTTGAAAATACAAACATACGAATCGTGAAGGCGTATGGAGTTTTTGCTAGAATATGGGTTTACCTTTAGCCTTTGACATATGGCAGGTGGTCGTCATACGATTAACGATAGTTTCGAAGGAGATGTTTGAGAGTGATAGCCAGGGTCATGAGTGTTTGGTTGTTTTGTTCGTATCGTCTCACTTAAGTTGTCTGACGTCGAAGGAGATGTTTCTTGAGTGCTTGTCTGATATTGTTTTAGGCCTCTGGGGCTTGTGCTTGGGGGATGTTGATCTCGATTAGGATGGTTTACGTGAGATATAACTAGTTTCTATGATTCTTGTAGATGTTATTTGTTATGCTATTGTCTGGTCACTCCTGGTTATTATGGTTGAACCGTTGTTTCTTGATTGCTGGATTCTAAAGGCTATCACTGTTAGATGTGGGAAATGAAGGTTTGGGTTCTTCTTTGGTGTTTGGTATATTGGTTTGTTAGTTAACCTATTCTCACATACATTGTTGACGATGTTAGATAGTTGTTTTATCGCTCACTAAGATTGTTGTCTGACTCAAGGTTTTATGTTTCCTCTTATTACCTTGGGTTGTTCATCCATGATGTTACAGATGGGCAGACTAGGTGGCATGTGATAGGTGATTAGTGAGGACGATGCTGCTATGCGGTGCCGAGCAGGAGGCTGACGTATTATCTTGCTATTATATAGTTTCTTCGTTTCCGTTGTTTGAGAGTGTTTGTAGTGAGGCTTCTTGTACAAACTTTGATGTTATATACAGTTGATGTATGGATGATCTTTTAGGATGTTGTGAAAGTTTGAAAGTTTAATATATGATGCTTCACTATTTATGCATGTTGTATATGTTCTATTACACTTTATCCTTGTGCTATGAATTATACGACAGGTTCCGCTTGTGTTTACCTACTTTGATGATCATCCATAGTTGTCTGGCACACCTTTCAGCACATTATTCCTCTTGTTTAGTGTAGGGGTTATGGGCGGTCATCACACAAACCCTCTTAAATTGTGTAGAAGGCTCTGATACCCATTGTTAGGGTTTCCACAGGATCTCTACACAATTAGATTTTAAAAGAAGGAAGAAGAAACGGTGGCAAACGAGTTTCTCCAAACAAAGCTTTATTATTAATCCACCAATTAATTAAAAAGAATAACCTAAAGTAGTTGAGAATATATCTCAATCCCAAAACAAAAACAAGGTTTTCTCTTTTTCAGTTCACCTAGATCTATGTCCAATGAAATGCTTACATAGGCAAATAGGAAGACTAGGTCAATACTCTATTGGGCCCTAAAAGATCTCAAAAAAAATTCTCCACGGAATCCGCTCAAAATAGGACCACGTCGACTCAAACGTTTGACTAAACTCTCGAGAAACAATTTCCTAACAAATCAGATGTCTGATCTGATGCATCAGACTTCTGACCACCTGCTTTGTCAATTTTCTCCTCCTTTCAACTGCAACTTGCAATATGTCGAGTTACCGAACTCCAAATCTCCGCCTTCTACGTCCATGTGATGAATATCATAAATCACAACACTATCTACATCTACTATAATGTATAACCGACCAAAAACATGTCATGAAAATTGAAGCATTTCAATACCTGCGATTAACCATTGGTTAACCAGTGCAACCCTAAACGGTTAATCATTTGATGGTTAACCATTTGGTTTGAACGATTAATCAAATCGGCACCACAGTTAAATTTAGGGTGTGTTCTTTGCAAGCAGAAGCGGAGAATTTAAGCGGAGAATTTGAGCGGAGTATTATAGCGGAGAATAGTAGTTAGCGGACGATGCGTTTGGCGGTTTAAGAGGAGTATTTAAGCGGAGTATTTTATTTATATTTTGTAATTTAAATAATTATAGATTAAACATAACATTATAATTATTGCAGAATAACACAGTTAACAAAACATAACAGTCTATTACATAAAAACAGTACAGAAAGTGGTACATTGCAGAAATACAAAACTGAAATAATAGTAGGAATCCTAAACGTTGCTTGGGCCGTTCTTCATCACAAAGTACTTGTACTCAGCAGAAAGTTGATCGCGCTTTGTCTCAAATGACATCCATGTTATTGCATCGTCATCGTTTAAGAGGTTGAACATATCTGCCTTGTTGGGATCTACAATTATGTGTAATGCTTCCGCCAAATTAAAATCTGCTACTTCACTCAAACGTTTAACGCGTGCTATCACATCAGCTTGATTTAAAGAATTTCCTGTTGACCGTACACTGTTTCCTGTCAAATTGTTTGGAGTCGGACTTTCCGTAGTTGTAGATTTTTGCACTTTTCGGGCATGGAGGTAATTGACGAGATCAGAAAACTTTCCCTCCATGTCACTACGCCCTTTTTTGAAACTTCTCTTTTTATCAGAGGTTGAACCAACATGTCGATTTCGCCGTGGAATGGGAGTTTCGGGCACGTTTGTTTGAGTGTCCGGTTCAGGATCCCAAGAATGAGGTGTTGGTGAATTCAAATTTGGAATATTACTTTGCCCTTGATCTTCTGTTTCATTGAGCTGACTGTGGAATTGGTCAAATGCAAATGGATTAGCATAATTTCCAGGCAAAGAGGGAGTAAACTGTGGTGTTTGCTCAGGTTGAGTAACAGCAGGCGTATATGCTGGCGTATACGCCGTCTGTCCAGTTGCATGTGTGCCTTGAAACAGTTGTTGTTGTAGATCCAAATGCTCAAGCGGTGACTTTTTAAATTTCAGAATGGATGTCCCGAATTCCTATTTTAACAACATTAATTAATAACGGGTCTATTAAAAAACAAAGCAGCAATTTGTTGCGAATATCTTTAAACGATCATCCCACCATTCATCAGAGCCTGAAACAGTTTGACGATTAGGATCTCAACCAGCTCTAGTTTTGTTGTTCAAGCTTTCCCATTTAACCCATTCCCTTCGAAGACTATCATACTTGTGCCGAACTTTGTTTTCGTCGATCAAATCCAAAGTTTCGTCTGTTCTTGTAATGTTGATTTCGACCGCTGCAGCATTAAATTTTTCAGCTATCGCTTTGGTAACCCCTTTCTTGTTATTACCACATTTTCCATACGCCGCAACGGCGCATTTAAGCAATAGTCGTGTTGATTCACTGCTCCAATAGTATTTAGGTTGTCGATTTGTCATTTTTAAGTGAAGATAGAGGAGTGTTTAGAGAATTAGAAGATGAATTTGTGGTAGATGGAGGAATGGAGGGGGGTGAGATTTTATTGAGGGGATTAGGGTTTTGCCCAACGGCTTAAATTGGAGCCGTAAGGCTCCGACGCGTCGGAGCCCAACGGCTCCAATTTGAGTCGTTGGGCAAACGGTCCTTAATGGACCATTTCTCAACGGACGCGTCCGACGCGTCCGCTGAGAGTATGGTCCGTTAAGGACCAAAGAACAGCCCCTTAATGTGTTTATTCCGTACATTTGACCAATTTAAACCAATGAACGAATAACCGTACTGTTAATTTTCAATGGTTAACCATTTAAATTAATCAGCTGGTTTGGTAAACCGACTACATCCATCCTCTCATTCCTTCATCCAAGTTTTCTATGGTTTTCGTTTTGTTGTGTTGTTCCCCAATCTGAACCAACATCCCCTGCTTCTCTAAACGAGAAATGTTCCCCAATTTAATGTGTTTATCGATCTTTTATATCTAATTATGTTCCCACAATCAATCTAGCGTCTTCAAATGCTACTAAAATGCATTGGCCCGTTCCAGGTAGAACTGTTAATTCTAACCCAGTCTTAGAAATAACTACAATCTTCTACGACATTGATATGTCACATTCATTGGCTCTTTCGTCTTGGCAACGTATTTGGTTCAGGTGATAAATTTTTATCAACCATGTTTCCTGCGGTTATTCCCTTTTGTGATGGATTGTGGAATGTCACTGGAGTATATAATTTTGACTTGGGAAAGTACGTTATTGAGATGGAAGTTATCATGGTTGAGGTTGAAGCTTTAGCTGTTATTACTTGTGTTGTCCATGGCCTGATGGTTTGCATTGAAAGTGCTTGTGAATATGACATTACCAAGTTCTTTCCTACAAGTATGCGAAATGATATAAACACACCGGTGCTTTCTCTTTATTGAGTAATTTGCACCCTCTAATTGTTGTTTCTTGTACCAAATTGATATCATTGCCCAAAATGCCAGTAATTACTGATCTTTCTCTTTTTATTAGAGTAGAAATTGTTGTGCAAATGATAAGTCTGTCCAAGTTATTAAAGAATCTCTGTTTTGGTATGGGCCACTTTATATAGATTATTGACTGGTCTAAATTTAGTCCTCACTACATTTCTCCCGGTATATGAAAACAAGTAGCATATGCAAAATATTTACAATGAAGAATAATATGTCAAGCTCTCTAAGCTCGTCTTTGAAAAACTTTAGCTCCACCATAACCTACCATCTAGTTTACTCATTAGCACTGTCGATGAGTACCCAAGATAATAAAGGAAACATAAATCCTTAGATCAGACAAAAGTCTACTGTACGCAATAAATGACTATCAAAAGATATATTGAAAATATGCATTAGACATGTTTAAGTCTTGTACCTGACATTTCTTTGCAACCAAGGAGTTAGCATAAAATAACTAATTAATACATGCTGCTAAAGTTAACGAAAAAATAGAGAATACTGATCAGAATAGAAAAATCTTAACAACCCACATCACTAGCTCCATCCCTCATCTCTTCCCTAGAATCCTATAGGTGTTGGACTACTCAAAGAAAGAAGAATAAGAACTTCCATAACATCCATCAAATAAACCTAACCATCACCTTCTAAAGCCTTGAATACACTGATAACTCGTCTGATGATTAACATAGAAATGTGTTTATTTTATGCTCTTATATCTTACCTTTTGTAAATAAACAAATATTACTTTGGTTATTTTTCATGTGTTTTCATAGGATCAATAAATGTCTCCTTCATTCAATTAAAGACCAATTGCTAAAGAAAAAAAAGTTGCTTTCCCATATCAACAAGTTTTCAATCATAAAGGAAGTTGTAGCACATTGGTAAAGGCCTGGAAAGTTTGATAGAGTGACCTGAGTTCAATCCCTATCAAACCTTATTTTTGCTAAAAAAAAAGAAACATACACACTGGCTCCTTTGCTCTGAAGAATATATGGACTAGTGTTATATTATATATATATATGTGTGTGTGTGTGTGTGTGTGTGTGTGTGTGTGTGTGTGTGTGTAGAGAGAGAGAGCTGTTATGGAAATGGTAATTTACCGTTCCCATACCAATACCGTATTATTTATTACCAATAAATTGCAGAAATTGTTTACCAGTATCATCGGTACGGTAACGGTAAATTTACTGTTGAAAATTGTAAAAACAACGGTAGCAAAATGTTCCAACCGCTGGTAACCATATATTTACCGATTCTTTATTAGTGCATATAAAAAAAATGATCCGAGCCATTTATTTTAATAGGTTTACTTTACTACGTTTAAATCAGAGCGACTACTGATGCTAGGGTTTTACTTTTATTCTCATTTCTCACCGCAGCCGTTCATTTTTCACTTTTCATGTTTAGTATCTTTTTCCCTCTCTTCCTCGATTCGGTGACGAATTCGAGTTAAATTTCAACCTCAAAAATTAAATTCTCTTGCAATGGATTTAGTGCATTCGAATAGTCCTAATCAAACTGTGGCTGAAGGAGATCAATTCGATCCAGTCCTTTCCTACCTCCGATTTTTTATTTGCTTGCTGTGAATTTCGATTAGCAGTTTTACGTTTCAATTTGCTGGTATGAAGTATAGGTATCAGAACCCAATCATCAATAATAAGCCCTAATGAATAAAGTCAATGAACGCTAGGATTTGGCTGCGTATGTGTTCCAAATAGGTCAGAAATTTCCCTGCGAAAATTAAATTCTTGCTTGCAAGACTGCCATATATGGGCCGAAAGTCCATCCCTGCTGCATAGTGAATCAGCTGAACTTTAGCTGCCATATATGAGTAGCTGCTTATGTTGGATCTCGCTACATAAGAATTTTGAGTATGAAAACTATACATAAGCATATATATTATCGACTAACTTTGTTTTGTAGGAAGAGATTAGACAAGAAAATTCAATAACACCAAAATGAAGATTGAATATGTTGAACGAGTCTGTTAGTCCTACATTTTCATGTTAAAGTCTTCCTTGATGTTTACATACACATGCACACACACACACACACACACACACACACACACACACACACACACATATATATATATATATATATATATGTTTTCATATTTAAAAGATGCAAGAAATATGTTTTGCCCAGAAAATAGACATCTGAAATAAATCAGACAGACGTCTATTTGCTGAGTCAAAAATAAAATCTCCATAATATTCAGACATCTATTTTGAATTTTTCGGACGTCTGAATCTACTATGAAATTTACTATTTCCTTGCTATTTAAATTTCAAATTCAAAACAGACATCCGAAATTAACATTCAAACATCTGATTACGAAGAGTTGCAACTTATTATGAAGAGTCACAACTATCTAAATCATTTCTCTTGATGGAATCTCTTCGTGACAAGTTACAACTCTTTGTACATTATAAATAGAGACTTGATTTACTTATCAAATCGCTGAATTTCATTTTATCTCTCTATATTATTCAAAGCTCTCTAGTTTTCAAAAAACACACTATTTACAGTATGATCTTCCATAATCTTTCACAAGCTTCACGTTTATCATCAAGGAAAAACTATAGGAAGGGTGTGCTATATATTGACATATCCGTGTTAACAAGAATACAAATAAGTCATCAATTATCTTGTATTAAGGAAGACCTCTTCAGCATTTGAGGCAAGAAATCCCGTTCAGCTGTTTGGGTAATTGTGAACCTACTCCTCCGGGTAAAGTGAGGGTTTTTAGTGTTAGTGAAATACCAGAAGTGAGTCTGGGACTGGACGTAGGACAGTGGTCAGAACGTACTAAAGCTTATCGTATTTTTTAACAAACATGCTAACGTTATAGAAGAATCTTTACAAGTATCTTTTGATGAAAATTTTGATAAAAATATAAAGAACAAAGATGATGATAAAATAATTGAAAATACTAGTCTTAAAAATATGGAAAATAATTCCATAGAACATATTAGATCATCTCTCAGAATTCTGCGAGACCACCCTACACAGAACATTATTGGTAAAATCGACTCACACGTTCGAACAAGAAGTCAACTAAATCAAATGGGTCATGTAGCATTTCTCTCAACCATTGAACCAAAAATCCAAAAAAAGCCTCTACAGATGACTATTGGATTATAGCTATGCAAGAGGAATTGAATCAATTCGAATGTAATGATGTCTGGGAACTAGTACCTCGACCTAACGATCAATCAGTTATTTGTACAAAATGGGTATATAAAAACAAAGCTGATGAACTTGGAAATATTACAAGAAATAAAGCCAGATTGGTGGCTGAAGGGTATAATCAAGAAGAAGGTATTGATTATGAAGAAATCTTCGCACCCACAGCAAGACTAGAAGCTATACGCATTCTCTTACGCGAGTTTTCATAATTTTAAACTTTATCAAATGAACGTTAAAAGCGCATTCTTAAATGGTTTTATTACAGAAAATGTTTATGTAGAACAACCACTGATACATGAAAAATATCCATATTATGTATATAAACTTAAAAAGCTTTATATGGTTTAAAACAAGCACCTCGTGCTTGGTATGAAAGACTTAAAATTTATTTAATAAATTCTGGTTTTCGAATAGGAAAAGCAGATCAAATTTTATTTATTAAAAATACAAATAAAGATATTTTAATTGTACAAATTTATGTAGATGATATAATTTTTGGTTCAACTGATGAAAATTTATGTAAAGAATTTTCTACAATAATGATAAATGAATTTGAAATGTCTCATATGGGAGAACTATCATATTTTCTAGGATTACAAATTAAACAAAATTCAAATGGTATTTTTATTTATCAAGAAAAATATTATAATATTTAATTAAATGTTTTGGTGTAGACAACACTTTAGGAAATCCAACTCCAATAAGTACTTCTGTTCATCTTGAAAAAGATGAAAACGGTAAAAGTGTTGATAAAAAATTATACAGAATTATGATTGGTTCATTACTTTACTTAACCACAAGTCGTCCTGACATTATAATTAGTGTATGCTTGTGTGCATGATTTCAATCAGATACACGAGAGTCACATTTAAGAGCAGTGAAACAGACTTTAAGGTATCTAAATAAAACTAAGGACTTTGGTCTTTTTTATCCGAAAGGATGTCCATTTGAATTAGTATCTTACAGTGATGCTGATTTTGGTGGATCCCGGACGGATAGAAAAAGTACAAGTGGTACGTGCCATTTCATTGGAAAATCACTTGTATCTTGGTTTAGTAAGAAACAAAATTGTGTATCACTCTCTACAAGTGAAGACGAATACATATCTGCTGCTTTAGCATGTGCACAAGTAATTTATATGCAACAAACACTCAAAGATTTTGGAATAAATTTGACTAAATAAACAATATATTGTGATAATACTACTATGATAAATTTATCTAAAAATCTAATAAATCATTCCAGAACCAAACATACAGACATTCGACATCACTTCTTACGTGACAACATAGAAAAAGATATTACTAATTTAGAATATGTCTCAATTGAAAACCAGATTACAGATATCTTCACTAAACCACTATTAGAAAATTCCTTTATTAAATTACGACGAGAATTAGGAATTGTATCAGTTGAAGACATATAAATTAGTATAATATCTTCTTTTATAGAAACAAGTACACATCCTTTTAACTTACTAACTATATATAGATATTAGTATATTATTTTCTTTTACAAAAACAAATACGTATTTGTGTTTTAACTTACTAACTATATTTAGCCTATTTCCTTAAAATCCTCACAATACTTGAGTTTTTTCTCTGGTTACAAACTTCTGAAACTCTAAACCACATGTTCCTTGATTGTCTCCCATATATATAAAACTATGTTTTTACTATAAACTGAAAACAAAAAGTTAAAACTAAAGTAGTTCAACTAGATACACTATGTCATCAAATTACTCAAACTCTTCAATCATTATTACATTCAAATCGGATAATTCTTCCGATTCTCCTTAATTTCCAACACCAACTCCTAGATATGAACCGCAATATCACTGGGGAAACTCTCACACTGGATATACTCCTAAAGCAAAGAAAGCTAAAAGAGATTTATTCTCATCACCAAATACAAAATGAAAAACAGACGATCTTCATCACTATCAGACATAACAAATAGCTCTACAGAAAGAGTTATATTTTGAATAGATAGTAACACCAACTCACTAAGTCTTCTCGAAAAAACGATCTACAAATTTTGTGGTTCAAAAGAAAAAGATGATACTTCACCTTCACCAATTCTGCTAAATCCTACTGATCCATCTTCCTCTTACCGATCTGAGAAAGATCCAGTGAATCCCACAATAAAATACTACACTTTCTCACCTCAACGACCAACGTATAGTCCGAACTAGTGGGATAAGAATTTCCAAGCTAATGAAGGAAAGAGTTCATCAACACCAAAGAAGACTCCACCATTTAAAATAAATTTTTCGTTTAATTTTTTTGTTATTTTATCTTCTACATAAATAAAAATAAAGTTCTTTTTGTAGAAAATTGTCAAAACAAACATCTGATTGAAATTAATCAGATGTCTAATTATATGGTTTCAATAAATTTTACCCTTAAAACGGATGTCTGAACATAATAAAACAGATGTCTGAATCATGTATAAAATGAACTACATTCTTGCAGGTTGAAAATTTTCTTGAAACAGACATCTGCTTAAAAATTTCAACCGTCTATCTCCCAAGGCAAAAAAATTCATCACCAGAATCAAACGTCTGACATTAAAATTCCAAACGTCTAAAATACCCCATTTTTGAACTATATCCTCTCGTGTTCAATTTGTACATAAAACAGACGTCTGATTTTAAAAATTCAGACGTCTGACTAATACATGACGTGTTTTTTAAAAGGGCATATGACTCCTCCCAACCATCATAACCATTCATCTCTTCATCTTTTCACTTTTACCTCTTCATCTCTTTTACCATCTATAAAACCCTAGTCCCCAAAATCAAAAATTACCACAAAACTTCATCTTTTCAAAACCAAATTATGGCAAATCGAGGCAAAAGAACAAGAGAAGAAGAATCACTTCCTCCTTCCGAAGAATTAATCCAAAAGTGGCTATGGGATGATACCGCCAAGGCAAGATATAAAGCAATGAAGGACTCCAAATTCTTCGAGGGTGCTTTTGTAAATTTTGATGCTTTTTCAAATTATCGAACTCAACAGTATGCTAGACACTTTCACTTCGAATCACTAGTTGATAATAACAAAAATGTAATGTCCCGCCTTTTTGATCGCTTCAAACCGGTAATTAAACCAACTCGAACGTTCAAAACGACGGATCGTTATTTAGCTTACAGAGTTTAAAGACAGAATCAACATAGAAATTACAAAATAATAAATAACACAGTATTGAACAGAGAAATAAAATCTCATATATTACCCAAAATCTTTGATATAAGAAATTCTTTTATACAGCGGAACACAATTTGAATATAGAAAATATTTACAGTTTAAAATCTTCAGAGTGCGCCGTCTTTGGAATCCCCAGCTTCGCCAATCTTCAAACTCTAAGCAGTGGTCTTTATATCTGAAATGCTCGGGTCTGACTCGAGCATCCCATGCAAAAACATAAAGTACTCGAGTCAGGATTAATCATAGTTCAAGTAGATTAACTTCAATAGAAACTGAAATATACAGTCAATCCTATAATCGATGTCATAAAAATAAATAAACAGTTGTCGTACTGTTCATATCTGTTCTATCTATTTCCAAGGATGAACGGTCTCGGGAGCTTGCGGAAATACACGTATATATATTATACACGTGTACACCGTCTCAACATCCCAGACCGAATACAAGAATAGTATAAATGACCTTGGGAGCTTGCATATACACGTGCGTACGTATCCACACAAAATACAAAAGATAATAGCACATGAGTGCATACGGTGTACAAGTCAATACACAAATGGTCATAGTTGTTTGTGCCGAAGTGGACAATCTCAAAACATCCCAATATATGCAGCATATATATGTGCGTCAAAGGGTGTGTAGATGGCAGCGCACATATAAAAGAGCATGGACTATTTAAATCTCAAGGTCAACTTATAGAAGGTAGTTCATGTGGTATACACAGATGCAACATTTTTTTTAAGTGTGTGGCTTCCAGTTTACAAACAAAGGGGTACTCTGCATACACACACGTTGCCCAAATAAATGTGGTCAGCAATAGCATTTAACACACACAAAGTCACACACTTATATTTTTATTTCCATTTAAACAGCCTGTTCACGGCTGAAGCATGCATGTGTGAGGCATGGCATGACACAGTCCATCAATTTAAGGTACTACATGCCATTAATACAAAATGAGAAAAAGCACATATATAATTCTATGTATCGGAGTAATGCAAATAGGTTATGGAAATATTTCAGATGATATTAACCACACAAATGCAGATGCATACCATTAAATTAGTGATAATTCAAATAAGAACAAAGCCCACTCACTATGCATTCACAATTCAGTTCTAGCTTTTTATTCAGTTTTTAAATGAAGCTTTGGATTTATTAAGTACATATTTAAGATCATACATACACACGTATATCACCACTTAACAGTAATTAAGTGGAATAATTTATTTTCCTATCTTAGTACAGGGTTTCATACATTTTCAGGCTTAAGTTCCTCCTCCGAGACTAAACATGCATATACCAGTTTTCGTACACAGTAAAACATCTTCCTCACATATGAGGTGTGGTTCATAGTACAATTGACTAATAATAAGGATAATACTAATAACACCAGGTTTCAAGTTCAACTATATACACCAAAGGTACCTGTTGAGTTCAGATATATACAAAGAATGGGAAGAAAAACATAATGTGGTGACAGGGTAAAATGTGCGGTTTTAGGCTTGCAACCCAGTTAAACAATTTCAGCTACAGGACAAAACAATTTAAGTAGGAAAACATGGTGACATTAGGACCCAAGCCTATGTTTCAAGTTTTAAAACAGGGCACCTGTCAAAATATGGACATGTTCAGGAACAAACAAGGGTCTGTTCGGATTCTCAACTAAACAGGATGTCTCTTTTTTTTCTCTTTCTTTTTCCTTTTTCCTACAAGTCATGTAAATGCCAAAACCGCATACAATGTATAGACCAGCCTCGGATGACATGAACAAACTCAGGTGACCAAGTATAAGGAAATAAATTCAATTCTAAACGTCCCAACACTATATATGAACACACAAAATATATATATATATATATATATATATATATATGTATACATCCATAATTTAAGTGTTCACCAAGTCAACACGCACCGATAAGTATCTCAGTTTACAGTCACATTAACCACCATTTGATACTTCACATTAATGTTTACAAACGTGTTTATTTCAAAAACAGTTTCATGATTTGCAGAAAATAATTTTCTTTTCATAAATCTTTTTTTTTTCAAACCATAATATATATAGGTAAGTGACCCGGTATAAATATGCAAGCAAGCGTACCAGAAACAATCAAGTTGTATGATGTTCTTATCATAAATGTACAGACCCAGAATAAAAGCATCCAACCACGGACATAAATCAACAACCAGAATTCGGTTTAAATTAAAAGTAAAAGTTAATCACGAATATAACTTCCACACAAGCATATCACAACCAAGATCCATCCCGAAGCCATAAAATTTAGTATTTTTAAGTCCCGCAAATTTATTACCAAGAAAATCGCACCCATAACTGTTGTATTCAGTTTAAATCTAAGTTAAAAATACTTGAACTAAAATTAATCAATCGTGAGCGAATGCTCACTTGCAGCGGTGAAGAAGGTTCAGGCAGCGACGCCGACCGGTTTTCTGGTGTAATGTCATGATTCTAACAGCGTTGGCTCTGCCATGACATGCCGGAGGCAGAGCTGACCCCTTATTCTTCCCAAGCTCGCTCTTTCTCGCTTGACAAATGGGTGAACCGTGACTTGAGAAGGTGATGCAACAGCGCTAGGTCTTGTGGTGGTAGACATGATGGTTGCTGGCGGTTTAAGGTGAGCGATTTCTTGCGGTGACAGGGTAGAGTGGCACGGTGGTTTGGTTTCTAATCTAGGTCCGAGGAGAGTGGACCGATGAAGGTGGCCTTTCGGTGGAGGTGCAATTCGATTTAGGGTTGAAGCGATTTGAAAAGGGCAAAGTTTGATTTGGGGAATCGGCCATTACAAATTAAATTGGGGAAAAGGGAGAATTTTTCACGGCTGAAGGAAATGGGTATGAGCGAGATTTTATAGAAGGAAAACATTGAAGATAAGAACGACGTAACTTCAATAGGTAATAGGGTAGTCGCGAAATCCAACAGGTAGGTCTGCGTAATGGTTTACTGAGGTAGGTTTTATTTACGTGTAAGTAAATATTTAATTGCACTGTGAACTGATGGTGAACGCTCAATACTCGTACCGTACACAGTCTTTAAATACGACAAAAACTATATATATTTCATTCGTTTCAGCATTTTGAATTCAATAAAATTAATTGCAATCCGACTCCGTTTGTATAAACCTTGTTTTAATTTCCAAATTATTTATCGCTTCACCTATTTTATTTCGTTTATTCACACAACAATTCGGTTTGTTCCCAAATTTGAAACGTAAATTTTCAATTTCTTTATACAAACAAATACACACATATCCAGACCAATTTCCATATATTTTCAACAAACAACATCTCTAATTTATTTATTTTATAAATTCAACCGTTGAATATTTTTCAAATCGAATTTCAAATTCAATTCAAAATATTCAACCAAATTCAATTCACATATTTAACAATAAATATTCGATTTTAAATTTCTAACTCCAATATCAAATGAAATTGATCATTAAAAGTTAAACTTCTAATTAATCACATGTTTCGGTTGTCGAAATTTCTGGGACGTTACATTCTTCCCCCCTTTAAAACTTTTCGTCCTCGAAAAGAAGGGAACGTTAGAGTTGTCTAATGTATACATCCAAGTTTCCATATTCGTCCGATATTAGTCCACAGCTAATTTAAATATCGATACTTAAGCTATTGATCCTCCTTATTTACCATCATATTCAATTAATTCGGAAAATCTCATTTCCTTTCAAAATTAATCTCTTTTTAAATTTCAAATCTTGCAAATTATTCCAAATTTCTTTATAATCTCTTCTGCCAACATTTACTTATCCATCGCTTCACAAGTTCAACCATACCACCATATATTCAATCCATTTTCTTTTCCACACTAATTGAAAAGTGTAATTATCATTTTCCTTTCAAATCACAAATTTGTCGACTTGAAAATCTCCAAAATCTGAAGTATTTGTATTACTCCGAAATTCTCTCTCTTTTTTATAACATATTAAGTCTGCTATATTTTAATTTAAAAATATTTATTTGAAAATATTTGATAACTAGCAGTTTGACAAGTCTATTGTCGTTCTCACAGATGTTAGACATACGCTGGCCAGGCGCACGACTAAAATATACAAGTACTAAATATCCTTGCTTCAACTCCCAGTGAAAAATATTTCAAAATCCCTTTAAAAATAGATATGGAAAGTACCAATGTGAACTTGATATGTTGATTGTTCATGAATCGCAGATACACAATGGTTTCGTCTGGATCCCCCAGAAAACATCAGTATCCGTAGGATTTCACTTCCCTGTGAATTTCGTCATGGACAAATCAATTGAAGATATTTAAGAATCAAAGGAAAATCTGAGGTCACTGAGCGTTGGTCGCTCTATCTCATAATCACAAAAACAAATCATGAAGATACTTCAATCACGACGACAAATCAAGACATAAAGATAAATCAGGTCATGAAGACCAATCATGTCACGAAGACAAACTCAGTCACGAAGACACAGTGCTGCATCAAACAGGTGGCCCCACATCACTAAGATATATCAACAACGCATGGCTCCATTCTACCTTTAGTAACTCTAATGGTTACATCTCTTTCACTTGTAGATATGCCATGGGGACCGCAGGTACACAATGGTTACGCCTGATTCCCTCAGGTAACATCCATACCCGTAAGCTTTCACAGCTCTGTGGATTACGCCCTTATGATTCGACTGTAGATCGCAGCAGTCACAATGGTTACGCTTGGTTCCTCCAAGAAACATCCGTCCGCCGTAGGCTATCTGCAGCCCTACGAATTTCGCTACACGGTCGAATTTCCAACGACCTTAGATCGCAGCGATCACAATGGCTACGCCTGATTCCCTCAGGAAACATCCGACCGCCATAGGCTATCTGCAGCCCTGCGAATTACGCTAGCAGTCGTGCTTAATGGGAACTCATGAGTTTTATGTCCGGACAACCTACTACCACCAGCAGCATATTTCAGCTAAGCTCGAAATTCAAACAAAAAGGAAGGTACTTTCCTTATCTTTATTTGAAAACATATAATACTATATACATATAGTACTTTATTTCAAAATCTTCCTAAATCATGCTTATGTCAACTTACATAAGATCTACTTTTCAAATCATATTTCAAACATCTCACCTCATTCTTATATAAATTCTACGATATAAGATTTCATTTCAAATCGATTATCTTCCCATCTAGCAGCTCTTGACCTCGCCATATTCTTATACATTTCTCATATGAGTTCCGAAAATTTCCATATCCACTTATCTTACGCTCTACCGTCTTTTGTTCTAGACGTGCGACTCTTTCTTATTTAGTTCTTTCCATTCTAATTTATCATACCCCGTTAGCCACTCACGATCTTTTGAAAAACATTTCAAATCTTCATATTCATTTTCTATAATTCAATAAAATCTCTTATTACCATTGGGAAAACATTTCCATATATTCACAAATCTTCATTTTCTATAGAAAATATACCTTATTCTCAGGGGGAAATATTTCTAATTTCGTTATTTAGATTTAAACAGATGTTAAATAAAACATCATTGTTCTCATTTAACTATTGACACTCATCAACTTTCTTTGCTTAATTTCTTACTATCGAACCTTAACCATTTCTTAGCCAATAATAAAATCCATCAAGTTGGGGTATAATTACCTCTCAGACCTTAACTAACATCATTATTAACTTCGAGATGGTTTAAAATTCGCAACTTCGAACACCAACCAAACATTAATTAAATTTTTGTAACTTTCGAACTCGAGTTAATAATTTACTCCTTCTACGAACATTGCTGATTATAACAATAATTTACGCCTTCGAAAATATGTAACTTAAATTATACCTTATTCCTTAACCCAAACAATTAATCTAATAATATATTTTCAGTCTACTTTTTATTTTAGAATTGTAGTCGATACAAGAAAATAAAATTATGTCAACCTTTATTATTCGAGTCAATAATTCAATATAAACTTTTTGCATAGTCCTAAAATATGTCAACATTTATTTATAAACATTTAAAACACTTTATTTATTTTTATATTTTACTGTGGTTTCACTTTCTCAGTGCACATATATGCACCGCGCACGCGCACCGTATTCATTTCCGGCGAATTCGACTCCGCAACCGTTGCTCTTCCCTTCTCTTCATCAACATGCAGCAACGCCATCAGTTCACCGTTGAGTCCTTCTATTTATTTATATTATTACTATTATTATTTATTTTCTTTTTTCTTTGGTCTTATACCAGCTCATACTCCATAGCATGGTTTCCGGGTGAATCCGTACTGTGCCTGTATGGGTTTTTGAAGAACCTGGCACAATAAGGAATGGATTAGCGTCTCTCTTTTTTTTTTTTTTTTTTAAAGACCAAACCAAACCCATTTCTCATACAACCATTCCCAGGCTAGTCTGTTACTTCATTTACTCCTTGCATTCCCGTCTTTCAAGACTTACATGGTTCTCTTCAACTACCTGTGCATACAATTACTCCTTACCATGTATTCACTTGATGCATGCAACACGTCTTTAATTCCTAATTTTTTTTATTGCTGTTTCATTTTCAGTGCACGCTTGTGCGCCGTGCACATGCATCGCCGCATCACTGGCGATCTCACCCTTCCAACAGTCGCCGGAAACGTCTTCAACTCCGCTGACACTCTTCCCTTTCCAGAACCCGCATCTCCACTACAAATCAAAAATCAGGGCTCCCACCCGAAAGTTACCAAAAACTGACTTCACAAAATCGCCCCGCACCGTCACATCATAGGTTCAGTCATCTCCCAACTTCGGTTAGTCGTAGCTGACACCTTCCTCCTTTAATCCCACCTGGTGTGATCAGTCCACAGTCGTCATCGGCGGTACAGTTCAATGCCGTTCCAAGCTTAAAAATCGAACCCATTCATATTATTTTTATTTTTTCTTCTTGAAATCTTGTACATCAGAACTTACGTGACATTTTTCCTAGATTCTAGGGTGTCTTGTACTCGTTCAGACCAACGCCAAGTCCATCCATTGACGAAGTTGCCGGAATTTGGTCAAAGACTCTTTTTCCGATCGTCTCAAAAATATTATAGCCTAGGTTATTAAAAAATCACAATTTTGTTATCAAAATTCATTGTTTTACAGTATAATTCCAACTATATACCTGAATCGCAGAAACATGAGAATTTAAAATTTGAGTTTTTCTTGTCTCTTTACAGTAATTTATTGATTTCTAGTGATATGTGTTACTATATGATCTAAATTAATTTTTATAGCATACACTAAACAAAAATAAATGACTTCCATGTTGCACTTAATCCTTATAATCAACTAGTAAAAACCATGCTATTGAATTTTCACAGTCCTAGGAATGAGTATATTACTATATTCTTACTGTTAACATACATAGTCATCAAAACAGTTTTCCCAAAAATTCAAACCAACATGCAACATGTGTATATGAGGTTACATAATCAATGGCTACTACCTGAGGTCATATATTTGGATCAAATGTGCATTCAACTCTAGGGTAGAATTTTAAAACTAGGAAGTATGTATTCTTTTTATCAAGATGTTCATTTTCAGGAATGTTCAAACAATTGGACACATCAAATTTATTTATACTTATTGTATGCAACCACATAATATTTTAATAACATCATTACGGATTAGACATAGGCACACCTCTAGTTGAATTAATCAAGGATTCAAGTATATATAAAACAGTAGGAGCTTTAGTGTTTACTCACATTCCGCTTCATTCATATTCTCGTCTACACATCACTTCTTGTTAATCAATTAACAAGTTCTTAACTCACTATCGAATTTATATATTCGATTATACGTTATTGGCTTAGAACCAATTATAATTAAATCTTGCCAAATTCTAAATAATCTAAATAGAACTCGACACAGTCGACTTCCAATTATAACTTTCTTGGTTTATTTTCATTAGTTTACATTCCGAATATCGAAATAAAATTCATCATTTCATCTTTGAAATGATTTCAAAATTTCTCCTCTTCATTCGAATTTCATCTGAATTCTTATTTTCAACATATTTCAGTTATCTTTGATTTGCTAATATACACGATTAGGGATATCGATTCATCGATTTTCTTATACTTATCCTCTTTTTATATTATTCGATGATGGATTCAAGACCCAAATTTAAGTGAACTTATCGAAGAAAAGCTCTCACAGACCTGGATTCGAAGACTTCTGAAGACTGGGGATTCCGAACAAAATTTTAAATCTCAAAATACTTTTTTCGCCATACTAGTTTCAAAATAATAGTCTCAAAAATAATTTCTCCAAAATATACTTTCTCTTCAAAATCTATTTTAAAATTATTTTCATTTCCAAATTCATATTTTGAAACCATTTATTTTCAAAATTTTCTTTTCTAGTGTCGATCCTACTCATTTAAACTCGATAAGCTAAGCTTTGAATAAACCAAAGCTCTGATACTAACTGTAACGTCCCGCCTTTTTGACCGCTTCAAACCGGTAAATAAACCAACTCGAACGTTCAAAACGACGGATCGTTATTTAGCTTACAGAGTTTAAAGACAGAATCAACATAGAAATTACAAAATAATAAATAACACAGTATTGAACAGAGAAATAAAATATCATATATTACCCAAAATCTTTGATATAAGAAATTCTTTTATACAATGGAACACAATTTGAATATAGAAAATATTTAAAGTTTAAAATCTTCAGAGTGCGCCGTCTTTGGAATCCCCAGCTTCGCCAATCTTCAAACTCTAAGCAGTGGTCTTTATATCTGAAATGCTCGGGTCTGACTCGAGCATCCCATGCAAAAACATAAAATACTCGAGTCAGGATTAATCATAGTTCAAGTAGATTAACTTCAATAGAAACTGAAATATACAGTCAATCCTATAATCGATGTCATAAAAAAAAATAAACAGTTGTCGTATCTGTTCATATCTGTTCTATCTATTTTCAGGGATGAACGGTCTCGGGAGCTTGCGGAAATACACGTATATATATTATACACGTGTACACCGCCTCAACATCCCAGACCGAATACAAGAATAGTATAAATGACCTTGGGAGCTTGCATATACACGTGCGTACGTATCCACACAAAATACAAAAGATAATAGCACATGAGTGCATACGGTGTACAAGTCAATACACAAATGGTCATAGTTGTTTGTGCCGAAGTGGACAATCTCAAAACATCCCAATGTATGCAGCATATATATGTGCGTCAAAGGGTGTGTAGATGGCAGCGCACATATAAAAGAGCATGGACTATTTAAATCTCAAGGTCAACTTATAGAAGGTAGTTCATGTGGTATACACAGATGCAACATTTTTTTTAAGTGTGTGGCTTCCAGTTTACAAACAAAGGGGTACTCTGCATACACACATGTTGCCCAAATAAATGTGGTCAGCAATAGCATTTAACACACACAAAGTCACACTACTTATATTTTTATTTCCATTTAAACAGCCTGTTCACGGCTGAAGCATGCATGTGTGAGGCATGACATGACACAATCCATCAATTTAAGGTACTACATGCCATTAATACAAAATGAGAAAAAGCACATATATAATTCTATGTATCGGAGTAATGCAAATAGGTTATGGAAATATTTCAGATGATATTAACCACACAAATGCAAATGCATACCATTAAATTAGTGATAATTCAAATAAGAACAAAGCCCACTCACTATGCATTCACAATTCAGTTCTAGCTTTTTATTCAGTTTTTAAATGAAGCTTTGGATTTATTAAGTACATATTTAAGATCATACATACACACGTATATCACCACTTAACAGTAATTAAGTGGAATAATTTATTCTCCTATCTTAGTACAGGGTTTCATACATTTTCAGGCTTAAGTTCCTCCTCCGAGACTAAACATGCATATACCAGTTTTCGTACACAGTAAAACATCTTCCTCACATATGAGGTATGGTTCATAGTACAATTGACTAATAATAAGGATAATACTAATAACACCAGGTTTCAAGTTCAACTATATACACCAAAGGTACCTGTTGAGTTCAGATATACACAAAGAATGGGAAGAAAAACATAATGTGGTGACAGGGTAAAATGTGCGGTTTTAGGCTTGCAACCCAGTTAAACAATTTCAGCTATTGGACAAAACAGTTTAAGTAGGAAAACATAGTGACATTAGGACCCAAGCCTATGTTTCAAGTTTTAAAACAGGGCACCTGTCAAAATATGGACATGTTCAGGAACAAACAAGGGTCTGTTCGGATTCTCAACAAAACAGGATGTCTCTTTTTTTTCTCTTTCTTTTTCCTTTTTCCTACAAGTCGTGTAAATGCCAAAACCGCATACAATGTATACACCAGCCTCGGATGACATGAACAAACTCAGGTGACCAAGTATAAGGAAATAAATTCAATTCTAAACGTCCCATTTTTTCAAACCATAATATATATAGGTAAGTGACCCGGTATAAATATGCAAGCAAGCGTACCAGAAACAATCAAGTTGTATGATGTTCTTATCATAAATGTACAGACCCAGAATAAAAGCATCCAACCACGGACATAAATCAACAACCAGAATTCGGTTTAAATTAAAAGTAAAAGTTAATCACGAATATAACTTCCACACAAGCATATCACAACCAAGATCCATCCCGAAGCCATAAAATTTAGTATTTTTAAGTCCCGCAAATTTATTACCAAGAAAATTGCACCCATAACTGTCGTATTCAGTTTAAATCTAAGTTAAAAATACTTGAACTAAAATCAATCAATCGTGAGCGAATGCTCACCTGCAGCGGTGAAGAAGGTTCAGGCAGCGACGCTGACCGGTTTTCTGGTGTAATGTCATGATTCTAACAGCGTTGGCTCTGCCATGACATGCCGGAGGCAGAGCTGACCCCTTATTCTTCCCAAGCTCGCTCTTTCTCGCTTGATAAATGGGTGAACCGTGACTTGAGAAGGTGATGCAACAGCGCTAGGTCTTGTGGTGGTAGACACGATGGTTGCTGGCGGTTTAAGGTGAGCGATTTCTTGCGGTGACAGGGTAGAGTGGCACGGTGGTTTGGTTTCTAATCTAGGTCTGAGGAGAGTGGACCGATGAAGGTGGCCTTTCGGTAGATGTGCAATTCGATTTAGGGTTGAAGCGATTTGAAAAGGGCAAAGTTTGATTTGGGGAATCGGCCATTACAAATTAAATTGGGGAAAAGGGAGAATTTTTCACGGCTGAAGGAAATGGGTATGAGCGAGATTTTATAGAAGGAAAACATTGAAGATAAGAACGACGTAACTTCAATAGGTAATAGGGTAGTCGCGAAATCCAACAGGTAGGTCTGCGTAATGGTTTACCGAGGTAGGTTTTATTTACGTGTAAGTAAATATTTAATTGCACTGTGAACTGATGGTGAACGCTCAATACTCGTACCGTACACAGTCTTTAAATACGACAAAATCTATATATATTTCATTCGTTTCAGCGTTTTGAATTCAATAAAATTAATTGCAATCCGACTCCGTTTGTATAAACCTTGTTTTAATTTCCAAATTAATTATCGCTTCACCTATTTTATTTCGTTTGTTTACACAACAATTCGGTTTGTTCCCAAATTTGAAACGTAAATTTTCAATTTCTTTATACAAACAAATACACACATATCCAGACCAATTTCCATATATTTTCAACAAACAACATCTCTAATTTATTTATTTTATAAATTCAACCGTTGAATATTTTTCAAATCGAATTTCAAATTCAATTCAAAATATTCAACCAAATTAAATTCACATATTTAACAATAAATATTCGATTTTAAATTTCTAACTCCAATATCAAATGAAATTGATCATTAAAAGTTAAACTTCTAATTAATCACATGTTTCGGTTGTCGAAATTTCTGGGACGTTACAAAAAATGATGTCAAAACTTATCCTCTACTAGTGAAGTTATTTTTAGCAAATTTAAATCTCGACCACACAAAACCTCAAGTCAAAAAGGATACCATTTGGTCTTGAGTTTGTCGAAAATGTGTGCTTCTCTCAATGTAATGACTAGGTCAAATTTTAGAATGTGCTTGGCAAGGTCTAGATATAGACACAATAGAAGTAGATGTGTCTACAAGGGATGAGACTTCACACAAATTCTTTTCCGATAGTCTCATTAACATGAATAATCTCACTTCTACTCATCTTCGACCACAAGCTCGTTTATTTAATCGCATACTAGTCCGAACCATTCAACCCTGCAATGAAAGCTATGAAAAAGTTTACAAAAGAGATTTTCAAGCTCTCTATGCCCTCTACTCAAACAAACAAATCAATTAGGCAAAGATTATCATAGACGAATGAACGAATATTACGTATAAGCGAAAATATAAGACTTTACACTATGGTGCATATATAACTCAGATCCTTGCTACTTGTGAAATAAATATACCTAATACTCACTCCTTACGCATCAAAGAAATTGGTTCAAAGACTTTGAAATTTATGGATATTAGTCCAAATCCCCCTACTTTAGAGTGTATGTCTCTCGAAACTTGGACTGAACATGTAGCCTCGAACCCAGAAGCAATCATACCTGAGCCTTCTCATCGTTGTCTAGTTAGGAAAGAAGAGGATGATGATGACATTCAAATTATTTCTCCCGAAACTTCTTCCAAACAAGCCTTAGTAATGCTATCCCAAAACCAATCTAAACTTCATAAAGAATTAAGGCATTATCAAAAACAAACAAATAAGAAGTTTGACTCTATCAAAGGATTCTTGAAAAAAATCAGGAAAAAGTTTCTTGCACTAGCACTTCCTCTAGCCAAGATCAAGCTCCAGCTCGATCCATTATATGGTCTTCAAGTTTCGCCAAACAAGTTCCCGATTTCGAAAAAGGCTCTTCCAAAGACGGTGGGACAACTATTGAGGCATCTACTTCGGAGGGATGGTAAGCATGATTGATGGTATGCTGATCTACGTATTTTTCCTAAAAACTCTTTAATTGTCTAAACAGTGTGTAATATTTTGGTACTTATCTCATTATGTTAAGCTCAAAACTCTAATATGTGCTATGTCTGATGGTACGCTTGTTTATATATTATGCTATGTTTGTTTCTATGGTATGTTTGTGTGTAATTTATACATGTTTTCACTTTCCCATAAGTATTCCTTTATTTCGAATGACAAAGGGGGAGAAATTAGTAACAATATATGCATATTGACATGAGGAGCTTATATAGTTGTTATTAGTCGAAAAGGGGGAGAATGTTGGATCTCACTACATAAGTATTTTAACTATGACAACTATACATAACCATATATATTATCGACTAACTTTGTTTTGCAGGAAGAGATTAGACAAGCAGATTCAATAACACCAAACTGAAGATTGAACATGTTGAAAGAGTTTGTTAGTCAGATTTTCGTGTTAAAGTCTTCCTTGATGGTTACACACACACACACACACACACATATATATATATATATATATATCATATATATATATATATATATATGTTTTCAAATTTAAAAGAGGCAAGGAATATGTTTTTCCCAGAAAACAGACGTTTGAAATAAATCAGACAGACGTTTGTTTGCTGAGCCAAAAATAAATTATCCATAATATTTAGACATCTGTTTTGAATTTTTCATACGTCTTAATCTACTACGAAATGTACTATTACCTTGCTGTTTAAATTTCAAATTAAAACAGACATCTGAAATTAATATTCAGACATCTGATTACGAAGAACTGCAACTTATTATGAAGAGTCACAATTATCTAAATCATTTCTCTTGATGGAATCTCTTCGTGACGAGTTACAACTCTTTGTACATTATAAATAGAGACTTGATTTACTTATCAAACCACCGAATTTCATTCTATCTCTCTCTATATTATTCAAAGCTCTTTAGTTTTCAAAAAGCACACTATTTACAATATAATCTTCCATAATCTTTCACAAACTTCATGTTTATTATCAAGGAAAGACAATAGGAAGGGTGTACTATATATTGACATATCCGTGTTAACAAGAACACAAATAAGTCATCCATTATCCTGTATTAAGGAAGACCTTTTCAGCAGTTGAGGCAAGAAATCCCGTTCAGCTGTTCGGGTAATTGTGAACCTATTCCATCGGGTGAAGTGAGGGTTTTTAGTGTTAGTGAAATACCAGAAGTGAGTCTAGGACTAGACGTAGGACAGTGGTCTGAACCAGCAAAAATCGACTGTGTGATTTACTACTTAATACTTTGTTATATACATTACATCCTATTCTCCAATCTACACGATCCTACGGTTATATAGCCTCTTTCAGCTTATGTATATTATTTTGCTAGTTCTAAATCTTCTGATTAGTGTTATCAAGTATGTTATTTTGTGTAACGAATATTTTTGTGCTAAAGACATTCCAGACAATGTATAATTTTGTTCTTATGTTATTACTATTTTGTCAGTTCTGATTAGTGTCTAATCTATATAGTTATTTTTTCATGTTTTATTAGCAGTAATTTTAACATTACCGGCAATTGGTATACCAACAGGCGGTTTACGGACCGCTTTGATGGGGTAACGGTTGTTATTTAGACTTAACGACGATATCAGTATGTTAAAAAAAACTGTCAATAGGTAATGGTAACCATTCCCATAATAGCCCTATATATATGTATATATATATATATATATATATATATATATATGTATATATTCATATGTATGTATATAATATATGCACTAATAAAGATGTGAAGAGTTTGGCATATTCCTCTCAAAGAAATCAAACATAAATCTTTCATATTTAAGTGCCATAGAGAAGAAGATTTGATAGGGCCATTACCAAAAGGAAGCCCAATTAGATACCACATGTCAAAGAGGGAGATCTCCAAGGAATATCTCATCCAATCATATCTTTTGGCTTTGTAAAGAAAATATTTTATAGATTTTTCTTAGGCCCAATATTCACCTAGAAAGGAGGCTACATCTCCTATAAATACTGATGTAATCCCATTGTAAACTTTTATCCAGGAATTGAGAGTATTCTTTTCTTTTCTATACTCCACTTGGATCTAGAAAATTTGTGCCGTCTATTCAATTAGACTTGGTAGAGAACAGTTTTCTATGCATTTGTTTTCTCATTAATGATTGATCGTCTGATTAGATTCAATGGTAATCCTAATAATATTGTTGTAATCAAATCCTCAAATTCGTCTAACTCGCCCACGAAATATATAAATAATAAATGTAATTTTCTTTCATGTGTTCGACCTGCATACTACAAAATATGTGCGCTTGCAGTTATTATTACATAATTTGCACTTTTCTATTCTATAGAAAGCATCAAACAAATTTTTGGTGCCATTGCCAGGGAGGTAAACATTGAATTTTATTATTTATTTAATTTTCGACTGGTGTTAGTTTTTCTTTTTTTCCTTTTGTTTTCTCGTATATATAGAAGAAAAATTCTTGATCGGTTTGATTTGGTATTAGTCAATGATACTATAATTTTTTAAGCAAGAGAAAAAATAACTTGCCATTTTCATTGATTTTCTGCCTTTTCCATTTTTCCCAATTATTTATTTCCTTTGTACAAATTTCTTTCTTTTTTACAACTCTTACCCAAAAACAAAACATATTTCTTTAATTTTTCTTTCTTCTATATTCATGTTCTTGCCCTTGTTTCCTTCCAAAACCCGTCCATACACAACATTCAATACCATGATTCATACCACACAATGAACCAAATTTCCACCCTTACCAGCCGACTTTCAATCAATAACCATCCATCACCAACCACAATCCATCGCAAAAATCAAACCCACATATCGAATCACTTGCTTCCGACTTCATATACTCCAAACCGAACTGCATCAAAAACTAAAGTTCAAAACTGCACAAGCTCACAGCGTATACTTCTACCAAACCAAACTTCTTCAATCACTTCCGAAACCCACCAATTCAAACTATCCTCACCACGTTCTTCACCAAAAACTAATTCATGCAAACTCCAAACTTAACTACTGCCTTAACCTCAAGTCAGACCAGCCATCAACTCATGCAGTAGCTTACAAACTTCTAACCACAACTCCACATCAAACATCACCAAGTCTACGACCATCTCTTTCACAAATCCCACATCGAGATCCAAGGCCTGCGAAATTACATCTCCAAAAAAACCCCATTCGAAAAGCCTTCCACACAATCAATCTTCCTTCCACCCTACTAATCAAACAGTTCATCATCAACCCATACAACGTTCGCAAGCCAGGACCTCTAACCCCAATCACAACACAGATCGAGCCAAATACCCGGAATCCACAAACCATTTCAAAACAACATCAATCCGGTTTTCACGAGAAAAGAAAAAAGAAAAACTATTTTTTTTATGTGATTTACTTCCTGAAAAGAAAGGGGGGACTCGTGATTTATTTTAGTTTTGGGAGTTCGATTATTTCCAAATTTACAAGGGCTCGTAATTTTTTCCTAATAGAAAAGAGGGGCGTGGGTTGATTTTGATAAGGGTGAGGATTTTTTGTGCTTTATAAAAAAGGGGGAAGGCAGCGTTTCCTTTTGTCCAAGAGTATTTCATTTTTTCTTTTAGAAGGGAGAGGCGAGTTTGATTTGTGCGTGATTTCTTAGGTTTGTTTCATTGAAATAGGAAAGGGCGTGATAATTTTCTTACCCATATTTCATAGGTTGGGATTGTTTCTATTTTATTTTATTTTTTTGCGAGGGAGAGAAACTAGAGTTGAGTGATTCAAATTTTGAGTGTGTGGTTTGATACTCAGGTACGTGATTGTTTAGTTAGGTCTAGTTTATTTATATGAAAATTAAGCACATGTCCTTAAAATATTTGCAAATACAAACGACATCCTCCCCAAACTTTCATTACAAAGTGGGTCCCTATTTTCAATGTTACGTGTTTTTCCGGAAATTTTAGGCGCAGATATATATATATATATATATATATATATATATATATATACATATATATATATATACATATATATATATATAATCGGAAATATTCTCCGAAACAATCTGGAGAAAAAAAAGTTGAACATATCTATGCAACTATACTGAATATATGCATACATGTATGCATATATTCATCCAGCGGTTTTTATTGAAAATCTGGGTGAATATGCGCATACATGTATGCAACTATTACCAATAGTTGCATATATATGTATACATATAAAGTTGAACTGAGATGCAAGTGTCACAAATAGTTGCATACATGTATGCAACTATTTCATATATATGCATATATATATGCAACAAAGTTAAAAGGGATGAAGGCTTCTGCATATGTGCATGAATGTATGGATTTATTCTGTATAAATGTGTAAATGTGTGCAACAATGTCTGAAAACTGCGAATGCTTAAAAAAATAGGCCAGAATTGAATATATGCATAAAAGGATGTATATTGTAGTTTAACTGCATATATGTATGCATTTATACTGTAGTTTGATGCATCACTGAAATATATGCATGAATGTATGCAACTATGTACGAATAGGTGCATCTTTAGATGCATACTATGTTGTTTTGCTTATTTTGTATTTTTTATTTTTGGTGCTTTTTTGTAGTTTTTTAATCTGAAATTTATTATGCTTGCGTGTTTAATTTAAATATGAATTTATGTGATTTTAATTATTTATTTTAATGAATTTTCGAAAAATAAGGACTTAATTTACATGAAAAGTGTGACTGAATGTGAGTCTAATTTTGAAACTTATTAGGGGCCTGAACAAACTGACCCTTTATTTATTTGTTTATTTTTTTCCTTTTTTTTCTTAGGTTCTTTTTCTTTATATTTTTCTTTCATTTTTCCTTTTTTTGAGCTTAGTTTTTAGTGGAATTTAGTTTTGCTCATTCATTTTGTAGTCTAATCAGTTTCTTTAGTTTAGGTTTATTTTATTTCAAGTTTGTAACATCCCGAATTTTTTTAATTTTATAATAAATAATTAAATTAGTTTTAAATATTTAATTTGAATTATAAATGAATTTTTAATTTGAATTTATCGATTTAATAATCGATATACAAATTAGTATCGAATTATTGTAATTCGATATACAAAATAGTTGAATTCACGGTTAAAACTGAATTAAAATAATTCTATAGATTAATATAAATCCTGTATTGAATTAGAATGATGATAGTTATTTATTATCAATGTATTGAATTGTTCTGAAATCAATTTGTATTTTAATCAGTTGAATTTAATATTAATTGTCGATTAAAATTTGTTATTTTCTTTATATAATCGAATTAAATTTAAAATCTTATCCGTTAAGTTCAGTTCAGAATGTCGATATAACTTGAAGATGTTGGTCACTAAGTAATATAAGGGTCTGTGTGTTGAGATATTTTGAATATAAAATTAAAAGAATATCACATCTAAATCAATTCAAATTTCTCTTCAAGGCCAATCTACATCACTGTCTATATTATTGATACTCTTTACTGTCTGTACGCTGGCAAACATGAAATTAATCCATGTCTTTCACCTCTAACACCAAGGAGACATTGAATTCAATGGTGAGGTACTTCTTGTCTGCTCGTCGCTTATATAAATCGATTCATTTATAGTTTGAATCGATTCATTTATAGTTTGGATCAATGATAAATGTTTGAGTTCAATAAGGCATGATTGAGGGAGTTTGGATCTGTTTGGGTAACTGAGGAGTTTTGAAGGCACTGCAGTGATGTTAAGGTCACTGGTATGATGCTACAACAGTTTGATAATGGGTATCAGTGGTAAAAGGAAATGGAGACTTGTCCGTGAGTTGTCCAGAAAGGTCGAAGTGGGATAATTGCGGTATTGGGCTGTTGTTAATAGAAGAGCATCATCGATTTTGAAATGGCTTAGTGAATTAATCAGTACATTGCAAGGATGCAAGGTATATGTTTCAAATAAATTTAAATGGCATAAAATAATTTATTTATTGATTAAGTTAATTAAATAAATGTTTAATGGATAAATAAAATAAATTACCATAGGTGGTTGGTAGATTCACTTGAGGCGGTTTGTAGCTGCGACATTACAAGATTTAGACGGATATTCGTCAAAATAAAAATATCGAGGTGAGTAAATCTCACTCAAGGTTTTATTTAAGATAAATGTTGATTGTTTGGATGCATGCATGAATTATTATGATTTTATATATACACATATGTTAGCTATTAGGCTTGGTGCTTGTGGCTATATATATATATATATATATATATATATATATATATATATATATTGGTGATTGAGATTTCCCGCAATACCATTAGCGGATGCTCGCAGTACCATTAGCGGATGATTTCCCTCTGCGTCCCACAATATATATAGTGGATGACCTTCATACCGCGATATCCTGCCTTGAAGCAGGATCGATATTATTAACACTGTTGACTAACATCTGTGGATGTAGGGAAAACAGTTTGGAGGAATCCAACTGGATTCCTCAAATTTATTTACTGTTGTTTACAAATTTATATATATGTGTGTGTGATGTTTTGAATTGAATGGATGATTTGTGTGTTTAGATATTAGAATATCACCGGCCGTAGAAATTTATATTTAAAAATATCAAGAAGAGATTGTTGAATTTAAAAAGGAAAAAAAAAATCATTTTTCTGAAGTGGAAATTAAATTTCAAATAGAATTTGAAAATATACCTTGTTTTAATATTTAAAACAAGAAGTGTTATTTATAAACGAGGTTTACAAATAGAAAGAAATATTATCAATTGATAATATTAAATTTCAAATCCAAGTATGAATTTGAAATAGAAAACTTTATTTTTCGAAATGGAAATTAGATTTCAAATGGAATTAGAAATCGGAAACTTGTTTCAATATTTAAAACAAGAAGCGAAATTTGTAAAAAAATATTTTTAAATAAGAGAAAAATACTGTTATTGGATAACTTGAAATTTTAATTCAAGTATGAATTTTTAAAAAGTGATTTTTAAATCGTTTCAAGAAGAAGCGATGAATTTATTCCGATATTCGTAATGTAAACTGAATTTAAATATATTCACATGGATTTATGATTTGAATTCTACTATGTCGAATCTATAGAAGTAAAATTATTCGCATAAGATTTTGAAGTTGAATTAAATAGAAATTTAAGACTTAATTTGAAAATAGATTGTGTATATATAGGTTATAATTAAAATATATTTAAAAAAATGGAGAGTTTCAATTGATTTTTAAGATGGAAGTTGATTTTAATAAGGAAATTAATTTATAAACAATATTTATATACATATGGCGATGTAATTTTCATCGAGTGAATTGGAAATAGATTTCCAAATATAAGAGATGGAATGGAAGGTGAGATTTAAACCGTGTTGTTGTTTACAAACTTTTTTCTGTCTCTAGATAAGAACGTTGTCGATCAAGGTGTGAGAGGTAATTAAAATTCCCTAACTTGAACAACTTCACTATTATCAAGGGATGATATTAGTTTGTAATGGTAGTTGGATTAAATAATTATATTTACATAAAGGAAATTTATAGTTGGAATTTGATGAGATCGATATTTTATAAATAATCAAATTCCATAAGGATTGGACTTAAATATAGAAATTTGAGTTTTGAATACACTCATAACTAAGTTATGAATGTGGGATAAAAATCCAGAGGTTTGAATAACTTGAACTGTTAAGTCAGATTTGGATAAGGGCTTGAATTACTTTAAAATATCGAAAATGGAGTTGGAATTATTTTATAAACGAAGTTTTAAATGTTTATATTTAATTTATTTAAAACGAACTCGCCGCAGCGCGGTAATTCGTAACTTGACGATACAGACTTCAATTGAGCTTATAGACTCAATATAAGTCGTAATTCGATGAAACAAGAAACGCTTAGACCTATTGAATGATAGTTTTCTAATGGAAGAGAAAAAAACCTGAATTTCGTCTTATACATTTTGAGTTATATCAAAATCAAAATTTCAGAAAAATAGCGCCGAAATCGTTTTAAAACCATAAGGGTTTATTTAATTAAACAAAAGGATTTTAGTGAATAAAAATCTGAATTTTCATTAGTAAAATTCGGACTTGGGTTATAAAACAAATATGTACCCAAGTAGAGCAAGTGAATTGGATTTTGAAAACAAAAACAGATTTTAAATTATTAAATGGAATCGACTAATTAGAAATGGTTAATTAATGAAATTTTTAGGTTGAACTTAACTTTAGTTAAGCAAATCAAGTTTGTAAATTTAAAAAATGAATATGAAACTCGAACTAATATGGGTATTTAACGAATTCATAAGAGAGTTAAAAGTAAATTTCAACGTGATGGGTTCAAACTTAAAATGGTCGAAGTAAAGAATCTAATTAACTAATTAGCGAATGGAAAGTGATTAAAGTGAAAAGTATGGAATTGTTCGAAAAATTTAGGAATGAGCTTATATATGTTAAACACAGTTGATTCAAACTATAAATGAATTGATTCAAACTATAAACGAACTCGCCACAGCGCGGTAATTCATAATTTGATGATTCAGACTTCAATTGAGCATATAGAACTCAATATAACTCGGAATTCGACGAAATAAGAAACATTTGGACCTATTAAATGATAGTTTTTTAATGGAAGAGAAAAACCTGAATTTCGTTTTATACATTTTGAGTTATATCAAAATCAAAATTTCAGAAAAACAGCGCCAAAATCGTTTTAAAACCGTAAGGGTTTATTTAATTAAAGAAAAGGATTTTAGTGAATAAAAATCCGAATTTCTATTAGTAAAATTCGGACTTGGGTTATAAAATAAATATTTACCCAAGTAGAGCAAGTGAATTGGATTTTGAAAACAAAACCAAATTTTAAATTATTAAATGGAATTGACTAATTAGAAATGGTTAATTAATGAAATTTTGAGGTTGAACTTAACTTTAGTTAAGCAAATCGAGTTTGTAAATTTAAAAAATGAATACAAAACTCGAACTAAAATGGGGATTTAACGGATTCATAAGAGAGTTAAAAGTAAATTTCAACGTGATAGGTTCAAACTTAAAATGGTCCAAGTAAGGAAGCTAATTAACTAATTAGCAAATGGAAAGTGATTAAAGTGAAAAGTGTGGAATTGTTCGAAAAAATTAGGAATGAGCTTGTATATGTTAAGCACTGTTGATTCAAACTATAAATGAATTGATTCAAACTATAAGTGAATGGAGTGGCTGAATTACTTAGAGAATTAATTAGTGGGATTGAATGAGGTAAAATCAAAATAGTCGTATGGTTTTGAAATAAAAGGGAGTGTAGGTGTACGTATATTAGACAGGTATGGGATGAAGAATATGAAGAGAGTATGAAGGTTATAATTTAAGTGCCCGACAAAAAGGTACATGTTTAATTTCCATATGAGGTTTTATGCGCTGAATCGGCAAGTCACTTGGCTTTTTGATTTTCTTTTTGAATGGAAAAGGCCTAGAGAGGCGAGTTGGGTTTTGAACGATTGATCGATATAAGGGAGATACTGGAGAAGTTTTCTGGAAATTTAAGGAGTTAGAATATTTTTAAGAAATTTTGATAATAGAAATCGATATAACGATATATATAGAATTCGCTAAGAAATGAATTTAATATAAAATATTAGAAAGGGCCAGTGATTGTGAAATTGTTTTATGGATGTTTATGTTTTCCCTTTGATAGTTAGCTGACCGACTATCAAAGATTTTTGACCATCGTTGTCAATACGGAGAGACCGGTTGGATTTAATATCCAAAACCACTCCGTATAGGCATAGGCGTTGCGAAATAGATTATGTTGAAGATAATCAAAGACGGAGTGAAATTCAATAGCCGTCACGTTTGTCCAGTTCCAGGACAACTTGTATGGACGAATGTCTGATAGAGTATTCCTAGCGGTCACATAAGACGATCTTTTCAAGATATTACGTCTGGTGGCGGAGAAATTCGTTTCTCTTAGCTTTTATACCCGTAATATTTTTGGGAAGATCAACTATTGATTTGACGGGTTTGACGATGTGGCATTCAAAGTGTATGGTGGCCAGATGTTCTAAAAGATAGACGTAGCCTCAAGCTTCAAAACCGGGAAATGAAAAAAATCGGGCAGGTAGCATGGCTATGTGGGTCGCTCCCATTAGGGTGTATAATCACCTATCTAGAGAAATTCCTTTTACTTCTTTAATCTATTTCGATGCTATCCCTTTTCGGAAAATGGTGGTTTGAGACTAACCGTTGGTGATATACATTCGATACACTCAAGCGAAATGAGTGGTCGGTCATGTGTGGGCCGGGTTGTAAGATGTTCTTGTTGAACCCAGTGTGTTCCCCTCTAGATATACATTATCAGCAGGTGGTCCCACACCTTGTCATAGTTGGAATCCAATTTCCAATAAGTGCCCTGCGGTTTTTGATTTTATACTATGCATGTAGAGCGTGAGATGCCAGCGTTCTACTATTTGGTTATTTATTTGATTATTGTTGTAATATCACTGGATTTTGATATCAAAAATGTTTTGGGTTATAGTAAGGTAAAAATCGTCCTTGTTTATGTGTGGGACGGTCTTACTATTTTCCTTTTCTTTCAAAAGATATTTTTTTCAAAGTTAAACAATATGGTTGGAGTTTACTCACACCAGTCCCATGACTGACCCAGAGTTTATTCTGTTTGTTTTTCCTAAACTCTTGGGTGCCCAAAATTTGTACGGGCAGTCAAGTGCTTCAGTATTTTACAGATACACTTGGAGAAGCTGGAAGCAGGAGGCTTCACCGTTAGTTATTTATAGTTATTTCCGTTGTATTAAATGTTATGTTGTACTCTGATATGGTATGTATATACAAAACAAATTTGTATTTCAAAGTTATGTTATATAATATATTGTATTTGTTCCGTTGTGAGGTTCTGTATTATTTTTCTGTTTATCTTCTATCTTTTCTATTTTCTTTAACCCTAATGACTCGAATTTCTGTATTATTTGAGTTGGACGTATGTTGTATTAGTCAGATCAGATATTATGGATTTGCGGGCCGTTACAGTTGGTATCAGAGCTTAGGTTGAGCGAATACCTAGGCTTTGGTAGGGGTTCACTCATTACAGATAGGGTCAGTAGTACCCTAGAATGAGTTTAGTGTATATATGAGAGAGCATACTTTTAAGTTGATATAAAATTATTTTATATTGTGTTGACTTGTCTGTTGAGAGGTTTATGAATTCTGATCGAATAGTGGGACGCCATGACGTCGATAGGAGTTTCTAAACACTTGAACAGAGGAATTTGACATGACGTCGAATAGTGGTTATATATTGTCAAATAGAATTTGTATTAGAATGAAATATACAAATAACATGAAATTGGATTGAATTCAAACCAGAGTTGGAATTTTAATCCCGGAAGCTTGGAAAATATTTTTTCAAAGTATATTCAAGTAATGTAGCATTGTTTTGGAAGGATTTTTGAATAAAAATCGTTTTGTATGAATTTTGAAAGTAATAAAGCATTGAATTCACTTCAGCCACAGGAAAATAATTCAGATGATGATCGCGACATCATCGGTGTTCATTTTCGAGTTTCTGAGTGATGGATTGCCACTATAGTGAGATTTCAAAAGAAATTATTTGAGAAAAACAAGTTTTTTGGAAAATTCAAATATTTTGAATTTGAAATGGGAATAAATATATGTATATATATGGTTTCAAAAGGAATTGAAATGAAAACCCGAGAATTTAAAATTCTAAAATTAAAATTTAACTTAAGCAAGTTAACTGATTCGAAGTAGATAAATTGATTTGGAATCAATTGAAATAAGCCAAAAAACATAAGTAGATACAGTATCAAATATGCAATGAGGAATTTTCATCAAATTAAATGAATCTGAATACTCATGAATTCGATATGACTCGAATGTGAATTAATTGATTGTAAATCATTCAAATAAAATGAATGCAAGATGGGTAATATAAACGAAATCCAAACTTTTAGTTAGAACTAAAGGTTGTAGAAGTATGAGACGTAGTGTCTCAACATAAGTGAATTTTGGAAAGTTAATGGGTCTGTAGCATTTCTGCTACCTTAGCAATTACGGGGACGAAATTCTTTTAAGGGGGAAGTAATGTAACATCCCGAATTTTTGCTGTTTTATAATAAATAATTAAATTAGTTTTAAATATTTAATTTGAATTATAAATGAATTATTAATTTGAATTTATCAATTTAATAATCGATATACGAATTAGTATTGAATTATTGTAATTCGATAAACGAAACTGTTGAATTCACAGTTAAAACTGAATTAAAATAATTCTATCGATTAATATAAATTCTGTATCGAATTAGAATGATGATAATTATTTATTATCAATGAATTGAACTGTTTTTAAATCAATTTGTATTTTAATCAGTTGAATTTAATATTAGTTGTCGATTTAAATTTGTTATTTTCTTCATATAATCGAATTAAATTTAAAATCGGATCCGTTAAGTTCAGTTCAGAATGGCGATATAACTTGAAGATGTTGGTCGTTAAGTAATATAAGGGTCTGTGTTGAAGCCACCGTGAGACATTTTGAATATAAAATTAAAAGAATATCACATCTAAATCAATTCAAATTTCTCTTCAAGGCCAACCTATATCATTGTCTATATTATCGATACTCTTCACTGTCTGTACAACGGCAAACACGAAATTAATCCATGTCTTTCACCTCCAATATCAAGGAGACATTGAATTCAATGGTGAGGTACTTCCTGTCTGCTCGTCGCTTATATAAATCGAGCCAAGCCATTCTGCCGTTCTCAAATCAAAATGAACCCTAATTTCCACTCTTTCCCTTGAATCCCTTTTCCTCTTTCAGTAAATCGAATCCTTCGAGAGAAAAAAAATGTGCGGAATCAAATCACGATGGAAACCCAAGAGTTTCTTTGAAGCTCAACTCGAGATTGGAAACGCTCGCGTTAGTAGCTGCGTCAATGAAGTCTGTTGTTGTTTTGAAGGAGAGATAAGAGCTCGAATTGGGTTAATTTGAAGGATCGACATTGGGAAGCCGACGTTGGGGATGTAAGGAAAGGGGTCTGTCGATTGAGGGTGTACACGTTTCAAATTGAGGGTAGTGAAGTCGCGGTGGATTTGGGGGAGCCGGTTGCGATATGATGGAGTGTCGAGTTTGCTAGAAGGTGTGGTATTGGAGTTCGACTGGGGTGGTTAGTGGATAAGCGAGAAGGGATTTTTGATACTATGGTGGGTTGTTTCAGCAATGCGTGACTGAGATGAGGTACAGGATTTCGAATGTTTGTGATGTGTTAATATGAGGGTTCGATGTTGGAGTGGATGACCAATGGTTGTCGGGGTATAGTACTGATTTTTTTGACTGAGGTATTCGGTCTGGAGTTTTGGGGATTTTGGTATGATAAGAATTGACTGCCATTTGGAAGGAGAGTGTTTGGACTGTGTGGCTGATGGTTTTTTGTGATGACAGTGAGGATTGAAGGCGTGGTGATCATTTCCTGGATAGTCGTTGGGGCAATGAACCTGATGGATTTTTGGGGTTATTATATTTCCCTGATGGTTTAGGGGACCTGCAGTAAGATGTTGGGAAGAGTGCGATGATCAATGATAAATGTTTGAGTTCAATAAGGCATGAGTGAGGGAGTTTGGATCTGTTTGGGTAACTGAGGAGTTTTGGAGGCACTGCAGTGATGTTGAGGTCGTTGGTATAATGCTACAACAGTTTGATAATGGGCATCAGTGGTAAAAGGAAATGGAGACTTGTCCGTGAGTTGTCCAGAAAGGTCGAAGCGGGATAATTGCAGTATTGGGCTATTGTCAATAGAAGAGCATCATCAATTTTGAAATGGCATAGTGAATTAATCAGTACAGTGCAAGGGTGCAAGGTATTTGTTTCTAATAAATTTAAATGGCGTAAAATAATTTATTTATTGATTAAGTTAATTAAATAAATGTTTAATGGATAAATAAAATAAATTATCATAGGTGGTTGGTAGATTCATTTGAGGCGGTTTATAGCTGTGACATTACAAGATTTAGTCGGATATTCGTCAAAATAAAAATATCGAGGTGAGTAAAACTCACTCAAGGCTTTATTTAAAATAAATGTTGATTGTTTGGATGCATGCATGAATTATTATTATTTTATATATACACATATGTTAGTTATTAGGCTTGGTACTTGTGGCTATATATATATATTGGTGATTTCGATTTCCCGCAGTACCATTAGCGGATGCTCGCAGTACCATTAGCGGATGATTTCCCTATGTGTCCCACAATATATATAGTGGATGACCTTAATACCGCGATATCCTGCCTTGAAGCAGGATCGGTATTATTAACACTGTTGACTAACATCTGTGGATGCAGGGAAAACAGGTTAGAGGAATCCAACTGGATTCCTCAAATTTATTTATTGTTGTTTACAAATTTATAGATGTGTGTTATGTTTTGAATTTAATGGATGATTTGTGTGTTTGGATATTAGAATATCACCGGCCCTAGATATTTATGTTTAAAAATATCAAGAAGAGATTGTTGAATTTAAAAAGGAAAAAATCATTTTTTTGAAGTGGAAATTAAATTTCAAATAGAATTTGAAAATATATCTTGTTTTAATATTTAAAACAAGAAGTGTTATTTATAAATGAGGTTTACAAATAGAAAGAAATATTATCAATTGATAATATTAAATTTCAAATTCAAGTATGAATTTGAAATAGAAAACTTTATTTTTTGAAATGGAAATTAGATTTCAAATGGAATTAGAAATCGGAAACTTGTTTCAATATTTAAAACAAGAAGCGAAATTTATAAAAAAATATTTTTAAATAAGAGAAAAACACTGTTATTGGATAACTTGAAATTTTAATTCAAGTATGAATTTTTAAAAAGTGATTTTTAAATTGTTTCAAGAAGAAATGATGAAATTTATTCCGCTATTCGGAACGTAAACTGAATTTAAATATATTCACATGGATTTATGATTTGAATTCGACTATGTCGAATTTATAGAAGTAAATTTATTTTCATAAGATTTTGAAGTTGAATTAAATAGGAATTTAAGATTTAATTTGAAAATAGATTGTATATATAGCTTATAATTAAAATAAATTTAAAAAAATGGAAATTGAGTTTTAGTAGATTTTTAAGATGGAAGTTGATTTTAATAAGGAAATTAATTTATGAACAATATTTATATATATTTGTTGAAGTAATTTTCATTGAGACCCAGTATATTAATTGTTCGAAATTACTCCGCTCACTCAGTCTATAACCAACTACATCTCTCTCATTCAACGACTTCTATATTATATGTGATGGAATAATTGAAGCAAGGCCTATTTCTTTGACTGTCCAGACTCTAAGGATGCCCAGGTTGAATGACTTGATTCCGATCCAGTTCACTTAGGCTATATATCTAACCGAAGTTTGACTCTGCAGTAATTTTCATCTAGTGAATTGGAAATAGATTTCCAAATATAAGAGATGGAATGGAAGGTGAGGTTTAAACCGAGTTGTTGTTTACAAACTTTTATTTGTCTTTAGATAAAAACATTGTCGATCATGGTTTGAGAGGTAATTAAAATTCCCCAACTTAAACGACTTCACTATTATTGGTAGTTGGATTAAATAATTATATTTACAAAAAGGGAATTAATTGTTGGAATTTGATGTTATAAATAATCAAATTCCATAAGGATTGGACTAAAATATAGAAATTTAAGTTTTGAATACACTCATAACTAAGTTATGAATATGGGATAAAAATCGATAGGTTTGAATAACTTGAACTGTTAAGTCAGATTTGGATAACAGGCTTGAATTACTTTAAAATATCGAAAATGGAGTTGGAATTATTTTATAAACGAAGTTTTAAACATTTATATTTAATTTAATTAAAATGAACTCGCCACAGCGCGGTAATTCATAATTTGATGATTCAGACTTCAACTGAGCATATAGAACTCAATATAACTCGGAATTCGACGAAATAAGAAACATTTGGACCTATTAAATGATAGTTTTCTAATGGAAGAGAAAAACCTGAATTTTGTCTTATACATTTTGAGTTATATCAAAATCAAAATTTCAGAAAAACAACGCCAAAATCATTTTAAAACCGTAAGGGTTTATTTAATTAAAGAAAAGGATTTTAGTGAATAAAAATCCGAATTTCTATTAGTAAAATTCGGACTTGGGTTATAACATAAATATTTACCCAAGTAGAGCAAGTGAATTGGATTTTGAAAACGAAACCAGATTTTAAATTATTAAATGGAATTGACTAATTAGAAATGGTTAATTAATGAAATTTCGAGGTTGAACTTAACTTTAGTTAAGCAAATCGAGTTTGTAAATTTAAAAAATGAATACAAAACTCAAACTAAAATGGGGATTTAACGGATTCATAAGAGAGTTAAAAGTAAATTTCAACGTGATAGGTTCAAACGTAAAATGGTCCAAGTAAGGAAGCTAATTAACTAATTAGCAAATGGAAAGTGATTAAAGTGAAAAGTGTGGAATTGTTCGAAAAATTTAGGAATGAGCTTGTATATGTTAAGCACGGTTGATTCAAACTATAAATGAATTGATTCAAACTATAAGTGAATGGAGTGGCTGAATTACTTAGAGAATTAATTAGTGGGATTGAATGTAATAAAATCAAAATAGTCATATGGTTTTGAAATAAATGGGAGTGTAGGTGTACGTATATTAGACAGGTATGGGATAAAGAATATGAAGAGAGTATGAAGGTTATAATTTAAGTGCCCGACAAAAAGGTACATGTTTAATTTCCATATGAGGTTTTATGCGCTGAATTGGCAAGTCACTTGGCTTTTTGATTTTCTTTTTGAATGGAAAAGGCCTAGAGAGGCGATTTGGGGTTTGAACGATTGATCGGTATAGGGGAGATGCTGGAGAAGTTTTCTGGAAATTTAAGGAGTTAGAATATTTTTAAGAAAATTTGATAATAGAAATCGATATAACGATATATATAGAATTCGCTAAGAAATGAATTTAATATTAAATATTAGAAAGGGCCAGTGATTGTGAAATTGTTTTATGGATGTTTATGTTTTCCCTTTGATAGTTAACTGACCGACTATCAAAGATTTTTGACCATCGTTGTCAATACGGAGAGACCGGTTGGATTTAATATCCGAAACCACTCCGTATAGGCATAGGCGTTGCGAAATAGATTATGTTGAAGATAATCAAAGATGGAGTGAAATTCAATAGCCGTCACATTTGTCCAGTTCCAGGACAACTTGTATGGACGAATGTCTGATAGAGTATTCCTAACGGTCACATAAGACGATCTTTTCAAGATATTACGTCTGGTGGCGGAGAAATTCGTTTCTCTTAGCTTTTATACCCGTAATATTTTTGGGAAGATCAATTAGTGATTTGACGGGTTTGACGATGTGGCATTCAAAGTGTATAGTGGCCAGATGTTCTAAAAGATAGACATAGCCTCAAGCTTCAAAACTGGGAAATGACAAAAATCGGGCAGGTAGCATGGCTATGTGAGTCGCTCCCATTAGGGTGTATAATCACCTATCTAGAGAAATTCCTTTTACTTCTTTAATCTATTACGATGCTATCCCTTTTCGGGAAATGGTGGTTTGAGCCTAACCATTGGTGATATACATTCGATACACTCAAGCGAAATGAGTGGTCGGTCATGTGTGGGCCGGGTTGTAAGATGTTCTTGTTGAACCCAGTGTGTTCCCCTCTAGATATACATTATCGGCAGGTGGTCCCACACGTTGTCATAGTTAGAATCCAATCTCCAATAAGCGCCCTGCGGTTTTTGCTTTTATACTATGCATGTAGAGCGTGATATGCAAGCGTTCTACTATTTCGTTATTTATTTGATTATTATTGTAATATCACTGGATTTTGATATCAAAAATGTTTTGGGTTATAGTAAGGCAAAAATCATCCTTGTTTATGTGTGGGATGGTCTTACTATTTTCCTTTTCTTTTAAAAGATATTTTTTCAAAGTTAAACAATATGGTTGGAGTTTACTCACACCAGTCCCATGACTGACCCAGAGTTTATTCTGTTTGTTTTTCCTAAACTCTTGGGTGCCCAAAATTTGTACGGGCAGATAAGTGCTTCAGGATTTTACAGATACACTTGGAGAAGCTGGAAGCAGGAGGCTTCACCGTTAGTTATTTATAGTTATTTCCGCTGTATCAAATGTTATGTTGTACTCTGATATGGTATGTATATACAAAACAAATTTGTATTTCAAAGTTATGTTATGTAATATATTTTATTTGTTCCGCTATGAGGTTCTGTATTGTTTTTCTGTTCATCTTCTATCTTTCCTATTTTCTTTAGCCCTAATGACTCGAATTTCTGTATTATTTGAGTTGGACATATGTTGTATTAGTCAACTCAGATAGTATGGATTTGCGAGCCGTTACAAAGTTTTTGTTTTTGTTTATCTCCTTTCTTTCTTTTAAAAAAAAGCTAAAGTGAAAATCAACTCAAAGGTCAGAGGAACCGAGTCAAGCAAAGCAAACAATTGATTTGAATTGTCAGTGCTACTCAACTGCTCTGGACGGACAACCATACCTCATTGTAAAATTTTCTTAACTCTACAGGTGCTCTACTGTAAAGATTTTTTTATAGACATTGCTTGTAAAAGACTTTTGCAGGGGCAGCGACTTGCTTGTGCAATTTTTTTAATTCCTGCAATTATTCTTGTCTGATTGTTGTTGAAATCTTCTGAATCAAATTTAGGAACGAATTTCCATAACTGAAGTCATCATTCTCAATAATAAAACTCGATTAGATGTTTCAAATTATTTAACTAAAAGAGTGTGTTTTATGAAATTTATTCTCTTAAGGGTTTGATCGCAGATATATGTTAGTTCAGTTTATTGAACTTCTAGCTAAAGGAGTTGCATACTAACCATAAAACATTGGCAGTATCCTTTAGTATTTATACTACACGTGAACGACCATAAGGCCCTCTTCACCTTTCAAATCGAGATTATAAACTAATAACATATACTTGAGTATGTTACTTATTTTGTATAGGAGCTCATTTTGAAAATCTCAAGTCTAGGATTTTCATTGTTTGCATCTGATTTCGATGAATGAAAGCCACTATGATTCTCCTATCTCAATAGACATGTCCACTATAGCTTTTAAAGACGAACTTAAACTTTTAATGATGATGATGAATATGCGGAATGTCTCAAAGATAATTGTAATTCCGTATCATCAAAAGAAATTGTGGTTAAACACTCAAATTTATGGGATTATGGTAATCTTCAGCTGAATATTATAAATCACTATCACAACCAAAATTTGCATAGGAAAGATTTTTATTTCAGAAGATATTGACGTGCCTCTTGTAACTCAAAAATCATATATGAAATCATCATACATCATTTTCGATAGAGGCAAGTGTGGGGGAAAAAGAAGTCTCTTTTTTCAAATAATACTCATCATCATTATAGATCTCATTATGCATATCATTTTCATTCGCATATAGTGGCTAAACTTCATTTCATTTTATAGATATTTTTGCAACTCATTCACTTTGGGTACGATCTTTCAAATTTTGGAAATGTTTACAGTGTGGACACTGTTTAGATTTAGTGTGGGGGAGATCTACATTGCATTCTTTTCATTTTTCTTTTATTTTTTTTCTCTTTTCATTTAGGAACATCATGCATTGTAGGTTGTATTAATATGTTAATTTTTTTTTCAAATATGATTCATTTTAGATTGATACAACAAAATAAGTTAACAATTGCTAGTCAGTTGATAGTATTTTTTTCTCTCAACTAAGATCGAATAAGAAATATAATGAAAAGTTGAATTACAAGCAATAATAGTGTAACTGGTACAAAGGGAGATTTTTATATGATGGCCATGAAGTCTATTCTAAATTGTGCTCCTTGTTTATGAGTGTAGGACTTAAAATACTTATATTGGCTTTTCGAATCTTTAAAACTAAGTTGTGTTAAGTTGAATTCGTGTAACTCTTTCTTATTCTTATATTCAATAATAATCATAATCCAAGGGTATCCAACATTGCTTATAAATCTAGCGTTGGTGTGTAAACACACCAAGCTCTGTCCCAACTCTCACATCAGTCTGCGAGCCAGTGCATGGGTGGTATATCTTGGTCTCATTTTATGAGTTGGACACATAAGGATTACCGACATTTTGTTGACAAAGTTAGCGTCGGTCTGCACAATCAGCCAAGCTCTGTCCCAATTCCTACGTCTGGATGGTATACCTTGGTCTTTTAAGTTAGGTATGTGTAATTGATCATAAATTTTAATTTTATAAAGATAGAGTATAAGAAATGATGCCCAAACACTTCTTGACCTTATTGATTTAACTAGCGAAACACGAGGAAATAATAATACCACCTTACAAAATGTGACAAGCAAATTAAGAATTTATTTCATGACTGCTCTATGTTATCAACCGAACCAACTGGCCAAACTAGGGTTTAACGTTGAAAACTTGAATTATGTTGAAAATTTGTGACAAGTTGAGGTATCTAAAGTACAATCTATTGATTAAAAATTGTTAACTTAATTTATTGTACCACTTCCCTGAAAAAATTCATGTTTTCATTTGTAACGAACTGGGATTTTCGACTCCGAAAATCAACACAAAACTACCATGTTGACTATTCAGACATCGGAAATACCTGATCATTAATAGAAAGAAGTTTAGAGGGTGATAATAGATAAGATAGAAAATTAGAATAGAAGAAGAAGAACACAATCAGAGTAAACACGAATCTCACAGCGGAACGAATAAAATATAATACATAACATAACTTTGAAATAAAATGGTGTATATATATAATAACATTATCAGAGTACAAAACTTACGCACAACAGAAATAACAATAGATATATAATCCTGAAGCCTTCTGCTTCAAGCTCCTCCAAGCATATCTGTAAAGACCTGAACTACTTGACTGCCCGTACAAATTTGGGCACCAAAGAGTTTAGGAAAAAACCACAAAATAAACTCTGTTTCAGTCATGGGACTGGTGTGAGTAAACTCAATTCATTTGGTTTAACTTTTCAAAACCCTTTTCTAAAAGAAAAGATAATCGTAAGACCGATCCACACATAAACATGGACGGTTTTTACCTTACGATAACCTAAAACTGTTTGGAAATCAATAATTCTCTAATATTATAATAATCTCTAATCACAAGTAATTAACAATCTAGCAGAACGCTTGCATCTCACGTTCCACATATATAGTATACAAACAAAACTGTGGGCTCTTATTGGAGATCTTATTCCAACTATGACATGGTATGGGACCATCTGCCGATAGTGTATCTCTAGAGACGAATACACTGGGTTCAACAAGAACGTCTTGCAACCCGGCCCACACATGACCGACCACTCATTTCGCTTGAGTGGATGGAATGTATATCACCAACGGTTGGGAGCTACCCACCATTTCCCAAAAACGGACAGCATCGAACATAGATAAAAGAATGAAATGGATTTTCTCTAGATAGGTGATATACACCCTAATTGGAGGGACCCACTTAGCCATGTTGCCTGCCCGATTTCTGTCATTTCTCGGTTGATGAGACTTGAGGTCATAACGTCTCTTTTGGAATATTTGACCACAATTGTGACACCCCGAATTTTCTATTAACACTAAAGTTGCTAAAATATTAATAAGTGTGTAAGAGAGGGGATGTATCTAATATGAATATAAAAATATTAATAAGTGTGTAAGAGAGGGGATGTATCTAATATGAATATAAAAATATTAATAAGTGTGTGAGAGAGGGAATGTATCTAATATGTATATAAAAACAATAATAAGTAAAGGGGGATGTATCTAATATGTACATTGTAGAAAATATATATATATTTATGACATGAATAGAAGTTTATTAATATGCTGAGTGTTTGCTGAGTCACTTCTGACTCATTGCTGAGTCAACAAGATAAACCCCATCTTGTCTGAACGGCTGCGGTTATTTCTAGGTTAAATCTAATGGCCTAAATGCATTCTAAAATCTATAAATAAGTGGGTAGACCCTAAACCTAAATCACTTGTAAAATTAGAGAAGCTAGCGTCATGCTGCTGCCATGGAGTTCAGCATAGCCGTCACAAACTAAGAAGAGGAAGCCTAATCATCTACAACTAAATCTACACAAATCAAATCAAAAGATCTCTCTTTCTCTAATTCTTTTCTTTTGTTGGTGAGTATGATGATTCTCACAAGACTATTACAAACTAATTTGACTCAGTTATGAATGGATCACAAGAAAGTGATGTGATTTGTAATTGTAAATTCTATATATTGTGGATCTCTTATTATGTTATTATGTTGTCGTATGATGTAAATTATATATGCTATGTCATGCTATGTTGTAAATTCTCTTATGCTATGTCGTGCTATGTTGAGAATCATGTCAACCTATGTTATACTATCATACTATGCCATGTTATAAATCATGCTATATTATGTTGAAAAATCATGCTGTTGGATCATGCTTAAAGTTGTGTTTTTTTTTTCTTTTTCTTAATTTAAATGGATCTTGTTTATGGGAATTTGCCTATTAGGTTAGGTGTACCCATAAACTTGAAACTATAATTAAATAAAACTTGAATATGGGAATTTGCCTATTGAGTTAGGTGTACCCATATAAAACCATGTTGTTAAAAAATTAGATGATGTTGATTCACACATGTTCATATGTAAGTTTATGAAAATTGATTGAGATTATATTAGGTGAATTTTGAACAAGTTGACACCTTTAGGTCCATGACATGTATAATCTATGCAAGTTGGACATATGCAAGTTTCACCCCTTATTATGATTCATTTGGTCACATATACATGTTGTTATTATGATAATCTCTTTTATGCTATGAGTTAGGCTATTCGAGTCTAACATATATTTTGCGAATAAACGTTCAAACGTGGGGTAGGGGTAATATTAGGAATTAATAAATTGGGTGCAATTTTGTAAGATTTTGCATACCATGAATGGATGTCCATAATTGAGTCAATTATGGACATTGTTAAAAATTGGAAGTAATTAATAATTCAAGTAAGGAATTATTAAAATTGGGGGAAAGTGGATTATTATTAATAATCAATGCTTAGGACACGAGGTTGGACCCGTTTGTGATGTAAACCTGCCCGGACCCGCCCGGCAAATCCAGTAGTCACAAATGTCGGCCCAATGTGAGAGGTCCTAGGCCCAAACTAAAGCATAACAGTTGTAAAGACACGAGGTTAGACTCTTTTATGGTGTAAGACTGCCCGGACCCGCCCGGCAAATCCAGCTGCCATAAATGCCAGTCTAATGTGAGAGGTCTTTATGAGGTTATGGCCTTAATGAACTAAGAAATACTTAACCAGATAATCATGTAAGGTGGGACATGGGGGTTAAGTAGGTGCCTTGGGTGGCATGAGGAATCTGGTGATTGCCTTTAGAGGCATTTGAAATACGATTAGACTTAACCAAACACACATGTAAATGAACATGACTAAGTGGGTTAAGTGGGATGGACTAATGGGGACAAGCTTAGGTGGAATGCTTGTGGTAAATAGTGGGGGCCCATTTCAACCAGTATCCCAAAACGTATCTTTGTGGGCTCGACCCAAGTCGAGGACGGGACACGCATACTGGGTTTGACTATAAGAGGCCAAAACAGGGAGCGGTGGCAACGCAAGTCCAACGGGTTTCATATGCGTGTGTGGACCCGGGCTGGTAGGTAAGACGTTGTTGCATCGTGTAGGTATAAGCCGTGCATGTCCGTTGTATCAGGTTGCCACTTTAGGGGAGTGATACACCCCACTGTGGGGCCAGCACGGGTATCTACGAGTTAGGGAGCCGATCAAATAATGGGAAGTAGGGTACACCTAGTGGAGATAGGGGCAGGCGGCACCTATGTAGTCAGCTAGGGGTACGTAAAGCCATTGGGAAAGTTTCTAAGTGAAGCTAAGTGGGATGAATCTTTAGGGTGAATGGTGTAGTGCAGTATAGTGTTTATCCTTTAGTATTTAGGAGCGCCTATAACGTTGCCTTTAGCGATTGTCTATGTCCTTAATCTGCTCTTCATAGACATTTTCTTGTTTTCCAGCTTATGCCTTAGTCCAGTTATTTTGGTAATAGTATTGTAGAATTATCATATTCACCAGACTTTATGTCTGACCCCCTCTTTTCCATCCTTTTTCTCCCTTCAGGTCCGCAGGTTGGGCCAAGTTCTAGTGGAGTCTAGTTGGATTGCTTATCTACTGGAAAGCTTGGACTGCTGAAGTAAAGTCCAGCTTGTTATCTTTCTTTTTAATGGCTATTCATGTAATGGGATTATGTACTTGTTTTATCAAGATAGATATTGTACTTGACATTTAATATGGTGTTATGATGTAATCAAACATGTTTTGACTTCTGCTACAATGAAATAAAGTTTTTGAATTTCCAAGTACTATTTTATATCTGTCTTGTTGTAATTTTACTGTTCTATATTCACTTAAAACCTCCATGGAAGTTAATGCATTCCCTTTGTGAGTGACATTAATGGACGTGGGGTGTCACACGTGGTATCAGAGCATAAGGTTACCAGAACAGATAAAAAAAAAATTTAGAAAAATATTTTTTTTTTCTAAAGTATTTTTGGAAGAAGTGCTTTCAAAAAAAAAAACATGTTATTTAAAGAGAGTTTTTATGAAAAACATAATCCCAAATAGCCACATCCTTATCTTTATCTTTCGAATTCTCCATTTTGAATCTTTCCTTTTTCGTTTCAGCATGGCTGAAGATCTTAATCTCCCAGAAGGTGTGACGATTCCAGGGTGGTTTAGGAGATACTTGGAGGCTAGGGCCACCACTGCAGGCCCAGCGGATACTCCTCCACCCCTAGTTGCACCCATTCCTCCTCCTCCTCCTCGTGTTGACACTTTTGCAAAGACGTGCAAGGAATTCAAGGCTATGGGAGGAAAAACTTTTTAAGGAGACTGAGGAATTGTTGGATATCTTTGAAGTGGAAGATGGGAGGAAAGTCCGTTTAGCTGCTTGGTTAATGAAGGGAGAGGCCTCGTTTTGGTGGGAGGTCACTAACGGGGAACGTCCAGTTGATTCATGGGCGGATTTCAGACGAAGGTTTGAGGCAAAGTTTCTTTCAAGGGCAGAGGAGAACTTAAATATGGAAAAATTCCTGGCACTAAAGCAAGTGAGCTCATCAGTAAAGGAATATGTCAATAAATTTAATCAGTTAGCAAGGTTTGGCTTGGAGTTGGTGAACACGCCAGAGAAGAAAGCTTTGAGGTTCGTTAGAGGCTTGAATGAACCGTTGCAAGGGTTGGCTATGACCCACATCCCTATGGGAGCCACCTTTGAAAAGCTAGTAGAAATGGCACTTATGCATGAGGATAAGGCAGTTGAAAAGAAAGGGGATCAGAAGAAACCCCAACAGCAAAATAAGAAGGGTGGTAAAAACAATAATGGCAAAGGGAAGAAGAAATGCTTCAATTGTGGGACGCCTGGCCATCTCAGCAAAGATTGTAGAAAGAAAAAGAAGACTGGTTGTTTTCATTGTGGAGATGCGGGACATTTAGTGAAGGACTGTCCAAAGAAGGGGCAGAGGGCAGGGTCTACCTCGGGAGGACAGGTGCAGGCTCTTATGGCACCAGGGCAGGCAAGGGGGCAAGTTCAGGCTATTGCGGCCCCACCGCTGCAAGAAAGAGGTAGAACAATTTCTGTTGAAAGCTTAGTTTTTCTGTTTGATCATCCTGTCCGTACCTTATTCGATTTTGGCGCATCTCATTCGTTTATCTCTGCATCATTAGTTGAATCACTGCACTTGAACACCAGTTTAGTAGAGGATCCCTTGGTCGTTTCAAATCCAATTGGGGGTTCGGCTCATTTGACCATGATATGTTTGGATTTGAAAATCTCTATACTTAGCGTTGAATTTAGATGTGATGCTTATGTATTGGGCTTCACGGGCTATGGGCTAATTTTAGGAATGGATTGGTTGTCTAGAAATAGGGCCATTCTTGATTGTGAAAGGAGAGTAGTTAGGCTTGTGACTCGCCTTAGTAATGCTCTCGACATCTTTTGTAATCCCATAAATTCCGTTATGCTAAGTTATCTTGAATCGCTTGACGCGTCTGTAGAGAACCTGCGATCGGTAGAAGTGGTCCGGGAATATCCGGATGTGTTTGAGGAGGTGAAGGGCTTACCTCCAAAGCGGGAGATAGACTTTCGAATTTATCTTGTGGATAATGCTAAACCCGTATCTTTGTCAGTGCGCCACATGGCTCCTCGTGAAAGGAGGGAACTCAATAAACAAGTAAAGGAGTTGCTTGAGAAGGGGTTCATAAGACGTAGTATATCGGAGTGGGGTGCTCCAGTAGTTTTTGCCACAAAGGCGGATGGGTCTCTTAGACTTTGTATGGACTATAGAGAACTAAACAAGCTTACTAAAAAGAACCGACACCCACTGCCGAGGATTGACGATCTCTTTGATCAGTTAGTTGGCGCCTCAGTGTTTTCGCAGTTGGACTTAGCCACTGGCTTTCAACAACTGAGAGTGGCTGAGGATAGTATAGATAAGACTGCTTTTAGGACTCCTGACGGATTCTATGAATGGCTAGTGATGCCCTTTGGTTTGACAAACGCCCCTGCATATTTTGTTGATTTGATGAGTAGGGTGTTTAGGGAATACCTTAACAAATTCGTGGTAGTCTTTGTGGATGACATTTTAGTCTTTTCTAAGAATAAAGAAGAGCACTCCCTACATCTTAGGGAAGTGTTGGAAACCCTTCGAGCACATAACCTTAAGGCAAAATTTTCTAAGTGTCACTTCCGGAGGAAGGAAGTACGGTTCTTAGGGCACGTGGTTTCCAAAGAAGGGATAGCAGTGGATCCCGCAAAGGTGGTGGCCATCCAAGATTGGAAGGTCCCTAAAAATGCAACCGAAGTAAGAATTTTCTTGGGGTTGGCTGGCTATTATAGGAAGTTTATCAAAGACTTCGCAAAAATATCAGCTCCATTAACACGGTTAACGAAGAAGAACCTGGTTTTTACGTGGGACAAAGATTGCGATGATGCGTTCCAACGTTTAAAGAGAGCCTTAACTTCAGCCCCAGTCTTAGTGCTGCCAGACGGGAATAAACCGTTTACCATCTATACTGATGCTTGTGGGACGGGACTTGGCGCGGTCCTCATGCAAGAGGGAAGAGTAATAGCCTATGGTGGAAGGCAGTTGAGGGTTCATGAAAAGAATTACCCCACGCATGACTTAGAGCTAGCCGCAATTGTTTTCGCGCTTAAGTCTTGGCATCACTATCTTCTTGGTGAGAAATTCGAACTGTTCACTGACCACAAATCAATAAAATACTTATTCTCTCAGAAGGATTTGAATTTAAGGCAGCAACGGTGGATGGAATTCTTAGCCTCCTACGATTTTGAAATAGCATATACCCCGGGCAAGGGTAACGTGGTGGCAGACGCCTTAAGTAGGAAAAGGTTGTCCTTGAGTCCGTTGTTTGTTGAACGACAAAGCTTAGAATTCATATCTATGTTTGACTTTAGACCCTCCGTTGACTTAGTACCCGGTCTGTTAGCATCCTTGGAGGTTAGACCTACACTTCTAGGACGGGTTGGTGAGGCACAGCGAGACGACCCACGGTTGGTTGAGATAGTAGAAAAGCTCAAAGGGGGGAGTCGTCAAGCCATCTTCGTAGGTATACCCTAGACGATAAGGGTTGGTTACGAAGGGATAATAGACTTTGTGTACCGCAAGACGAAGACTTAAGGAAGGCCATTCTTGATGATGCTCATCGCTCAAAAATGACCATTCATCCCGGCGGGGATAAGATGTACAAAGATATGAAGCGGGTTTTCTTTTGGGCCGGTATGAAAAAGGATGTGGCCGAGTACGTCGCTAGATGCTTGGTGTGCCAACGAGTTAAAGCAGAACAAAAGAAACCCGGTGGGTTGCTTCACCCATTAGAAGTTCCACTATGGAAATGGGAAAGCATCTCAATGGATTTTGTGGATGGATTACCAAGATCAAGGAAGGGTAACACGGGGATTTGGGTTATAGTAGATAGACTTACTAAAAGCGCCCATTTTATTCCCGTGAAAAGTAAGAGGACTGCTCCGTGGTTGGCTTCTGTATACATTAAGGAGATAGTTCGTTTGCACGGTATTCCTTCTAGTATAGTAAGCGACCGTGACCCCATCTTTACTAGCGAATTTTGGAAGAGTTTACAAGAGGCGGTAGGGACTCAGCTATGTTTGAGCACCGCATATCATCCTCAGACAGACGGCCAGACCGAGAGGGTGAATCGCATTCTAGAGGATCTTTTAAGGCTTTGTATCCTAGACTTTGGGGGTACATGGGAAGAGCACCTTCCGTTAGTAGAATTCACATATAATAATAGCTTTCAGTCTAGTATTGGCATGGCACCTTTCGAAGCTCTTTATGGAAGGCCTTGCCGTTCGCCTACATGTTGGTGGGAATCTACCGATAAAATCCTACTTGGGCCCGATATGGTTAGGGAAACCTCGGAGAAGATTGAGTTGATTCGAAGGAGGATGAAAGCTGCACAAGATAGGCAAAAATCGTATGCTGATAAGAGGAGGACAGATCTTGAGTTTGACATTGGGGACATGGTTTTTATCAAAGTATCTCCGTTACAGAATGTTGTTCGCTTTGGGTCCGTGGGGAAATTAGCACCAAGGTTTGTAGGGCCGTTTCCTGTAAAAGACAGGACTGGGAAGATGGCATATAGGGTGGAGTTGCCTCAGAAACTTAGTGGAGTACACGACGTATTCCATGTATCACATTTGAGGAAGTGTTTGCACAAGACCGCGGAGGTGGTATAGCCGAGCTTGCTTAAAGAGGTGGAAATAGAGCGTGATGCAACAATTAGACGAGCTCCAACATGCATTCTTGGGTCGGAGATCAAAAAGTTGAGGAATCGAGAGGTCAGACTGGTTAAAGTGCAATGGGGAGATGATGAGAGCAACGCAACTTGGGAGACAGAAGAGAAGATGCGTTCGTTGTACCCTTTTCTTTTTGAGGGTATGTCTTTTAATTTCTCCTTTATCGCTTAGCTTATCTTATCTTATCTTTAGTTTGTCCTCTCATTAGTATCTTTGACCTTTAGTTAGGATAATCCTATGGTTGAAACATGTGTTTGAGACATGTTATGTATGATGGATGCAAAATGGATGCAAGTGTTTGCTAGTGGTTGCTCGTGGATGCATATATACACACACACTTTAGGCACTAGATCGGCTCAGTCACTTCATATTGCATATTGCATATATATGGATGTATTTAGTATAATGGATGTATAATGGTTGTACCATCATATGGATGCTGCATTCGGTTGAATGGGTGTGCACGCATATAGAAGTAGTATGTAAGCAATTATGATCTTTTGCATACATAACGGATTCATGACACTTACATAATTTGCATTAAGGAGGTCAACTGAATCAGTAGACCGCCTGATTTCACATTAGGTAAGGACATGTACACACACTTGCATATGATCATAAAGCATTAGAAGTCTTTTAAGGACAATGGATGCCTGTGTATGATGGATGAGTAGATGGACGTTTGGATGGTAGGATATACATTCTTCCAGACTTGAAGATTTCGGGGACGAAATCCTAAAAGGAGGGGAGAATGTGACACCCCGAATTTTCTATTAACACTAAAGTTGCTAAAATATTAATAAGTGTGTAAGAGAGGGGATGTATCTAATATGAATATAAAAATATTAATAAGTGTGTAAGAGAGGGGATGTATCTAATATGAATATAAAAATATTAATAAGTGTGTGAGAGAGGGAATGTATCTAATATGTATATAAAAACAATAATAAGTAAAGGGGGATGTATCTAATATGTACATTGTAGAAAATATATATATATATTTATGACATGAATAGAAGTTTATTAATATGCTGAGTGTTTGCTGAGTCACTTCTGACTCATTGCTGAGTCAACAAGATAAACCCCATCTTGTCTGAACGGCTGCGGTTATTTCTAGGTTAAATCTAATGGCCTAAATGCATTCTAAAATCTATAAATAAGTGGGTAGACCCTAAACCTAAATCACTTGTAAAATTAGAGAAGCTACCGTCATGCTGCTGCCATGGAGTTCAGCATAGCCGTCACAAACTAAGAAGAGGAAGCGTAATCATCTACAACTAAATCTACACAAATCAAATCAAAAGATCTCTCTTTCTCTAATTCTTTTCTTTTGTTGGTGAGTATGATGATTCTCACAAGACTATTACAAACTAATTTGACTCAGTTATGAATGGATCACAAGAAAGTGATGTGATTTGTAATTGTAAATTCTATATATTATGGATCTCTTATTATGTTATTATGTTGTCGTATGATGTAAATTATATATGCTATGTCATGCTATGTTGTAAATTCTCTTATGCTATGTCGTGCTATGTTGAGAATCATGTCAAGCTATGTTATACTATCATACTATGCCATGTTATAAATCATGCTATATTATGTTGAAAAATCATGCTGTTGGATCATGCTTAAAGTTATGTTTTTTTTTTCTTTTTCTTAATTTAAATGGATCTTGTTTATGGGAATTTGCCTATTAGGTTAGGTGTACCCATAAACTTGAAACTATAATTAAATAAAACTTGAATATGGGAATTTGCCTATTGAGTTAGGTGTACCCATATAAAACCATGTTGTTAAAAAATTAGATGATGTTGATTCACACATGTTCATATGTAAGTTTATGAAAATTGATTGAGATTATATTAGGTGAATTTTGAACAAGTTGACACCTTTAGGTCCATGACATGTATAATCTATGCAAGTTGGACATATGCAAGTTTCACCCCTTATTATGATTCATTTGGTCACATATACATGTTGTTATTATGATAATCTCTTTTATGCTATGAGTTAGGCTATTCGAGTCTAACATATATTTTGCGAATAAACGTTCAAACGTGGGGTATGGGTAATATTAGGAATTAATAAATTGGGTGCAATTTTGTAAGATTTTGCATACCATGCATGGATGTCCATAATTGAGTCAATTATGGACATTGTTAAAAATTGGAAGTAATTAATAATTCAAGTAGGGAATTATTAAAATTGGGGGAAAGTGGATTATTATTAATAATCAATGCTTAGGACACGAGGTTGGACCCGTTTGTGATGTAAACCCGCCCGGACCCGCCCGGCAAATCCAGTAGTCACAAATGTCGGCCCAATGTGAGAGGTCCTAAGCCCAAACTAAAGCATAACAGTTGTAAAGACACGAGGTTAGACTCTTTTATGGTGTAAGACTGCCCGGACCCGCCCGGCAAATCCAGCTGCCATAAATGCCAGTCTAATGTGAGAGGTCTTTATGAGGTTATGGCCTTAATGAACTAAGAAATACTTAACCAGATAATCATGTAAGGTGGGACATGGGGGTTAAGTAGGTGCCTTGGGTGGCATGAGGAATCTGGTGGTTGCCTTTAGAGGCATTTGAAAAACGATTAGACTTAACCAAACACACATGTAAATGAACATGACTAAGTGGGTTAAGTGGGATGGACTAATGGGGACAAGCTTAGGTGGAATGCTTGTGGTAAATAGTGGGGGCCCATTTCAACCAGTATCCCAAAACGTATCTTTGTGGGCTCGACCCAAGTCGAGGACGGGACACGCATACTGGGTTTGACTATAAGAGGCCAAAACAGGGAGCGGTGGCAACGCAAGTCCAACGAGTTTCATATGCGTGTGTGGACCCGGGCTGGTAGGTAAGACGTTGTTGCATCGTGTAGGTATAAGCCGTGCATGTCCGTTGTATCAGGTTGCCACTTTAGGGGAGTGATACACCCCACTGTGGGGCCAGCACGGGTATCTACGAGTTAGGGAGCCGATCGAATAATGGGAAGTAGGGTACACCTAGTGGAGATAGGGGCAGGCGGCACCTATGTAGTCAGCTAGGGGTACGTAAAGCCATTGGGAAAGTTTCTAAGTGAAGCTAAGTGGGATGAATCTTTAGGGTGACTGGTGTGGTGCAGTATAGTGTTTATCCTTTAGTATTTAGGAGCGCCTATAACGTTGCCTTTAGCGATTGTCTATGTCCTTAATCCGCTCTTCATAGACATTTTCTTGTTTTCCAGCTTATGCCTTAGTCCAGTTATTTTGGTAATAGTATTATAGAATTATCATATTCACCAGACTTTATGTCTGACCCCCTCTTTTCCATCCTTTTTCTCCCTTCAGGTCCGCAGGTTGGGCCAAGTTCTAGTGGAGTCTAGTTGGATTGCTTATCTACTGGAAAGCTTGGACTGCTGAAGTAAAGTCCAGCTTGTTATCTTTCTTTTTAATGGCTATTCATGTAATGGGATTATGTACTTGTTTTATCAAGATAGATATTGTACTTGACATTGAATATGGTGTTATGATGTAATCAAACATGTTTTGACTTCTGCTACAATGAAATAAAGTTTTTGAATTTCCAAGTACTATTTTATATCTGTCTTGTTGTAATTTTACTGTTCTATATTCACTTAAAACCTCCATGGAAGTTAATGCATTCCCCTTGTGAGTGACATTAATGGACGTGGGGTGTCACAACAATTCACTTTGAATGCCACACTGTCATACCCGTCAAATTACAAATTGATTCCCCCAAAAATACCACGGGTATAAAGCTAAGAGAAACGAATTCCTCCGCCACCAAACGTAAGTACGTTTGGATAGATCAACTTACGCGATCCGTTAGATATACTTTGTCAGACATTCGTCCATTCACGTTTGTCCTGGGATTGGACAAACCGAAGGCACTATTCTGTAAATAGGATAGCCCTTGCTTAACTCCGTCTTCAATGATTTTCATCATATTTGATCGCAACGCTAACGTCTATACAAAGCGGTTTTCAGATAATGAATCTGATCCCGGTCTCTCCGTATTGACGACAATAAAATGGTCAAAAACTTCGATAGTCGGTGATTTAACTATCAAAGAAAAATAGGTGTACAACCAACGATATTATTTCCAGATGGAAATTCTATCGACCAATCATCATTCAAAAGGTTTATTTCTTTTAATTAAATTATCATTAATTTATCCATTTTTCCTTTCTATATATTCGTAAATTCTTAATTTCTAAATTTGGAAAAAACATACTTTATAAATCATTTGGACCACATCACCATATTTACTTCTATTTCTTATTTCCTATATTGGAAAACATTTCTTATCCTTATTTGGAAAAACGTTTCCAAACTCCTTCATTTGATTTAAACCGATGTTTAAATAAAACATCACTAAGCCGATTCAAACCATTTCACTCATTGGCTCAGTTCACTTAACCAATCTTCACTACCGAACTTTACCCATCCCTTAGTTAAAACGAAGCCAATCAAGTTGGGGTATAATTACCTCTCAGACCTTAACTGAACAACATTTCTAACCTCGAAATAGACAAAGTTCACCTTTCAAATCTTTAACAAACTTCCTTACGCAACTCTCGGATTTTATTTACGTATCCACTTCTTTATTGAAAACATCAGTTATAACTATAGCGTTATAATCCCTTCCTCTTAAATATCCAACTTCAAAATATAATTTTTATTCCTTAATTTAACTAAATAACTAAACCACTAATGTATTAATAAATAAGTCTTGATTAAACCGGAAAGCAAATATCACTTTCTCGAATTCGATATAATCAAATTCGGTGTATAATTCTCTTTTTCGAATAATCTCTATTCGATAGCTCCTTTTCGAATAAACTATATTCGATAATCTCTCTTCGAATGATTTACAATCGATTTACTTTCTACGAATGATTTACATTAAATAAATTTTCTTCAAATGATTTACATTCGATTAATCTCCTTTCGAGTAAACTATATTCGATTAACTCCCTTAGTTCTATTCGAATAAACTATTTCGAATAACTCCTTTAATTCTATTCGAATAAACTATTTCGAATAGCTCCTTTGGAATAACTCATGTGGATTAAATCAGTTTGATTAACTCATCTTGAATAACTTAACTCGATTAACTCAACTTGATTAAATTACTTGATTAACTCAACTTGTTTAACTTACTTGATTAACTCATCTTATTTAACTCTACTTATTTAACTCCTATCGAATTACTATTTCTGTTTTACTTTATTTCGAATGGCTAATATTCGATTTAACTCCATTCGCTTGACTCTAGATCGCAACGATCACAATGGTTACGTCTGATTCCCTCAAGAAACATCCGACCGCCGTAGGCTATCTGCAGCCCTGCGAATTACGCTAGCAGTCGTACGAAATAGCAACACATCCTAAATAACTATGATTGACTAACTCTATCTCAAATAACTATATTTGATCAACTCTAATTGAATAATTAATATTCAATAAATTCTAATTTGATTAACTCCTTTGATTTAACTCTACGTCCATATTCAGTTCAAAATATCGATGTTGAAATTGATTCTTACTTCTCTATATAAATCCTAACTTATATATTCTGTTTATCCAATGATAAATATTTTATTTAATTTATAGAATATTATTTATAAATTTATCTTCTCAATCCATTGGTCAGAATAGATTCTATTTAAGATCTTTGCTTTAAATCCATAGCATGTTATACCCGTGTGCGAAGCACGGGTTTAAATCTTGCAAATGTAAAATTCTCCTTTTATGCAATTCTAGTCACTTTTCAAGTATTTCCTTTTATAATCTATTTATTTTCAAAATAAATCCCTTTTTCATAATTCTATTTATTTATAAAATATTTTCTTTTTATAAAATCTATTGATTTTATAAGTAATTCCTTTGATAATCTAACTATTCCCTTTCTATTTGTTTAAAACGTATTTCCCCTTTCTATTCTATTCATTTTCAATAAATATCTTTTTTTTATCAATTCTATTCGTAAATAGTTTAAAAATACTTCCTTTTCAATTCTATCTATTTTATTAGCAAATAAATGTTTCCTTTTAATTTATTAATTTTCTAAATAAATATTTTCTTTTTATACAATCTTTTGATTTTATAAATATTTCCTTTTCAATATAACATTGAAAAATTCCTTTTTAACATTCCAGTATCCCTTATGGTTTTTAGCATACCATATAACAATGATCGATATCATTCAACCATACAAAATCAACAATAGATTTCATATCACATCATATAACACAATATATGAAAAAAAAGACAATAAAATGAATGTTAAGGAACCCAGTTGGGTCCCTCCGACCTGCCCCCCTGCATCCACAGGCGTTAAACAATAAAATTAACATCAATTTCATTTTACTATGAAATATTTTGCTAAACAGAATCAATATTTGATTTACAATTTATATCTATATCGTTATCTATATTTTCAATCAACTGACTAGTAGTTCAACCAAACAGTCCACGTACATCAAACAACCATTATTTATCAGTTATATAAATGCGTTATAAAAATATAACTGAGAAGAGTCAGTGAGTTTTACTCACATTGGACGATCATCGTTAATAACGATAATTATCGCTTGATTTGATTCTGACAATTTATTTCGCTATAAATTGTAATGAGCCCCATTTCTCTCCCAGTCAGTTCCAGTGTGTAGCCATCGTCCCTACGATCCCAACGTGACCAGTTTCGCTGAATTCCGATAAAGGACGGACAAGTTATACAATTTCGAAGTTAAAACACAAATTTAATAAATAATTAACTTGGATTTTAATTTCTTAATGGGCCTTACCCATTTCACTATCCGCCCACCCAAAATTCAAAGCCTAAACCGCTGCTAAAGTACCTTCCCTTCCAAACTGATACCGCGACATCACAACATGCCATTTCCTCACTTCAACTCTTCGTAGCTCGCTCTATACAACACGAATTCACAAACTAAAACCACCATCAGACTCTCCATCAAAATCTCCATCTTCTAGTACCCAAAACGTACAACTCGAGCCCCTCAGTTGATTCGCATTCGACCCATTCCATTCGTTGTTCCTGTACAAGTATCGAACAACTTTTATGCCGAAACCCATGAAACTCACTCACAAAGAGCGCCTCACCTTGACAAAGCCAACGCCACCCTCGCTGTTAGTTTTCCAGCATCAGAAAAAGGCATCGCACACTAAATGAATGGTATCGGATCGAAGCTCAGACTCTGATAATCTCAACAAACCTTGTTTCAAAATTTTAGGAATCTACTTTGAGTTGTTATGATTTTTTTTGAAGATGGAAACTTTTTCCTGGAAGAAGAAAACTTGCGGCGGATTATTGTGTTGACTGGTGAATGAGAAAATTAGGTTTAGAAATAGTTAAGGTGTTTATATAGGATATTTTTAATAATTTAATGTTCGATTATTATATTAAATTATGAGCAAATGCTATTTTTCTGTGTCCTCTAAAATTCCTGTGATCACATACAATACCCAAAAATCACCAAACTGGACATGCTGTGTAACACCCCACCTCCGCTAGGGTCATTCACAAAGGGAATGCACTAGGTTTGGTGAAGCATTATCGAGGTAAACATGCACAGAAATATTACAAGACAGAACATATATATAAACAGCGGAAGTAAAACAAATTTCATTACCTTATAGAATAAGGTCTAAAGCCTTTTACATCAGAATACATCAAAACCTGTCTTGCAATAGTAAAGAAGCATAAAACCTTTTCATAAATTATTCCCCAAAATAAAGCGGTGAAGCAGCCATAGCCAAGAGAAGACCAAGCTATACATGATGACCTTCGAGCATAAGAGGTCCGAACTAAACAACAACATTTCCTCCCTGAAAACCTGGGGGGGGGGGGAACGGAAGACAAAGAGGCGAAAGAAAACGGGGTCAGTCATAAATACTGGTAAGTCCTATCTACTTCCAGCATAAAAACAGGTAAAGGTAACATGACATGCATAAACTGAAAGTAAACATAAGGATGATGACAAGATAGACAAGCTAGACCAAGATAACAGGATGAACCACTGTACCTAGATAAACTAAGGTACCACATTGTCAGGTTTCTATCAAGTAAAAAAAAAATCCTGAGGTATCTACCATGTATATTTGCTCTGCACCTCCCGTACTAGTATCCCAACCCGTGTTATGTGTTAACTATAAAATGTCCCTTGCCCAATGTCATGAAATGGTCCATGTCGACCTAATATATCGCATATATAGGTTTTCTCAACTCGTGTGTTTCTTTCCATGTATGAGTTCAGTCCTTTGCCGTACCTCGTGCGGGCTTTTTCACTACTTCAATGTAGTACCATTTGATCCTGGAAATCATTTGGACTGTTATCTTTTATCTAACTATGTTTTCTTATCAAGAACTATCGCGTGTTCAACTAAGGTTTTTGCCACCCAGGACCACTGGGGATTATGCTACCTAATGAACGTTTTCGTATCTCGGTTTGGGTTCAAACCACCTAGGGCCACTAGGGATTATGCTACCCGTCAAACATGACCTTTTTCCCACGTATGTATCGTGAATCGTTTTTCCATGTCTAGATGCACATGTATCCCAATGTGCCATCCGAGTTCCGTGACAGAATACAGGACTCGGTCGGGAGCTTTCGGTTATCTGCCGATGCAGATATTAAGGTCTGTTTTTCTACCGGTGGTATGGTCCCACGTGACCCCTCCCTCAACTACTGAAAGGAAAAACAAGAAAAATCATGTATGAGAACTACACTACGACCATCAATGCCCCACTCCCAAATGGCCTACCTCACCCATAACTAGATAGCAAGTATGGTCTGTTGGGTGTTCTCTGCCTTTCCGTACGTACACGATTGACTAAAGATGGTTGGTGGCCGACGATGTGCTATCTAGGGCTACCGTAAAAAAATATCGCCGACCCCACGCTAATCCACCCCAGTCTTTAGGTTGGTCGCACAGCAACCAAGGCATACCCTTGGCTCTTCTACCGCAGACCTTAACCTCTGTGAGCCCAGGAGGATCATCTGCCACCTCACAGAGGGATACCAAGAGTATCCTCACGTTCCCCGAAGCTACCGCTTCGTCACCCAGTTCGTTGGAGCCTTTATCTAAATCAGATATTACTCCACCTCGTGTATTTGCTGAAGCGACGACCTACCGAATCGGGTTACTCATCTATTATGAACTGGTCCAATTTCCTTGACTAAGAATTTTTGCTTAGTTATCCTTAACTAAGGTTTATCACTTAGCTTCCTTTCCCGTCATCCTTGTTAACTACTGTTTTCCACTTAGTCCCCCTGAACTAGGGTTTTATCTAATGGGTTAAGCGTTGTCATTCAAGCTCATGACTTAACCCGTCTAGAAGCATGTCAAAATTGGCTAAGTGTTCAAGTTCAAGACTTAGCCCTACAAACTATATGTCAAGTTGGTTAAGTATATCAAGAATTTCACGGCTTAACCTTATCGCGTTATCGTGGTTGGTTAAGTATAGATTATCCTTATCAAATTACCGAGTCGAGTTGGTTAAGTATATTCAAGCGGTTCATGTCTTGACCCTATCCAATTACTATGTTAGATTGGTTAAGTGTAGTTTAACTTAACCCCATCAAGTTACCGAGTCAAATTGGTTAAGTATTGGTTAACTTAACCTCATTAAATCATCGTGTATAATTGGTTAAGTATAGATTACTTAACCCTATTAAATCATTGTGTTTAAATTAGTTAAGTGTAATTTATCTTAACCTCATCAAGTTATCTTGTTAGATTGGTTAAGTGTTGGTTAACTTAACCTCATCAAATCATCACGTTAGATTGGTTAAGTGTAAGTTAACTTAACCCTCATCCACTAGTCATATTTATAATGGTTAAGTATTTTCCCCTCGTGTGTTTACTTAACCCTACCACGCCCCGCGTTATCCCGGTCGGGTGTTATCAACCCATTTAGGTTAAACTAACCCATTTACTAATCGTGTTACATGGTTAAGTGTCTTTAAGTAATCAAGTCCGGTCTTACTTAACCTACCCATTCATGTCATATTGGTTAAGTGTCACTAGCCAAATTTAATTAACCTTATCATGTGGTATTAAGTAAATTAATGCACTCTCAACCTCTTACATTAGACGTTGTTTTGGTTACTGGTTACGCCGGGCGGGTCCGGGCAGACTTACACCACAACCTAGTCTAACCTCGGGTTTCAAGCGCGATATGACCAACTACTCACATTGGGTCCTATTGTTTGTAGCTACTGGATTTGCCGGGCGGTTCCGGACAGATTTATGCTACAAACTCAACTCAACCTCAAGTTGGCCACTTTCATGTTTTACTACGTATCATGTTTATGTAAAGTTTAGGCCTTGATTAAGCCCATGTTTTTCACTTATGCCTATTGTCCTATTTCTTGGTATAATTCATGTCAAGTTCACATGTTCCATATTTTTCTAAGTGTCATCCCCACGTTTATTACCATTACATGTTACATGTAATTTCATGTCAAGTTCATAGCAAATTTCCAGCTTTGCCTAGACTACCCAAAACGTATTCCCAACGCACATGGAAGCAAATCAAAATAGTAGGAAAAATATGACAAAAGAGGGTATAAGATGGCAAAGGTGAATCACAAGTTAAACATGGTGACGTTTGAGGCAAAAGGTGTTCACATAACTAGCATATTGCATATCGGCCTCAAAACATGTATGATAGCATAAAGGGATTGGCCTCTAACATGCATGATATCATAAAAGGATTGGTCTCAAGCATGCATGATATCATATCCTAGGTCTATCATCTTATGCATGTGAGCGTCATGAGGGTTTTGTGTTCCTTTACATGCATAAACCCAAAATGTTTCACAAGTCAAAATGGTTCTAAGGGTTCATGCCATCATTCCACAAGTAAAGATCCAAACTTGCATGATAAAATAGGTCAAACACAACATGAATTGCATGATTTAATCACTAAAACATAGCCTAAAGTCATGGGTTCAAGAAAGGGGCAAAACTAGGTTCACATAGGCTAACATACTTATGCTTCATCTCATTTTATTCCATGTCAACATTAGAACTACCGTTTAGATCTACAAGTAGCTAGAACTTACCTAGCAAGGCTTAGAGAATTAGGAGCATGAATCATCATAGGATTTGTATAGCAATGTTGATCTACTTCCACGATTTGATGTAGAAAGCTTGCACCTTTTGATTTGAATCCGATTTGAATGCATAAGCTCTTGGAGTTGGAGATGGAGGCCATGATCAAGAGAGAATTGGGCAGCACTTCGTTGTTAGATTGATTTTGAGTGATTTAGGTTAGGTCCTAGGGTGTTTTTATAGAGATTAGGAGTATTTTAGGCCCTTAGATTAACCCTAGGATAGATCTGAACCCTCAAAATCCGTCACAGGCAAATAGACCAGACCCAAATGAGCAACCAAGTGCACCAGGCCAAAGTGGCCGGACCACCCAGGTCGACACCCGTGTCGACTGGGCAGTCAACCTGCCCCTGGGCGTGTCGACTCCCCAGTCGACACCCCAGTCGACCTGGGGCTTGGGCGGGAATTTTTTCCGCCCAGTCTGTTTGGCTCCAGATTTGAATTTCGAACTGTTTTTTAACTTGAATTTTTCTGAAAACTTTGACGGGCCATAACTTGGTCATACGGACTCCGATTTTCGAAAATTCGGACTCTATTTCGCGTATTTTTCTGAGACGAACGCAATGGCACAGCCCGTTGCTCTTGATTCAGATTTCAACATTTAATTCTGCCTTGATTTACGTTATAACATGTTTTCCAAAATACGGGTTGTTACATTCTCCCCACCTTAAAGGATTTCGTCCCCGAAATCTTCAAGTTAGGAAGAACATATCCTACCATCCATCATCCGTCTACTCAAAACATCATCCACGCGCAGTCATTGTCCTTAAAAGATTCTAAATGCTGTATGATCATATGCGAAAGGTGTGTATATATGTACTTATCTAATGTAAATGATCAGGCCTGAGTGATCTTCTAAATGCAAAATATGTTTAGTGCCATGAATCCAACATGTATGCAAATAGTCTTAGTCATATAAACACTATATGTGTGCACAACCATTCATCCACATGCAGCATCCACATGATAACATATTCAATTTCATCCATAAACAAGTACAAATACTGTGCATATGCAATATGAAATGTGACTGAATCGACCTAGTGTCTAATGTGTACTCAATCATCCACTTACAACCACTGGCAACCATATCAATCATAACATGTTTCAAATACATGTTTACATCCATAGGGTTCTACCTAAGGTCCTCAAGATAGGATCGAGAAGATAAACTCCTTATAGGGTTTGCAACTGAACTAAGATCGAAAACAGAACCGAGAGGATATTCATAAAAGATAGCCTACCAGTAAGTTCTACAGAAAACAGGGATCAAGGATATACTCTTAAAAAGAGATATCATGCGCGTATCTAGTCTTCATCCTTCTGAGTCGCATTCCCTTGAGCTTAGTTCCATTGTGCTTTGACCATCTTTTAACTTCATGATTTCGTAGCTTCTTATTTCCTATTTCCATAATATGAGTTGGAACTCATTTTATTGTCGCCTCTCGTTCCATTTTCACTTATTCTTCTTCTAGTATACTTGATTCAAACATGAATGCGTACTCATGATTCCATGCGAGCTCTCCAAAATTCACTAGTGAATCTTGGATCTCCTTTACATACTATACGGTATTCCACGCAGAAGAACTTTCTCTTGAAAGTAAACAGATGCCAACCAGGTTACCATGTGTACTTACTAGGTTGATTTTTATAACTTATGCATAAGTGAAATGAACCATTCGTCTTATTGGCAAACACCACTCGATCGGGTTTCAAATTTCCAATAAAGGCATCAAGGGATTCTAGGTAACTAATCATGACAGAACCCAAAAGGTTACACGAGACTTCGAGGGTATTACCAAGGCTAGTCAAGAATCTAACTACCCTCCTATCAAAACCGAGGGTGGCACCCCTTACTGGATAACCAATTCATCCCTAGAATCCATCCATGGCCCAAAACATAAGCATTACTTCCAAACTCAACTCTTGGCATAGACATTCTCAAATACAAACAAGTCGTGAGTAAATGGACTGATTCTCCAACAAGATTTGAGACAAAATGGGATTCTCTACTACGCTAGTACTAAGTTGCAGAGACTCAACTATCGAAGCGGACTTAAATGATGTGGTGATCAAAACAAAGTCTTGGCGGGATGATAGAAAAGAATAACTAAACCTTCAACAAGAATGTTACCATCCTTCTCAGGTACACTAGTGAGGGTATGCAATTTCCTTCTCGATGATCTTGTCCTTGTTCCATAATACTTAACTATCCGTCCCGTTCTACAGTACCAAAAATACTCTCTCGTCATGGGTTGAGCCCTACCAACGAGTTGCTTATCCTTAAGCCCATATCCTTTATCCTTGTTCTTATTATTCTTTCTTATAACGCGGCAACAGGTCTCTCGAGAACTACCTCCATCGCACGGAAAACACTTATGTAGCTAGGGAAGGATTAGTCGCAATTCAAACTACTGCGACTACATATGGAGGAAGGAAAGGAAAAGAGATTCAATCAAGGGAACAAAGGATAGTGCTAATGGCCTTTGGGGAATAGCCTTTAAAAATAAAACCTTTCTTGAAAAGTGCTTCTTTGTAAACAGTTTGGAAAATAGTTTCAGAAGGTTTAAAAAAACTTTTGCCCAGTCTGGTAACCTTCTGCTCTGATACCAAATGTAACACCCCACCTCCGCTAGGGTCATTCACAAAGGGAATGCACTAGGTTTGGTGAAGCATTATCGAGGTAAACATGCACAGAAATATTACAAGACAGAACATATATATAAACAGCGGAAGTAAAACAAATTTCATTACCTTATAGAATAAGGTCTAAAGCCTTTTACATCAGAATACATCAAAAACTGTCCTGCAATAGTAAAGAAGCATAAAACCTTTTCATAAATTATTCCCCAAAATAAAGCGGTGAAGCAGCCATAGCCAAGAGAAGACCAAGCTACACATGATGACCTTCGAGCATAAGAGGTCTGAACTAAACAACAGCATTTCCTCCTTGAAAACCTGGGGGGGGGGGGGAACAGAAGACAAAGAGGCGAAAGAAAACGGGGTCAGTCATAAAGACTGGTAAGTCCTATCTACTTCTAGCATAAAAACAGGTAAAGGTAACATGACTTGCATAAACTGAAAGTAAACATAAGGATGATGACAAGATAGACAAGCTAGACCAAGATAATAGGATGAACCACTGTACCAAGATAAACTAAGGTATCACATTGTCAGGTTTCTATCAAGTAAAAAAAATCCCGAGGTATCTACTATGTATATTTGCTCTGCACCTCCCGTACTAGTATCCCAACCCGTGTTATGTGTTAACTATAAAATGTCCCTTGCCCAATGTCATGAAATGGTCCATGTCGACCTAATATATCGCATATGTAGGTTTTCTCAACTCGTGTGTTTCTTTCCATGTATGAGTTCAGTCCTTTGCCGTACCTCGTGCAGGCTTTTTCACTACTTCAACGTAGTACCATTTGATCCTGGAAATCATTTAGACTGTCATCGTTTATCTAACTATGTTTTCTTATCAAGAACTATCGCGTGTTCAACTAAGGTTTTTGCCACCCAGGACCACTGGGGATTATGCTACCTAATGAACATTTTCGTATCTCGGTTTGGGTTCAAACCACCTAGGGCCACTAGGGATTATGCTACCCGTCAACCACGCCCTTTTTCCCACATATGTATCATGAATCATTTTTCCATGTCTAGGTGCACATGTATCTCAATGTGCCATCCGAGTTCCGTGACAGAATACAGGATTCGGTCGGGAGCTTTCGGTTATCTGTCGATGCAGATATTAAGGTCTGTTTTTCTACCGGTGGTTATGGTCCCACGTGACCCCTCCCTCAACTACTAAAAGGAAAAACAAGAAAAATCATGTATGAGAACTACACTACGGCCATCAATGCACCACTCCCAAATGGCCTACCTCACCCATAACTAGATAGCAAGTATGGTTTGTTAGGTGTTCTCTGCCTTTCCGTACGTACACGATTGACTAATGATGGTAGGTGGCCGACGATGTGCTATCTAGGGCTACCGTAAAAAAATATCGCCGACCCCATGCTAATCCACCCCAGTCTTTAGGTTGCTCGCACAGCAACCAAGGCATACCCTTGGCTCTTCTACCGCAGACCGTAACCTCTGTGAGCCCAGGAGGATCATCTGCCACCTCACAGAGGGATACCAAGAGTATCCTCACGTTCCCCAAAGCTACCGCTTCGTCACCCAGTTCGTTGGAGCCTTTATCTAAATCAGATATTGCTCCACCTCGTGTATTTGCTGAAGTGACGACCTACCGAATCGGGTTACTCATCTACTATGAACTGGTCCAATTTCCTTGATTAAGAATTATTACTTATTTATCCTTAACTAAGGTTTATCACTTAGCTTCCTTTCCCATCATCCTTGTTAACTACTGTTTTCCACTTAGCCCCCCTGAACTTGGGTTAAGCGTTGTCATTCAAGCTCATGACTTAACCCGTCTAGAAGCATGTCAAAATTGGCTAAGTGTTCAAGTTCAAGACTTAGCCCTAAAAACCATATGTCAAGTTGGTTAAGTATATCAAGAAGTTCACGGCTTAACCTTATTGCGTTATCGTGGTTGATTAAGTATAGATTATCCTTATCAAATTACCGAGTCGAGTTGGTTAAGTATATTCAAGTGGTTCGTGTCTTAACCCTATCCAATTACTATGTTAGATTGGTTAAGTGTAGGTTAACTTAACCCCATCAAGTTACCGAGTCAAATTGGTTAAGTATTGGTTAACTTAACCTCATTAAATCATCGTGTATAATTGGTTAAGTATAGGCTACTTAACCCCATTAAATCATCGTGTTTAAATTAGTTAAGTGTAATTTATCTTAACCTCATCAAGTTATCATGTTAGATTGGTTAAGTGTTGGTTAACTTAACCTCATCAAATCATAATGTTAGATTGGTTAAGTGTAAGTTAACTTAACCCTCATCCACTAGTCATATTTATAATGGTTAAGTATTTTCTCCTCGTGTGTTTACTTAACCCTACCACGCCCCGCGTTATCCCGGTCGGGTGTTATCAACCCATTTAGGTTAAACTAACCCATTTACTAATCGTGTTACATGGTTAAGTGTCTTTAAGTAATCAAGTCCGGTCTAACTTAACCTACCCATTCATGTCATATCGGTTAAGTGTCACTAACCAAATTTAATTAACCTTATCAGGTGGTATTAAGTAAATTAATGCACCCTCAACCTCTCACATTAGACGTTGTTGTGGTTACTGGTTACGCCGGGAGGGTCCGGGCAGACTTACACCACAACCTAGTCTAACCTCGGGTTTCAAGCGCGATATGACCAACTACTCACATTGGGTCCTATTGTTTGTAGCTATTGGATTTGCCGAGCGGTTCCGGGCAGATTTATGCTACAAACTCCACCCAACCTCGAGTTGGCCACTTTCATGTTTTACTACGTATCATGTTTATGTCATGTTTAGGCCTTGATTAAGCCCATGTTTTTCACTTATGCCTATTGTCCTATTTCTTGTTATAATTCATGTCAAGTTCACATGTTCCATATTTTTCTAAGTGTCATCCCCACGTTTATTACCATTACATGTTACATGTAATTTCATGTCAAGTTCATAGCAAATTTCCAGCTTTGCCTAGACTACCCAAAACGTATTCCCAACGCACATGGAAGCAAATCAACATAGTAGGAAAAATATGACAAAAGAAGGTATAAGATGGCAATGGTGAATCACAAGTTAAACATGGTGACGTTTGAGGCAAAAGGTGTTCACATAACTAGCATATTCCATATCGGCCTCAAAACATGTATGATAGCATAAAGGGATTGGCCTCTAACATGCATGATATCATAAAAGGATTGGTCTCAAACATGCATGATATCATATCCTAGGTCTATCATCTTATGCATGTGAGCGTCATGAGGGTTTTGGGTTCCTTTACATGCATAAACCCAAAATGTTTCACAAGTCAAAATGATTATAAGGGTTCATGCCATCATTCCACAAGTAAAGATCCAAACTTGCATGATAAACTAGGTCAAACACAACATGAATGGCATTATTTAATCACTAAAACATAGCCCAAAGTCATGGGTTCAAGAAAGGGGAAAAACTAGGTTCACATAGGCTAACATACTTATGCTTCATCTCATTTTATTCCATGTCAACATTAGAACTACCGTTTAGATCTACAAGTAGCTAGAGCTTACCTAGCGAGGCTTAGTGACTTAGGAGCATGAATCGTCATAGGATTTGCGTAGCAATGTTGATCTACTTCCACGATTTGATGTAGAAAGCTTGCACCTTTTGATTTGAATCTGATTTGAATGCATAAGCTCTTGGAGTTGGAGATGGAGGCCATGATCAAGAGAGAATTGGGCAGCACTTCGTTGTTAGATTGATTTTGAGTGATTTAGGTTAGGTCCTAGGGTGTTTTTATAGAGATTGGGAGTTGTTTAGGTCCTTAGATTAACCCTAGGATAGATCTGAACCCTCAAAATCCGTCACAGGCCAATAGACCAGACCCAAACGAGCAACCAGGTGCACCAGGCCAAAGTGGCCGGACCACTCAGGTCGACACCCGTGTCGACTGGGCAGTCGACCTGCCCCTGGGCGTGTCGACTCCCCAGTCGACACCCCAGTCGACCTGGGGCTTGGGCGGGAATTTTTCCCGCCCAGTCTGTTTGGCTCCAGATTTGAATTTCGAACTGTTTTTGAACTTGAATTTTTCTGAAAACTTTGACGGGCCATAACTTGGTCATACGGACTCCGATTTTCGAAAACTCAAACTCTATTTCACGTATTTTTCCGAGACGAACGCAATGGCACAGCCCGTTCCCCTTGATTCAGATTTCAACATTTAATTCTGCCTTGATTTACGTTATAACATGTTATTCAAAATACGGGTTGTTACATACTGCAAGATTTTGACATTGCGGACCCAACGAAACTGGTTTCGTCGAATTCCGACTTAGTACGCTCACGCAGGGTATTTTTAAAGTCAAATTATGGTCTGTTTTTTACATTAGAATCCCATGCGGCCACATACTGACTTCAAAAATCACGGAAATTGAAATCTACCAATAATTTAATATTGCGGATCCGACAAAATTTGTTTCGTTGAATTCTGAGGTCGTTTGCAAAAACTGGTTATTTTTAAACCTCTAAATAACCTTTTTAAATATATAAATATATTTAAAAACATTTAAATTTAATATTTAAAAATAAATATTATCATATATATTCACAATGGGATACCGTACAGCTCCAATGGGATTTATAACTCGTTATTTCAAATCTAGTGTTACATCGATATTCGTTTTATATTTAAAAATCCATTTTGAAATATAAATAAATCGACATAAATTATAAACGAATTCCATAACGACTTTTCTAAAATTTGATTTGAACATATATAAAAATCTACATGATGAAATCCCGATTTTTCTCTTCCACTACAAAAATATACTTCGCCAGCTCCTAACACTTCTTGTTTCACAGAAATCCGATTAAAATGGACCCTGTACATTCAGTTGAAGTTCAAATCGCCATATAGCAAACTGCCGCGCAATTTCGAGCTGGATTATAATTATATTATAGTTATATGTTTAAACTGTTGTCCAAATAATATACTCATTATTCTGATTCAATTTTAAACCGAATTAAATATCACAAATTATCCAGTACACACTATTTTGTGAACTCCACTATTTCCGACTATTTCATAAATTAAATATGTTATTATATTATTTATTTTAATTAAATATTCAATATTATTTAATTCAGGTCATTTTAAATAACCAAACCATTATTTAAATAATTAAATAAATTATTTCTGTACCGTAAAAATACGGGTCGTTACATTCTTCCCCCCTTAAAATAATTTCGTCCTCGAAATTGCTAAGGTAGAGAACAAACGCTATTAACTAGTACAAATTTATTTGTTTACTTATCAACTTCAATTTCAACTGGACCAATTTAATTTCAATTAAAATATTAATTAATTCTTATCAACGATAATTTTCTAAGATCCTGAAAATTTTCTAACACCCGAATTTTTCGAAAAATTTTTCCAGCACCTCCTTTGTACCGGTCAATAGTTCAAACCCCAACTCGCCTCTCTAGGCCTTTTCCAATCCAAAAGAAAATCAAATAGCCAAACAGCTTGCCAAATCGGCCCATAAATCACCAAATCCAAAAAAATAAACGTGTACCTTTTTGTCGGGCATATCATTAAATTCTTGCACTTGCTTTTACTCAATACCTGCTGATCATATGTCCGTCTACACCGATCGATTTCCAATCAATTTCAATCAATCAGATCTCAACACAACTATTCGCTTATATCCAATCCAAATTCCATTTCAAGCCAAAATTTCATTTTTGATTCCAATGCCTAACTCATCAATCCAATACCATTTCAGAATCTATCTCACAATTCAAAAATCTGATTTTACTTGATATGTCATATTCCAATTCAATTTCCAGTTAATTGATTTCAATTCAATTCTAATTTGCTTTCACAAATTCCTTTAAATTTGTTTTTAATTCATACTATATTCCTGGGGATTTTAAACAGTTTAGTTTTTCTCTAAAATAAATTATTCCCTTTTAGGATTCAAAACAATTTCCTTTTCCCAAAAAAAATTCGAAAACAAAATCTTTGGTAGTAATCCGTCACTTACAACTCAAAAATGAACACTGATGATGTGGCCAACATCATCAGAGATATTTTCCAGCTATCGAAGTGAGTTCAATACTATATAACATTCAAAACCATATCTAAACACCTCCATTTTGAAATATATCTCAAATAATCTTCCAAAGTTTGTAAAACAAATTTTAAAATTTCCCAAGATCTTAAAATTTTCTTATACTTAACACAAATCCACTTACAAACGCTCCTCCCAGATTTCAGAATTTTAATTCCAGTTCTGATTTAATTCAGATTTAATAAATCTTCTTTTAAATTATACGAACTCAAATTGGTTATTTATATAACCATTTCAATTATAATTAGCCAACACATCCAATATATGATAATAATTCCAAGATATACCTTTCTTTTATATCAAAATATATTTTGGGTAAAATTATTTCATTTACCCACTTTCAAAACATACTATGTTGGTTTATTGTACTTGAGTGTTTAGAAACTCCTATCGATACAGTGGATCAAACTGATCGACCAAAATTCATAAACAACTCAATCAATAAATCTCCACAATATAAAATCATCTTTTTATAAAATATACAAATACATTCACTCATATATATACACTCAAACTCAATCTAGGGTATTACTAACCCAATCTCTACGGAGTTATGACATAGAGCCAAGGTAATCACTTAACCTTCAGCTCTGATACCACTGCAACGAACTGGGATTTTCGACTCCGAAAATCAACACAAAACTACCATGTTGACTATTCAGACATCAGAAATACCCGATCATTAATAGAAAGAAGTTTAAAGGCTAAGAATAGATAATATAGAAAATTAGAATAGAAGAAGAAGAAGAACACAACCAGAGTAAACACGAATCTCACAGCGGAACGAATAAAATATAATACATAACATAACTTAAAAAAAACAGTGTATATATATATAATAACATTATCAGAGTACAACACTTACACACAACGGAAATAGCAATAGCTATATAATCCTGAAGCATCCTGCTTCAAGCTCCGCCAAGCATATCTGTAAAGACCTGAACTACTTGACTGCCCGTACAAATTTGGGCACCCAAGAGTTTAGGGAAAACAAAACAAAATAAACTCTGGGTCAGTCATGGGACGGGTGTGAGTAAACTCAATTCATTTGGTTTAACTTTTCAAAACCCTTTTCAAAAAGAAAAGATAATCATAAGACCGATCCACATATAAACATGGACGGTTTTTACCTTACAATAACCCACATGTCTAATCACAAGTAGTTAACAATCTAGCAGAACGCATGTATCTCACGTTCCACATATATAGTATACAAACAAAACCGCGGGCTCTTATTGGAGATTGGATTCGAACTATGACAAGGTATGGGACCACCTGCCGATAATGTATCTCTAGAGACGAATACACTGGGTTCAACAAGAACGTCTTGCAACCCGGCCCATACATGACCGACCACTCATTTCGCTTGAGTGTATCGAATGTATATCACCAACGGTTGGGAGCTACCCACCGTTTCCCAAAAAGGGACAGCATCGAACATAGATAAAAGAATGAAATGGATTTTCTCTAGATAGGTGATATACACCCTAATGGGAGCGACCCACTTAGCCATGTTGCCTGCCCGATTTCTGTCATTTCCCGGTTGATGAGACTTGAGGTCATAACGTCTCTTTTGGAATATTTGACCATAATTCACTTTGAATGCCACACTGTCATACCCGTCAAATCACAAATTGATTCCCCCAAAAATACCACGGGTATAAAGCTAAGAGAAACGAATTCCTCCGCCACCAAACGTAAGTACGTTTGGATAGATCAACTTACGCGATCCGTTAGATATACTTTGTCAGACATTCGTCCATTCACGTTTGTCCTGGGATTGGACAAACCGAAGGCACTATTCTGTAAATAGGATAGCCCTTGCTTAACTCCATCTTCATTGATTTTCATCATATTTGATCGCAACGCTAACGTCTATACAAAGCGGTTTTCAGATAATGAATCTGATCCCGGTCTCTCCGTGTTGACGACAATAAAATTGTCAAAAACTTCGATAGTCGGTGATTTAACTATCAAAGAAAAATAGGTGTACAACCAACGATATTATTTCTAGATGGAAATTCTATCGACCAATCATCATTCAAAAGGTTTATTTCTTTTAATTAAATTATCATTAATTTATCCATTTTTCCTTTCTATATATTCGTAAATTCTTAATTTCTAAATTTGGAAAAAACATACTTTATAAATCAGTTGGACCACATCACCATATTTACTTCTATTTCTTATTTCCTATATTGGAAAACATTTCTTTTCCTTATTTGGAAAAACGTTTCCAAACTCCTTCATTTGATTTAAACCGATGTTTAAATAAAACATCACTAAGCCAATTCAAACCATTTCACTCTTTGGCTCAATTCACTTAACCAATCTTCACTACCGAACTTTACCCATCCCTTAGTTAAAACGAAGCCAATCAAGTTGGGGTATAATTACCTCTCGGACCTTAATAAACAACATTTCTAACCTCGAAATAGATAAAGTACACCTTTCAAATCTTTAACAAACTTCCTTACGCAACTCTCGGATTCTATTTACGTATCCACTTCTTTATTGAAAACATTGGTTATATTTATAGTGTTATAATCCTTTCCTCTTAAATATCCAACTACAAAATATAATTTTATTCCTTAATTTAACTAAATAACTAAACCACTAATTTATTAATAAATAAGTCTTGATTAAACCGGAGAGCAAATATCACTTTCCCGAATTCGATATGATCGAATTCGGTGTATAATTCTCTTTTTCGAATAATCTCTATTCGATAGCTCCTTTTCGAATAAACTATATTAGATGATCTCCCTTCGAATGATTTACATTTGATTAAATTTATACGAATGATTTACATTCAATGAATTTTCTTCGAATGATTTACATTCGATTAATCTTCTTTCGAATAAACTATATTCGATTAACTCCCTTAGTTCTATTCGAATAAACTATTTCGAATAACTCCTTTAATTCTATTCGAATAAACTATTTCAAATAGCTCCTTTGGATTAACTCATTTGGATTAACTCGGTTTGATTAACTCATCTTGATTAACTTAACTCGATTAACTCAACTTGATTAACTTGCTTGATTAACTCAACTTCTTTAACTTACTTGATTAACTCAACTTATTTAACCCTACTTATTTAACTCCTATCGAATAACTATGCCTGTTTTACTTTATTTTGAATGGCTAATATTCGATTTAACTCCATTCGCTTGACTCTAGATCGCAGCGATCACAATGTTTACACCTGATTCCCTCAGTAAACATCCGACCGCCGTAGGCTATCTACAACCCTGCGAATTACGCTAGCAGTCGTACAAAATGGCAATACATCCTAAATAACTATGGTTGACTAACTCTGTCTCAAATAAGTATATTCAATCAACTCTAATTAAATAATTAATATTCAATAAATTCTAATTCGATTAACTCCTTTGATTTAACTCTACGTCCATATTCAGTTCCAAATATCGATGTTGAAATCGATTCTTACTTCTCTGTATAAGTACTGACTTATATATTATATTTTTCCAATGATAAATATTTAATTTAATTTATAGAATATTATATATAAATTTATCTTCTCAAATTATTGGTCAGAATAGATTCTATTTAAGATCTTTGCTTTAAATCCATAGCATGTTATACCCGTGTGCGAAGCACGGGTTTAAATCTTTCAAATGTAAAATTCTCCTTTTATGCAATTCTAGTCACTTTTCAAGTATTTCCTTTTATAATCAATTTATTTACAAAATAAATCCCTTTTTCATAATTCTATTTATTTATAAAATATTTTCTTTTTATAAAATCTATTGATTTTATAAGTAATTCCTTTGATAACCTAACTATTCCCTTTCTATTTGTTTAATACGTATTTCCCTTTGCTATTCTATTTATTTTCAATAAATATCTTTTTTTTGTCAATTCTATTTGTAAATAGTTTACAAATACTTATTTTTCAATTCTATCTATTTGCTTAACAAATAAATATTTCCTTTTAATTTATTAATTTTCTAAATAAATATTTTCTTTTTATACAATCTTTTGATTTTATAAATATTTCTTTTTCAATATAACATTGAAATTATCCTTTTTAACATTCCAGTATCCCTTATGGTATTTAGCATACCATATAACAATGATCGGTATCATTCAACCATATAAAATCAGCAACAGATTTCATATCACATCATATAACACAATATATGAAAATAAAATGTTGAGGAACCCAGTTTGGTCCCTCCGACCTGTACCCCTGCATCCACAGACGTTAAACAATAAAATTAACATCAAATTCATTTTACTATGAAATATTCTGCTAAACAGAATCAATATTTGATTTACGATTTATATATATATCGTTATCTATATTTTCAATCAACTGACTAGCAGTTCAACCAAACAGCCCACACATAGCAAACAACCACTATTTATCAGTTATAAAAATGCGTTATAAAAATATAACTAAGAAGAGTTAGTGAGTTTTACTCACATTGGACGATCATCGTTAATAACGATAACTATCGCTTGATTTGATTCTGTCAATTTATTTCGGTATAAATTGTAATGAGCCCCATTTACCTCCCAGTCAGTTCCAGTGTGCAACCGTCATCCATATGATCCCAATGTGACCAGTTTCGCTGAATTCCGATAAAGGACGGACAAGTTATAAAATTTCGAAGTTAAAACACAAATTTAATAAATAATTAACATGGATTTTAATTTCTTAATGGGCCTTACCCATTTCCCTATCGGCCCACCCAAAATTCAAAGCCTAAACCGGTGCTACAGTAGCCTTCCCTTCCAAACTGATACCGCGACATCACAGCATGCCATTTCCTCACTTTAACTCTTTGTCGCTCCCTCTACACAACATGAATTCACAAACTAAAACCAGCATCGGACTCTCCATCAAAATCTCCATCTTCTAGTACCCAAAACATACAACTCGAGCCCCTTAGCTGATTCGCGTTCGACCCCTTCCATTCGTTGTTCCTGTACAAGTATCGAACAACTTTTATGCTGAAACCCATGAAACTCACTCACAAAAAGCGCCTCACCTAGACAAAGCCAATGCCTCCCTCGGTTTTCCCTTCGACTGCCTGTAGCCTCCCCAACAGCAAAACCCTAGTTTCGCTGTTAGTTTTCGAGCATCAGAAAAAGGCATTGCACCCTTAATGAATGGTACCGGATCGAAGCTCAGACTCTTATGATCTCAACAAACCTTGTTTCAAGATTTTAGGAATTTTCTTTGAGTTGTTATGATTCTTTTTGAAGATGGAAACTTTTTCCTAGAAGAAGAAAACTTGCGGCGGATTATTGTGTTGACTGGTGAATGAGAAAATTAGGTTTAGAAATAGTTAAGGTGTTTATATAGGATATTTTTAATAATTTAATATTTGATTATTATATTAAATTATAAGCAAAAATGCTGTTTTTCTGTGTCCTCTAAAATTCCTGTGATCACATACGATACCCAAAAATCACCAAACTGGACAAACTGCTAGAGTTTGACATTGCGGACCCAACGAGACAAGTTTCATCGAATTCGGACTTTGTATGCTCACACAGGGTATTTTTAAAGTCAAATTATCATCTGTTTTTCACACTAAAATCCCGTCCACATACTGACTTCAAAAATCACGGAAATTGAAATCTAGTAATAATTTAATATTGCGGATTCAACAAAATTAGTTTCATTGAATTCTGAGGTCGTTTGCAAAACTAGTTATTTTTAAAGCTCTAAATAACCCTTTTAAATATATAAATATATTTAAAACGTTTAAATTTAATATTTAAAAATAAATATTATCGTATATATTCACAATGGGATACCATATAGCTCCAATGGGATTTATAACTCGTTATTTCAAATCTAGTGTTACATCGATATTCAATTTATATTTAAAAATCCATTTTAAAATATAAATAAATCGATATAAATTATAAAGGAATTCCATAGCGACTTTTCTAAAATTTGTTTTGAACATATATAAAAATCTACATGATGAAATCCCGATTTTTCTCTTCCACTATAAAAATATACTTCACCAGCTACTAACGTTTCTTGTTTCACAGAAATCCGATTTAAAATGGACCCGTACATTCAATTGAAGTTCGAATCGCCAAATAGCGAACTGCCACGCCATTTCGAGCTTGATTATAATTATATTATAATTATACATTCAAACTATCGTTCAAATAATGTATTCGTTATTCTAATTCAATTTTAAACTGAATTAAATATCGCAGATGATGCAATTCACACTATTTTGTGAATTCCACTATTTCTGACTATTTCAGAAATTAAATATGTTATTATAATATTTATTTTAATTAAATATTCAGTATTATTTAATTCTGGTCATTTTAAATAACAAACCATTACTTAAATAATTAAATAAATTATTTATATACCGTAAAAATACGGGTCGTTACATCATTTTATTGTATTTTGATTTAATTTGCATATGTCTGTGCATTCATATAGTTGCATTAAAATCATTGCATGATGCATTTAGATTTTGTGGGTAGTATCCGCTGAAAACCCTCACGAGACACCACTCATCTTATTAGGGACACCTAGAGGTTTAAAGACTTATTGCATATGCTCAATGCAATCGTGTTTCCTACGAAAGTGTGACCTATTTAGTTTAGTTTTTTTCATTTCTTTTTTTTTTACTTGAGGATGACTAAAACATAAGTGTGGGGGTATTTTATTAATATAGAAATGTGTTTATTTTATGCTCTTACATCTTATCTTCTGTAAATAACTAAATATTACTTTGGGTATTTTTCATGTGTTTTCACAAGATCAATTAATGTCTCCTTCATCCAATTAAAGACCAATTGCTAAGAAAAAAAGCTGCTTTCCCATATCAACAAGTTTTCAATCACAAAGGAAGTTGTAGCACACTGTTAAAGGCTTGGAAAGTTGGACAAAGTGACCTGAGTTCAATCCCTGACAAGCCTTATTTTTGCTGAAGAAAGGAACACACACACTGGCCCCTTTGCTCTGAAGAATATATGGACTAGTTTTATATTATATTATATATATTCATATTTATAAATATAATATATGTGCTAACAAAGATTTGAAGAGTTTGGCATATTCCTCTCAAAGAAATCAAACATAAATCTTTCATATTTAATGGCCATAGAGAAGAAGATTTGATAGGACCATAACCAAAAGGAAGCTTAATCAACTGCAGCATGTCAAAAAGAGAAATCTCTCCAAGGAATATCTCATCCAATCATATCTTTCGGCTTTGTAAAGAAAATATTTTTTGTAGTTTTTACTTAGGCCCAAAATTCACCTAGAAAGGAGACTACATCTCCTGTAAATACTAATGTAATCCCATTGTAAACTTTTATCTAGGAATTGAGAGTTTTCTTTTCTTTTCTTTTCTATACTCCGCTTGAATCCAGAAAATTTGTGTCATCTATTCAATTAGATTTAGTAGAGCATATTTTTCTATTGCATTTATTTTCTCATTAGTGATTGACCGTATGGTTAGATTCTATGGTAATCCTAATTATATTATTTTCAATCAAATCCTTAAATTAGTCTAACTCTCCCACGAATTATGTAAATAATAAAATTTAATTTCCCCCCCGTGTTCGACCCGCACACTACACAATTTCTGCGCTTGCAGTTATTATTACATAATTTGCGCTTTTCTATTATATAGAAAGCGTCAAACATCTTACTATTCTTGCTTATGCCAAAGGCTAATGAAAAACCCGGGTTTTAGTCAAACACCATTTTTACATCTACACGTTACCTACACTGACATTAGAATCTCCGTCCAGGTACACGACCAACACTACTAGTCCTAATGGGGATCCCATGACCATTACTTTGAGCCAACTAGAATACTTCAAGCTACCAATAACTCTTTGGCACTCTCAAATGCAAAAGCAATTCTCAACCCTATCTTTAGGTTTGAGTTGCCTTCAAACAATTCATTATGCTATAGTCTCCTTCCTTCATAAGCTGCTTATCACACTCTTTTGATTCCATTACCCTCTAAGTCTTCCAATCAAAGAGTCACAACTTCATCTTGTCAAAGCAATCAAAAAATTAAAACCCCGCCATCAAATTCAACTCTCTTGGTGGAAGGTACTTCATTTGAGTTATATATAATCTTTTGGTAACATTTTCGTATACTTATCTCAATAGTACAAGTATATTTACAAAACATTATCTCGGTACTTCGACATAAATATATGTATACTTATCTCACCGACCTAAGTATAAACATACAACATCATATTTCTATACGTAGAAAATAAATTCATGCCTATCTTTTTGACAAGGCATATCACAACATATAATTTTTGTATCTAGAAATGTGTACATACACACATACTTATCTCACAGACTAAGTATATGCGTATTACTCTTTTAGTACGTAGAGATTAGATTTATATACCTATCTCGTTGACCTACGTTTATTTACGAAGCATTACCATGAATTTCTTACTCTATGTAAAGTAAATTTTATTTATTATTACTATCCAATGTTCATTCTAATAGAATTCCACATTTTTATTTACTAACACTCGAATTGATAAAAATAATGATTTCATGAAAGTTCGTTTCTTCCAAAATCAAGTACATTATAACATTAAAGGAATTATCGTCTAATAAGCTTAAATACTACTTCAGTTTATAATTATAAATGGTCTTTGAAAATGTCATTAACCAAGAAAGATCAACAGTTTCTTGGAAATCTACGAAAATGCAAAACCGAACTCAAATTACAATGAATACAATGTGCCATCTCTAAACGACTTAGGTTAAGAGTCTAATAGGACTTCTATCATACCATTGAAATCTCGGTTAGCTAAAATTTTAGCTAATGAGGTTAGAGGCTAACAATTATCTTCTTAAGCTTTAAATTTATTTTATAATGCCAGATCACCATTGAAAAACACTGATTGATTTTCATAAAAATACAATCTCAAGTTCATAAGTCTTAAGGAATGGTGCTAATTACGAGAGGGTTACCTTCTACACCACCTCAGATGTACATTTATAAAAACCAATCTCTGGCTTACTCTCTTACTTGTAAAATTGTAGAAGAATGTTATCATTTACGTAAGAAATAACTTCTTATTAAAAACATCTTATATAAAAATTATTTAAAAACCATGTAAAAACTATTATATAAAATTTTAACATGTACGCTATATAATACGCTTAACTTATTCTGGGCTACAACTAACACTATCTCTAATGAGTCCATCTCGTCAAAGCCTACCTGTTCGATCAACCTAAGCTTTGATACCACTTTTAATGACTCGACTTTTAGACCCTTAGAAATTGAAATTAATGCATCCATGTTATTCATATGCCGAATAACAAAATCCAGAAAGATGGATAGTTAGGGGAAAGGAAAGAAAGAACAAAATCTCACAGCAAAACGAAAAATATATAATACAAAATAATATTCAAACAAATAAAAATAGAATTAAACATAAACACATTAGAGTACAAACTTACAAAACAAATCTAGATAATTGTAACAACTTCTCTCCACAAACTCCAGTAATCTCCAACATGGTGTACACAGCTGAAAAATACAGATACAAGAAAATATCTCGAAATTTTAGCTCATCTTCTGAGGCTCCAAAACTATGAAAATCTAATCTGAAATATGCTCGGTCGGACCCGAGCTTGCAGCAAAATAACGCCCATGTCAGTTTGGAAAGCCAGCATGAGAAAACCCAAGTAATATAAAATCAATTTCTCTTAAACCACATTCGATAGCTGGTTATATAACTATCAAACTAACACAAAAAAATATATTTTTCCAAGAAAGGTAACAAGCCATGCTTAAATTAATCTCTTACTAATTTAATTTCATTAATTATATTCTCTTAGAATAAATGATATGCTTAACCTTTCGGTACAAGTATATGTTAATATAATACTTAAGGAAGTTCTCCTTCACAATAATAACTTATAGGTTAAAGTAGATGTTGTTCAAAACATTTGGTCATTAAAACCCAAACCACTTATTTAAAGCTTTAAGTCCTTAAGTTCACAAATCAAATATGAAATAATGTCTAAATTTCCAAAGTGTCAATCTCCAATACCAAACCAATATTATCCATTAGATAACATGTGACGACCCAAACCTCCTCGTGAAGGAAAGAACGGATTGAACCGAGGACAAGACGAATCAGAACACAAACAAAAGAACATTTCATTGCTTATTACAACAATTTCATCAGAATACAAGAATATACAGAGTATGAATAAATATTACACATTTACTAAATATCAGAGATTTACAAGGTACAATGCAGCGGAAAATAATACAAAACAAAACTGAAAGGAATATACGGATACAGAGCTTTCCGAATATCATTCCAGCTGTAAACCAGGATCCAATGAAGATAAATCTGCAAAACCAAAACTACTAGCTGTCCGTGTGGAAAATAGGGGCACCAAGAGCTTAGGTGAAAACAATAAACTCCAGGTCAGTCATGTGACTGGTGTGAGAACTAAAACATTTAATTTAAACTTTACTTTAAATCAGATATATCAAGGGACCACGCCGTATAATAGGGAACGGGTTTCCTCCCAAGAATACCAGTGCATATATCAAAACAGTGAAATGCTTTTTGGAAAAATGAAGCTATTATAAGATCCAGGTCCAATCACACAATGCAACGCAAGCCGCGGGATAGGGTTTTCCCTTATAATAGTCAAACATGCTTGGTACGTTAAAACAAATCATTTGATACTATTACAAGTGCATAGCGTATAAAACAACTTCAAATATAAATGTATCAATCCTAGACGGCATGGGTACCATATATCATGTCGCCAATACTAGGCTCTACAATCAAAACCGCAAATGTCACGTATTGGGAGTTGGATTTCCATCTGTGAACCAAGTCAAGGGATCGTCCTTACCGTTTCGAGACAATCTAGCCCATGTCTCAGGAATAGAATGCATCGTCCCTTGGAGCGACAGGGTCGGTCCACTCGATGTGGATTAAAATGCCTGAACACTGCGTTTCCCCGCCCTATGAGGAATAAATCAGCCAAATGACTCCATTGGCCCCGGATCGACTGATATAACCGAGGCGCCTCGCTATCCACCTTCCACATAAGTAAAATGCCAGGGCGTGCAAAATGCTGACACCACTCATAGCTAGAAGGAAACGCATGCCCTCCCTGATATCCTCTCCCGTTTCTGGTTCACACCGGTGTGTGAGGCTCGCGAAGTAACGCTACACAAAGCTACGCTATATTAAAGTCGTGCTTTGATCATCAACCACAAGACTCTGCTTTTCAACAGAAGCCTTGATTATTTGCATCTCATCTTGCCACACAGGTAATTCACGCTATGCAACCGATGTCTATCAATCACATGGAATGAAATCCGATGTCGGACACACTTCCATTTACAAGTTCGTTCTGGGTCTGAACGAAATCAGAGGCACCTTATTCCTCCCCCATATGTCCAATACAGGGGAGAGGCCCTCGCATATCCGTCGATCTCCAAGTACGTCTGGACGATCACGACTTATTACCTCGCCTTGGGTGTACAACCCAATCATGACATCAGTGATCATCCAAATGATGTGAAGACCTCCGGTTTTCAACCACTGTCTTCATCCTCGACATGTCGTCGAATCAATTATTCAGAATGGGATAAACCCGGTCTTTCCGAATAACTCGCGTATATAATAAACAAGTGCTATAAAACACAACATACGCCTTATTCCAATCCAGATTATTCCTTTATTCAAATATTATTATACTTTGGGAAAGGATCCCATTAATTTTATCAAAGATAAATTCTTTAAATTTATTCTTTAATCTTCCTTTGGATATCATTTCAATCTAATTAAAGATGCATTAAAAATCCACTTGGTTTTAATCTTCCCAAAAATCAATATTAACGATTGTTTAACTTGGGAAACCATATCCTGTCTTTAACTGGGCTAAAGAACAAATGTCATTTAAAACAACGTTCACGGTAAAACCAAAATCACATTCCATTCCATCATCCTTTAACAGTAAATTAGCATGTGAACAATTCCCTAAGTATTAACCCCGAAGGTCGAAACCAACATCAGATTGATACCCAGGAAACCATTCAACGTAACTAATCTCTAGTTAGTTTCTGATTTTCTTAACTCCATTGGGTCTAAGAATAGTATTATTAAAGATACCATTTACGACAACCCAAATCACATTCCATTAATTATGGAATCTTCACGGAAAAACAAATCAATATATAATCGATATCAATTTCCATATCCGACCAATAATATAAATGAAATACCTGCAACGGCTCTTAAATTCCATATGTATTAATAGTCTTCCTCCACATAAGTTCATTTTGATTATTACCAAATCGAATTCCATTCAATTCCAATTTAATATATTAAATTGGAAAACGTTACCTTGGAAAATTCCTGTTAAATCTAAATAAAATGATTTATAAATCCTAAATCACATTTCATTGTAAATTGGGTTAAAGAACGAATGTCGTTAAAAACACAGTTCACAATAAACCCAATTCACATTAGCCTCTAACCGTAAATTAGTAAGAGAACAATCCCCAAAGTATTAACCCCGAAGACCAAAACCAACATCAGATCAATACCCAGGAAACCATTCAACTTAACTAATCTTTAGTTAGTTTCTAATTTTCTTAACTCCATTCGGTTCAAGAACAGTATTGTTAAAGATACCATTCACGACGAACCCAAAATCCAATTTGATATTAAATACAAGGCTCTGAATAGAAAATATATCGACTTATATTCAATATCAAATTCTGAAGCCTACAGATATCGTATTGGAATAACGATATATATATATTCCAAATTCCTCCACAATCTCCGTATAATCACGAAATCCAATATCGAAATATTCTGAGCATAATTTCGATTCAAATCCATCCCAATTCATATATTGGAAATCCTGGTTATTTTTAAAACCATTTCAAATCCAATTTATTTATTAAAAAATATTGGATTTCATAATTCTAGTTAATAACTAGTTCATTTTGATAAAAATATATTTTTATCCTTTCAAATATGGAATTTTTCATCCAAATTCTTTCCAAATCATTTCTTATGATTTTACACTAATTATTGATATTTTTTAATAATTTTATCAATGCCCGAACAGTCGATTTCCATAAACGACCATCGAATTGCACTTACAACGACCTTTTCCAAATTTGATTTGGACATAATTCCAAATCCAACCGTTTGGTTTCAATTCTCTAGTATTCGTTAGAATGCTCTTTTCGATACGAACCCAACGGTTCCGGTTTTTGGAGAATCCGACGGTCAGATCTCCCGTAATGTCCATTTGAAGTCAATGGTCGAAATTCACGAACTACTGCAGCATAGCGCATTCTATTCAGGCCATTATATATATTATATTTATTTCATCGATTTCCTTTTAAAACGTATTTTATAGATCATTTTAAAATCGTTTTCAAAACGATTTTAACTTCATATTCAATTTCTAATCAAAATTGAATATTCCATATCATCGATATATAAATGATAATATTTTCAAAACATTAGATTTCAAAATCATTTCTTTTTGAATACTAATTATAATAATGAATAAAATCGATATAAATAACGTTCATGTCAAGATGGCGTTAATCTAATCAACACTGCTTTATATATTTAAATATTTTCATGCATATCCCAAATCGGACATCAAAATCAGATTTTGACCTTTTACTGAATATTATTTGAATATATTCATTATTTTAAAATAATCGTTACTTTAAAATATTCATTCTTTCTGAACTGGAATTAGACATAGTCAATTACCATATAATGTGATTTATATGGATTTCATACACACTGGTATACAACAACAATTAAACGCATTAAACCATCATCCAGAGTGCATTCTTGTAACACCCCACCTCCGTTAAGGTCACTCACAAGGGGAATGCCTTAACTTTGGTGGAGCATTTTAGTAAACAGAACAGAAACTTACAAGACAGATAAAACAGTACTTGAAAAACTTTAACTTTATTACAGCGGAAACAGAAAATTAATATGGTTACATCCTTTCAATTTCAGAATTCAAGTACAAAATATCAGTCTTGTACAAAAGCCTTCAAAATGCATAGTTTAAAATCATAATCCCCATGGAACGGAAGCTATACAGAGCCATGCCATACTTTAAGCACTTCAAGCAAAGAGAAATCTGGATCAAGCTAAAGTATTTCCCTCCTTGGATAACCTGGTGGGGGGGAACGGAAGAAAGGAGGCGAAACAACAAGGGTCAGACAAAAAGTCTGGCAAGTCCAGTGACTTTCAGCATATGAACAGATAATAATAATATGATATGAACATAAAACTGGATGTGAGATAACTATAACAGGTGTAGCAGATATAACAGAAAAACAGAATGATATAAACTATTGTTTTACACTTCTCTGCACTAATACTAGTATAGCAAAATTAGGTGTCACCCTAATGTCTAAATTGAAGCAGGAACGGGTACAGAATACTTTAACAGAAACAGAATGCTAATAATGGGCCTTTGCTACCCGATCAGAAACAGACAGAAGAAGAAACATATTTATCCCTATGGAAACAGAATGTGGAATTAGGCGTACACTAGTAATGGGCCTTTACCACCCGAACAGACGGTACCACACAGAAACAGACAGGTGTTACCACCCAACAGAAACAGACGGTACCAACAGAAACAGACAGAACTAAGCGTACCCTAAAACCCTACCCCAAGCGATCGGCTCCCTAATACATAAATATCCTGTGTCGGCCCCACAGTAGGGTGTATCACTCCCTAAAGTGACAACCAATTGGCACAGACCTATTTACAGATGTCAAGGCGTCTTACATCCTCAGAGGCAGACCGGGATCCATGCACGCACATGACCCGGTTGGAACGCACCATCAACACCCCTCGCCATTATCAGAATGAACCTCTTATAATTAGTTCAGTAAGCGTGCCTGGACCCTACTTACTGTTGGGTCAATGTTTTTGATACCAGAAAGGGTTACTGACTAATATGGGTCCCAAACAACAGATGACACAAGTAATTCCCCTCCTAACCTTGTGTCCCCAGACTAACAGATTTCAGATTAACTTGTTTACAAGTTCAGACATACAGAATTCAGATTTACTAATTCACAAATTAAGTTAACAAGTTTTCAGACTAACGGATCAGATGTACAGATTTTTCAGATTTGTCTAACTTTGTATTGGGCCTACAGATTCATGGACGGGTTTTACTACATCTATTAATCCCTTTGGTTTAACCCTATTTTTCCCCAATACGTTTTAGACGTCATTCTTATCTTAGATTTGCATTAATTAATTATTAATGCACAGACCTCTCACATTAGGTCGGTAGCTTGTGGCCACTGGATATGCCGGGCGGTTCCGGGCAGACTTCTGCCACAAGCCAGACCTAACCTCGTGTTGTAACAACCCGTATTTTCAATAACCTGTAATAACATAAATCGAGGCAGAATTTAATTCTAAAATGGGAATCAAGGGAAACGGGCTATGCCATTGTGTTCGTCTCGGAAAAATACGCGAAATAGAGTCCGAGTTTTCGAAAATCGGAGTCCGTATGACCAAGATATGGCCTCGCGAAGTTTCACGAAAATTCCCAAATTAAAGTATACTTAATTAAGTGAAATGGGTTGTGTAGATATATATATATATATATATATTGATATATATATATATATATATATATATAATTGAAAATTTAATAAATAAATATGCAAAAATGCTCAAAACAGCGAATTGGGAGAGGGGAATAACCGAACCGGCCGATTTTTGAAGTCGACCCGAGCCCGCTGGGTCGACTAGGGGTTAATCCAGGGTGTTTGGCTGTCAACCCGTGGGCCGATTCGCTCAAGTGCAGATTTTGCATTTGAATGGTTCTCATGGTCCATCTTTAATTTAAAGGCCCTAGATGGTTCCTACACTTGACTTCTTCCCCAAGACATGCTTTGATGGCTTGGATTGAATCTAGGGTTAATCCTATGGCCTAAAACACTTGCCTAATCTATAAATAAGACCCTAACCTACCCTAATTCATTCATAATTAAACCTAGTGACTAAACTATGGCAAAATGCTAGCTCTCATGGCCTCCACTAATTTTATGAAGAGGGTTGCATACTAATCACTCTCTAATCAACTTCTAATCCCTTCTTAGCATCTTAATCTTCTTCATTTGGTGTTCAAAGTTGCTAGTTGTGAGTTTCTATCACTTTGATGATCTTTTGGTAAACTAATTAGATGAGATGTGATGAGATTTATGGTTTTGTATGTGGGTTAATGAGCTTTGAATCATATGATATGATGTTAGCATTAATCTTATGTTTATGCATGTTGAGTATGTAAGCTTATGCAAGTTTAATATGATGTATGTTATGTTTGCATGATGCTAAATATGCAAGTTGTGGGCTATGTAATCATATGCATGTTATGCAAGTTCATGGTAATATGCTATGCAAGTTACATGTTTGTTAACATGCAAGTTACATGTTTGTTAATATGCAAGTTACATGTATGAAAATATGCAAGTTACATGTTTGTTAATATGCAAGTTACATGTTTGTTAATATGCAAGTTACATGTATGTAAATATGCAAGTTACATGTTTCTTTATATGCAAGTTACATGTTTGTTAATATGCGAGTTACATGTATGTAAATATGCAAGTTACATGTTTATTAATATGCAAGTTCATGATGACACATTATGCAAGTCTATAAGCTAATATGCAAGTTTGTTATGCAAAATGAATATGTAAGTTATGTGACATATTATATGCAAGTTATGTGACATGTTATGCAAGTTCATATGCAAGTTATGTGTTTGTTAATATGCAAGATGGCACCTTTGAAACATGTTCATTCATATGCAAGTTGACACCTTTTATATGTGTTATATCATGAACGAAATTACGTGGGAACGATGGGGTAATTAAATGCATAAGTTAATAAGATTGTGTGAAATTAATATAATTATGCATAACACAAAATAAATAAACATAGTATGGGAATTTGCCTATTTGGTTAGGTGTACCCATACTATGTGTTGGGAATTTACCTATTGAGTTAGGTCTACCCCATGGGAATTTACCTATTAAGTTAGGTCTACCCATGTTAAGAAAACTTGATTAATTAGGGATAATTAATATAAAATTATGAGGGTGATTAATTAGGTGTAATTAATTGACTAAGACACGAGGTTGGACTCAGTTGTAGCGTAAAACTGCCCGGACCCAACCGGCTTAACCAGTTGCTACAAATGTTAGCCCAATGCGAGAGGTCTTAGGCACAAACTAAATACGTAATTAATGTAAAGACACGAGGTTAGACTCTGTTATGACATAAGGCTGCCCGGACCCAACCGGCTTAACCAGCGGTCATAAAAGACAGTCTAATGTGAGAGGTCTTTACAAAGGTTACGTTCTTAATTAATTAATTAAGAAACACTTAACCACATTAGCATGTAGAGGGACATGAGGGGTTAAGTGGGTGCCTCGGGTGGCATGAGAAAATCTAGTGGTTGCCTTGGGTGGCAATAGAAAATACGATTAGAATACTTAACCAAAATAGAACATGTAATTAAAACATGATTAAAGGGTTAAGTGGGATATACTAGAAAAAGGGACAAGCTTAGGTGGGTAGCTTGTGGAGGCCCATTTCAACCAGTAACCCATACGTATCTTTGTGGGCTCGACCCATGTCGAGGACGGGACACGCATACTGGGCTTGACTGTAAGAGGCAAACGGGTTAGCGGTGGCAACGCAAGTCCAACGGGCTTCATATGCGTGAGTGGGCCCGGGCTGGTAGGTAAGCCGTTGTTGCATCGAGTAGATATAAGCCGTGCACCTTTAGTTTCATCAGGTTGCCACATTGGGGAATGATACATCCCACGGTGGGGCCAGCACGGGTATCTACGTTAGGGAGCCGATCGAATGGGAAGTAGTGTGTACACCTAGTGGATTGTAGGGCCCCGTGGCGCCTACTTGGTCACCTAGGGGTACGCAGGTACTAATTAGTAAATTTTATAAGTCCTTGGGTGGGATCAACCTTTAAGTTAGGAACGACTGGTGTGGTGCAGTTTAGTAATTTACCTTAGGGAGGGTAGATGCGTCTTTATCCTTTATCTTCGTTTAGTTGACTGCTTAGGGTAGCCATTCATCCCTATATGTTACCGTATATCAGTTTATGTCTTCTCTGGTTACTTTAACGATTGTATTGTTAAAGTTATAGGACTCGCTCAGACTTATGTCTGACCCTGTTGTTTTTATCTTTTTCCCAACCCTCAGGTCCTACGGTGGATCCTAGCAGTAGTGGAGCTTGATCGGATTGCTGTTCCAGTCTTTAGGAGCTTGGATAGATGTAAAGCTCCAGTTATCCAGTTATCTTTTCTTTTGTTTGGCTATTGTATGAGAGTGGGATTATGTACTTCTTTATTTTGATGGATATTGTACTTGACCTTTATTGTGGTTTTATGATGTAACCAGACATGTTTTACTTCCGCTGTTATGAGATGATGTTTTAAAATTTCAAGTACTATTTATATCTGTCTTGTTGTAATTTTTCTGTTCTATATTCACTAAAATACTCCACCGATGCTATGGCATTCCCTTAGTGAGTGATCATAGCGGGAGTGGGGTGTTACACGTGGTATCAGAGCTTAAGGTTACCAGAACAGATAAATTTTTTGAGAAAAACTACTTTCTAAGAGTATTTTCGAAGAAAGTATTTTTAAAAGCATGTCTTCTAAGAGAAAAAGTTTTTGAAAAAGAAAAGCATAATCCCCAATAGCCATATCTTTATCTTTCGGAATCTCCTTTTTGAATCTTTCCTCTTTCGTTTCAGCATGGCTGAAGATCTTAACATCCCGGAGGGTTTAGTTATACCACTATGGTATAGGAGGTTGCAAGAGGCTAGGGCCGCGGCTGCGGGTCCGGCCAATGCTACTACACCAGAGACAACCGCTCCTCCTCCTCAGCCTAGAGTGGATAATTTTGCTAAGGTTTGCAAGGAGTTCAAGGCTATAGGAGGAAAACCTTTTCTTGGTTCAGAGACTTTCGTAGAGGCTAGAGATTGGCTTAAGGAAGTGGAAGAGTTGCTAGATATCTTTGAAGTGGAAGAGGGAAAGAAAGTCAAGTTGGCGGCTTGGTTAATGAAGGGAGAGGCCTCATTCTGGTGGGAGGTCACTAATGGAGAACGCCCTGTTGACTCTTGGGCAGATTTTAAGCAAAGGTTTGGGGCTAAGTTTCTCTCAAGGGCGGAAGAGAATCTGTTTATGGAGAAGTTCTTGAATTTGAAGCAAGGGAATCTCACGGTGAAAGAATATGTCAACAAATTCAATCAATTAGCAAGGTTTGGCATAGAGTTGGTGAATACACCGGAGAAGAAGGCTTTGAGGTTCGTTAGAGGCTTGAACGAACCATTGCAAGGAATAGCTATGACTCACATTCCTATGGGGGCCACTTTTGAGAAGCTTGTCTACATGGCACTTATGCATGAGGATGATAAGAATTCTAAGGCACCAGAGAAAAAGGGGGATCAGAAGAAACCGCAACAGCAACAACAAGGCAAGGGCGGAAAAGGCAATGGTGACAAAAAGAAGACGAAGAAGAAGTGCTTCAATTGTGGAACACCAGGACACCTCAGTAAGGATTGTCGCAAAAAGAAGAAGACCGGTTGCTTTCATTGTGGTGAAGCAGGGCATCTTGTGAAAAACTGCCCAAAGAAGGGGCAGAAGACGGGGTCTACCTCAGGAGGCCAGGTGCAAGCTCTTATAGCACCACCTCAGTCAGGGGGGCAAGTTCAGGTTCTCTCAGTTCCACCGATTCAGCAGAGAGGTAGAACTATTTCCGTTGAAAGTCTGGTTTTTCTGTTTGATCATCCAGTTCGTACTTTGTTTGACTCTGGCGCATCGCATTCTTTTATCTCATCATCGTTAGTTGAGTCACTGCACTTAGACACCAGTCTAGTTGATGATCCCTTGGTTGTCTCAAACCCAATTGGGGGCTCCATATATCTGTCTATGATATGTTTGGGTTTGAAGATTTCTATACTTAGCGTTGAGTTTAGATGTGATGCTTTTGTATTGGGCTTCACGGGCTATGGGTTGATCTTGGGCATGGACTGGTTATCCAGTAATGGTGCCGTTCTTGATTGCGAAAGGAGAGTTGTCAGGCTCATGACCCGCTTGGGTAACACTCTCGAGATCTCTTGCAATCCCATGGAATCTGTTTTGCTAAGTTATCTTGAATCGCTCGATGCTTCGGTCGAAAGTTTGTGTTCTGTCAGAGTAGTCCGGGAATATCCGGATGTGTTTGAAGAAGTAAAGGGTTTGCCTCCGAAGCGGGAGATAGATTTCCGAATTTATTTGGTGGATAATGCCAAACCAGTGTCTTTGCCAGTACGCCACATGGCTCCTCGTGAGAGAAGAGAACTTCATAAGCAAGTAGGGGAGTTGCTTGAGAAGGGGTTCATAAGGCGAAGTATATCGGAGTGGGGAGCTCCAGTAGTGTTTGCCACGAAGGCGGATGGGTCCCTCAGACTTTGTGTGGATTATAGGGAACTTAATAAGCTCACGAAGAAGAATAGACACCCATTACCGAGGATAGATGATCTCTTTGATCAGTTGGTTGGCGCGTCAGTATTTTCGCAGATGGACTTAGCTACAGGGTTTCATCAGTTAAGAGTGGCGGAGGACAGTATAGAGAAGACTGCTTTCCGGACTCCGGATGGTTTTTATGAGTGGCTAGTGATGCCATTTGGGTTGACAAACGCCCCCGCATACTTTGTTGATCTCATGAGTAGAGTGTTCAGAGAGTATCTGAATAAGTTTGTAGTAGTTTTTGTGGATGACATCTTGGTCTTTTCCAAGAATGAAGAAGAGCATGCCTTACATCTCAAGGAAGTGTTGGAGACTCTTCGAGCGCATAGTCTTAAAGCTAAATTCTCTAAATGCCATTTTTGGAGAAGAGAAGTGCGATTCTTAGGGCATGTGGTCTCTAAGGAAGGGATAGCTGTGGATCCCGCAAAGATAGTATCTATCCAGGATTGGAAAGTTCCTAGAAATGCTACCGAGGTAAGAAGTTTCTTGGGGTTGGCAGGATATTATAGGAAGTTCATCAAAGACTTCGCGAAGATATCAGCCCCATTAACCCGCTTGACGAAGAAGAATCTGGTTTTCTCATGGGATGTAGATTGTGATGATGCTTTCCGACGGTTAAAGAGAGCTTTGACCACCGCTCCAGTTTTAGTGCTTCCAGATGGGAGTAAGCCGTTTGTTGTTTATACCGATGCTTGTGGAACAGGATTAGGCGCAGTCTTGATGCAGGAGGGAAGGGTAATAGCCTATGGAGGGAGACAATTGAGAGTGCATGAGAAGAATTACCCTACCCATGATCTAGAGTTGGCCGCGATTGTTTTCGCACTTAAGTCTTGGCGCCATTATCTTCTTGGTGAGAGATTCGAGTTGTTCACCGACCATAAATCATTGAAGTACTTATTCTCTCAGAAGGATTTAAACTTAAGACAGCAAAGGTGGATGGAGTTCTTAGCATCCTATGATTTCGAGATAGCGTATACCCCTGGTAAGGGTAACGTGGTGGCAGACGCCTTAAGTAGAAAAAGGCTATCTTTGAGTCCATTGTTCGTGGAACGACGAAGCTTGGAGTTTCTTTCTTTGTTTGACTTCAGACCTTCTGTTGATTTTGTACCTGGTTTGTTGGCATCCTTGGAGGTTAGACCTACTCTTTTGAGACGGATTGGCGAGGCTCAGCGAGACGACCCACAGTTGGTTGTGTTGGTAGAGAAGCTTATAAGAGGGGAGTCGTCCAGCCATTTGGGTAGATACACCATAGATGATAAGGGATGGTTGCATAGAGACGGTAGACTTTGTGTACCGCAAGATGAGGGTTTGAAGAAGGCTATTTTGGATGATGCACATCGTTCAAGAATGACTATTCATCCCGGTGGAGACAAAATGTACCAAGACATGAAGAGAGTTTTCTTTTGGGCCGGTATGAAGAAAGATGTGGCCGAGTATGTGGCTAGATGCTTAGTGTGCCAACAAGTTAAAGTGGAGCAAAGGAAACCCGGTGGGTTGCTACACCCATTGGAAGTTCCACAGTGGAAGTGGGATAGTGTCTCGATGGATTTCATCGACGGGTTACCGAGATCGAGGAAGGGCAATACGGGAATTTGGGTTGTGGTAGACAGACTTACAAAGAGTGCCCATTTTATACCCGTAAAGAGTAAGAGGACCGCTCCATGGCTTGCTTCAGTCTATGTTAGAGAGATTGTTAGATTGCATGGCGTACCATCCAGCATTGTGAGTGATCGAGATCCTATTTTCACTAGTGAGTTTTGGAGAAGTTTGCAAGAGGCGGTAGGGACTCAGTTGTGTTTGAGCACCGCATATCATCCTCAGACGGACGGTCAGACCGAGAGGGTGAACCGTATCTTAGAAGATCTTTTGAGGCTTTGTATCTTGGATTTTGGAGGTACATGGGAAGAACATCTTCCTTTGGTGGAGTTCGCATATAATAACAGCTTTCAGTCCAGTATTGGTATGGCTCCTTTCGAAGCTCTTTATGGAAGGCCTTGTCGATCTCCTACATGTTGGTGGGAATCTACGGATAGGATCTTGCTTGGGCCGGATATGGTTAGAGAGACTTCAGAGAAGATTGATTTAATTCGAAAAAGGATGAAAGCAGCGCAAGATAGACAGAAATCTTATGCGGATCGGAGAAGGACGGATCTTGAGTTTGAGGTTGGGGACATGGTTTTTGTCAAAGTATCTCCATTGAGAAATGTTGTTCGCTTTGGGTCCGTAGGGAAGTTAGCACCGAGATTTGTTGGGCCGTTTCCTATTAAGGAAAGGATTGGACGGATGGCATATAGGGTGGAGTTGCCCGACAGACTTAGTGGTGTTCATGATGTATTCCATGTATCACATTTGAGGAAGTGCTTACATGAGACCGCGGAGGTGGTAGAGCCGAGCTTGCTTAGAGATGTAGAGGTAGAGCGTGATGCGACGATTCGACGAGCTCCTACTCGCATCCTTGGGTCAGAAACTAGGAAGTTGAGGAACAGAGAAGTTCAGCTAGTTAAAGTGCAATGGGGAGATGACGAAAGCAATGCTACTTGGGAGACGGAAGCAAAGATGCGTTCTTTGTATCCATTTCTTTTTGAGAGTATGTCTTTTAACTTCTCCTTTATTGCTTGTCTAGTACTTATCTTATCTTTAGTATATCCTCTCGCTAATACCTATGACCTTTAGATAGGGTAAAACCTATGGTTGAGACATGTGTTTGAAACATGTTATGGTTGATGGATGCATATGGATGCAATTGTTTGCTAGTGGTTGCTCGTGGATGCATATACACACACATTAGGCACTAGATCGGCTCAGTCACTTCATGTTGCATATTGCATAAATGGATGTGGTAGTTAGATTGATGGATGTATCATGGCTGTGTTATCATATGGATGATGCATTTTTGTGTATGGTTGTGCACGCATGTAGAAATTTGTATGTGTCAATAGGGTTTCGCATACATATTGGATGCATGGCACTATCATGGTTTGCATTAAGGAGGTTTACTGTATCAGTAACCGCCTGATTTTCGCATTAGGTAAGTACATATACACACACTTTTGCATATATCCATCCAGCATTTAGAATCTTGTAAGGACAATGATTGCTCGTGGATGATGCTTTGAGTAGATGGATGATTGGATGGTAGGATACGTTCTTCCTAACTTGAAGATTTCGGGGACGAAATCCTTTAAGGAGGGGAGAATGTAACAACCCGTATTTTCAATAACCTGTAATAACATAAATCGAGGCAGAATTTAATTCTAAAATGGGAATCAAGGGAAACGGGCTATGCCATTGTGTTCGTCTCGGAAAAATACGCGAAATAGAGTCCGAGTTTTCGAAAATCGGAGTCCGTATGACCAAGATATGGCCTCGCGAAGTTTCACGAAAATTCCCAAATTAAAGTATACTTAATTAAGTGAAATGGGTTGTGTAGATATATATATATATATATATATTGATATATATATATATATATATATAATTGAAAATTTAATAAATAAATATGCAAAAATGCTCAAAACAGCGAATTGGGAGAGGGGAATAACCGAACCGGCCGATTTTTGAAGTCGACCCGAGCCCGCTGGGTCGACTAGGGGTTAATCCAGGGTGTTTGGCTGTCAACCCGTGGGCCGATTCGCTCAAGTGCAGATTTTGCATTTGAATGGTTCTCATGGTCCATCTTTAATCTAAAGGCCCTAGATGGTTCCTACACTTGACTTCTTCCCCAAGACATGCTTTGATGGCTTGGATTGAATCTAGGGTTAATCCTATGGCCTAAAACACTTGCCTAATCTATAAATAAGACCCTAACCTACCCTAATTCATTCATAATTAAACCTAGTGACTAAACTATGGCAAAATGCTAGCTCTCATGGCCTCCACTAATTTTATGAAGAGGGTTGCATACTAATCACTCTCTAATCAACTTCTAATCCCTTCTTAGCATCTTAATCTTCTTCATTTGGTGTTCAAAGTTGCTAGTTGTGAGTTTCTATCACTTTGATGATCTTTTGGTAAACTAATTAGATGAGATGTGATGAGATTTATGGTTTTGTATGTGGGTTAATGAGCTTTGAATCATATGATATGATGTTAGCATTAATCTTATGTTTATGCATGTTGAGTATGTAAGCTTATGCAAGTTTAATATGATGTATGTTATGTTTGCATGATGCTAAATATGCAAGTTGTGGGCTATGTAATCATATGCATGTTATGCAAGTTCATGGTAATATGCTATGCAAGTTACATGTTTGTTAACATGCAAGTTACATGTTTGTTAATATGCAAGTTACATGTATGAAAATATGCAAGTTACATGTTTGTTAATATGCAAGTTACATGTTTGTTAATATGCAAGTTACATGTATGTAAATATGCAAGTTACATGTTTCTTTATATGCAAGTTACATGTTTGTTAATATGCGAGTTACATGTATGTAAATATGCAAGTTACATGTTTATTAATATGCAAGTTCATGATGACACATTATGCAAGTCTATAAGCTAATATGCAAGTTTGTTATGCAAAATGAATATGTAAGTTATGTGACATATTATATGCAAGTTATGTGACATGTTATGCAAGTTCATATGCAAGTTATGTGTTTGTTAATATGCAAGATGGCACCTTTGAAACATGTTCATTCATATGCAAGTTGACACCTTTTATATGTGTTATATCATGAACGAAATTACGTGGGAACGATGGGGTAATTAAATGCATAAGTTAATAAGATTGTGTGAAATTAATATAATTATGCATAACACAAAATAAATAAACATAGTATGGGAATTTGCCTATTTGGTTAGGTGTACCCATACTATGTGTTGGGAATTTACCTATTGAGTTAGGTCTACCCCATGGGAATTTACCTATTAAGTTAGGTCTACCCATGTTAAGAAAACTTGATTAATTAGGGATAATTAATATAAAATTATGAGGGTGATTAATTAGGTGTAATTAATTGACTAAGACACGAGGTTGGACTCAGTTGTAGCGTAAAACTGCCCGGACCCAACCGGCTTAACCAGTTGCTACAAATGTTAGCCCAATGTGAGAGGTCTTAGGCACAAACTAAATACGTAATTAATGTAAAGACACGAGGTTAGACTCTGTTATGACATAAGGCTGCCCGGACCCAACCGGCTTAACCAGCGGTCATAAAAGACAGTCTAATGTGAGAGGTCTTTACAAAGGTTACGTTCTTAATTAATTAATTAAGAAACACTTAACCACATTAGCATGTAGAGGGACATGAGGGGTTAAGTGGGTGCCTCGGGTGGCATGAGAAAATCTAGTGGTTGCCTTGGGTGGCAATAGAAAATACGATTAGAATACTTAACCAAAATAGAACATGTAATTAAAACATGATTAAAGGGTTAAGTGGGATATACTAGAAAAAGGGACAAGCTTAGGTGGGTAGCTTGTGGAGGCCCATTTCAACCAGTAACCCATACGTATCTTTGTGGGCTCGACCCATGTCGAGGACGGGACACGCATACTGGGCTTGACTGTAAGAGGCAAACGGGTTAGCGGTGGCAACGCAAGTCCAACGGGCTTCATATGCGTGAGTGGGCCCGGGCTGGTAGGTAAGCCGTTGTTGCATCGAGTAGATATAAGCCGTGCACCTTTAGTTTCATCAGGTTGCCACATTGGGGAATGATACATCCCACGGTGGGGCCAGCACGGGTATCTACGTTAGGGAGCCGATCGAATGGGAAGTAGTGTGTACACCTAGTGGATTGTAGGGCCCCGTGGCGCCTACTTGGTCACCTAGGGGTACGCAGGTACTAATTAGTAAATTTTATAAGTCCTTGGGTGGGATCAACCTTTAAGTTAGGAACGACTGGTGTGGTGCAGTTTAGTAATTTACCTTAGGGAGGGTAGATGCGTCTTTATCCTTTATCTTCGTTTAGTTGACTGCTTAGGGTAGCCATTCATCCCTATATGTTACCGTATATCAGTTTATGTCTTCTCTGGTTACTTTAACGATTGTATTGTTAAAGTTATAGGACTCGCTCAGACTTATGTCTGACCCTGTTGTTTTTATCTTTTTCCCAACCCTCAGGTCCTACGGTGGATCCTAGCAGTAGTGGAGCTTGATCGGATTGCTGTTCCAGTCTTTAGGAGCTTGGATAGATGTAAAGCTCCAGTTATCCAGTTATCTTTTCTTTTGTTTGGCTATTGTATGAGAGTGGGATTATGTACTTCTTTATTTTGATGGATATTGTACTTGACCTTTATTGTGGTTTTATGATGTAACCAGACATGTTTTACTTCCGCTGTTATGAGATGATGTTTTAAAATTTCAAGTACTATTTATATCTGTCTTGTTGTAATTTTTCTGTTCTATATTCACTAAAATACTCCACCGATGCTATGGCATTCCCTTAGTGAGTGATCATAGCGGGAGTGGGGTGTTACACGTGTCTTACGCATGTTATGACTAACTTCTCACATTAGAACCTATTGTTTGCGGCCACTGGAAGTGCCGGGCGGTTCCGGGCAGATTTACGCCGCAAACTCATTCTAACCTCGAGTTAGCCATGTTTATCTTTGCGGCCAATTAATTAATAATTTACCGTTTATGCGCACGCCCAATATATATGCCAATTCAGATTATATCAATAACAGGATGATTATATCAACATAGCAGATAACAGATTTTATATGACTTAACGGATTTAACAGATTTATCAACTTAGCAGATTTTGGCATATAACAGGTTAGGCATTTCAACCGACAAATTTAACAGATTAGGCATTTCAATCTAATTAGCAGTCTAGGCAATATAACAAAACTAGTAGTTTAGGCAACTTGACAAATTAGCAGATTTAGCAAATTTAATATTTCTAAAAGTTCTATTTACATGCCTTGCCCAATCATAAATTGGCCTAAATTCATGTGCTTACATAATTGTCATGATTCACAACATATACTCCATGTTTGCATAAGCGCAGAATATGGACATAATTTGCCATATAACCTATGTTCCAATTTTTGTTAAACTAGCATTTTACAGAAGATTCACATATAAATTATACCAAATATAACCATTAATTTCAATGCATGCCATATATCCAAAAATCCCTATTTAGGTGTAATCACAATAATAGATATCCTAATTAATGTAAATCTTTACACCTAAGTTTCCATATCTTCTTCTTTTTGAGTCATGAATCATTATGCAAACTATACCCAACAATATAAATCTTTAAATCATATCTTCTAAAAATCATATCTTGACTTTTATATGCATTTTGTCCAAACTCTCAAATCATATGTAATCTTACAATGGTTCCTCTTTTCTTCTATCATAGAATATGCATAGATCCAAATCTAGTTTACAACATATGCTCATTAATTACAGTTCTAAATTACAACGTAACTATGCATACAACATGCATAAATTATATGTTCATAATCAATTTTATGCATATGTCCAATATATTTTATGCCTCAGACCTAAAGTCATACATTCAATTTAGTCTTGTCAAATTTCGCATCATTCATTATTTATCCCAAAATTTGCGTTCATACGTTCATCTCTTATGAGATTAGGCACAGGCTCGTGGTAGCCTGGCTATAAAAACAAAAAAGAAGAAAAGGGATATAGAACAGTCACAGAAAAACAAATCTGACAGAAGAGAATATATATACAATCTCAGATTCAGAATTAAAAACATATCAAAATTATAATTAACGTTTATAGCGGAAAATAACTGTACTTGCCTTGATTGGATTAAAGAAAGAACTTTAACTTGTTGTAGAATCTTTGCAGAAACTTTAATCTCTAGTTTGAATTGAGTTGCTTAGGCTGATGTTGATTATCTTCTAGTTTTAATTCCAGCAGAGCAGCGACGCCATTTTTATTTTTTTATTAGAAGAAGAGAGCAATGGAGGCAAGAGAATTGTGTAAGAAACCTAGGTAGAGTCTAGGGTCATTTTTATAGAGTTTATGAACTGATTAGGACCATCGATGTTGCTTGGATTGATCGTAGCCATTCATTCGAAAGAGAGACCAATTAGAGCCTGCCACCTAGCCCTAATGACAAAGCATGCTTCTGAAAATCGACCAACATGGACTAGGCCAGCCAGGGTGGACTGGGTTCGACCTGGGTCTGGACCAGGTCGACAGCCCTGTCGACAGCCCTGTCGACCGGGCTAGACCAGGTCGACAGCCCAGTCGACCTGGGTGCCTTAGGCGGGAATTTTCCCGCCCTGGCCAATTGGGCCCGATTTTTAATTTTAAACTTGTTTTTCTGAGCTGTTCGAATTTTAAACTTAATTCAGAAACTTCCGGAGGCTATATCTTCTTCATACGGACTCCGTTTTTCGAAAACTCGGACTCTATTTCGCGTATTTTTCCGAGACGAACGCAATGGCGTATCCCGTTTCCCTTAGTTCTTTGATTTCAAATTAATTATACTTTAATTTGTTAATTCCACAGTTATAGAATACACGGGGTGTTACAATTCTACACTGCAAATATATTCAACACTTACACAGCCTGTCAATCGATCGATCGACATACAGCTAATTATTGGGATTAGTGTATGTGTATCATCCCAATACCCGTGTGGGTTTTCAATCAACAAATAATGAGTTTTATTTGTGCAGTTGGGCGATGTGTAAAATTTATCGTCCCAATCAATATCAGTTAAATTTGTGTACACAAACAAATCGTCCGATTTGTTTATAAATATTCATTTCATTCATTTATACGTTAAAAATTATATTTTTAACTATAAGTTATTTTATTTCCATTCCACATCACACAAACAATTTTCACAACACAATCAAACAAACAAACCGTCCATGGTTTGTGGACGACGGGTGTCGGGTGCTGCTAAGCACCATCTGCATCCTAGTATATATTTCTGACTAGAAAGTAAATCAAAGTGAGAAGTCCTTACCTTTGGGTTTCCACTCTTCCATTTTTATTTCTGAATTTCAGAACAGTCTGGATTTGCCCAAAAATTCCAATGCAATCTTTTCTATGCTGTTCATATTAAAAATCACATTTTTAATATAATGTTTTTATATATATTTAAAAATCGCTATTTTTATACCGCTACTTTCTTATAAGAATCCTATTTTTACTTCATTGAAAATCATATTTTTATTTCGCTACATATATAAAAATAATATTTTTATATTCTCTATCTTATAAAAATCATATTTTTATAATCTCTGTTATATAAAAAACATATGTTTATAATCTACATATATATATTTAAAAATCAAATTTTTTTATGCAAAGATTTGAAAATCAAATTCTTTTTCTAAACTAAAAATTACAATTTTTCATCATAAACCTATACTTTCCACATATAAAAATCTATACTCTTTACCTAAATAAAGATATACCCTTTTCCTAAATAAATATATAAACTTTTCCTAATTAAAAATATAACCTTTACCTAAACAAAAATATAAACTTTATGTTAATAAAAACATCATATTTCATATAAATAAAATCGTATTTTACAAAACCTAAAATATAAAAACTTACGGTTATTTTTGGAGAGGGTGTCGGTTTGAACAACAGAGGGGAGGGGTCGGAGAGCTGCTGCGCAGCCCGAATCGCGACGGAGGAGGAGCAAGGCAGCGCTCTTATCATCGGCAGTGGACTGTGGGTCCCATCGTGGCAGGGGGTCGCATCGTTCTTGAATTGGGGGGGTTCCGCGTCGAAGCACTGGAGGGAAAGAAGGGAGGAGGGGGAAGCGTGGTCAGGCTGTGCGGCGGCGACTGGACAGGCTGTAGGGGCGACATCTGCGGAGGAAAGGGGGAGTGACGAGATTGAAGGAGAAAGGGGGCGGGTTTTCTAATTTTGACTGGGGAGGGTTGGTTTGACCGTGGGTATAAGGAGCATTAGGGTTATATAATTTAATTAATTATTATTTTATTCTCCTAAAAAGTAACTTCTTATTTTCAAACTCCAAACGGGACCCAACGACTGTCGCCCCTAGCTAATTACCCCCATTCCGAACACAATAGGATATGTTTCTCAAGCCAATTCGAATGTTACAACCAGTTTTCTTTCAAATTAAAATATAAATCAATGTATATTGAATTAGAACACACATTTCAATTTACCGGGGCCACATATTAACTCTAAAAATTCCCGAAAAATAATTACTAGCTTCGTATTGACGATACGGTCCTAACAAACTAATTTCATCAAATTCTTAGACTGTTTGAAAATGGCCATTTTCTGGTCGATCGAAATTGACTAAAACTGTTAAAACACGTTTTCATTTGCCACGCTCACATATTGATCCACAAAATTACGAATTTTGGAATCTAGCAATAACTTGACATCTCAGATCCAACAAAAGCGGTTTCATCGAAAACGGAGATTGTTTGCAAAATTTCCAATTTTTAAGGGCTATATTTTCCATAGTTACTATTCTGAATTTTCAACTGGGCATATCTTTTTATTCCCAGTATGAAATTTCATTTTTTTTGATTCGTTGGAAAGATATTCACAAATAGATTCAAATATTTTTGGTTTCGCCAAAATCCGGTTTATTTTGAATCCTATGCATTCATTTGAAATTTGAAATTGAATTTTCGAACTACCACACCATTTCCAATTCCTTTTATAATTAAAAATAAATAATTATATTCTGACTTCGATTCAAATAAATATATACGTTATAATTCTATTCAAAATAAATGTTCTCGTCGATATTATTTAAAATAAATCATTTTAAGTATTCCAAATTCACAAAAAAATCCAAAATAAATTTTTTAAATTGGTTCAGATTTTCCGGGTTGTTACATAACAATGAAGTCATTCAAGTTGCGGTATCATTACCTTCTAAACCTTGACTCGACAACATTCTTATCTTTAACATAGCTAGAAGTATGTTATGCCAAAACTAGGTACCAAATAAACGATTTCATAGGTTCCATGTATAATTCCTTTTAAATGTGGTTTTACAAACTATTTAATTTCTCAAATCGCACGCTTTCTAATTGCAACTCTTTTTACTTAATTTAATTATTAGTTAAATCTCTTTTAAGAACCAAAATACATTTGCTTATGGCAGCTCTCAAGTTAATTTGATTAATATAGATATCAATAGTAAGTTAATTAATTAATTAAATTAAATATCAGTTATAAAATGATTACTTAAGTTTAAAACATCCGTTATAAGTATTAGTTTACTTAAACAAAAAATTTAAAAATGATTAAGTAAGTTTAAAGCTTCCTTTATAAGTATAAGTTTACTTAAACGTCAATTTTAAAAATGATTAATAAGTTTTGATCTTCCTTTATAAATAATTAATCAATTTATGATGTTATTAATAAAAAAAATTGATTTAATTAAACCTTGTAAAAATAAAAATTTATTATTTTAAATTACTTTATTTAAAATAATTATAAACTTCCAAACCATAGCTAATTAAAAGATCAATTAACATAAGTTATTTAGTAATTGAAATAATAATTAATGAAACTACTATTAGTTAATTAAAATAACAGTTAACCTTAAAACACAATTATTAATTCAATAATAATTAAATCTTGATACACTTGTTAATCATGTAGTAATTAACTTCTAAATTGTCGTTAAAATAATCAATAATCAAAACATTCTTAACAAACTGATAATGCGTTCTATTTGAAATCCATACTTAAACTGAATCTAAATCAATAACTTGTTACATTGCTAGAAAAAAATTAACAATCCCAATGGTACTCAAATAACTATCATAAAATTCAATAACATATATATATAAATAATTTATACAGTCAGTTGATTGTTAGCAATCAATATAATCAATTGGTAGCTCAAAGCATGTTACAACTAGCAACGTAGCAAAGTTGTGATTTATTCTGCTAATCAAATGTTAAATAAAATCAATCAATATAATTATAGTGGAACGAAGTTTTATTTCAGCTGGTGTCAGTTGTAAATATTAATTATGAATAAATGTAATTAATTTATGTACTTATTAAATTTCAATAATTTTCAATCTAATAAATCTGACAAATAGCTTGACAGGTGTAAGCTATTTTGTGATGTGAAACCAATGTTGAAATCCATATGTCAAACGAACCAAAATTAGGAATATCCGCAAACAACTACGGTAGAGCAGTTTATGAATGTCTCCGTGGTGGGCTTGATTTTTACCAATGATTATGAAAATGTGAACTCCTAGCCTGTTATGCGTTGGAGAGACCATTTCTTATATTGTGTTGAAGCTATTTATATAGCGCAAGCTGAAACAGGTGTAATCAAAGGGCATAACTTGAATGCAACTGCGGGTATATGTGAAGGAATGATAAAGGCTGTATTTGCTAGAGAATAAAAAATCAAAATAGTAATTGGATCTCAAAATTTAACTTTAATTAATCAAAAACTTAATTATAATGGGATTGGACCTAGCCCATCACACATTACAAAACTAACAATGACTTTTCTCTTTAATTTCCATTTCCATATTGCTCATTCTTTTTCCTAATTCAAATACTTAATTGAATTTATATACAAATATATATATATATATACACACACGCACACACATACATACATATACATATACATACATACACACATATATAAATGTGTGTGTGTGTATAACCCACCAATACTTCGAAGGCCCAAGGTCCAAGCACTTCATAACCGAGCTTGAAAAAATTAAAAATTAATGAAAAACTATCAAACACAAAACATACATGTGCATATACATGCACATGTACATGACTTTAACTTGAAGTACCTTAAGACCACCATAATACATCGACAGCCGACTGCGTATCCTCACTGACCTACTCTTAGCCTCCATACTCTCTTACTTACTGAAAGCCTTGTTCTAACCGAATATGAAACTCAACTCACAAAGAAGTTGATCTAGAAATTCTTCGAGTATGGCCACATCGACCTACGGTCATCACTGCTTGACTCTACATTCACTGCTGCACCTCCTATGGCTAAACCCATAATGTTTGATCCCCTCTTTCCTCCATATGAACCGATCAAAGCTAGTCTACCCAAACAGATCACATAACCCTAAATCTACCTCCTCGGACCACCACAGGCTATTAACCCTTAATAGACCACTGCACAAGCTCTAATTCGATCTCTACCAATTTCATGGAAAGCCATTCCCTTCACCATTTACCAAATCGACAAGAATCGCTTTTATATCCAAAATCGATCAAATCAACATCCCTCTTCACATGCACACTAAAAATTATGGGGCTAAATCATTATTCAGGATGATCATCATGAATACATGATTCATTTGATATTTGCGTGTGTTAAAAACTATTGAAAATCTACTTCATATTGTATTTGAAAGTTTTCTAGAAGTATATTTTCCAAAAAATCAAAACTATTTTTATAACAATCTACATTCAAAAATACACAACTTGCTTTGATGACATGTCAAAAGTACCATGGTTTTGGAGATATTAAATTTTGAAACTCAACACCACATGGTTGAGTTTAATGGAGAGCTATTTTTCTCTGTTTACATTTTATAGGGTTTCTCCCTTTTCTTTCTTTCCAGGCTTTAGGTTGCTTAGTAAATGATTATTCCAAAATTATGAACATAAAAAAAGATAAATCTAACCGTGATTGAGTGTTTAAGATCAAAATCAACTGACTATATCATAAATTATAGCAAGAATGTTTTCTTTGAATAAAATAGTCCAGAGAGCTATATGTGCGTAGGTAACGGTTAATCAGCGCATATGGAAGCAAAAATCATCCACAGCTTATAGTTTACTATCTCTTAGAACTTGAATTAAGTTTAGTTTCCTTACTTTTAATTTCAAGATAGCTCCTTTCTAAACTTTGGTGTTTTCAAATCTTCTATCTTGATTTTATAATCTTCACACCTGAAGCTTCTATTTTATTTGCTTGTTTCTCTTCTTTTTACTTGTTTTCCCTTTTATTATTTTCTCTTATGATAATAAACTTCGAATTTTGGAAATGTACATGCTTTTGAGTGAAAGAATGAAACAAATATGAATATATAGAGATTAAAAAAGAAACATGTTCATTTTATAAGATTACACATCACTTCATTTTATCATCTTTAATTTTAAACCCATATCAATGTACTATATCTTGTAAAACATTGAAATAACTGTACTTAAGCTTACTAATTTTGTATAAAATTAATATATGTTTTGGGTGGGAGATTTGAAATTTATAGTAACGGCTGAACCTCCTAAACCCCACTTGGTTTTTTTTGTTTCTTGATCCTAATTTCTTCGAGTATTCTTCAATCAAATTTAAATTGGATTCTACCTCACGTGAAGCTTCTCACATTCCTTCTTATAAGGAGATACTACTGAAAAGTAATGGTATGAAATTCGAATAAATGTCTTCTTTTTCTTAGAGGAATTTGTATTTAATATCATGACAAGATTTTGAATCAAACAAATGTTGCTTTCGTTGTGGCCTCTTTGACCATTGGATTAGAGTTTGTAGAAACCCAATTAAATGTTTTAAATGTCAAAATTCAGGCCATAAGGGGTTTAATTGTAATTCCTCTCAAAAGAAAGTTCCTCGGGCAAAAATGGCTAGAAACGTAGTCCTTCTTCTTCCGTTTATTTCTAACAATGATCTGAGGAATTTAATTTCATGGGTAATGGTTTCAGTTGTCAGAGGCGCGTTTTTGATCTAGGATATTGAGCATATTTTGAAGATTGAGTTAAAAACATTCGGAATTGGAAATGGGATGTGAAGCATTTTGTTGATGATTTTCTAGTTAAGTTTCTAGCTTATTATTTCTCAAAGAAATTGATCAGTTCATTTGTTTTAGAAAGAGGTATTCTGAATTTTAGTAAGTGGAACCTTAGGATTGGTTGTTCCCTGTCTAAGAATTGGGAAACCATTAGGATTTGTGTCAAGAATTTTGAGATGATCAAGCGATTCTGTGTAAAACGGGGATGGTTAGAAGGGTGCAGGAAGACCTTTCGGAGACTGTCGATTTTACGTTTTTGTTAGTTAAGATTGAAATTTCTTTTAATTTTTTTGCCTTCTTTGTTAAAGCTATACACGAGGGATTATTATCATTAAATGCTCATTAAAGGTTCTTTAGTTATCCTAATGTCAAAATGAACTCGGCCCAACTTAAAGAAGGTGGTATTTCAGAAAGTTATGGATGGTTAACTCAAGAAATGGAAGCCAAAGAATGATCTGAAAGCCAAGAAGCACTTAAATGTTGTTGGTGTTGGTACTTCTGAAGTGCATGGAGGTGATGCTTTTGATTCAATCTCTGTTTCCTCTAATGCAATGGATGATGCAATCAAACCAAGAGACTTCTCCCGCGATATGTCATCTGAAGCTTTTGTGGACGTGGATTTGAATAGCTTCAAAACTCAGGAAATGCCAAATGAACCAGTGGAATAATTTTCTCATTCGCTTGAGCACACGAAGAAGTTGCAGAGAGTTCTGGCGTTGTAGAAAAAGGGAATAAGGTAGTGCAGGAATCCGATTTCACTCTGTTTCATAAGAGCATGAAGAGCCTTGCATCTAATCATCCTCTAAAAGGTAGTGTGTTCATACCTGATGTTTAAATAGTATTTCACATGATTAATTTTATGTGTTAGCCAATAATTTTGGATTTATTTTGAATAATGTTGATTTCGATGAATTCAAAAGGAAAGAATTAGAGAGAATTAACTCTATTAAATGATAATGATTTCATGGAATGTTAGAGGTTTAGGAAAATCCCTTAAATTCCTTAGAGTTAAAAATCTTCTATTTTCTTTGAAATTGGATATTGTGTTTATCCAAGAATCAAAAATTTCCTTCCCTGATAATAAAAAAAATCATCGCTTAGGAGGTAATTTTTTGGATGAGTGGATTTTTTTGATGTCACCGGCAGTGCTGGGGGACTTCTTGTTGGTTGGAATAACAACAAGTGGGAATTGAAGCATGAGATAAAAGATAATTGTTGTTTGCATGTAGCCTTAAGCTTTAAGTCTACTGGAGTTTTATATTTCTTTACTAATGTGTAAGGTTTACACAATAAAGAAGAGAGGAGAATTTTATGAGAAGAGTGTAAATAGTTTGAGAATTTGATACAAGGTCCTTGGCTGATTAACTGGGAATTCAATGTTACTAGACTTGCTTATGAGAGAAATAGAAGAGTTGATAACTACAGTGATGATATTGAAGATTCTAGTGATTTTGTTAGAGGTTGTAGCTTGATTGATCTTCCATTGTCCAATAGGAAATGTACTTGGAGCATTAGAAGGGAAGTCTCTACGTTGGTAAAGCTTGACAGATTCTTCATTAATCCAGAGTTCGAAGATTTGCATCCTTTATCTTCTCAAAAAGGGTTTGCTTTGATCATTTCAGATCACTTCCCTATCATTTTTTATTATCCTGATGGTTTAAGAAGAAAATCAATATTTAGATTTGAGAAGATGTGGTGTTCGAAGAAAGGTTTCGAAGAAAGGTTTCGAAGAAATGGTGAAACAACAGTGTACTAATCTCAACACTGTCAGATTCTGCTAGTTTGTTGCATAGGAAGCTGAAATTTTTGAGGAGTTTTTTTTAAGAAGAATAGAGAAGTTTTTGGAGAAAGAGTTGGTTGAAGGGGAAATTCTCAATCTTAATGTCTTAGCAGAACAAATACAACTTGATGATGTTGAAAAGTGTTCTTTGGTGGCAAAAGAGAAAGAGTTACTGAAAGTTAATTATTGATCAAGAAGAGATTTATTGGTAGCAGAGATCCAGAGGTTATCACATTAAAGGAGGAGATAGGAATACTGGGTATTTTCATAGGATTGCTAATGGGAAGGGAAGATCCAATCTTACTTGCAATATGTGATTAAGGATGATGTTGAAATTAGCAATAAAAAGGAGAAGAATGTTATGTTTACCAAATATTATGAAAAAATATTTTGGACTTGTCAGGACAATAGAATTGATGTTGACTGGAATTCTCTTTATCAAACTTCAGTAGACTTATCTTTCTTAGATTATAATTTTTCTAAGAAAGAGGTTCTATGTTCTTTGAATGACATGCCTAATGAAAAAGCATTGGGCCTAGATGGATTTCCCAACTTTTACTTCAAGCAATGTTGGTGCTGGACGAAGTAGGACATCATGAATTTGTTTAAGGATTTAGAGGGTGATTCTTTGAATTTCGAGAAGATTAGTTACACTGATGTAGTGCTTATTCCCAAAAAGGAAGGATGTTTGTTTCAGTGAGACTTTAGACCTATTAGCCTTCTAAATAATACTAATAAGTTTATCACCAAAGTACTAGCTAATAGGCTTAAGAAGGTGATGGACAGTTTGATCGATAAAGCTCAAACTACATTTATAAAAGGAAGATTTATTGTGGAAGCGGCTACCTTGGTGCAGGAAGTTGTTTCTTATTGTTGTAAGAATTCAATTCTATGTGCCAATTTAAAACTGGATTTTGCAAAGGCATTTGATACTGTTGACTGGAACTTTATTGTGGATATGTTGTGGGCCGGGGGTTTTAGTGAAAAATAGATTGGTTGGATAAAAGGTATTTTTCCAGCCAGCAAAGCAAATATTTTTGTTAATGGAATTGCTGGTAAAACCATTTTTTCTAAGAGAGGTCTGAGACATGGAGACCTTTGGTCACCTCTTTTGTTTGATTTAGCTGTAGATGTTTTCACTTAAGTACTCTATTTCAGTTGTTCCAATGGTATTTTGAAGAGTTTTGGGGAGGAGTTTGTAATGGATGGTATTACTTCGCTACACTATGCAGATGAGAGGATTATTTTTTGTAAGCATTGAAGTTCATATTATATGCATTTGAAAATCTCTTTGGGTTGCAGTTCAATTTTCATTTTAGCTTAGTGATGATTCGGGGATTGAAGGTGAAGTTGTTGACATGCTGAACTATAAATAGGGCTTTTTCCCACTGAATTATTTGGGTATGCTTATTAGACATAGGAAACTTTTGAAAGACGATCGGTTTTCAGTGATTAATAGGGTGGATGCTAAACTAACCAGATGGAAAGGTAGCTCACTTTCAAAAGCTAGAAGATTGACTTTAGTGAACTCTATTTTTTCTGTTGTTCCTCTATATTGGCTCTCCTTCTAAAAAATTCCAGACTGGTTAGTTAAGAAGATTGATGCCATTAGGAGGAGTTTTCTTTGGTCAGTAAAGCAAAATTCTAGTGCCATTGTCTGCCTAATATCTTGAAAACAGGTGTGTAAAACTAAATCACAAGAAGGACTGGGTGTTTTGCGTTTGAGAGATATGGATATGGCTCTTCTTTATAAATGTCTCTGGAGTATCTCTTCTCATAGAGAGGTTTTATGGTGTGAATGGGTGAACAATGTTTATTATAGAGTGTCTTTCCACTGTATGATAATGTTTGTCAATGTTCACAGTTTTGGAAAGGGATCTTGAGTTATGCTCATGTTTCCAGGGTTAACTTTAGTGTCCAAGCACATAATGGAAAGTGATGTTCATTTTGGTGGGATAGTTGGTTGCTTCCGATTTCCTTAGCTGTTGAATTTAATATTTTATATGATATTGCCAGAGACAAAATTCTTTTTGTTTGATATATTCAATTCTATGTCTCCTAGCTTGAAAATGGAAATTATATTTCAAGAAGGAAGAGCTTTGGGTCAATTGTTAAATCTTCTTAAACTTCTGGAGGAAGTGTCTTTGGTTGATTAGAGTGATGACTTTTGTGGAATAGGCACGGGTGTACATTTAAAGTCAGTAGCTGCTACACATTTTTGAGCTTTGCTCGAAGGAACTTTTTGGGTTTCTCTTTTTTGTAGGGACATAAGGAGATTCCCTTGAAAATCATAATGCATATGTGGATTATCATTCATGGGAAGTTGAATACTATTTCGATGCTTAGATAAAAACAGGAATATTGTTGAGACTTGCTTTTTCAATGGTGTTGATATAGAAAATCATGTGCATGTTTTTTGTTAATGTGATGTGGCTTTTTATGTCTGGACCAAGTGTTTAATTCAGTTGAATTAAGGTTAGAATTGAAGAGATGCTATGTAACAATCCAAAAATTTTAACTAATTTAAAACTGGAAATTTTGAATGTAAATTGAATTTATGGTTTAAATATGAATGACTAAATATAAAGTAAAATTTTAATTTATTTTTAAAATAAATGTTTAAGTAAAAAAATCGTTATTTAATTTTGTCAAAATATAACAGTATAAATTTTGGTATGAATTTACCAGGTTTTGTTATAACGAATTTTCAAGACACGTATTTATAAAACTATTTTTAACGCAATCTTTTCTGGTTCAATAAATATATTTAAATGTAGATAATAAAAATTAAATAATTATTTTGAAATATTAAATAATTTATGAACGTCGTTTGGTTTTGATAACTTTAATCATCGATTGTTGAATGACAAAACGATAGCCTAAAGGTAAGCTTTTGTGACATGTATAAGTATAACAAATTTGCAACACCCCAGAAGTGTTTCAAAACGAAACCATGTTCATGTTCCATGGTTTTGTAAGGAGGCTCATGGTTTAGAAAGGTGGTTTAGGAAGGTGCATCCATGCATGCAACTATAGCCTAAGAGTGAGACATGTGTCCTCTAAACAAAATACTTATGTGCCCTTACACCATTTTATATAAGAAGCACCCATTTCTCTTATTTTCCCCATCCTGTTCTCCTTCCTTTTCCTCTCCTTCTCCCCCTTGCTCCCTTCTCTCCTCTCGGCCTAAGTGCCACCACCAACAACCGACCATCCTCCTCCCCTCCCTCCGGCGCTGCCACCACCTCCCCATTTCCAGCCTAGACCCTTACATTACCTTCCCTTATGTCTCGGCTCCCCATCTCCGCACTCTCGGCTCCTGCATCCACAACCCGTGGGCTCACCCCCCTCCATAAAGCTCGTCCCCTCCCCTCCTCCTTTTATACATAAAAAAGAAATAAACACATATATATTATATTATATTATATTATTTTGTTAAAAAGATGGTGCGGGGAAATACTGTTCGTTAGCGTTCAGTTCCGATTAGATAGGCTCGCCTACAATATAGATTTAAGGAGCAATGCGAGTGAGAACTCTCTTTGATTTAATTTGAAATATTTATTTTATTTACAGTTAATTATTTATTGTAATAATATGTACGTAATGTTGAATGAATGGCTGTGTAGTTAACGACACTAATACACTGATAAGCATTGATAACTGTAACGCTTGCACATAGTTATAACATTGATTGATAATATTGTTACTAGTTGTTATGAATCTTCACATGCGATTAGTTATTGTTTGAATGTATTCACAAACCTATGACACTAAAGTTGTGGCATTATAAAGGTGATTAGTTAAGTCTTCCTTCCATATAAATATGATTTATATTATTTCAATATTAGGATAATGAAAAAAACGGAATTTTGGATTTTATATTCGAAACTGTTTAGAAATGAAATAAAAGTATTATACAAACAACTTTTATAAAAGGTGGGAACATATTTAAAAACAATTTTTACTATATATATGGTATGTGAAAGTTGAAATTGATTTTGAATAATGAATTTCAAAATTGAAGTTGAGTAAGGCATGTAAATGATGGTTTAAATTTAAACTGATTACTCTGATAGCGTTGTATAATATTTAGTTTGACTTTTGCAAATTTTGAAGTTCATCGGACTAATTTTTGAAAAATAATATTATTTTATTAATATTGTAATATTAAATTTTGAATTAAAATTGAATTTGACGATTAAAAATTGAAATATCATTTTCAAATGAGTTTATATATGTTTATAAAGGGTTATAATCATATTAGAGGTAAATCGGGCGAGTTTTTATTATAAGTCGTATGGTCTGAATATGACCAGTCGTGCTCCGGTAGTTCATGAATTTTGACCATAAACTTTAATCCTTTATAACTAATGCAATTCAAATCGGATTGACGTAAAACAAAAAAACGTTTTCTTTCTAATAAAAATAGTTTTCAAATGGAAAAAGAATTTTAGAATTCCGATCTATAGATTTCAAGTTATGTTTAACTCTATTTTCAAATAGAGTCGCAGTTTTGCAGTTCGATGAAATTAATTGGAAATCGAATAAAACAACCTTATAAAAATTATTAAAAATATGAAGGAAAAAATTGATAAATCATAATTATTTATTTGAAGGTAAGTTGAATTGAAAATTTTAAGTTTGATAATTTTAAAGTTATTTTGATTAAACAAGCTATTTAGTAACGCTTTTGCAACATTTTGTGGAAGTGATATATTTTGAAGTTTTAAACTTATTAATTACTTCTCGAATTTTAAAGAATTATTTTTAAATGAATTATTAAATAATTTTGGAAATGTACAACACTTAAACATATTAATTGCTATTTGAATTTTAAAGAATTATTTTTAAATGATTTATTAAATAATTTTGGAAATGTACAACACTTAAACATATTAGTTAGTAAAATCTAATTTATCTTAAAATAAAAAGGTTTTCCAATTATTAGTAAGGGTGGAAAATGGATGAAAGTGATCTTCGAATGTCGATATTTAATTCCAGAAAAATAAACATATATTATTCGTGGAATTTAAAAGGTAGATTTACCATTATTCCGTTTATAGCACTGGTTGAGTACAAAATTGATACTGAACACGAGTTGTATAGTTTCATCCAATTCTAATGACTTATGGTTTCAGTTTAATCTTTTGAAAATAAGGTTTTAAAATTTGGATTAGATAGAAATAGTGTTCAGATATTTGATATGGAATTCCATTGTTCAGCCATCTACTATCTGAGGAATTTGAAAAACATTTATTTTGTTATTCCACTTACAGGTGTTCTGTAACAACCCGTATTTTTTTATAATGTGTTATAACCATAAATCAAGACAGAATTAATTTTTAAGATAAGAATCTAGGGCAACGGGTTCTGCCATTACGTTCATCTCGAAATTCTGCTTGGAAACGAGTCCGAGTTTTCGAAAATCGGAGTCCGTATGACCAAGTTATGACCCTTCGAAGTTTTCAGAAATTTTCAAGTTCATAACAGCTTAGAATTCGAATTCAAATTTTGAATTCAAACCCCAGAACGGACTGGGTGGGAAATTTCCCGCCCAGGACCAGGACGACCTGGGGGTCGACTATAGTGTTGACCTGCCCAGGACCAGGTCGACCATAGAGGCGACCTGGGTGTTGACCTGGTTGCCGAGCCCATCCTTGAGTCAGAAATCACTCTGACGTTTCTAGTCCGATTTCAGCCTAAATTCGTTGGCCAGACCCTATATAAACAACCCCTAACTCTGGTCTCTCTATACAAATCCTCTCTGGCCTTATGCTGCTAAAACCCTGGTTGAAGAATTGCTTCTTCTCCAACAAGGCTACGTGTAGAGTATTGCTGTTTGGGGAATTTCTGTTAGACTCGAGATTCAACATCGCCTCTTTGTTTTCTAATTCTCTAAACACGATCTGTAAGCCCCAGTTACTTTTAGATCTAAACTTTAAACTTAATATGGACATGTTGTAAATTGAGATTGAACCTAAGTATGATAATTATCTTGGATCTATCATTGTATATCTTGGATCTATCATTGTTCATTTTAGATCTATTATTTTGGATCTACTATTTGTTCACCTTGGATCTATCCATCTTGAATCTTGACTTGTAGTAATACTTATATGAAATTGATTTGGGACTTATACATGTTGTAGATCTAAAACCCTTAATTAATGTCAATAATATTCATGCCTGTAATGAAACAATTGTTATTCACAAGTTTGGGGGTTATTATCTTATGTCAACTGTTACCATGACTATCACCCCATTTTGCCAGATTTGAAATTTGAGACCACTATTCCATATGCCAGTATTGTTGTAATCATTTATCTCAAGTTATACCACGTTTGACTTGTAATCACTTTTGCCACCGTATGCCAGTTCTTTCTATTTTATTCCCTAATTAGATTCGTTTGTATCAATTCGAGTTTACGTGCGATGGGAATGCGATTGGGTAGATTCGGCAAAACCTGAATTTACTATGAACTTGAAACATGAACATTGTTATAACTTGAACCTAGATATGGACATGAACTTGACATGAAAACTTGAACATGGACATGACGCTAGAATGAATTTGAAAATGGCCAACTTGAGGTTGGGTTGAGTTTGCAGTGTAAATCTGCCCGGGACCGCCCGGCAAATCCAGTGACTGCAAACAATAGGATCCAATGTGGGTAGTTGGTCATATCGCAATTAAAACCCGAGGTTAGACTATGTTGTGGTGTAAATCTGCCCGGAACCGCCAGGCAAATCCAGTGACCACAACAACTAGTCTAATGTGAGAGGTTGGGGTGCATTAATGAAACTAATGCCACATGATAGGGTTAATTCATGGACCACTTGAATATACTTAACCAATTTGACACAAAGATTTGATAAGGTTAAGTCATGAACTGCTTGAACACACTTAACGAACTTGATACATGATTTGGTAGGGTTAAGTCACGAATTTGAGTGACAACACTTAACCCATTAGAAACCCTAGTTACGCGGTCCTTTTCAGCAGTAACCCACTTAGATGTATCACGATACCCTGGGAATAGGTAGGGTGGGGCACGATTACTGGGCTGATTGTAAGCGACCAGAACAACGGCTGAGTAGGTGCGCCATTGTAGGTTCAAGCGGACTATGGTCGTGCACATAGTCCGGAGTTGAAAAAGCAGGCATTGGGCACCCGTAGGTTTACACTGTGCGTGCTTGATTCGTGTCGGTGGTTGGCACCATAGGACTTGATACACCTTATGGTGGACCTAACACAGGTGACTACATTTCGTGATTGGGCCGTATGACACAGACACACGACGAGCTAGAACTTGTACGGAGCCGATCGATTAGTAGATCGTACTGTAGGACCCTGTAATGCGTCATTTCATGATATTGGGCCAAGGTATCATTTCATGGTTAATACTTGACATGGGTTAGAATAATAGTACAGTTTGTGCAGTGAATCTTGAATATGCCATGCTAGACTTGATTTATCTTGCTATCTTAGTTATCATGCCAGACTTATCATCATCCTTATGTTTACTCTCCGTTTATTCATGTCTTGTTAACTTTACTAGTTTTATACTGAAAGTTACTAGGGCTTACCAGTCTTTATGACTGACCCTTTTTCTTTCGTCCCCCTCCCCCAGGTTCTCAGGGAGGAAACTCTAGCTCTTAGCTTGGATTTAGCTTGATCCTGTCAGCTCATGTACGGTTTGGTCTTGAGCTATGCTATGGCTGCACTTCTGCTATCTTTGGGGAATAATTTACTTTTGTTATCTTAAGTTTATGCTTCTTTATTTAGAACTTGATGTAATGACAATTGTACTTTGGATATATAAGGTTTTGATTCTTTCCTTTGAAAGTAATGAGATTTGGTTTTTAATTTCTACCGCTGCTTTATTTATGTCCTGTCTTGTGATATTTCTGTGCATGTTTACCTAGAAAATACTTCACCAAAACTAGTGCATTTCCTTTGTGAGTGACCCTAGTGGAGGTGGGGTGTTACGTTTGGTATCAGAGCATAAGGTTACCAGACTGGGCAAAAGTTTCACAAAAAAAAACTTTTTGAAACTATTTTCAAAACCATTTATAAAGAGCATTTTTCAAGAAAAGATCTATTTTTAAGAAAGGGCTATTCCCCAAAAGCCATTAGCACTTCCCTTTGTTTCCTCGTTTGAATCTTTTTCTTTTCATTTTTCAGCATGTCTGACCTTAACCTTCCTGAGGGAATACCAGTACCTGGATGGATCCAAAGGTACTTAGAAGCTAGGGCCAACGGCGCGGGCCCAGCAGACATCCCTCCTCCTCCTCCTCCAGTGGCTGCAGTTCCTCCTCCTCCTGGTAACCCCTTTGCCAAAATATGCAAAGACTTTAAAGCAATGGGCGGCAAGAACTTCGTTGGAACTGAAACCTTCGTTGAGGCACGAAACTGGCTAAAGGAGACTGAAGACTTGTTTGTTATCTTCGATGTGGAGGATCATAGGAAAGTTCAGTTGGCAGCATGGTTGTTGAAAGAGGAAGCTGCATTTTGGTGGGAAGTCACCAACGCTACCAGGCCAGTTGAGACTTAAGCAAACTTTAGAGAGAGGTTTGGGCTTAAATTCTAATCGTCAGCAGAAGAGAACCTTCAGATGGAGAGGTTCCTAGCACTCAAGCAAGGGGACATGTCTGTTAGGGAGTACGTGAATAGGTTTAACCAGCTTGCTAGGTTCGGGTTGGACTTGGTTAACACAGCTCAAAAGAAGGCTGTACGCTTTGCTCGAGGATTGAACGAGCCACTACACAGTTTGGCCATAACTCATATACCCATGGGGGGACCTTTGAAAGCTTGGTGGATATGGCCCTACTTCATGAGGAAGACAAGAATAGCAAGAAGGAGGTTAAGCCTAACGAGACTCAGAATAAGAAGGTTGACTACAAGAAGGGAGGCAACAAGAATAACAAGAACAACAGCAACAATACTAACAAACCACGTGAGACAAGGAAATGCAACTTTTGTGGTATTACGGGACATTTAGCTAAAGACTGTAGAAGGAAGAAGAGAAAGTTGGGTGAATGCTTTCATTGTGGAGAAACTGGACACTTCAGTAAGGATTGCCCTAAGAAGCAAGGACAAGGGCAAGGGCAGACCCAGCGAGCAGGACCTTCTGGAAGGCAGTTGCATGCTCTCAACACCACTCCAGCTCTTGGCTGAGGTAGTAATATTTCTGTAGAAAGCCTTGTTTACATTTCTGAATTTCCTGTTCGAACCTTATTTGACTCTGGCGCATCGCATACTTTTATTTCTTCTGATATTGTTGAAAATCTGCACCTAAGTACTAGTCTTGTTGAGGATCCCGTTAGTGTTTCAAATCCAATTGGGGGCTCCGCTCATTTATCTATGATTTGTGTGGATTTGAGGATTTCTATCTTAAGTGTAGAATTCACGTGTAATGCTTATGTTCTTGGATATATAGGATACGGTTTGATCCTAGGCATGGATTGGCTGTCCAATTATGGAGCCATTCTTGATTATGAACGAAGGGTAGTGAGGCTCATGACTCGCCTTGGTAATACCTTTGAAATTTCTTGTAACCCGAAGGGTCCGGTCATGTTGTGTTATCTAGAATCCCTTGACTCATCCATCGACAATTTGCAATCTGTAAGAGTGGTCCGAGAATATCCAGATGTCTTTGATGAGGTGAGGGGGTTACCCCCAAAATGCGAGATAGACTTCCGAATTTATCTTGTTGATAATGCCAAGCCAGTTTCATTGCCCGTTAGGCACATGGCCCCGCGAGAAAGAAGAGAGCTCAGTAAACAAGCTAAGGAGTTGGTTGAGAAAAAATTCATAAGACGAAGCATTTCTGAATGGGGTGCTCCGGTGGTATTCGCTACTAAGGTGGATGGTTCGCTTCGTCTGTGTGTAGATTATCGTGAGTTAAACAAGCTGACGAAGAAGAATAGGCACCCACTGCCAAGAATCGATGATTTGTTTGACCAGCTTGTGGGAGCATCTGTTTTCTCTCACCTCGATCTAGCTACAAGATTCCATCAGCTTAGAGTGGCTGAGGATAGCATTGACAAAACTGCGTTTAGGACTCCAGATGGATTCTTCGAATGGCTCGTCATGCCGTTTGGGTTAACGAATGCACCCGCGTACTTTGTAGATTTGATGAGTAGGGTGTTTCGGGAGTTCCTTAACAAGTTTGTGCTGGTTTTTGTGGACGATATTTTGATCTTCTCAAAAGATGAAGAAGAGCATGCTAGGCATCTCAAAGAAGTCATGGATACGCTTAGAGCACACCAGTTAAAGGCTAAGTTCTCCAAATGTCATTTTTGGAGAAAGGAAGTTCGGTTTCTTGGACATGTAGTTTCTAAGCAAGGCATAGCCGTGGACCCCGCAAAGGTAGTTGCGGTGCAAGACTAGAAAATTCCTAAGAACGCAACGGAGGTGAGAAGCTTTCTCGGTTTGGCGGGCTACTACAGAAGTTCATTAAGGACTTCGCTAAGATTTCAGCCCCTCTTACTAAGTTAACAAAGAAGAACCTAGCTTTTGCATGGGACATAGAGTGTGACGTTGCTTTTCAAAGGCTTAACAGAGCTCTTACTTCAGCTCCAGTTTTGGCATTACCCGACGGAGGCAAGATGTTTACGGTGTACACAGATGTGTGCGGCATGGGATTAGGCGCTGTCCTAAGGCAAGATGGAAGAGTGATATGCTACGGGGGCAGACAACTTAAAATTCATGAGAAAAACTATCCCATACATGGCTTGGAGTTGGCCGCGATTGTTTTTGCGCTTACGGCTTGGCGCCACTATCTTCTAGGTGAAAAGTTCGGGTTGTACACTGATCATAAATCACTTAAGTACCTCTTTTCGCAAAAAGATTTGAATCTAAGGCAACAGAGGTGGATGGAATTCTTGGCATCATGTGACTTCGATATAGCTTATACCCCTGGCAAGGGTAACGTGGTGGCAGACGCGCTAAGTAGAAAAAGGTTGACTTTGAGCCCCTTGTTTATTGAAAGGAAAAGCCTTGAGTTTATAGCAACCTTTGATTTTACACCTGCTGTTGAGTCATTGGTTGTTACGCTAGCACCTCTTGAGTTAAGACCTATACTCCTAGATCAAGTAGGGACTTCACAGAAGGAAAACCCACAGATAGTCGAAATCATGGACAAGCTGATTAGTGGTGGGACGTCAAGTCACCTCGGTAGGTATGCCATAGATGACAAGGGATGGCTAAGGCGTGATGGAAGGCTATGTGTCCCACAAGTGGGAGACTTAGTAAGGAAAGTCCTCAAGGAGGCGCAACACTCGAAGATGACCATATATCCTAGAGGGGATAAGATGTACAGGGATATGAAATGCAATTTCTTTTGGCCTGGAATGGAAAAAGACGTGGCAGAGTTTGTTTCGAAGTGCATGGTGTGCCAACAAGTAAAGGCCGAGTCAAAGGAGCCCCGTAGGCTATTACATCCTTTGGAGGTTCCGCAATGGAAATGGGAGAGCATCTCGATGGATTTCATGGATGGACTGCCTAGGTCAAGGAAGGGAAATACTAGCATATGGGTCATAGTTGATAGACTCACGAAAAGTGCTCACTTCATTCCGGTGAAAAGCAAGAGGACCGCATCATGGCTAGCATCTATTTACCTTCGAGAGATAGTACGGTTGCACGGTGTTCCTTCTAGTATAGTTAGTGATTGTGACTCGATTTTCACTAGCCAGTTTTGGAATAGTCTGCAAGAAGCAATGGGTACGCGACTGAGTTTAAGCACGGCCTATCACCCACAGACGGATGGTCAAACCGAAAGGGTAAATAAGGTACTAGAGGATCTCTTGAGACTATGCATTCTTGATTTTTGTGGTACTTGGGAAGACCATCTCCCTCTCGTGGAGTTTTCATACAATAATAGCTACCAAGCTAGCATAGGAATGGCACCGTTCGAAGCCTTATATGGAAGACCGTGCAAGTCACCAACTTTTTGGTGGGAGACGACAGACAGGCTTATACTTGGGCCAGACATGATAAGGGACACTTCTGAGAAGATTGAGTTGATACGAAGGCAGATGAAAACGGCCCAAGATAGACAGAAATCTTATGCGGACAAGGGAAGGACAGACCTAGAGTTCGAAGTCGGAGATATGGTCTTTATAAAAGTTTCTCCTTTACGCAATGTGGTTCGTTTTGGAGAGGTTGGAAAGCTAGCACCAAGGTTCGTAGGACCGTTCCGTATCACTTAGAGGATTGGGCAAATGGCCTATAAGGTAGACATACCCGAGAAGCTGACCCGAGTACACAATGTCTTTCATGTCTCGCATCTCCGAAAGTGCTTACATGAGTCGGCTGAAGTGGTTGAGCCAAGCATCCTTAAAGGCGTAGAAGTGGAAAAAGAAGCAACACTGAGGCGAGTTCCGATTCGTATCTTAGGAATAGAGATCAAGAAGCTTAGGAATCGAGAAGCCAAGCTAGTTAAAGTACAGTGGAGTGAAGCCCAAGAAGACGCAACTTGGGAAACCGAGGAGAAGATACGCGCACTTTAACCATTTCTTTTTGAGGGTACATTCTCTATCTCTTTTCCTATAAACTTGAAAACCTTTCGTATCATGCTTTTACTACCTATGTTTGCCTTGTTATCATCTCGATCTTATCTTGAGGAGCTTAGGTAGAACCATATGGATGTAAACATGTGATTGAAACATGTTATGGTTGATGTTTGCAAATGGTTGCAAGTGTTTGCAAGTAATTGCTAGTGGATGCATGACACACATTAGGCACTAGATCGGTTCAGTCACATTTTCATGTTGCATATGCATGAGTGCTTATACTTGTACATGGATGAAACTTGATATGCTACCACTTGGATGTTGCATATGAATGAATGTTATGTACACTCATGTAGAGATTATAAATTATGTTAGGAATTTGCATACAAGTTGGACTCATTACACTAACATATTTTGCATAAAGGAGGTTTACTGAATCAGTAACCGCCTGATCTTTTGCATTAGATAAGTACATATACACACACTTACTACATATGTTCATACAGCACTAGAAATCTTTTAAGGACAATGGTTGTCTGTGAATGATGTTTTGAGTAGATGGATGATTGGACGGTAGGATATATTCTTTCCAACTTAGAGATTTCGGGGACGAAATCCTTTAAGGAGGGGAGAATGTAACAACCCGTATTTTTTTATAACGTGTTATAACCATAAATCAAGACATAATTAATTTTTAAGATAAGAATCAAGGGCAACGAGTTATGCCATTACGTTCATCTCGAAATTCTTCTTGGAAACGAGTCCGAGTTTTCGAAAATCGGAGTCCATATGACCAAGTTATGACCCTTTGAAGTTTTTAGAAAATTTCAAGTTCAGAACAGCTCAGAATTCGAATTCAAATTTCGAATTCAAACCCCAAAACGGACTGGGCGGGAAATTTCCCGCCTAGGACCAGGTCGACCTGGGGGTCGACTATAGTGTCGACCTGCCCAGGACCAGGTCGACCATAGAGTCGACCTGGGTGTCGACCTGGTTGCCGAGCCCATCTTTGAGTCAGAATTCACTCTGATGTTTCTATTCCGATTTCTGTCTAAATTCGTTGGCCAGACCCTATATAAACAACCCCTAGCTCTAGTCTCTCTACAAAAACCCTCTCTGGCCTTATGCTGCTAAAACCCTGGTTGAAAAGTTAGAGAAAAGGGATTGCTTCTTCTCTAACAAGGCTACGTGTAGAGTATAGTTGTTTGGGAAATTTCTGTTAGACTCGAGATTCAACATCGCCTCTTTGTTTTATAATTCTCTAACCATGATCTGTAAGCCCCAGTTCCTTTTAGATCTAAACTTTAAACTTAATATGGACATGTTGTAAATCGAGATCGAACCTAAGTATGATAATTATCTTGGATCTATCATTGTATATCTTGGATCTATCATTGTTCATTTTGGATCTATTATTTTGGATCTACTATTTGTTCACCTTGGATCTATCCATCTTGAATCTTGACTTATAGTAATACTTATGAAATTGATTTGGGACCTATACATGTTGTAGATCTAAAACCCTTAATGCCCATAATATTCATGCCTGTGATGTTGAAACAATTGTTATTCACAAGTTTGGGGGTTATTATCTTATGTCAACTGTTACCATGACTATCACCCCATTTTGCTAGATTTGATATTTGAGACCACTGTTCCATATGCTAGTATTGTTGTAATCATTTATCTCAAGTTATACCATGTTTGACTTGTAATCACTTTTTCCACCGTATGCCAGTTCTTTCTATGTTATTCCCTAATTATATTCGTTTGTATCAATTCGAGTTTACGTGCAATGGGAATGTGATTGGGTAGATTAGGCAAAACCTGAATTCACTATGAACTTGAAACATGAACATTGTTAGAACTTGAACCTAGATATGGACATGAACTTGACATGAAAACTTGAACATGGACATGACGCTAGAATGAATTTGAAAATGGCCAACTCGAGGTTGGGTTGAGTTTGTGGTGTAAATCTGCCCGGAATCGCCCGGCAAATCCAGTGACTGCAAACAATAGGATCCAATGTGGGTAGTTGGTCATATCACACTTAAAACCCGAGTTCAGACTATGTTGTGATGTAAATCTGCCCGGAACCGCCCGGCAAATCCAGTGACCACAACAACTAGTCTAATGTGAGAGGTTTGGGTGCATTAATGAAATTAATGCCACATGATAGGGTTAAGTCATGGACCACTTGAATATACTTAAACCAATTTAACACAAAGATTTGATAGGATTAAGTCATGAACTGCTTGAACACGCTTAACCAACTTGATACATGATCTGGTAGGGTTAAGTCGCGAATTTGATTGACAACACTTAACCCATTAGAAACCCTAGTTACGCGGTCCTTTTCAGCAGTAACCCACTTAGATGTACCACGATACCCTGGGACTAGGCAGGATGGGGCACGATTACTATGCTGATTGTAAGCGACCAGAACGACGACTAAGTAGGTGCGCCATTGTAGGTTCAAGTGGACTATGGTCGTGCATGTAGTCCGGAGTTGAAAAAGCAGGCATTGGGCACCCGTAGGTTTACACTGTGCGTGCTTGATTCGTGTCGGTGGTTGGCACCATAGGACTTGATACACCCTATGGTGGACCTAGCACAGGTGACTACATTTCGTGATTGGGTCATATGACACAGACACACGAGCTAGAACTTGTAGGGAGCCGATCGATTAGTAGATCGTACTGTAGGACCCCGTAATGGGTCATTTCATGATATTGGGCCAAGGGATCATTTCATGGTTAATACTTGACATGCGTTAGAATACTAGTACAGTTGGTGCAGCGAATCTTGAATATGCGATGCTAGACTTAATTTATCTTGCTATCTTAATTATCATGCCAGACTTATCATCATCCTTATGTTTACTCTCCGTTTATTCATGTCTTGTTAACTTTACTAGTTTTATACTGAAAGTCACTAGGGCTTACCAGTCTTTATGACTGACCCTTTTTCTTTCGTCCCCCCCCCCCCAGGTTCTCAGGGAGGAAACTCTAGCTCTTAGCTTTGATTTAGCTTGCTCTCTGTCAGATCATGTACGGTTTGGTCTTGAGCTATGTTATGGCTGCACTTCTGCTATCTTTGGGGAATAATTTACTTTTGTTATCTTAAGTTTATGCTTCTTTATTTAGAACTTTATGTAATGACAAGTTGTACTTTGGATATATAAGGTTTTGATTCTTTCCTTGAAAGTAATGAGATTTGGTTTTTAATTTCTATCGCTGCTTTATTTATGTTCTGTCTTGTGATATTTCTGTGCATGTTTACCAAGATAATACTTCACCAAAACTAGTGCATTTCCTTCGTGAGTGACCCTAGCGGAGGTGGGGTGTTACATGTTCGCTGATTAAGAGAATTGGTATCTAATATAAGCTGATGTAATTTCCATCTAAATCTTATATCCAATATCAATTGCTTTTGGTTTAATTTGATCTGTGGATTAAAAGATATGTTTAAATTTGTGAAACTTACGAATAAAACTTTAATAAAGATTTAAACAAGATTATGGGATTTAAAGGAACTTCGGGTTAAAAGATTTTGAGGAATGAATCTTTGAATTTGAAGGAAAGGGTTTTTATTAAAAGATAAGAAGGTTAAAAGAAGATTTTGATTAACCAAATTTAAGTAAAGGGTCCTTGATTAACATCTGATACAATCCATAATTGTTTTTAAATTGTGCTTATTATTTGGAAAGATCGAGGTCAGATCTGTACCATTCCGAATAATTATATGACATAATGGAGCAAACTGAAGACCACGGTTGAAGATCGGGAATCTTCACATTGAATGGATTACTCGTTGATGTCTCAGTTGGGCTGTACACCCAATATAAGGTTACCTATAGCAGTGGTCCATACGTACTTGTAGATTCTTCGGATTCGCAAGGGCCTCTCTCCTTCATGTGACGAGGAATAAGATGCCTTCGGTTTTGTTCTGACCTAGAACGAACTTGTATGGATGTGCATCTGACAGTGTCTTTTGTAATGTATTGATCGGTTTTTACTAAAATATTTTCAATTGGTGGTGGAGAATTTATTATCTTAGCTTGATACTTGTAACAACCCGTAAAATCTGGGCCAGTTTAAAATTTTTATTTTGGCAGTTTTAGCTGAATTTGGATATTTAAAATGAATTATTTTAAATAATATCGACGAGAAATTTATTTTGAATATAATTCGAACGTATATATTATACGCGTCGTCGTTAGAATATAAATAATTATATATAATTATAAATAGAATTGAAAATGGCGCGGTAGTTCGATAATTCGATTTCAAACTTCAATCGAACATACCGGGTGCAAAACAATCCGGATTTTAGTGAAACCAAAAATAATGGGATCTAATTGTAAATATCTTTCCAACGAATCCGAAAAATCGAAATTTCCTAACGGGAATCAAAAGATATGTCCAGTTGAAAATTCTGAATAGTCGCTATGGAATTCAGGCCCTTAAAAATGGACATTTTGCAAATGACCTCGGATCTCGACGAAACCACTTTTGTTGGATCCGCAGTGTCAAGTTATTGCTAGGTTTCAAATTTCATAATTTTTCGAATCAATATGTGAGCGTGGCAAAGGAAAACGCGTTTGACCGGTTTTAGTTGATTTTAATCGACTAGAAATTGGCCATTTTTCAAACGGTCTCTGAATTCGATGAAATTAGTTTTGTTAGGACCGTATCGTCAATACGAAGCTAGAAAATATTTTTCGGGAATTTCTAGAGTTAGTATGTGACCCCGGTAATTTGAAATGTACGTTTAAAATTCAATATAATGATTTAAATGAAAGTTCAACGGAAACTGATTCAAATGATCGAATCAATCTACGATACCTATCCCATTGTGTTCGGAATGGGGGTGAAACGCTATGGACGACAGGCGGTGGGCCTCGTTTCGAGGTCGTATGAAAAAGTCAACTTTTAAGTAAATAAATAAATTATATAATAAAAAAAATATATATATAATATAATACCTCCCTCTCCTTATATCCGCTCAGGCCCCCCCCCCCACGTTTAAATCAATTCAAACAAACAAAAAAAAAAAAAGAAAAATGGAGGGCGCGAGGCCGCCGCCGCCCAGGCCATCACCGCCTCCCTCGACCGGCCACCCTCCCCCCCCATCGCGTCACCTGTCCTCCGTCGCACCAACCCCGGTCAATGCTACAAAAACCACCGCGCCCTCCTATTCTCAGACCCAGAAACCGATCTAAACTCGCCCTCCTCCCTGGCACCTCCACCGCCGCACCGCACACCCTCCTCCCCAAACGCTGGAAAATAGCATCGCCGATTTGAAGCTCCTCCGCCTGTCCCCACCTCGTTATCCTCCTCTCCGATTTAAAAAGCCCCTTTCTTCGAACCCTACCTCGCCAACCACGCTGGATCCTGCGCCGCCGATTGCTGCCTCCGACCACCAGCGAGCACAGCCTCTCTCCTCCCATTTCGATTCGCAGTGAGTATTATAATTTTTAGGTAATAAAAACTATTTTTTTTTTTTTATGAGTGATGAAAACTGATTTGGTTTATTTAATTATGTATACATTAACGAGATTTTTTCATATAAAATATGATTTTTTATATTTTTAGAATAATAAAAGTAGGATTTTTTATTTATGTAAAGTATTAAAAATATGATTTTTATATTTTTAAGGTAGTAAAAATACAATCTTTTATATTGGAGTGAAGTAAAAATAGAATTTTTATATATTGAACTTCGATAGAAAAATAGAATTTTTATATATTGAACTTCGATAGAAAAATAGAATTTTTATATATTGAACTTCGATAGAAAAATAGAATTTTTATATATTGAACTTCGATAGAAAAATAGAATTTTTATATATCGAACTTCGATAGAAAAATAGAATTTTTATATATTGAACTTCGAAGTAAAAATAGAATTTTTATATATTGAACATCGAAGTAAAAATATGATTTTTATATATTGAACATCGAAGTAAAAATTCGATATTTTATATATTGAATAGCGAAGTAAAAATGTGATTTTTACGTATGTAGTGAAAGCAGCAACGAAGGTGACAAAAAGGCGAAACGATGAAGACTTCTGCAAATGAAGAGCCGTGGAGCTAGGATAGCTATCTGTGAGAATTTCTCACCTTTCAATTTCTTTTCTAGTTTTATATATACTAGGATGCAGACGGTGCTTAGTAGCACCCGACACAATTGTCCACAGACCATGGACTTGTTTGTTTGGTTGCATAGATTAGTTGAATTATTTGTTTGAATTGAATTGTTTGGTGAGGTGAAATTGATTTGATTGATGTGTGAATGGCGTGGGCCTTCACTAGACCGGGGATAAGGCTAGGCCTCGTCCCGTTTCTAGTATCGTGCCGTTATGCCGCCGAAATTTTCTAAAATGTGTTAGAAAAATAAAAATATCATTTTATTTAAAGAATGAACTTAATAGAAATTCATATGTTGGAATAAAATGTTTTGTCGTTAAAAATATAATTTTTAACGTGAATGTGAATAAATAAATATTCATTTACAAACCAGATGGTTTGTTTATGTACACTTATTTGAATGACATTGATTGGGTCGATAAATTTTACACATCGCCCAACTGCACAAATAAAATATGTGTCTGATTGTTTTGAAACCCCACACGGGTGTTAGGATGAAATTTGAAGTTCACTCATCCTGATTGATTAAATATGTCGATCGATTGATTGACAGGCTGTTATAAGCGTTAGATATCTATATTTGATGCTTATACAGTGTAGTGCACTTTGGTTGATGGTTGATCATTTTTCAATGCTGTTATATACATGTGTTGTGTGAAAATCCATATAATTAATTTTATGTGGTAATTGATTGGGCCTCATTCCAGTTTTAAAATAGAAATATTCGAAATAGAATATTTAAAAATAGAAATTTATGAAGCCGTGTTGATTAGATTGACGCCATTTTGACGTGAACGATATTTATATCGATTTTATTCATTTTAAAATGAATATTGAAAAGTGATTTCGAAATCGAATATTTTGAAATGAATTGAATTGAAAACGATTTCGAAATGAATTGAATTGAAAACGAATTCAAAGTGAATTGAATTGAAAGTGATTTCGAAATGAATTGAATTGAAAACGATTTCGAAATGAATTGAATTGAAAACGAATTCAAAGTGAATTGAATTGAAAGTGATTTCGAAATGAATTGAATTGAAAACGAATTCAAAGTGAATTGAATTGAAAGTGATTTCGAAATGAATTGAATTGAAAACGATTTCGAAATGAATTGAATTGAAAACGAATTCAAAGTGAATTGAATTGAAAGTGATTTTGAAATGAATTGAATTGAAAACGAATTCAAAGTGAATTGAATTGAAAGTGATTTCGAAATGAATTGAATTGAAAACGAATTCAAAGTGAATTGAATTGAAAGTGATTTCGAAATGAATTGAATTGAAAACGATTTCGAAATGAATTGAATTGAAAACGAATTCAAAATGAATTGAAAGCAAATTGAAATGAATTCAAATTGAATTGAAATTTGAATTGAATAGAAATGAATTTTGAAACGAATTTAAAACTATTTATATAATTCGTTTTAAATAGAAATCGACGAAGTATATATTATATATATTATATATATAATATAATGGCCTGAATAGAACGCGCCGCGCCGCGGCAGTTCGTGAATTTCGACCATTTATTTCAAACGGACATTGCGGGAGATCCGACCGTCGGATTCTCCTAAAACCGGAACCGTTGGGTTCGTATCGAAAAGAGCTTTCTAATGAATGTTAGAAATTTGAAATCTAACGGTTGGATTTGGAGATACGTCCAAATCAAATTCGAAAAAGGTCGCTGTAAGTGCAGTTCGATGGCCGTTAATGGAAATCGACTGTACGGGCCTTGATAAAATTATTAAAAATAGTAATAATTTGTGTAAAATCATAAGAAATGATTTGTGAAAGTTTGGGATGAAAAACTCCATATTTGAAAAGATAAAAATAGATTTTTATCGAAATGAACTAGTCTTGAACTAGAATTATAATTCTATTTATTTTTAAATAAATAAATTGAATTTGAAATGGTTTTGAAAATAACCAAAATTTCCAATGATTGCATTGGAGTGGATTTGAATCGAAATTGTCTTCGGAATATTTCGATGTTGGAATTCGTGATTATACAGGTGTTGTTATGGAAATTTGAAAGATATATATTGATATCGTTATTTCCAATACGACATTTGTGAGTCGTAGAATTCGATATTGAATATAAGCCGATATATTTTCTATTCAGAGCCTTGTATTGAATATCGAATGTGATTTGGGTTTGTCGTGAATGGTGTCTTCACTAACACTATTCTTGAACCCAGTTGAGAAAAGATTAAATCTTTTTATTTAGATTTAATGAAGTGTACCAATTAAGTAATATTTAATTGGAATTGAATTGATATTGATTTTTGGGTTTATCGTGAACAGTGTTTTAAATAACACTTGTTCTTTAACCCGATAATTAATGGAATGTGATTTGGGTTTGTCGTGAATGGTGTCTTCACTAACACTATTCTTGAACCCAGTTGAGAAAAGATTAAATCTTTTTATTTAGATTTAATGAAGTGTACCAATTAAATGATATTTAATTGGAATTGAATTGATATTGATTTTTGGGTTTATCGTGAACAGTGTTTTAAATAACACTTGTTCTTTAACCCGATAATTAATGAATGTGATTTTGGGTTTATCGTGAACCGTGTTTTAAATGACACTGATTCTTTAACCCAGTTAACGATTAAAACTGAGTGGAGTTTTAATGAATCTTTAATTAGATTGAAATGGTCGAAAATGGAGTATCACCAGTTTTGCTCCAGGCGATAGTTAAATCTTTAATTAGATTTGAACATGAAATGGTAATTGAATTTACCGATAACACCGTGGTGTTAAATATGAAGTATTACCAGTTTTACTTCATGGGATGAATAGGTTGGGATTGGGAAATTAAAACAAATAATTACTTCGGTAAGGTTCGCTAATCCCGACTAGTTTGAATTGATATTCAAAAGTTGATTAAAGAATAAATTCAAGAATTTATCTTTGATAAAATTAATGGGAATCTTTCCCTATGAATGTGAAATTTAGAAACTAACTGTCGGTTAGCTAAGCAGAAGGGTTTTCTGGATATTGATCTGATGTTGGTTTCGGCCTTCGGGGTTAATATTTGGGGAATTATTCTCTTGATTAATTTATGGTTAGTGACTAATGAATTGGAATGAGGCGTATGTTGTGTTTGTGTAACACTTATTTAAAATATACGCGAGTTATTCGGAAAGACCGGGTTTATCCCATTCTGAATAACTGATACGACGATAAGTCGAAGATGAAGACGATGGTCGAAGACCGGAGGTCTTCACGTCGTTTGGGTGATAACTGATGATCTTGATTGGGCTGTACACCCAAGAAGATGGAAACAGTTAGTGATCGTCCAGACGTACTTGGAGATCGATGGATATGCGGGGTACTAGGTGCTCCCGGTTTCGTTCAGACCCAGAACGGACTTGTAAATGGACTGTGTGTCTGACATCGGATTTCACCCTGTGTGACTGATATCGGTTGCATAGGATGGTTTGCCTGTGTGGCATGCTAAGATGCAAATGATCAAGGCTTCTGTTGAAAAGCAAAGTCTTGTGGTGATGATCAAAGCACGGCCTTTGTGGCGTAGCTTTGTGTAACGTTTACCTCGCGTGTTTCACACCAGGTATGAACCAAAAACGGGAGACGGACCTCAGGGAGGGCATGCGTTTCTTCCTAGTTAGAAGTGGCGTCAGTGGTTTTACACGCCCTGACGAGTTTGACTTATGTGGTTGTTGCTGTTGCGAGGCGCCTCGGATTGATCGGTCGTTCTCGAACCGATGGAGTCATTTAGTTGGCTCGTTTACGCCCCATAGGGCGGAGAAACGCATGTTCAGGCATTTTAATCCACTCCGTGTGGACCGGCCCTGACGATCCAAGGGTCACTCGAGCTCTGATCCTGAGACTCGGACTAGGCAGTCTCGAATCGGTTGAGGACTATCTTTTGCCTCGATTCATAGACGGAAATCCAATTTCCAAATACGTAACTTTGCGGTTTTATTTGTAAACCTATATATGGCGACATAGTGGCATGGGACGCTCATGTCGCCTATGATTGATACTTATGATTTGAAGTTGTTTTATACACTATGCACTTATAATAGTATCAAATGATTTGTTTTAAACGTATCAAGCATTCTTTGGCTGTTATAAGGGAAAACCCTATCCTCCGGCTTGCGTTGCATTGTGTGATAGGACCTGGGTCTTATAACAGCTTCATTTTTCTTTATTTAGCATTGCGTTGTTAGTTTATGCACTGGTATTCTTGGGAGGAAACCCGTTCCGTGTTATACGGCGTGGTCCCTTGATTTACCTAATGATTTAAAATAAAGATTAACTGTTTTAGTTCTCACACCAGTCACATGACTGACCTGGAGTTTATTGTTTTAACCTAAACTCTGGGTGCCCCTATTTTGACACGGGCAGCTAGTAGTTTTGGTTTTGCAGATTTATATTCACAGGATCCTGGTTTACAGCTGGAATGATATCCAGAAAGCTTTGTATCCGTATATCTACTTCTAGTTGTGTATTGTATTACTTTCCGCTGCGATGTATTTAAATGTAATTTAAATCTCTGATATTTCTGTGTAATAATTATTCATTCATACTCTGTATATTCTTGTAATCTGATGCATTGTTGTAATAAGCAATGAAATGTTCTTCTGTATGCGTTCTGCTGTGGTTTGTTCTCGAACTATCCGGCGCTTTCCTTTACGGGGAAGTTACGGGTTTTCACAGTTGGTATCAGAGCTTTGGTTTACAAAGCTCAGAGAACAAGACACATTAGAACCGTACGAAAGAATTCATCAGATATTGGATTAGTAATATCCAATGGGAATGACTCGTTAGAGATAGGATCAGTAGTATCCTAGAACGAGTGTGAAGAGTATATTTTTCAAATGAAAACAATTTTTGTTTTGAAAATTTAAATCAATTATTCGTATTTGATTATCTATTTATATTGATGTGGACAATCCAGTATATATAGATTTTGCGTATACGTCTGATCCGCGTGTATTCGAAATTTTATTATACTGGATATATATAGAATCATACTCTAATCGCCCGGAGATGATTCAGATGATGAGGCATCATCATCAGTGTTTATATTCGAGCGACGAAAGTGAGATTTCTATATATTTCCTATTGGCTGGTGTGAGAACCAAAATTAGATAGGGCCTATTGTTGTGATTTGGCATCAAAAATCTGATTTTTGTATATATATCAAATTACGAATTTGAGACTCTAATTCACTAATTGATTGATGTTTGTGTTGTTGGTTCATTTGTTTGCTAATTTTGAACCATTATGCCTAATTTGATCGAATATTGAATTGTATTGAAAATTGGTCGCATTTGCTTGCATATACATATATATCATTGAACAGGTCATAGCAAGGAGGCTAGAGCAGAGAATAAAATTTGTTTGCCCGACAAATAGGTACATGTTTACTACATAATTTCCTGTTTTTTTGGGTGATGATGATTTTGTGAGCCTATTGGCTAGCCGCTTGGCTTTTTCTTTTTCTTTTTGAGATCTGAAGGACCGGGGAAGCTATTTGAAATTCCCCGATGCTCCCGGTGCAGGGGAGGTTATGGCGAAATTTTTCAAAAATTTAGGGTGTTAGCCAAATTTTTGAAATTTTAGAAATTCTCAGAAACTGAAAAGTTGGGGAATGGAAGCCAGGTCGAGCGTAGAGTTGATTAATCAAACCACTTTCGACTTTGTTCCTTTTCGGGGACGAAAAGTTTTAAGTGGGGGAGATTGTAACAACCCGTAAAATCTGGGCCAGTTTAAAATTTTTATTTTGGCAGTTTTAGCTGAATTTGGATATTTAAAATGAATTATTTTAAATAATATCGACGAGAAATTTATTTTGAATATAATTCGAACGTATATATTATACGCGTCGTCGTTAGAATATAAATAATTATATATAATTATAAATAGAATTGAAAATGGCGCGGTAGTTCGATAATTCAATTTCAAACTTCAATCGAACATACCGGGTGCAAAACAATCCGGATTTTAGTGAAACCAAAAATAATGGGATCTAATTGTAAATATCTTTCCAACGAATCCGAAAAATCGAAATTTCCTAACGGGAATCAAAAGATATGTCCAGTTGAAAATTCTGAATAGTCGCTATGGAATTCAGGCCCTTAAAAATGGACATTTTGCAAATGACCTCGGATCTCGACGAAACCACTTTTGTTGGATCCGCAGTGTCAAGTTATTGCTAGGTTTCAAATTTCATAATTTTTCGAATCAATATGTGAGCGTGGCAAAGGAAAACGCGTTTGACCGGTTTTAGTTGATTTTAATCAACTAGAAATTGGCCATTTTTCAAACGGTCTCAGAATTCGATGAAATTAGTTTTGTTAGGACCGTATCGTCAATACGAAGCTAGAAAATATTTTTCGGGAATTTCTAGAGTTAGTATGTGACCCCGGTAATTTGAAATGTACGTTTAAAATTCAATATAATGATTTAAATGAAAGTTCAACGGAAACTGATTCAAATGATCGAATCAATCTACGATACCTATCCCATTGTGTTCGGAATGGGGGTGAAACGCTATGGACGACAGGCGGTGGGCCTCGTTTCGAGGTCGTATGAAAAAGTCAACTTTTAAGTAAATAAATAAATTATATAATAAAAAAAATATAATATAATACCTCCCTCTCCTTATATCCGCTCAGGCCCCCCCCCTCCCCCCACGTTTAAATCAATTCAAACAAACAAAAAAAAAAAAATGGAGGGCGCGAGGCCGCCGCCGCCCAGGCCATCACCGCCTCCCTCGACCGGCCACCCTCCCCCCCCCCCCCCATCGCGTCACCTGTCCTCCGTCGCACCAACCCCGGTCAATGCTACAAAAACCACCGCGCCCTCCTATTCTCAGACCCAGAAACCGATCTAAACTCGCCCTCCTCCCTGGCACCTCCACCGCCGCACCACACACCCTCCTCCCCAAACGCTGGAAAATAGCATCGCCGATTTGAAGCTCCTCCGCCTGTCCCCACCTCGTTATCCTCCTCTCCGATTTAAAAAGCCCCTTTCTTCGAACCCTACCTCGCCAACCACGCTGGATCCTGCGCCGCCGATTGCTGCCTCCGACCACCAGCGAGCACAGCCTCTCTCCTCCCATTTCGATTCGCAGTGAGTATTATAATTTTTAGGTAATAAAAACTATTTTTTTTTTTTTTTATGAGTGATGAAAACTGATTTGGTTTATTTAATTATGTATACATTAACGAGATTTTTTCATATAAAATATGATTTTTTATATTTTTAGAATAATAAAAGTAGGATTTTTTATTTATGTAAAGTATTAAAAATATGATTTTTATATTTTTAAGGTAGTAAAAATACAATCTTTTATATTGGAGTGAAGTAAAAATAGAATTTTTATATATTGAACTTCGATAGAAAAATAGAATTTTTATATATTGAACTTCGATAGAAAAATAGAATTTTTATATATTGAACTTCGATAGAAAAATAGAATTTTTATATATTGAACTTCGAAGTAAAAATAGAATTTTTATATATTGAACATCGAAGTAAAAATATGATTTTTATATATTGAACATCGAAGTAAAAATTCGATATTTTATATATTGAATAGCGAAGTAAAAATGTGATTTTTACGTATGTAGTGAAAGCAGCAACGAAGGTGACAAAAAGGCGAAACGACGAAGACTTCTGCAAATGAAGAGCCGTGGAGCTAGGATAGCTATCTGTGAGAATTTCTCACCTTTCAATTTCTTTTCTAGTTTTATATATACTAGGATGCAGACGGTGCTTAGTAGCACCCGACACAATTGTCCACAGACCATGGACTTGTTTGTTTGGTTGCATAGATTAGTTGAATTATTTGTTTGAATTGAATTGTTTGGTGAGGTGAAATTGATTTGATTGATGTGTGAATGGCGTGGGCCTTCACTAGACCGGGGATAAGGCTAGGCCTCGTCCCGTTTCTAGTATCGTGCCGTTATGCCGCCGAAATTTTCTAAAATGTGTTAGAAAAATAAAAATATCATTTTATTTAAAGAATGAACTTAATAGAAATTCATATGTTGGAATAAAATGTTTTGTCGTTAAAAATATAATTTTTAACGTGAATGTGAATAAATAAATATTCATTTACAAACCAGATGGTTTGTTTATGTACACTTATTTGAATGACATTGATTGGGTCGATAAATTTTACACATCGCCCAACTGCACGAATAAAATATGTGTCTGATTGTTTTGAAACCCCACACGGGTGTTAGGATGAAATTTGAAGTTCACTCATCCTAATTGATTAAATATGTCGATCGATTGATTGACAGGCTGTTATAAGCGTTAGATATCTATATTTGATGCTTATACAGTGTAGTGCACTTTGGTTGATGGTTGATCATTTTTCAGTGCTGTTATATACATGTGTTGTGTGAAAATCCATATAATTAATTTTATGTGGTAATTGACTGGGCCTCATTCCAGTTTTAAAATAGAAATATTCGAAATAGAATATTTAAAAATAGAAATTTATGAAGCCGTGTTGATTAGATTGACGCCATTTTGACGTGAACGATATTTATATCGATTTTATTCATTTTAAAATGAATATTGAAAAGTGATTTCGAAATCGAATATTTTGAAATGAATTGAATTGAAAACGATTTCGAAATGAATTGAATTGAAAACGAATTCAAAGTGAATTGAATTGAAAGTGATTTCGAAATGAATTGAATTGAAAACGATTTCGAAATGAATTGAATTGAAAACGAATTCAAAGTGAATTGAATTGAAAGTGATTTCGAAATGAATTGAATTGAAAACGAATTCAAAGTGAATTGAATTGAAAGTGATTTCGAAATGAATTGAATTGAAAACGATTTCGAAATGAATTGAATTGAAAACGAATTCAAAGTGAATTGAATTGAAAGTGATTTTGAAATGAATTGAATTGAAAACGAATTCAAAGTGAATTGAATTGAAAGTGATTTCGAAATGAATTGAATTGAAAACGAATTCAAAGTGAATTGAATTGAAAGTGATTTCGAAATGAATTGAATTGAAAACGATTTCGAAATGAATTGAATTGAAAACGAATTCAAAATGAATTGAAAGCAAATTGAAATGAATTCAAATTGAATTGAAATTTGAATTGAATAGAAATGAATTTTGAAACGAATTTAAAACTATTTATATAATTCGTTTTAAATAGAAATCGACGAAGTATATATTATATATATTATATATATAATATAATGGCCTGAATAGAACGCGCCGCGCCGCGGCAGTTCGTGAATTTCGACCATTTATTTCAAACGGACATTGCAGGAGATCCGACCGTCGGATTCTCCTAAAACCGGAACCGTTGGGTTCGTATCGAAAAGAGCTTTCTAATGAATGTTAGAAATTTGAAATCTAACGGTTGGATTTGGAGATACGTCCAAATCAAATTCGAAAAAGGTCGCTGTAAGTGCAGTTCGATGGCCATTAATGGAAATCGACTGTACGGGCCTTGATAAAATTATTAAAAATAGTAATAATTTGTGTAAAATCATAAGAAATGATTTGTGAAAGTTTGGGATGAAAAACTCCATATTTGAAAAGATAAAAATAGATTTTTATCGAAATGAACTAGTCTTGAACTAGAATTATAATTCTATTTATTTTTAAATAAATAAATTGAATTTGAAATGGTTTTGAAAATAACCAAAATTTCCAATGATTGCATTGGAGTGGATTTGAATCGAAATTGTCTTCGGAATATTTCGATGTTGGAATTCGTGATTATACAGGTGTTGTTATGGAAATTTGAAAGATATATATTGATATCGTTATTTCCAATACGACATTTGTGAGTCGTAGAATTCGATATTGAATATAAGCCGATATATTTTCTATTCAGAGCCTTGTATTGAATATCGAATGTGATTTGGGTTTGTCGTGAATGGTGTCTTCACTAACACTATTCTTGAACCCAGTTGAGAAAAGATTAAATCTTTTTATTTAGATTTAATGAAGTGTACCAATTAAATAATATTTAATTGGAATTGAATTGATATTGATTTTTGGGTTTATCGTGAACAGTGTTTTAAATAACACTTGTTCTTTAACCCGATAATTAATGGAATGTGATTTGGGTTTGTCGTGAATGGTGTCTTCACTAACACTATTCTTGAACCCAGTTGAGAAAAGATTAAATCTTTTTATTTAGATTTAATGAAGTGTACCAATTAAATGATATTTAATTGGAATTGAATTGATATTGATTTTTGGGTTTATCGTGAACAGTGTTTTAAATAACACTTGTTCTTTAACCCGATAATTAATGAATGTGATTTTGGGTTTATCGTGAACCGTGTTTTAAATGACACTGATTCTTTAACCCAGTTAACGATTAAAACTGAGTGGAGTTTTAATGAATCTTTAATTAGATTGAAATGGTCGAAAATGGAGTATCACCAGTTTTGCTCCAGGCGATAGTTAAATCTTTAATTAGATTTGAACATGAAATGGTAATTGAATTTACCGATAACACCGTGGTGTTAAATATGAAGTATTACCAGTTTTACTTCATGGGATGAATAGGTTGGGATTGGGAAATTAAAACAAATGATTACTTTGGTAAGGTTCGCTAATCCCGACTAGTTTGAATTGATATTCAAAAGTTGATTAAAGAATAAATTCAAGAATTTATCTTTGATAAAATTAATGGGAATCTTTCCCTATGAATGTGAAATTTAGAAACTAACTGTCGGTTAGCTAAGCAGAAGGGTTTTCTGGATATTGATCTGATGTTGGTTTCGGCCTTCGGGGTTAATATTTGGGGAATTATTCTCTTGATTAATTTATGGTTAGTGACTAATGAATTGGAATGAGGCGTATGTTGTGTTTGTGTAACACTTATTTAAAATATACGCGAGTTATTCGGAAAGACCGGGTTTATCCCATTCTGAATAACTGATACGACGATAAGTCGAAGATGAAGACGATGGTCGAAGACCGGAGGTCTTCACGTCGTTTGGGTGATAACTGATGATCTTGATTGGGCTGTACACCCAAGAAGATGGAAACAGTTAGTGATCGTCCAGACGTACTTGGAGATCGATGGATATGCGGGGTACTAGGTGCTCCCGGTTTCGTTCAGACCCAGAACGGACTTGTAAATGGACTGTGTGTCTGACATCGGATTTCACCCTGTGTGACTGATATCGGTTGCATAGGATGGTTTGCCTGTGTGGCATGCTAAGATGCAAATGATCAAGGCTTCTGTTGAAAAGCAAAGTCTTGTGGTGATGATCAAAGCACGGCCTTTGTGGCGTAGCTTTGTGTAACGTTTACCTCGCGTGTTTCACACCAGGTATGAACCAAAAACGGGAGACGGACCTCAGGGAGGGCATGCGTTTCTTCCTAGTTAGAAGTGGCATCAGTGGTTTTACACGCCCTGACGAGTTTGACTTATGTGGTTGTTGCTGTTGCGAGGCGCCTCGGATTGATCGGTCGTTCTCGAACCGATGGAGTCATTTAGTTGGCTCGTTTACGCCCCATAGGGCGGAGAAACGCATGTTCAGGCATTTTAATCCACTCCGTGTGGACCGGCCCTGACGATCCAAGGGTCACTCGAGCTCTGATCCTGAGACTCGGACTAGGCAGTCTCGAATCGGTTGAGGACTATCTTTTGCCTCGGTTCATAGACGGAAATCCAATTTCCAAATACGTAACTTTGCGGTTTTATTTGTAAACCTATATATGGCGACATAGTGGCATGGGACGCTCATGTCGCCTATGATTGATACTTATGATTTGAAGTTGTTTTATACACTATGCACTTATAATAGTATCAAATGATTTGTTTTAAACGTATCAAGCATTCTTTGGCTGTTATAAGGGAAAACCCTATCCCCCGGCTTGCGTTGCATTGTGTGATAGGACCTGGGTCTTATAACAGCTTCATTTTTCTTTATTTAGCACTGCGTTGTTAGTTTATGCACTGGTATTCTTGGGAGGAAACCCGTTCCGTGTTATACGGCGTGGTCCCTTGATTTACCTAATGATTTAAAATAAAGATTAACTGTTTTAGTTCTCACACCAGTCACATGACTGACCTGGAGTTTATTGTTTTAACCTAAACTCTGGGTGCCCCTATTTTGACACGGGCAGCTAGTAGTTTTGGTTTTGCAGATTTATATTCACAGGATCCTGGTTTACAGCTGGAATGATATCCAGAAAGCTTTGTATCCGTATATCTACTTCTAGTTGTGTATTGTATTACTTTCCGCTGCGATGTATTTAAATGTAATTTAAATCTCTGATATTTCTGTGTAATAATTATTCATTCATACTCTGTATATTCTTGTAATCTGATGCATTGTTGTAATAAGCAATGAAATGTTCTTTTGTATGCGTTCTGCTGTGGTTTGTTCTCGAACTATCCGGCGCTTTCCTTTACGGGAAAGTTACGGGTTTTCACAATACTCTTCTTGGAGATGTATAAGATCGAAGGTTGTATAGTTAGTAATTATCAATCATATGTTATAAGATGACAGTGTAGCATACTAAGTGACGAGCTGTTGATGATCAATGCATGGCTTAGTTAAGCGTAGCTTTTTGTAATGTGACTTCAACAAGCCTCACATCTCGGAAAATGGTCAAAACAGGAAAAGTGTTGTGAGGATATGGGTTGTCATCTCTTTTTAGATAAAAAGTGTACTAGGGTATGGATCCTAGGTATTACTTATGTGGCAACTTCTACTTATGTGGTTATTGATGATGCAGAATCTCAGTTAAAGGTTGGTAATAATCGGGAGATGACACACTTAGGCGCGATCTAATTGACTCAGTTAACAGATGGACTGACCTTGCATTAACAGAGAGCCTGTTTGGTTCTCGAGACATCCCTCTACGAGCCATAGGTAAGGAAGTTCCTTAGCCTGGTCATTCGTCGGAAACCTATTCTCCACAACGAGCTCTATATGATTTCAATTGTATACTATTATGTCAACATAATGAGATAGGAATTATGCTAGCAAAGATTGATACATTTACTTGTGAAATGATTTTCACACTATGCACTAATAATAATATTAGAGGATTTTTTTTACCTATCAAGCATTTTGTTATCATAAGGAGAAACGTCGCCCAAGTATGCATTTGCATTATATTTGTGCCACGAGACTTATGGTAGCTTCATTTCTCAAAAATTATTGTGAATTTTTATTTACTGGTATTCACAAGGGATAAACTCATTCTGTGTTGTACAACATGATCTTATGATTTACCTCACTTTAAAATAAACGTAAACATAATTGCTTTATTTCCCACACCAGTCCCATGACTGGCCTAGAGCTATTGTATCTTCACGTAAAATCTAGGTCCCCATAAGTTTCTACACAAGCAGCTAGTAGTTTGATTTGCATATTTAGCTTTGGAGTTAGTAGAAACAGGATTCAGGATTGGAGTTAGAGCTATATCTTGGATCATTATTCATCCGCTAGGAGTTTATATACATTTCTTTCCGCTTTGTTTCTGTTGTAATATGATAATCATTGTAACTCTGATGTAAAATTAATTTTATGATAACAAAAAGTTCTTTTATTTCTGTTCCAATGTGTAAGTACCCCTAACAATCCATTTTTATGAACGGTTTGAGTCAGTTTAATTACCGTTTAGAACTGGGCAAAAAGGTGGGTTGTTACAGAAATTGGTATCAGAGCTTTGGTTGTTACAAAGCTTTGGGGTATGACTCATTAGAACAGAAGAAAAGGACTCATCAAATATAGGATTAGTAATATTCTGTAATGAGTAGAAATAAGAGATAGAGTTAGTAATACTGTAGAATGAATTTATGGAGTACTATACAAGAGAGAGCGTATTTTCATACAAAAATGGTTTGGTTCTAAAAAATAATATTTTTTATATATAAAAGAATTTACATTGAAGTATAAATTAGGACCAAAACTATTAAGTATTAGTGATCTCCCCCGAACAAATTAGTTACGATAGTTAAAATATTAATATGAGTATCTAGTGATTAAAATTTCACAAGTATATTTGTATGTAATTGTAATTAGGATACATAATCCAAGTGGGAAAATCTTTGTACGTCTAATAATTTGGTTAAAAATATGTTTGAAAAATAATTAAACTTGGATTAAATCTTAAATGTATGAATTGAAATAGAAACGATCGACGAATTTAGACAGTCGATACATATTAAGGAGTTTGAATATGAAAGGTAAACTATAAGTATTGGAACATAGACTTATTTGAGAATAATTTCGACTTGCCTAAAATTTTCATTAATAAGTAAATCAAGAATAACCTAATATAGGTTAATGATAATTCTAAAAATTCAAATAGGGATACCCAACAATTTTTTGTAGTCAACGAATTCTTAAATATATTTGAATAATAAATAAAATACTTAGAGTACAAATACCTTGTAAATTAAGTTTCACAATTTGACTAAGGGGTATTCGGAAATAAAAGGTTATCTATACTAAGGTACTAAGATAATTTAAGTTGTAAAGGTAGTATAGGCTAAATAATGATATTTTTGGGAATTTTTGAAATCTACAACAAAAAAATAGGGTTCACAAATTTAGACTCATTGGTAAATTAAAAATAAAAACCTAGAAAATGATTCCTAACTCTTAAATTCTTTGCTAATTTTAGGGAGGTAAACCGCTTAGTGTTAGACAGTGCTTAGCACAGTTTACCACTGGAGATGATTGTAGCAGCTCCGGTTCTAACTCGGAGGGCTGGATGTTTGACCCACCTAGCAATGCTGAGTCGAGCAACATGAAGCCAGAGGCTTCTCCACCTCGAGAGCCTAAGGATCCAGCACCGGTTGATGATATTATAGAGCTGCAACCGACGACGATATTTACGATTCAGACGTTAATGATCACATTGTTCGAGAGATGGGCACTACTTTTAAATATGATGAGATGAGGTATTCTGATGAGGATGCACAGCTTTTAGCAGGACGATGATGTAGAGATGTTCCAGGGTAAGGATATTCCCCTGGATGCGATGATGGTTGATCAACAAGACGACGTTGAGGAGCAAATGGGTGAGTTTGATTGTACAGACCCGCAAATCCCCACCCTTTGAACCGACCATAAACCACACAGGTCTGACCCAAAAAGTGAAAATCTACGAATACTTTAACTTTGGGCATACAACACATTACAACAGATAACAGAAGACTTTTATAACACTATAATAAATGTTACATCAGAGTACAGAATATACATATCAGAGTACATTGGAATATAATTACAGCGGGAGATAAATACAAAAAGAAAATGTAATTTTACTGCAACAGAAGAACACAGCGGAAGACTCTCTATCTCTGGACACAGCTTTAAGCTTCAACCCAGAACCCTGTTTAATATATCTGCAAAAATAGCTACTCGACTGCCCATGTGGAAAATATGGGCACCCGAGTTTGCTAGTGGACAAACTACAGGTCAGTCATGGGACTGGTGTGAGAATTCTACTTAACCTATATAATATAATAAGGCTAATCACAGGACCACGCCACTTTCGCGGAACGGGTTTTCTCCTAGCCAGTGCATGGCTAAAGTAAATCGTCAAAATAACGCAATGCTTTTTAGAAAAATGAAACCATTATAAGACCCAAGTCCCATCACACAATGCAACGCAAACCAGAGGATAGGGTTTTACCTTATAATGATCAAAAGATGCTTGATACGATAAACACGGTATTATATAATAATAGTGTGCAACCAAATTGAAATACATCAAAGTAAATGTATCAATCCTAGACGGCATGAGTGCCCCATCCCACTATGTCGCCATATATAGGTATACAATCAAAACCGCGTGATGTCGTATTGGAAATTTGGGTTTCCATCTGAGTCAAGGCTAGGGAGGAGATCCTTACCGATTCGAGACACTCTAGCAAATGCCCCAGGATTGGTACTCTGTCCAACCCTTGGATAGCTGCAGGGCCGGCCCACACTTACTTTTGTGGATTAGTTATGCCTGAACACACGCTTCCCGGTCCCTTTGGACCTATAATACGGCCAGTGGCGACCGCATAACCCGAGGCCTCAAAAAATCCAACAACCACAATGAATAAATGCCAGCGCTGGTAGGTCCCTGGCACCACTCTAGCTAGAAAGAAACGTGTGCACTCCCTGCGTTCCCTTCTCCCGTTTTAGACTCTACCGGGCTGTGAGGCTCGCGAAGTCACGATATACACAAAGCTATGCCTAAATAGACTGTGCTTTGATCATCAACCACAAGGCCTGCTTTTCAACAAAGCCTTGATCAATTGCATCTTAGCATGCCACATTGTCAGACTCTACCATATCATTGATCATCTACCAATATATATATAACCTCTAAGCTCATACGTCTTAGAGAAGGGGGTTAAGTGAAGAATACATTCTCCACCACCAAACAGAAATATATAATCAGTAGCGTTCAACAAATACAGTAGAAAAGAATACAATGTCAGACACGCAATCCATTTACAAGTCCGCTCTGGGTCTGAGCGAAACAACGTGTCCGTCGATCTCCAAATACGTTTGGACGATCATTACCAAATACCTTGCCTTGGAATGTACTGTCCCAATTCAAGATACCAGTCATCATCATCCCAACGATGTGAAAACCTTCGGTCTTCTACCACCGTCTTCATCTTCGACTCTTGATCGTCGTGATGATTATTCAGAATGGGTTAAACCCGGTCTTTCTGAATAACTCGCGTATTTTGTGATTAAAAATCAAATATTGGAAAATCACACATTATGTCACATTCCGACCCCGAATATTCTTTTAATAAGATATTCATATTAAAAGATTTTCATAAATTTTATCAAAGATAAATTAATAAATTAAATCATAAGTCTTCCTTAAAAGATTTATTAAAAATTCTGAATTTGATTTAATATCAAAAATCATTTTCACAGATCATTTATTTTAAAGAATAAATCTTCTTTTAAACGGGTTAAAGAACTCGTGTCATTTAAAACACAGTTCACGATAAACCCACAAATCAATTTCCTAAATATGGAATTCCATAGAAATCAATCAGTACATAATCGATATAAATTTCTGTATCGGACTAACAATATACATGGAATAACGGCAAAGCCTCTTAAATTCCATATATAATATCGGTCTTCTATTACAGAAGCCCATCTCGATTATTACCAATAGAATTTCCACTTAATTCCAATTTAATATATATTAAATTGGAAAACTAGATTTTTAGAAAATGCTTTTGTTAAATCCATAAAATAGATTTATAAATTCCAAATAATAATTTCAATGTAAATTGGATTAAAGGACAAATGTCATTTAAAAACACCATCCACGATAAATCCACTTCACATCTCAATGTATCTCATATCATGAAATATAATTGCAAATTCTAATAATCTTAATTAAAGGATTTCCCTTTAAATATTAATTCATTATTAAGAAAATATATTTTAAAATAATCATTAAAATACTCTTTATACAAAAGATTCTAATTGGAAAGTATTCTTCATATTACATATTTTTATCTTTTACACATATTCTTTATCTTAAAAATATATTTAACTAAAATATCTTTTTATGAAAATATATCCTTTATATAAAAAAATTCTAGTGTAAGAATACTCTTATTCAAAAGATCATCTGAATCGAAATGCGACTCAATCATTTACCATATAATTTGGATTATATGGATTTCACACACATCATATATACGACAATAACAATATAATCATCAAATCATCCATTCCATCCAAAGTGTAAATTCCACTGCGTAAGCGTTAAAATTAAATAATAACGCTCATCGCAGCCTGTCGATCTAACGATCAACATACAACTAAATATTGAGATTAGTGTATGTTAATTTTCATCCCAACACCCGTGTGGGGTTTCAACCAACAAACAAATAATAAATTATTTGTGCACTTGGGCGATGTGTGAAAATTATCGACCCAATCACATAAACAAGTCAGGTAACTTGCCTATGGCAGTGTAATACACAATATATGACACGATGATAAAAATATCTCTTTTATTCCTGTTCTTTTTATCGCATGTAAAATGTCAATAAAAATGTAATCTTTATTTCTATTCTTTTATCGCATAAAAATGATGATAAAAATATAATCTTTATTTCAATTCCTTTCATTGTAAATAAATGAAAAGAAAAAATGTAATCTTTAAATTCCATTCGTAATAGGGGATATAAATAATATCACAAAATATAACTATTCATTTCATCCTTTATTTGCAATAGAGAATGCAAATAAAGATTCAACCTTTTTATTTGATGTTTATTTACATAGAGGAATGTAAATTAAAAAAAAATTAACTTTTTCATTTCATAATTTATTTGCATTAAGGATTGCAAATGAAAATATTTCTTTTATTCTCCTGTTTTATTTGCGTTGAGTGAAGCAAATAAAAGTGTAATATTAAATTTCTAGTTTTATTTACATCAAGAAATGTAAATAAAAGAACAACTCTTTATTTTATGTTTTATTTACATCAAGTGAAGTGAATAAATAATTAAAAATGTAACTTTTATTTTAATGCTTTGTTCACATTTAAAACATGCAACAAGAATGTATCTTTTGTTTTTAATAGATTTGTTTGCATCTAAATTTGCAACAAAATGTAATTTTTATTTCTTGTTTGTTTGCAACTGAAGTTGCAAACAAAAATGTAATTTTATCTCCTTTGTTTTATTTGCATGATAGAATGCAAATAAAAATACATATTCTATTTTCTATATTTCGTTTGCATTGTAGAATGCAAACAAAAATGTAATTTTTATTTTCTTGTATTGTTTACATTATGAAATGTTAACAAAAATGTGAACTTTGATTTCATGAAATATTTGCATTGAAAATGCAAATAAAAATAAAAATGTACTACTTTAAAATCATGTTATATTTGTGTTGGAGAACACAAAAATGTTCTTTTATTTTTAATGTTTTATTTGTGTTTAAGAACACGAATAAAAAGACCATTTTAATTTTCTATGTTATATTTGTGTTTGAGAACACAAACATAAAGGATCATTCATTTTCTATAATGTAATTGTGTTTGGGAACACAAATAAAAAGGTTCGTTCATTTTCAAAATGTATTTGCATAAGTGAATGCAAATAAAAGAATAAATTTTACTTTAATATATATATTTGTATTCGTAAATACAAATAAGAGAACAAGTTTCATTTTTAAATATATATTTGCATTTTTAGATGCCAACAAAAGAACAAGTTTATTTTTAATGTATATTTACATTGGGAAAATGCAAATAAAAGAATAATTTTATTTTCAATATACCTTTGCATTGGTGAATGCAAAATAAAGAACAACTTTTTATCTACAAAATATATTTACAAATATAATGTAACTTCTGAAAATAATTTCTTATTTACATATAAAAATGTAAACAAACATTGTGATTTCCAAAACATGTCTTTTTTTTATTTACATAAAAATGTAAACAAAAGTTTTACTTCTAAAATGAATTTTAATTTACATATGATATGTAAACCAAAATGTGATTCTTAATCTTTGATTACATTAAAAATGTAATCCTTTTTTTTTTTTTTTTCATTTTCATTACATATAAATGTAATCTTTTTCTCATTACACATATGGATGCGATCTTTTCTATACATTACAATGAACAAAATTTCAATAAAAATGCAATTTTAATTTATAAACTTTCCATTGCCAAAAATGAAAATAAAAATAAAATCCATTTTATCTTCATCTTTACAATGAAATCTAAATCACATTAAAAATGTGATTTTTTTTATGCAAAGTCTTTCTATTGAAAACAATGGACACATAAAAATATGATCTTTTTACGTTGCTTCTTTTTATTGAAAACACTTATTACATTAAAAATAACATTCTAATGTTGCTTCATTTATTGAAATAATATTACATTAAAAATGAGATTTTTTAATGTTGCTACTTTTATTGACATCAAAATGACAAATAAATTATGACTTTTGATTGAAAACTAATTTTACATAAAAAAAAGAAATCTTTTGTTTTCATTCTTTTTAATGAAACAACCTCATATTAAAATATATTCTTTTTAATCATTCTTTTTTTTTAATGTAAACAAATTCACATTAAAAGATATATTTTCTTGGTCCATTCTCTTTAATGTAAACAAATAAAGATATATTTTATTCGTTGTGCCAATTTCTATTATAAGGTCAACAAATAAAAATAAATATTATTTGTCGACCAAATTCCATTGTTAAATCAGCAAATAAAAATAAATATTTGTTTGTCGTTTAACTTCTATTGTTCATTTCAGAAAAATGAAAATAATATATTTTAATAATATAAAATAAATCAGAACGTCTAGATCTAAATAAAATATGTTTTAAATCTAAATTTAGATTTAATTTTCCAACTGCAATTGAAACTCAATAATATATGCAATTTAAAGGTGGATCTAATCATAACATGAACAATAAACACACCACAAGCAACAATCAACCATTTATTTACATACAACATTTCAGATCTGAATTAACATCATCACACAATTATTTTAGAGCAAGAAAATAATTTAATAATGAATTAAATAATGAAAATTTGAATTCTCACATTGAAATTTGGCTGAAATTCGAATGTCTCCTTTTCAGCTGCGGTCTGCGCCATCGCGAAGCTCTTAATTTTGTGATTCCAACGCAATTTACGGTTCGTCAAACGGACCTCGTATGAAAGAGTTATGTATTTTTAAAGATCGGACAAATAAAATAATTAAATAATAAAATAATATAAAAAAAGAAATCGGGACCTTTCTTCCTCACGCAACACGCCGAACACCCATGAAGCCGCTCCTCCAATTTCTGGTCGCACCCCCTTCTGGCCATCTAGCATCCGATCCAACACCACCACCGCGACCGCCATGTCGAGAGCCACCTACACCATCAACCCCGTCGAACTCGGCCTCTCCTAGGGCCCACAAATAACCCATAAACGCAGCACCTTCTCAGCCAAAATCCGCAAAATCCGTGCACCAAAATCCAATCTTAACCGTATAGATTGAAAGGTCTCTGAATTCTCTTCGATTTGGTAGGTCATACGTCGATTTTCGTTGAGCGGATCAAAAGTTATTGAGGTTTGAAAATCGGACAATTCTGGCTATCGAATTCTGGCGGCGGCTGGCCATTAGGGTTTCGGATTTTTTATATTATTTTAATGTTTTAATTCCGAATTTCGTGAAATAAAGTGGAATTTTGGACTTTCTCGGATTTGGGCCTGCTTACTGTCGATCTTAATGTTTTGAGGCCTTCTAAACGCGATGGGCTATGTCCCGGGCTCCAATTCTGATGTCTGTACGGTTTTTTTCGGTTTTAATTGAAAATACAATATTAAATTAATTATTTAATTCCTACCGTACATTTAAATATGCCGGGGCCACATACGACCTCTAAAAATTCTAAAAAATATATTTTTAGCTTTCTTATGACGATACGAATCCAACAAAATTATTTTCGTCGAATTCTGAGACTGTTCAAAAAATGGCTATTTTTAAGGCGTTTTAAATTTAACTGAAATAGTCAAAACACATTTTCTTTTCCCACGCTCACATATTAATTCGAAAAATTCTGAAAATTGAAACCTAGCAATAATTTGACATTCCGGTTCCAACAAAAGTGATTTCGTCGAAAACCGAGGTCGTTTGAAAAATGACTATTTTTAAGGCCAATATATTTAATATTAAAAATATAATTTTAAACAAATAAATCCCGAAACTCAAAATATATAAGTGTTTACTGTTTTTCAATGTAGAAACATCATTCTGAACTCAATGGAAGTGGTTTCGAGTTCAAATTCCTTCGTATGCAAAAAGTAGCATTTTGATCTTTATAAATTTCATAGCGACCTTTCTAAATATTGAATTGGCCATAACTTTTGATTTCCGTTATGAAATTTCAATTTTTCGGATTCGTTGGAAAGATATATTTAAATAGATTCTAATATTTTTGGTTTCACTAAAATCCGTTAAATTTTGCATCCTGTACGGTCAGTCAAAGTTCAAGTTTGACTTTTCAAACTACCGCGCTATTTCTAACTCTTTTGTTAATTAAAATTAAATCATTCATTCTAACTTCGATTTAAATCAAATTTGTGATCATTATTATTTAAATAAATAATTTTATAATATCAAAATTCATTAAAATTTTCTAAAATAAAAATTTTAATTGGTCCTGATTTTTGCGGGTTGTTACAATCGCCCCCACTTAAAAACTTTTCGTCCTCGAAAAGAACGTAGCTAAAAATTGTAAAATTAACTATCTTAATTTTAAATTTTAATGGTTAATTATCTTTTCAACTATATTTAAAAATCATATTTCAAAGAATAGATTATAAATATCAAAAATACGTTAATTATAAATTTGTAACACTTAACTCGTTCTAGGGCATTACTAACCCCATCTCTAACGAGTTCACTCATTCTAGGATACTGCTGATCCTATCTCTAATGAGTATTCTTATTGGACATTACTAATCCAATCTCTGATGAGTCTTCTGTTCAGTTCTAACAAGTTGTACCCCAAAGATTTGAGCTAACCTGAGCTCTGATACCAACTGTAAAGACCCGCAAATCCCCACCCTTTGAACCGACCATAAACCACACAGGTCTGACCCAAAAAGTGAAAATCTACGAATACTTTAACTTTGGGCATACAACACATTACAACAGATAATAGAAGACTTTTATAACACTATAATAAATGTTACATCAGAGTACAGAATATACATATCAGAGTACATTGGAATATAATTACAGCGGAAGATAAATACAAAAAAAATGTAATTTTACTACAACGGAAGAACACAGCGGAAGACTCTCTATCTCTGGACACAGCTTTAAGCTTCAACCCAGAATCCTGTTTAATATATCTGCAAAAATAGCTACTTGACTGCCCGTGTGGAAAATATGGGCACCCGAGTTTGCCAGTGGACAAACTACAGGTCAGTCATAGGACTGGTGTGAGAATTCTACTTAACCTATATAATATAATAAGGCTAATCATAGGACCACGCCACTTTTGCGGAACGGGTTTTCTCCTATAGATTGCCAGTGCATGGCTAAAGTAAATCGTCAAAATAACGCAATGCTTTTTAGAAAAATGAAACCATTATAAGACCCAAGTCCCATCGCACAATGCAACGCAAACCGGAGGATAGGGTTTTACCTTATAATGATCAAAAGATGCTTGATACGATAAAAACGTTATTATATAATAATAGTGTGCAACCAATTTGAAATACATCAAAGTAAATGTATCAATCCTAGATGGCATGAGTGCCCCATCCCACTATGTCGCCATATATAGGTATACAATCAAAACCGCGTGATGTCGTGTTGGAAATTTGGGTTTCCATCTGAGTCAAGGCTAGGGAGGAGATCCTTACCGATTCGAGACACTCTAGCAAATGCCCCAGGATTGGTACTCTGTCCAACCCTTGGATAGCAGCAGGGCCGGTCCACACTTACTTTTGTGGATTAGTTATGCCTGAACACACGCTTCCCGGTCCCTTTGGACCTATAATACGGCCAGTGGCGACCGCATAACCCGAGGCCTCGAAAAATCCAACAACCACAATGAATAAATGCCAGCGCTGGTAGGTCCCTGGCACCACTCTAGCTAGAAAGAAACGTGTGCACTCCCTGCGTTTCCTTCTCCCGTTTTAGACTCTACCGGGCTGTGAGGCTCGCGAAGTCACGATATACACAAAGCTATGCCTAAATAGACTGTGCTTTGATCATCAACCACAAGGCCTGCTTTTCAACAAAGCCTTGATCAATTGCATCTTAGCATGCCACATTGTCAGACTCTACCATATCATTGATCATCTACCAATATATATATAACCTCTAAGCTCATACGTCTTAGAGAAGGGGGTTAAGTGAAGAATACATTCTCCACCACCAAACAGAAATATATAATCAGTAGCGTTCAACAAATACAGTAGAAAAGAATACAATGTCAGACACGCAATCCATTTACAAGTCTGCTCTGGGTCTGAGCGAAACAACGTGTCCGTCGATCTCCAAATACGTTTGGACGATCATTACCAAATACCTTGCCTTGGAATGTACTGTCCCAATTCAAGATACCAGTCATCATCATCCCAACGATGTGAAAACCTTCGGTCTTCTACCACCGTCTTCATCTTCGACTCTTGATCGTCGTGATGATTATTCAGAATGGGTTAAACCCGGTCTTTCTGAATAACTCGCGTATTTTGTGATTAAAAATCAAATATTGGAAAATCACACATTATGTCACATTCCGACCCCGAATATTCTTTTAATAAGATATTCATATTAAAAGATTTTCATAAATTTTATCAAAGATAAATTAATAAATTAAATCATAAGTCTTCCTTAAAAGGTTTATTAAAAATTCTGAATTTGATTTAATATCAAAAATCATTTTCACAGATCATTTATTTTAAAGAATAAATCTTCTTTTAAACGGGTTAAAGAACTCGTGTCATTTAAAACACAGTTCACGATAAACCCACAAATCAATTTCCTAAATAATGAATTCCATAGAAATAAATCAGTACATAATCGATATAAATTTCTGTATCGGACTAACAATATACATGGAATAACGGCAAAGCCTCTTAAATTCCATATATAATATCGGTCTTCTATTACAGAAGCCCATCTCGATTATTACCAATAGAATTTCCACTTAATTCCAATTTAATATATATTAAATTGGAAAACTAGATTTTTAGAAAATGCTTTTGTTAAATCTATAAAATAGATTTATAAATTCCAAATAATAATTTCGATGTAAATTGGATTAAAGGACAAATGTCATTTAAAAACACCATCCACGATAAATCCACTTCACATCTCAATGTATCTCATATCATGAAATATAATTGCAAATTCTAATAATCTTAATTAAAGGATTTCCCTTTAAATATTAATTCGTTATTAAAAAAATATATTTTAAAATAATCATTAAAATACTCTTTATACAAAAGATTCTAATTGGAAAGTATTCTTCATATTACATATTTTTATCTTTTACACATATTCTTTATCTTAAAAATATATTTAACTAAAATATCTTTTTATGAAAATATATCCTTTATATAAGAAATTTCTAGTGTAAGAATACTCTTATTTAAAAGATCATCTGAATCGAAATGCGACTCAATCATTTACCATATAATTTGGATTATATGGATTTCACACACATCATATATATGACAATAACAATATAATCATCAAATCATCCATTCCATCCAAAGTGTAAATTCCACTGCGTAAGCGTTAAAATTAAATAATAACGCTCATCGCAGCCTGTCGATCTAACGATCAACATACAACTAAATATTGGGATTAGTGTATGTTAATTTTCATCCCAACACCCGTGTGGGGTTTCAACCAACAAACAAATAATAAATTATTTGTGCACTTGGGCGATGTGTGAAAATTATCGACCCAATCACATAAACAAGTCAGGTAACTTGTCTATGGCAGTGTAATACACAATATATGACACGATGATAAAAATATCTCTTTTATTCCTGTTCTTTTTATCGCATGTAAAATGTCAATAAAAATGTAATCTTTATTTCTATTCTTTTATCGCATCAAAATGTTGATAAAAATATAATCTTTATTTCAATTCCTTTCATTGTAAATAAATGAAAAGAAAAAATGTAATCTTTAAATTCCATTCGTAATAGGGGATATAAATAATATCACAAAATATAACTATTCATTTCATCCTTTATTTGCAATAGAGAATGCAAATAAAGATTCAACCTTTTTATTTGATGTTTATTTACATAGAGGAATGTAAATTAAAAAAAAAATAACTTTTTCATTTCATAATTTATTTGCATTAAGGATTGCAAATGAAAATATTTCTTTTATTCTCCTGTTTTATTTGCGTTGAGTGAAGCAAATAAAAGTGTAATATTAAATTTCTAGTTTTATTTACATCAAGAAATGTAAATTAAAGAACAACTCTTTATTTTATGTTTTATTTACATCAAGTGAAGTAAATAAATAATTAAAAATGTAACTTTTATTTTAATGCTTTGTTCACATTTAAAACATGCAACAAGAATGTATCTTTTGTTTTTAATAGATTTGTTTGCATCTAAATTTGCAACAAAATGTAATTTTTATTTCTTGTTTGTTTGCAACTGAAGTTGCAAACAAAAATGTAATTTTATCTCCTTTGTTTTATTTGCATGATAGAATGCAAATAAAAATACATATTCTATTTTCTATATTTCGTTTGCATTGTAGAATGCAAACAAAAATGTAATTTTTATTTTCTTGTATTGTTTACATTATGAAATGTTAACAAAAATGTGAACTTTGATTTCATGAAATATTTGCATTGAAAATGCAAATAAAAATAAAAATGTACTACTTTAAAATCATGTTATATTTGTGTTGGAGAACACAAAAATGTTCTTTTATTTTTAATGTTTTATTTGTGTTTAAGAACACGAATAAAAAGACCATTTTAATTTTCTATGTTATATTTGTGTTTGAGAACACAAACATAAAGGATCATTCATTTTCTATAATGTAATTGTGTTTGGGAACACAAATAAAAAGGTTCGTTCATTTTCAAAATGTATTTGCATAAGTGAATGCAAATAAAAGAATAAATTTTACTTTAATATATATATTTGTATTCGTAAATACAAATAAGAGAACAAGTTTCATTTTTAAATATATATTTGCATTTTTAGATGCAAACAAAAGAACAAGTTTATTTTTAATGTATATTTACATTGGGAAAATGCAAATAAAAGAATAATTTTATTTTCAATATACCTTTGCATTGGTGAATGCAAAATAAAGAACAACTTTTTATCTACAAAATATATTTACAAATATAATGTAACTTCTGAAAATAATTTCTTATTTACATATAAAAATGTAAACAAACATTGTGATTTCCAAAACATGTCTTTTTTTTTATTTACATAAAAATGTAAACAAAAGTTTTACTTCAAAAATGAATTTTAATTTACATATGATATGTAAACCAAAATGTGATTCTTAATCTTTGATTACATTAAAAATGTAATCCTTTTTTTTTTTTTCATTTTCATTACATATAAATGTAATCTTTTCTATTCATTACAATGAACAAAATTTCAATAAAAATGCAATTTTAATTTATAAACTTTCCATTGCCAAAAATGAAAATAAAAATAAAATCCATTTTATCTTCATCTTTACAATGAAATCTAAATCACATTAAAAATGTGATTTTTTTTTATGCAAAGTCTTTCTATTGAAAACAATGGACACATAAAAATATGATCTTTTTACGTTGCTTCTTTTTATTGAAAACACTTATTACATTAAAAATAACATTCTAATGTTGCTTCATTTATTGAAATAATATTACATTAAAAATGAGATTTTTTAATGTTGCTACTTTTATTGACATCAAAATGACAAATAAATTATGACTTTTGATTGAAAACTAATTTTACATAAAAAAAAAAGAAATCTTTTGTTTTCATTCTTTTTAATGAAACAACCTCATATTAAAATATATTCTTTTTAATCATTCTTTTTTTTTAATGTAAACAAATTCACATTAAAAGATATATTTTCTTGGTCCATTCTCTTTAATGTAAACAAATAAAGATATATTTTATTCGTTGTGCCAATTTCTATTATAAGGTCAACAAATAAAAATAAATATTATTTGTCGACCAAATTCCATTGTTAAATCAGCAAATAAAAATAAATATTTGTTTGTCGTTTAACTTCTATTGTTCATTTCAGAAAAATGAAAATAATATATTTTAATAATATAAAATAAATCAGAACGTCTAGATCTAAATAAAATATGTTTTAAATCTAAATTTAGATTTAATTTTCCAACTGCAATTGAAACTCAATAATATATGCAATTTAAAGGTGGATCTAATCATAACATGAACAATAAACACACCACAAGCAACAATCAACCATTTATTTACATACAACATTTCAGATCTGAATTAACATCATCACACAATTATTTTAGAGCAAGAAAATAATTTAATAATGAATTAAATAATGAAAATTTGAATTCTCACATTGAAATTTGGCTGAAATTCGAATGTCTCCTTTTCAGCTGCGGTCTGCGCCATCGCGAAGCTCTTAATTTTGTGATTCCAACGCAATTTACGGTTCGTCAAACGGACCTCGTATGAAAGAGTTATGTATTTTTAAAGATCGGACAAATAAAATAATTAAATAATAAAATAATATAAAAAAAGAAATCGGGACCTTTCTTCCTCACGCAACACGCCGAACACCCATGAAGCCGCTCCTCCAATTTCTGGTCGCACCCCCTTCTGGCCATCTAGCATCCGATCCAACACCACCACCGCGACCGCCATGTCGAGAGCCACCTACACCATCAACCCCGTCGAACTCGGCCTCTCCTAGGGCCCACAAATAACCCATAAACGCAGCACCTTCTCAGCCAAAATCCGCAAAATCCGTGCACCAAAATCCGATCTTAACCGTATAGATTGAAAGGTCTCTGAATTCTCTTCGATTTGGTAGGTCATACGTCGATTTTCGTTGAGCGGATCAAAAGTTATTGAGGTTTGAAAATCGGACAATTCTGGCTATCGAATTCTGGCGGCGGCTGGCCATTAGAGAATTAGGGTTTCGAATTTTTTATATTATTTTAATGTTTTAATTCCAAATTTCGTGAAATAAAGTGGAATTTTGGACTTTCTCGGATTGCTTACTGTCATCTTAACGTTTTGAGGCCTTCTGAACGCGATGGGCTATGTCCCGGGCTCCAATTCTGATGTCTGTACGTTTTTTTTTCGGTTTTAATTGAAAATACAATATTAAATTAATTATTTAATTCCTACCGTACATTTAAATATGCCGGGGCCACATACGACCTCTAAAAATTCTAAAAAAAATATTTTTAGCTTTCTTATGACGATACGAATCCAACAAAATTATTTTCGTTGAATTCTGAGACTGTTCGAAAAATGGCTATTTTTAAGGCGTTTTAAATTTAACTAAAATAGTCAAAACACAATTTCTTTTCCCACGCTCACATATTAATTCGAAAAATTCTGAAAATTGAAACCTAGCAATAATTTGACATTCCGGTTCCAACAAAAGTGATTTCGTCGAAAACCGAGGTCGTTTGAAAAATGACTATTTTTAAGGCCAATATATTTAATATTAAAAATATATTTTTAAACAAATAAATCCCGAATCTCAAAATATATAAGTGTTTACTGTTTTTCAATGTAGAAACATCATTCTGAACTCAATGGAAGTGGTTTCGAGTTCAAATTCCTTCGTATGCAAAAAGTAGCATTTTGATCTTTATAAATTTCAAAGCGACCTTTCTAAGTATTGAATTGGCCACAACTTTTGATTTCCGCTATGAAATTTCAATTTTTTGGATTCGTTGGAAAGATATATTTAAATAGATTCTAATATTTTTGGTTTCACTAAAATCCGTTAAATTTTGTATTCTGTACGGTCAGTCAAAGTTCAAGTTTGACTTTTCAAACTACCGTGCTATTTCTAACTCTTTTGTTAATTAAAATTAAATCATTCATTCTAACTTCGATTTAAATCAAATTTGTGATCATTATTATTTAAATAAATAATTTTATATTGTCAAAATTCATTAAAATTTTCTAAAAAAATAATTTAAATTGGTCCTGGTTTTTGCGGGTTGTTACATTGATGGTATAGCTCATTTTGGTATACATATTCCGGATGGTTTAAATGATGGGTTAGTTGACGATATTTTGCATGAGGTTCTCGACGAGTTAGGGGAGAAGGTTGATGATCACATTGAGCCTATTGCAGATGATCAGGGTCTCGAGTAGGATCTAACACTTGAGTTTGATGAGGTGATGACAATGAGGTCATAAATGAGGATGGATACTTGGTAGATGACGTGTCGATGGATAGCGACGACGATGATGATTTTATGGATGACGAGCCCAAGAAGTTGAGTATGTCTGCACCATTTGACGTTGGGTCAAATATGCCAGATATTTAGACAGTTGGGGGGATATATTGTATATATTGTTATCTTAAGTGCTTAGTTCGCACTAAGATATTTTTGGGTTGGACATCTTTTTAATGACTAGTGCCTTGTAGATAGGTATACTTTTTGTTGTTGTATATAGACGTCCTCAAGTGCGTAGTACGAGCTCAAGATGGTAGGGACGACCTATTTTTTACTCAAACATGGATATTCACTATGATATGACTTTCTTTTCGACTGAATATAGTATAATGTTTTGTGTTATGTGAGTTTATCTACTCGACATTTTCTCTATGAGGGTGAGATTTCTTATTTCCCAATTATAAGGATTCTATTCAAATTTTAGTGTAAAGAATTTTTAAATCTTGAGTTTGAAACCGTATTAGTTAATAAGTAAATCTTATCCCCGTTTCCTTTTCGAGGACGAAAAGTTGTTAAAGGGGGTGAATGTAACGATCCAATTTTTTTTAACTAATTTAAAATCAGAATTTTTGAATGCAAATTGAATTTGATTTGGTTTAAATATGAATTTGGGTTAAATATAAAATAAAATTTTAATTTATTTTTAATATAAGTATGTTTGAATAATAAAATTGATGTTTAATTTTGTCAAAAATATAACAGTATAATTTTGGTGAGAATTTTTCAGGTTTTATTATAACGAAAATTCCAAATACGTATTTATAAAACTACTTTTAACATAATCTTTTATAGTTAAATAAATATATTTAAATGCTGATAATAAAAATTAAATAATTATTTTGAAATACTAAATAAGTTGTTAACATCGTTTGGTTTAATGTTAATCGTCGATTGTTTAAATGACAAAATGATAGTCTAGAAGTATGTTTTTATGACATATATAAGTATGACAAATTTGCAACACCCATAAGGCATCACAAAAGCGCTTCAACATGAAAGCATGTTCATGTTCCATGGTTTTGGAAGGAATCTTACAATATAAAAAATGGTTTAGGGAGATGTCTCCATGCATGCAACCATAGCCTAAGAGTGAGACTTGTATCCTTTAAACAAAAGACTAAAGTGCCCTTACACCACCCTATATAAGGAGCACCCATTCCTCTCATTTTTTCCATCCTTTTCCTCCCCTTTGCTCCCTTCCTTCCTCTAGTCCTAAGTGCCACCACCAACAACCAGCTATCCTCCAACCTCCTCCCCTCCCTTTGGAGCCGCCAACACCCCCCCTCCCCCCAATTTTCGGCCTAAATCCTTCCATTCCCTTCCGCTCCCCCACTCCCCACTCTTGACTCCCACCTCCACCACCCGTGGACACTACCCCCTCCAAAGCTCAGACCCTCCCTCCTCCTTTTATACAAAAAAGAAATAAACGCACACAACACACACACACACACACACACACACATATATATATATATATATATGTGTGTGTGTGTGTGTGTGTGTGTGTGTGTGTGTGTGTGTGTGTGTGTGTGTATAATATTATTTTGTCAAAAAGACGGTGTAAGGAAATACTATCTGTTAGCATTCAGATGCGGTTAGCTTGGCTCCCCTACATTGAAAATTTAAGAAGCAATGCGAGCCAAACTCTCTTTGATTTGATTTGGTATATTTATTCTATTTACGGTTAATTATGAATGGTAATTATATGTATGTAATGTTGGATGAATGATTGTGTAGTTGATGACACTAATACACTGATAAGCATTGAACACCGTAACGCTTGCGAGTAATTGTAAAATTGATTGATGATATTGTCACTGGTTGTTATGAATGTTCGTATGTCGTTAGTTACTATTTGAATGTAATCGCACACCTATAACATTGATGTTGTGGCATTATAAAGGTGAATAGTTAAGTCTCTGTTCCATATAAATATGATTTACATTATTTTAATATTAAGATAATGACCAAAAATGGAATTTTGGATTTGGTTTTCAAAATAGTTTAGAAATGAAATTAAAGTATATATGAACCACTTTTGTAAAAGATGGAAATGTATTTAAAAACAATTTTTGTTATATATGGTATGTACAAGTTGAAATCGATTTTGATTAACAAATTTCAAAATTGAAGTTGAGTTAGGCATGTAAATGATCGTTGAAATTTAAATCGGTTTCTCTGATAATATTATATAATATTTAATTTGATTTCTACAAATTTTGAATTTCATCAGAGTAATTTTTGAAAAATAATATTATTTTATTAATATAATAATATTGTAATATTCAATTTTGAATTTAAATTGAATTTGAAGATTAAAATTTGAAAATTCATTTTCAAATAAGTTTATGTATGTTTATAAAGGGTTATAATCATATTAGAGGTAAATCAGATGAGTTTTTATTATAGATCGTTATGGTTTGAATAGAACTAATCGCGCTGCGGTAGTTCGCGAATTTTGACCATAAACTTTAATCGCTTATAACTAATGCAATTTAAATCGAATTGACGTAAAACAAAAACATTTGCTTTCCAATAATAATAGTTTTTAAAATGGAAAATGAAATTTTGAATTCCAATATATAGATTCCAAGTTATGTTCAAATCTATTTTCAAATAGATTCACGGTTTTGCAGTTCAGTGACTGTAATTGGAAATCGAATAAAACAACCTTATAAAAATTATTAAAAATAAGAAAATTTTTGGTAAATCATAATTATTTATTTGAAGGTGATCGAAATTGAAAATTTTAAGTTTTTGATATTTTTAAAGCTATTTTGATTAAAAGTTGCTATTTAGTAACACTTTTGCAACATTTTCTGGAAGTGATATATTTTGAAGTTTTAAACTTAATAATTTCTGTTCAGACCTTAAAGAATTTTTTTCAAAATGATTTATAAAATATTTTTGGAAGTGTAAAACACTTAAACATATTAGTTTTAAGTAAAATCTAACATATCTTAAAATAAAAATGTTTTCCAATTATTAACAATGCTCTGAAATGGTTGAATGTGATCTTCGAATGTCGATATTTAATTCTAAATAAATAAACTTGTACTATTCGAGGAATTTAAAAGGTATATTTACCATTATTCTACTTGTATTATCGGTTGAGTGCGTAATTGATACCGAACATGAGTTGATATAGTTTCATCCAGTTCCTATGTATTATAATTTCAGTTTAATCTTTTGAAATAATGGTTTCCAAATTGGGATTGGATAGATATAATCTTTGGGTATTTGATATAGAAATTTGTGGTTCAGACATTTACTATCTGACAAATTTGAAATATATTTATATCGTTATTCCACTTATAGGTATTCACTGATTATAAGAAATGGTATTGAATATAAGCTTATATAATTCATGTTTAAATCTTGTATTCAATATTAATCAGTTTTGGCTTAATTTGATCTGTGGATTAAAGATATGATTAAATTCGTGAAACTTACGAATAAAACTATAGTTAAGATTTAAATGGGATTACGGGATTTAAAGGAACTTTGGGTTAAAAGATTTTAAGGAATGAATCTTTGAATTTGAAGGAAATGGTTTATATTAAAGCATAAGAAGGTTAAAAGAAATTTTTGACTACCAAGGAATAAGTAAAGGGAGACTTGATTAAGATCTGAATAAAAAATGTACCATGGTATGGAGCCCAGGTATTACTTATGTCGCAACTTCTACTTATGTGGCTGTTGATGACACATGATCCCGGTTAAAGGTTGGTAACTACTAGGAGATGACATGTTTAAGCGCAATCTAATTCACCCAGTTAAGGGATGAACCAACCTCGCGTTAGCAAAGAGCCAATTGGTTCTCTGAGCATCCCTCTACAGGTGTACCCATCGATAAGGAAGTTCATTTGCCTGGTCATTTGTTGAATCCATTCTCCACTACGAGCCATGTACGATTTTAGTTGTATACTATTATGTCAACAAAATGGGATGTGGCATTATGCTAGCTAAGATTGATACATTTACTTGCGAAATGATTTTCACCCTATGCACTAATAATAATATCAAAGGATTTTTTGCGTATTAAGCATTTTTTGTTATCATACGTAGAAACCTTGCCTAAGTCTGAATTTTAATTGCGTTTGTTTTACGAGACCTTATGGTAGCTTCATTTTCCAAAAAGCATTGCAAAATTTTATGCACTGATATTCATAAGGGAAAAACTCGTTCTATGTTATACGACGTGGTCTTATGATTTACCTCACTTTAAAATAAACCTAAATACAATTGTTTTAGTTCTCACACTAGTCTTATGGCTAATCTGGAGTTTATTGTTCCTCCACCTAAACTCTGGGTTCCCATAATTTTCTACACAGGCAGCTAGTAGTTTGGTTTGCAGATTTAGCCTTGGAGTTAGTTAGAAATGGATTCAGGATTGGAGCTGAAGCTATATCCTGGATCATTATTCTTCCGCTGAGAGTTTATATACATTTTTTTCCGCTGTGTTTCTGTTGTACTCTGATAATCATTGTAACTCTGATGTAAAATTATTGTTATGATAATGAAAAGTTCTTTTATTTTTGTTCCAATATATAAGTACCCTAACAATCCGTCTTTTTGAACGGTTTGAGACCATTTAATTACCAGTTAGAACTGGGGAAAAAGGCGGGTCGTCACATGCTATTGGTGATCAGTTCTTTTTTTGGGAATCAAAACCTGCCAAAAATATTGTTGTCCTGAATTTCGCTTTCTGTTGGGTGTTATGGCACGCAAGAAATACTAGATGCTTCAAAATTTATGCTAACTCTTCTAATTCAATTCTTTTTCAAGTGCTTAATTAATTTCTTTTATAAATGGGAAGGAGTAGATAGCTGGAGCTTTTCAGATTTTTTTAGAAGATAGCATAGGTGCTAGAGTTCATAAAAGGAGGAGCAGTCCCAGTGATAGTCGATGCGGGCTGTAGTGTTATGCGTATGTATATATGTTCGTTGTTGACTCTTGTACTAGCTCAATGTAGCTTACTTTGTTGTTCTTTTGGCTGTTTCTGTGTTTATATTGCCTATGCGCGGGTTATGTTGTGGTGATGTTAATGTGTTGTTGTGGGCTGGGGTGGTTGTTTTGTTTGTTTTGGTTGTAGCTAACTTTATTTATAGTAATGGAGTGGCGTGGAACTCTCTTTGAGTTTCCACTACCTTTTGCCTCAAAAAAATCATAATTTATTATAAAATTTCTACATTAGTACTCTTTTCATTTAATTAGGTCTTTTCTTTTTGTACTCTTGTCTCTGTTTCCTTCTTAAGTAAACTTTCCTTTTTTACATTTATTTTATTTACAAAGTTATTTGTCACATCCTTTACTTTTGTAATCATTTCATTCTCTAAAGCAAACCTAGCTTACTTTTCAAATCTTACATAAAAAGATATCTATATTGTTGAAATTTTTTGGCATCCCAAAACGTCTTCATGTGTTTGCACTGTATTCAGCGTAAAGGTACTGCAAAGCACTGAATGGAGCCCTATTGGTGCCAGCATCATGATTGGACATCCCTACATCCCCCAGAGCATACATATGTTCCTGACAGCATTTAATTATAACAAAAGAAAATCCTTGTTGTTACATGTCACCCATCTCACATGTGTACTCCCTCTTGTTTAAGATATCTTGCGACGAGGGACTAATTGCAAATCTGATCTATGCACCCACTCTCATACAATGCGAGCCATACCTAACAGATCTCTACCTTGGTGAACGTTTCTTAACTGAAATTGAAGTTATACAGAGTCCTCAAACACCTGGAAAGGTCGCTAACACCTCCAGCAGTTCAGCTTAGGTCGTTGTCACTTATAAGTTGTTTCGTCAAGCTGTTTTCTATAAAGAGTCTCTTTTCTATGATTGGGCCAGACCATGATATAACATATAACTTCACCTTAATGAGAATCTAGAGCTCAAGCTACATATTGGAGCAAACTTAGGACAATGTTGCATCATATTGTTCCCCTCGAACCATCGGCTTCGATACCGTATTGAAATTTTTCGGCACCCAAAAGCTCTTCATGTGCATGGACTTCGTTCAGCGTAAAGACACTATAAACCGTTGAACGAAGCTCTCTTGGTGCCAGCATCATGATTAGATATTCCTACATCCCCTAGAGCACACATTTATTCTTGGCAGCATTCAATTGTAACAAAAGGAACCCCTTGTTGTTACATGCCACCAATGTCGTATATATACCTCATCTTGCTTAGGACATCCTGCGATGTGAGACAAATTGCAAATTCAGTATACGCACCTACTCTTATATAATGCGAGTCATACCTAATATATATCTCCTAATACACTACTTAGCATAAATATCAAATTTAGTTTAAACATGCATATGTATGTATACATGACATGAACATAAAAATATTCACATTTCTTTTGTATTCTGAAATGTAACGACTTATTAAAAATTTAAACATCATAATAATACCACTTATTATTATTATTATTAACTAAAATCAAAATAATATATTTTATTATGAATATTGTCTTAATTATGCTAGTTTATCAAAATTAAAAAAGCATTATTTGAATAAAAGTTGAAAATCCAAGAAACATGTTCTGCTTATATTTTCAGTTTTCAAACGAAAAAATTATAAATATAAATCAAATCTTAATATTAAATTCCAAATTATCACTTGACTATGATGTTATTGTAAAATTTCAAACGGTTACATTTGTTTTAAATGTAGAAGCGATCCTGCTTTGTGGTCCAAAAAAAAAAAAAAAAAAAAAAAAAAAAAAAAAAAAAAAAAAAAAAAAAAAAGAAAGAGTGAAAGAAAAAAGAAAAAAAAAGAGAGAGATCGTTGACGTGATCTTCTCACGTCAATATCACCGTGATTGCAAAATAATTGCCAGCACTAAATATATTCAGTGTATAATGGATATAAAATATATTCAAAAAATAGTTGTAAAATCGTACAACCACTCACAAAAAAGAATAAGCCATAAAAGAACCGAAATGAGTATTTAAATAATTACGTTGGAATAGTTACTGTAGATTTTGATTGAGAAATGCTTACCAGGATTAAATTTAATTCAATGATGTGTACCTAACATCCATAACGTTACAATCATGTAACTAACATTCGTAGCGTTACAGTCATGTTCGGAAAGAAAATCAAATTGATGTACACATGAATGAAATATGCAAGTTGTAACCGATCTTTAATGTAGAATCAAGCTATAACTTTGTTGAGGAGTCGCTTCATTCGACCCTACTATCAGCCTTTTTTATAGAAGTAATATATGAGCTTTCTTTGTTTTTTTTTTTTTTTTTTTCATCAGTCCATATACAATAAGAAAATTACTTGCTCATGTGTTATTGTATATAAAAAGCATCCTTTTCCACACATCATATACATGTTACATGCGCCATTGAAGACTTCTAACTAAAATTCAGCTCCACAATTCATACTTCACTCATAAATTAAGACCATTCCATTACATGTAAATAACTTATCCCATTGGCAAACATTATTACTCAACATCTCAACAAACTTTGACTTAACATGAGCCGCTATGTAAGACTTCAAAATCCGCCACCTAACTGAAGTATACAAATATCCCAATCAATCAATATAAAACTAAACAGAACCCTTGAGAGAATTTGGAATCAAAATGTCGAATTCGCTAACTGTCCATTCAGCCACTTGAGCAACCCTGCTAACATAAATTTCTGTGCCGACATCAAGAGAAGGCCATTTTCTTTTCACTGGAGCAGTTCCAGGATCCTACACAATCAAAAGAATTAGACCATATGGCTTGAAAATTACATTTTGTTGTTTGTGTACATGTACTAGCTATACAAATATACTTTTGTGATATATCTGTGATATGCATACCTGATAGAAGTAAAGGTTATGAGACATGCGACCAACATCGAGTTCCCAACTCCTAGCATCACCAACCCACCCTTGCCCTTTCTCCGTAGGGTATCCATATTCTCCCCAAACCGGGTGTGGCAATATCTGCAGTATTTCCTGAGGTTGAGGATTGCTATACTGATCACAGATATTGTAGGGCTCTTCCATGTACTTCCCATTTCCAGGAGAGCAGTACATATGGTAGGCTGAGTGAGGGTACCTTGCATCTGTTCTGTGTACGCGCGTGCCGTTACCAAAAGTGTGGTAGGGAGGACACGAGTTCAGGTTTTTAGGTCTGCACCAGGGGTCGGTTTCCGGGTTTATGATCATCTCGCTGTAACGGGTTACGTCTGTAGTGACATCACCGTCGCACGGTTCACCATTGTTCTTCCAGCAGCTTCCCATGTCCATTAGGTAGAACTGACTTTTAGGGCCACCGCCCTTTTTGATGTCTAGTCTTAGTTTTACTTTGAAGTTTGGTGATTCCGGTATCTGTGTCATATTAGTCAAGGGATAATCATTACCCAATGGTACATTTTTTCATTCAGAGAATTTTTAAAAGCATATTTGGTATTTGAACCAGTTCTATAACTATTTACAAAATCAAATCTATTTTGTAATGCATCATAAGGAAAATTGAAATTTACAGCTTCTAGGTAACCGTTGAAAAGAGATCTAACCAAAAGTTGATCCAGTAAGATTACAAATTTGTAACCCCTGACCTATTTTTGTAATATTACACCATATAATCGACCGTTGAAAACAGTTTTGGAGTTTACATTACATAAATGTAATTGGTAATATGTATGCTCACGGTTGGAGATAATGTAATAACACAAAGAGAGTAAGTAGAGGGTTTGCATTTTCTTTTTCAGAGCTTAAGGGTTATGAGCAAACTTTGGTTCCTTATATCAAAGATGAAAGGGTAAAACATAAAAATCTAAAAGTGAATCTTACTATTTTGGTCATTCCCCTAGTTTGATAATGATACCCTCCCGAAAACCCTTGGGTGGCATCCGACCTCAAGTAAAGCATAAGCCACGGATACTTCTTGGAAGTCTTGAGCACATGATGAAACTTCCATCCACCACTTCCAACTTCTTTCTCCCAGTCAACAGAAAAATACGATATATTCTCATTACCTTTGCTGACATCCGCATCAACCTCCCAAGTACCGTAAAAACCACCTTTCATCGTATCACCACCATCGATTTTTGTATAATCATGGTACACCAGTGGTTGGTTCATGCATTGCCCTTTCTGGAAACATGGAAATCTTGATTCTGGGGGAAATGGGCCTACCTTATGGCCATCTTTAGGACAGAGACCAGAGGAAGTGTCCATATTTCCATTTTTAAGCATTACCATCCAAAACTGCCATGGTAAATTCTGTTCATCACGAACTTCGCAGAGCTCGCCCAAAAGTTCTTCCTTTTTAGCGGCGTAGAGATCTACATTGTTGACATAATCACTACCTGAAGTTTCATTGCCAGGGAAAGGTTCTCCTACTCCAAGCTTGTTCACTGTTTCATTTACTTTGTGGGAAATTATGTAATTTGCTTCTTTATTATAATCATCATTGTCATCTTCATCTGCATATTTATTTGGAAGAATAAAGACTCAAGTTTACTTAATTAGTAACTATATACATAATGCAAGCCAGCCTAAGGAGAAATTAACTTATGCGTGCATTTATTGCATTTATTTATGACCGAAAGAACAAAATGTATTTACTCTGTTTCTTTCAGCACATAGAAACATTCTTAACAATTTAAGGTTCAAAAAGTTGGTTTTAACACACACGCACACGCTCAGGCACAGAACAAAATGTATTACTCTGTTTCAGCACATTGAAACATTCTTAACAATTTAAGGTTCAAAAAGTTGGTTTAACATACAGCACGCACGCAACGCGCGCGCGCACACACACTGGAGCACCCCTTTAACCCTCCTATTTCCACCACTCATTTCTATTTAAATAAGTTAGCGGAGGAAAAAAAACTTAGAGGGAGGAGAGAGAAAACATGATGTGGTGGAAATTAGAGAGCTAAAAGGGTGTTGCACTGTTTGAGGTGCTCTTTATATATATATATATATATATATATATATATATATATATATATATATATATATATATATATATATATATATATATATATATATATATATATATATATATGTCAAAAACGATTTAAAATCATTTTATTAACCTTTGTTTAAGATGAATTAATACCAACAGACTAGTTAAAATATAAGGTATTGTAAACAATCGAACCATATTCGCTGATATATTAAAATTTTCAAAGTAACTAATAAAATTATATTAGTAAACTTTTTCGTCACAATATTTAGTATTTACATCTGTCTAGTCATCTGCATTGTTAAAATGAAACCGTGATTAACTTCAACTTATACAAATACAACATTGGTTATGCCATAGTATCCATGAGAATAACATATTTAGTATATTATGTAAAGGAATTAATGACACGAGAAAAGTTGTTTGTACTATTTCAACTAAAATAAATGATATTATAATATTTAATGTAAATGAATTACAGGATGAAGAAAGGGGTTGACCCAAAAATGATGTGAGTAGCCTAGTTAAAAATTGAAACGGCAACTTAATCATAGGCTTATATATATATATGTATGTATATATATATATATGTATGTATATATATATATATATATGTATATATATATATATATATAAATGAATAATGACAAATTCTATTTGCACTCAACAAAATGCTGACTTGCCCCCTAAATTTCTAATAACCCAAAAATACAACATTTTGCTGAGTTGTCCTCGTCCAAAAAAAAAGGGGAAATACCCTCACCATAGCACCACTACGTGGTTCCTTTAGGGTACCACGCAGTGGTACCGTGTGGTTCCCTTAAGTCACCACGCAGTGACACTGCGTGATACCCTAAAGTGGTAGACAGAAAAAAAAATTAAGTCAAAATAAGAAAAGAGTATTTTGGGTATTAAATATTTTGGGCAAAAGTTGGGTAGCATTTTGCTGAGTGGAAACAGAATTTTCCATTAATAATCGCTGCATGTTATGCACTTTTTGGTTGCCAAAACAAAATTACAATTTTTATATATAGCACAGAATTGGAATAAAATAGGGTAAAACAAACAAAGCTACCAATCCAATGGGATACAAGGACCTAAAGAATTACATTATTAACTGATGATTTTAAGATCAGTTAAAATTAATGTTCGACGAATTCATGAACAAGACTATCTCAGCAGACACTCCATAGACTATCAAAATCAACAAGGGGTAGAGAGGAAAAAAAAAACTTAGAAAGCCATGTATGATTTTAACACATTTGAAGCAAAAAAATGTATAGGTTTGATTTCACCATTTTGAACAAAATATCAGTTAAAATAAGCTAATAAAAATAAAAGTACTCAATAGAGGAGAATCTCTCCTTTCTTTGACCCATATAATTTTAGGTTGATAAAGAAGAATATCTTCAAAGTGGGCAAAATAAAAAAGTGGCAATAAAGCTAACAAATACAGATATGTAACAAAGAATACAAAGATGAAAGCTAATAAGTCAGGTACAACAGAAATCATAATAATTGCTAGCAACCCAACAACTACACTCAAATCATTAATCTTATCATCAAAAGTCATCCATGAGCTAATTTCCTAATTAAAAGAAACTATGTATGAGCTCTATTTGCAAAATGGTTCATCTTTTCATTTTTCCAGTCATTAAATCATATCATCTCGATCAATGAGTCGATGTAGAAAAATCACGAAACGGACAAAAACAAACAATAAATGAAACCGAAATTAATCCATAAAACAAAAAAATGAGTAAATAGGAAACTGACCTGAAGCGGTGGGCGTTGTTTCAACATCAAAGCAATCGGCAATTCTAGGGCTGCCCATGTTCGGAGCTTCGTTGCCAACTTCATTGCAGAAATTCCAAGCTTCAAGAGCTACTCTCAGTCCATCTCTTCTCATTCCTGGATCTCCAACAGCAGATACATAATTTTCTTCGCTTTTTGCGCGCTGTGATACACTTAGTAAAACCAATATGAGAAAACATTTTATTTTCTCCATTTTTTGGAGAAAACGCAGAAAAGCGAGCTAGAGACAAGCGACAGTAAGCTTTTGACGTGTGCACCGTGAATTTAACAAGAATACTAATCAATAACTGGGGTGTATATATATATATATATATATATATATATATATATATATATATATATATATATATATATATATATCTTTATTACCCCTTGCCTTAAAATGCAAGTTTTTAGAAATAGATATACATATAAAGCTTTACATGTCACTTGAAAATAAGATCTCACAACTGTTACAAATTCAAATTGTATTTTTAGATATGTTACCAAATCTTTTTTGCCAAAACCGACCGATATGTTAACAAATTTTAGTATCACTTATAGATAAAATTTAATAGATAAATATTATTTACAACATTCCTCTTTATTACTCGACAACACAAATAAAAATAATAAAATATATATTTATTAATAGTTGTCTTACAAACCTAAATTTTCATACACATCTTAACCTTTATATGTCACTTAAATTTGGAATATAATTTTTTTTTTACAAATTCAGGTTGTATTTCTACATATGTTAACAAATCTTAATATCATTTAAAGATAAAATCTTATAAATAAATATTATTTACATCATCGTTTTTTATTACTTAACAATCAAATGGAAATAATAAAACTATATATATTGCAAATTCAAACTAATTACACATCGTGTCAATCATATTGATTAATAGTTGTCTTCAAAGCGTAAACTTTTTTTGTCTGACAGCGCACTTGCAAAAATGCCCTTATGTATCTTTAGCTTTATATATCATTTAAAATTATGACATAACTAGGGCTGTTAAGGTAACGGTAATTTTACCATTACCAGTTGATGGTTAACTATTTTTGATTGAAATCGGTATACCAGTTAAAACGTTATGGTAACGGTAAATTTACCATTTTTAACAGTAAATTATCGGTAACATTTCTTCAATACTAGCGGTAACGGTAATTTTACCGGTTAATTCAAAACATAAGTATACTCATCTTATATGCTTTATTACATGCATGTAGAACCAAATAAATGATTATATTTAATTCAATAATCAGGTGAAATAATTCCAGGTACACTTACTTTCTTTTTCATTTATGTTTTCTACAAACTAACACCATATATATTATAATATAGATGCACTATGCATAAAAAATATGTCAAATATAAACTTTGAGGGACAAACGGTAATTTACCATTACCAGTGTAACGGTTGCCAGATTATAATTATACCAGTCTACAGTATACCAGTCGATCGGTAATGGTAACGGTAAGCAATTCTGACTTACCAGTAAAAACAGTACGGTAACAGTATTTACTAAACGGTAATGGTAATTATTACCATAACAACCCTAGATGTAACAATTATACGTTTTTACAAATTAAAACCGTATTTATGCACATGTTAATAAATCTTAGTATCACTTAAGAATAAAATCTAATAAACAAACTTTATTTACATTATCGTTCTTTGTTAATAAACAACACAAATAAAAATAAATATTAATAAAGAATTAGATATTACTACTTAAAAATAAGAATTCAAACTAGTCACGCATGATTTCAACATAAAAATATAACTAAATATTCAGACATACCATTTTCTCTTTAATGTGTTAAACATATACAATTTCCAAAAACATAACTCACGCGCAAAGCACAGAGGCCCTGGCCCAGTGCAAACGGGGCATCCGCACAGGGAAACAAATCGCACTAGGACATAAAAATTCCACCAGTGAAAAAATCGTACAGCGTAAAAAAAACAATAAAAAAATGGAAGGCAAAAAAGCGAAATCGAAAAACGCATGGGAGAAGAAGAACTGCAGAGCAACAAAACAGCGAGGATTGAGAAGAAAAACATAGGAGGTAGTAAGACGCAAGGGCCAATTTCAGACATTGATCTGATATTTTGATTGAAACAGGTATCCTAATTTCCGAATTGCCCTAATTAGTTTAATTTTTTATTAGTGGTTAGAATTAGGACTTCCGTATATTTTAGGATAAAAAAGGCTAATGCTTGATGCCTATTGCCTTTCAATTTTTTTTAGGTATGCCAGTACTGTTATGAAATATTGCTTTTAATCTATTTAACGTGCGTATGTTTTACAGTATTCAATTTTAGGTAATAGCGATTTAATAAACAATGTCTTGTTAGGAAAAAAGAATGAATCTAATAATGCAATTGGAATTCAATTTTTATCTATGAATTTGGTGAACAAATTGCTGTTGAAAAAAAATTAATTTTTTTCCTACTATAAATATTGATTTTTTTCAACATGAGTCATATTTTCAATTTGAAAAAAATAAAAAGTAGTTGTAATGCTTCCACGAAAGCAACCGTCTGGAAGTTCTAATAGGAAAAAACAAAAAAGAAACGAAGAGATAGCCAAATCATTAAGAGGGTCTCTTAGCAAGTATTTTTCAAAAACAATTGATAATGGGTTCAATCCTGTGATTTTGAACATGTAAGTATTGAATTATTAATGTCTTACAATATGAATATTATTTAGTATCGTTGTGAATTTTTTTAAAGCTTGGGGCATCATTTAGTATATCTGTTGTGATTTGTGACATGAAATCACATATGTTGATGGAGGCGAGGCATGGATGTGCTTAGCGTTAGAGGAGATGGTGCAGCAACAGAAACAAGGCAAGAAGGAGCAGTTTTGTGCTATGCTTCAGCAAAGACGTCTGAGGGCATCTTGTCAGACGTCTAACCTGTTAGGTTTTTGAACCCGAGAGCTTGGACGGACATCTGACATAAATTAGTCAGACGTCAGAGCGGGTTTTTCTACTAATTTGACTTGGTCTTTCTATGACTTATTCTGCAAGTTATGCAGGGGCGAATTGGGTATTTGTATAAGCCTTCTATTCTCTATAAAAGCAGCATCCAGGGTTGGATTAAAAACATGGAATTGAGACCGACATAATTAATCCAAGGATTTGTCGTCTTATTCATTATTCCCCTTCTCCAACAAGAGTTGTAGTCATCTAGATATTCTTTCCCTTTCTCAATAAGGTTATTGAATCTTGTTGTTTGTTTACTTTTAGTTGTTGATCCAATATATGTAAACAAAAATTGTTTTTGTTAATCAATAAAGAGGGTGGTTGGGTGGAATATCTTGTGTTTGTGCATGTGATTTAATACCTGTGTTACTTTCCCATAGAAATCATCTTTAAGTAATTGGGTGAATAAGATCCTGATCGCTTCTACAAAGGCGCATTTTACCCTAATAGTTGGTATATGAGCTAGATCATCGTAAAGCTTAGAGTGATTTTGGATTGGAAAAATTGATTTTTGTTTGGAAGAAATTGATTTTTTTATGTCGGATATGATGGCGTTTCCGAAGATGGCTATTTTTGATGAAGGAAATGGGGGATTTGGAAGCCTAAGATAGAGGATGTGCTTTACTTTAGTGATCTTCATGATCCGATTGATGGAGACGGGATGAAGCCCTTGGGTGTGGATGAGGGAACATGGAAGAAAATGGATAAGAAGGCGATGTTCTTAATTTGTCACTACTTTGATGATTCGGTTTTCCATCATGTGGCTAATTGTGAATCAACAAAGAATTTTTATGGGTTATCTTTGTATCAGTCAAGGAGTGCTACAAGTAAGGCTTTTCTGGTTCAAAAGCTTTCTCAGCTGAGATTGGATGAGGAGAAGTCACCTAAATGAATTTCAAGATGTGATCAATCAATTGGCAAATCCGAAGGTCAATTTTGATGATGAGTTGCAGGCTCTTTTGTTGATGAGTTCGCTTTCAGAAAGTTGGGAGACTTTGGTTGTTTCATTGAGTAATTCCAATGCTAATGGAAGTATCTCTTTGGAAACTGTTCGAAATAGCATTTTGAATGAAGAACTAAGGAGAAAATGGTTGAGTTTGAAATCAGTTCAAGGTGAGGCCATGGTAGCAAAGGACTCAGGGAAAGATACAAGAAAGAAGAAGAAAGGGGTTAATGGTAAAGGTGCTATCACTTGTCATTATTGTGGTAAGAAAGGTCACATACGCAAAGATTGTTATGCTTATCAAAGGGATAAGAAGAAGGTTGCGAACGGTGATGATAGTAGTGATGAGGCACATGAAGGTCTTGTTACAAGTTCCATTAGTGATGCTTCTTGTGTTGTCCTGTTTAGCGAAGTTAATCCTTGGAAGATGGATTCGGGAGCCAGTTTTCACATTTTTAAGGATGTTAAGTGTTTTTGTTCTTATAAGAAGAATGTTGACGTGATTAGAACAATCAATGGAGTAGAACTACTGATTTGCGGTATTGGATCTATCCGGTTTCGTATGCATGATGGCGTGGTGAGGGAAGTCTCTGGAGTTAGACATGTACCCGCTATTTCGCATAACCTCATTTCTCTCGGTCAGTTAGATCGTCGTGGTTGCACTTATGATACTCAAGGTGGAGTTTTGAGAGTGAAGAAGGGTGGTTTTGTTATGATGAGAGGTGTCTTGGAGGCAGGAAACTTATATAGATTGATTGGTTCTGTGGTCGACGGTGGAAGGCGAGTGACGGTTGAAGAACCTAGTCCACAACAAGGTGGAGAGGTTAATTTGGTCACTGCTGATTTGTTCGACAGGGGTCTTCATGTTGATGATGCTCGAGGGATACGAGGTGATCAAGGAAGGGGTCCAGATCAAGTGGTAGGCGGGTGTCGATGCGGAAAATCCACAAGGTGGATATCCTTGTAGTGTTACAAGCACTTTTAGACTGTTAGTGTTGTGTGGTGCGTCTCGGGGGAAGATGCGTATTTGGCAGGCGGTGGGTTGTGTTTGTAATGGTTTAATTAAGACTAGGTGTTGTTGAAAGAGCTAGATGACCTGTGTATTGGAGGTTTGCTTGATGATGAGATTTTATATCAAGGTGGAATGTTATGATTTGTGACATGAAATCACATATGTTGATGGAGACGAGGCATGGATGTGCTTGGCGTTAGAGGAGATGGTGCGGCAGCAGAAAGAAGGCAAGAAGGAGCAGTTTTGTGTTGTGCTTTAGCTCAAACGTCTGAGGGCATCTTGGTCAGACGTCTGACCTTTTAGGGTTTTGAACCCAAGATCTTGGATAGACGTCTGACATAAATTGGTCAGACGTCTGAGCTGGTTTTTCTGCTAATTTGATTTGGTCTTTCTATGACTTATTCTTCAAGTTATGAAGGGGAAAATTGGGTATTTGTCTAGGCCTTCTATTCTCCTATAAAAGCAGCATCTAGGGATGGATTAAAAGCATAGGATTGAGACCGAGATAATTAATTTAAGGGGTTTTCCATCGTTCTTCATTATTCTCATTCTCCAACAAGAGTTGTAGTCATCTAGATTTTTTTCCCTTTCTCAACAAGGTTATTGATTCTTATTGTTTGTTTACTTTTGGTTGTGATCCATCCAGTGTAAACAAAATTTGTTTTTGTGAATCAATAAAGAGGATGGTTGGGTGGAATATCTTGTGTTTGCATGTGTGATTTCATATCTGTGTTATGTTTCCACAGAAATCATCTTTAAGTAATTGGGTGAATAAGAACTCAATCGCTTCCGCAAAGGCGTGGTTTCCATATCAATATCAGGCATCATATATCTCAGGACCGGCTCTGGCGCAAAGTATGCATGATGATCGTGCGCAAAAAGCATTGTTAACACTTATTTTATATATCTTTAATACTCGTTGATTTACAAAATTTTTGTTCGACCTTAAATTCCAAAAATATCTTTATCTGAAAACAATAGGTCATCATTTCTAATCTCGTTATGGACGAAAAATAAAACCAATCTTCAAATGGTAAATTTGAAACATGAACAAGGTTACAAGTTTATGGTCATAATTTCACAAAAAAAACCATTAATTTTTTTTTCAATCAAATAACATTGAATTTTAAATACAACAATTTCATATTGAATTTTTATATGCATGCACATGCCAAAAAAATTTCTTTATACGTATGAATTTCAAAAGAAATGACAAATATACAAACATATTACAAAAATGGACATGTGAAATAAACTTTTGAAAAATAGTTGCAACTATACTTTTATTTGCAAAATTCAGCTTCATTTAATAATTCTTTGCAAATAAGTCCTTTTCGAACTTTTCAGTTTATCGTCTATGATAAAAATTCATTCACTCATTAAATAAGATAATTAATAATTTTAAAATGGTTAACTGAATCTAACAAATAATTAATATTTTAAAAGTAACTAATTAAGATAAACAAAATAAATAAATAGGTTAGGCATAGAGGAATTCACACCATAAAATTTGATGCACGAAAAGCTCAATATATATGAATACTATAGGATTTAATATTATATAACATATAAGAGTGAAGAACACATCAAATATTTATGGAAAATCTTTATTAATAATTAGCTTGATAACACAAACTTTTGATCCGACCGTAAACTTCTAATAATTTTATTATTTGAAAAAAGTAGGTTAGGAGTTCAAATCCCGATATGAGTAAAGACACTACAACAAAAAACACTTTTTGCAACAGGTCATATCTGTTGCAGTAGACCAATTGCAACAGGCCCACTTCTTTTGGTATAGTCGGAGTTGTGAAAAATCTTGCAACATTTTCGGCCTGTTGCAATAAGACGTTGTAGTATATTTTTTTGCAACTGGCTTTTGTTGTTGCAAAGTTGTGAACTTATAATAGGCATTCGACAAACATGATACTACAACTATTTTTGACAGTTGCAATATCTGATGCAACTGTCTTAAGTTGTTGCAACAGGTCATTTTGCAACAACAAACACCAGTTGTAAATTTGCAACAGGTAGTAATACTATAACCGTTATTTCCTGTTGCAAATGACTACTGCAACTAACAGTTACAGACGCTACACGCAATTCACCAATACCTACATTCACTAATTTACCGTAGTAACAATAAAATATATTATGAAAAAATAAACATACATTCCAAAAGCATTGACAAAACAATAGATTCATACATAATATAAACACAATCCATACATGATATTAGTTGAAGTTACATTCAAAATTTAACATAGTAACAAACGTGATCCATAAAAAACATAAACACATACTGAACTAACAATTCCAAAATGTTGTGAAACGAAGACTTTGTGCCAAGCCACGGCTGTTCCGACGGCCTCTTGAATGGTGTTCATCTCTGAATTTGGCCTTTCAACAGAACTTTCAACTTCGGTTTTATGTTGTTGAGCTAATAAGGTAAACATCAAGTGGGAAACTTCACAGCCAATCAACTTGCTGAATTAGACTCACAGCTTCATGAACATAAACAGTGAACTACATATCAGCAAGTTTTTGTCATTGCAGGATCTCCAATAATTTAGTCAATCATTATTATAAATTTCCACAAAAAATACATTAACGGTCTATATAATTTGTTGATGTCTGAAAAAAGTGACAACGTTCACCTTCACCCAAATTCACTCCTATATGGTTTTCATCATTTATAACTGAAAACCCAATGTTCCCAAGCCACAACACCAATGCAAGCATAGAAAATTCATTATCTTGATCTTTTCTAGAGATCTCAATAGCATTCATGGCTTCCTAGAGTAAAATGCTGAATAAACTATAATGCAGTAAATATAATTTAAGAGCCTATATAATAACTATATATTATTTGAATGGAAAAGGATGACTCATAGAAAATAAGGTCGGAAGTTACCATTAGTTTGTGAAATCTTTGAGTATCATCATTATTGTCAGTTTTCAAGCAGTTGGTGTATTTCAGATATTCTTAATCACTAGCCTCTTTAATTTTCAATAGAACTCTGCAGATTATAGAGCATCATCTATTAGTAAATGAAGCATTAGATAAACAAAGAATTGTCCAAATGAATGCGATCAGGGCAGAAGCCTCCCTCTTTGTTTATATCTGAACTACACAAGATTGAAGAATTTATCAAACAAGTGTACATATTTATCATGAAAGATAAACTGTGATGTTTAGGACATGTATTTTAACATAACAACAACCTATAGCTCGAAGATGAGTTGGGGCTCCAGCACAAAGCTGATATATCACATGATACGATCTTTCTCCAGTTGAACTTTCAATCATCCTCGACTACTTTCTCAAAGAGAAAACACATATTTTTATCAAATAAAAATAAAACACTATTAATAATACAAGTGGCATCGACGTTGAACATAAAAAAATGTATCACGAAATTGAAATTTAAAAGAGGAGTTGGATTACAACCTTATCAAGATGAACTTTCCAGATAATTAATTTGATGAGCAACCATGGAAAATGAACATGGTCAGTTGCTTTGAACAAATGCAGCAATCTCTTTTACCAGCTAATGTAAAATTAAGCACAAAAATCTCTTACGTACTTACAAGTTTGTATCTTAGCACCACAGATTTTCCCAGTATCATCAAAGTATTTTAGTTAACTTTCCCTGCAACACATTCAAGCAGGGAACCACACTCAAACATATAAATCTCAAATTTTCCATGATAATATGATAGAATATGTACTCACATATTGGCTAGAATTGGGATTTTTACTGTTCTTTCATTTCCAAGTGACTCCATAATCAGATTTGACTGCGTGATTTTAACACTTATACCACTTCCATCACCTAGGGAAAGATACTGCATCACAAATTTTGCTATATCACTTTTCGCCGCGCCGCTTTTACCACTACAATATAATGTGAAATATCATTACAAAAGTAAGCAATCATTTCCTATAAAGGATGCTTTGTTTACCTGACGATGTCTGACTGGTTTTTCCGATCTGCAAAGTTTATTAAAATATGTCTGTTAGTACTAACCTAGGAAATTATTGCGAGAAGAATAAAATAAGGAAGAAGAAGAAATGGAAGCGTTCATATGTTACCTATCATCATTTTATTGTAAGCCGCACAGGCTAATGAAAAAAATATGTGGACTGTCCAATGATTTTTTTTGCGTATGCTTTAGTGAAAATGTTACCATAGACAAACATCTCTCTGAATGGATTTAAAGAAATAGGAACGCACCGTAATTTTGTCTGACAGGGAAATGACGAAAGCATAAAAATAAAGATTGGACACAACACACTTAAAAAATAAACAAAGGAGCTGATTATAAAAGTCGTTGCTAGAGCGTACATATATTATATCACAAGAATATCTGATCTAAAGATGATGAATGATAGATGGTACATTCAAATAACTAAGTTCAAGAAGATCATCTACGCCAACAAAAATATCTGGGTTTGCTGGAAATTTTTTTTCCACTGATTCTTTCAAAATCTACAGAAACAAATAATAAAATAAAATCGAAAAATATAGATGATATCGATACAAGATTTCAGAACTTACTGCTCCATCGGGGAAAATGATCTCAAAAATGTCTCCTGAAATTGCTTGAATATTACCCAGTTCCAATTTTCCATAAGGAAAACAATACCAAACACGAAGACCTTTTGATAAGTAATAGGCATCAGAAATCTTTTGCAACGATTACTACATGTTAAAGATGGTAACTTATTTGCTACATGATAATGTTTGAGCATCACCAATTCATTATGACAACTATTTCCAAGTTATTAGCCGAAACATATGAACAACATTTTTCAATTTTAAGGAAGGAAATTTTTCATCAATTTTAAGAAAGAGAAATATGCAGAATTTGAAATCTTAAAACAAAGATACCATGTAGTTATAGTATTGTTTTATTTGTCTAATTATGGTATGCGACAACATGTATTATTAACTAGCATCACCGGAACAAACGCCGTTGTTGGACATAATCTACTCAAGTCCCAAATGTTTTGTTTGCAATCCTTTATAGATTAATACCTTAGCAACAATAAACCTGGTTATCAATTAGTATGCAAGTATCACTTATCCAACAATTATGCATAGTATTTGAGCCATCAAAAACAACCATCTTACATAAGAGGGACCTCTTAAATCCAATAGTTTTACTTCATTTTCATCTGAGTAAGTTTGTCTAATACTCAACTTACAAAATTCATCTTTCATGATTTATCATTATTTCAACCATTGGCTGTTTCTCTTTGAATGTCAAAGCTAAGCCTGGTACTTCTCTCAAGGAAGAAACCAAGGTGGTTGTAACGACCCGGAAAATCTGAACCAATTTAAAATTTTTAAATTGGCTATTTTAGTGTATTTTAAATATTTAAAATAAATATTTTAAATAATAATGATGAAAAGTAAGTTTGAATTGACATTTGAAAACGAATATAATTAATTCTAATTATAAACAAGGTCTGAAATGGCGCGGTAGTTTCAAAATTTGAATTCAAACTTTGACTGACTGTTCCGGGTGCAAAACAAAACGGATTTGAGTGAAACCAAATATATTTAAATCTTTTAGTGAATACCTTTCTAACGAATCTGAAAAATCGAAGTTTCATAGCAGGAATTAAAAGTTATAGCCAAATGAATTTTCAGAAAGGTCGCTATAGAGTTTATATAGGCCGTGAAAATGGCCATTTTGCAAACGACCTCGAAATTCAATGAAACCACTTTTGTTGGATCCGGGATGTGAAGTTATTGCTAGATTTCAAATTTCATAATTTTTGAAGCTAGTATGTGAGCGTGGAAAAAAGAAAAAGTGTTTTGATCAATTGCAGTTAAATTAGATCGACCAGAAAAGGGCCATTTTTCAAACGGTCTCAGAATTCGACGAAACTAGTTTTTTTGGGACCGTATCGTCAAAACATAGCTAGATTTATTTTTCGGGAATTTTTCGAATCAGTATGTAGCCCCGGTAAATTGAAATGTGCATTCAAATTCAATATACATTGATTTATAATTTCATTTGAACGGAAACTGATCGTAACGATCGAATTGGCCTATGAAACATGTCCCATTGTGTTCGAAATGGGGGTGATTAGCTGGAGGCGACAGTCGTAGGGTTAGATTTGGAGCTTGGAGCGATAAACAAACAAAGATTGAATAAAATATTATTTAATTCATATCATAAATAACCCTTATCTTTTATAAACCCTAGGTCAAACGTCACTACAGTCAAACACACCCAGGGCCGTTCTTCTGAAACCAAGGGGCGATTTCATTCCTTTTTCTTTTCGTTAATCATCTCCAATCCAGGCGGAATTAAACTATGAATTATATACGAAATTGTTGAGATTCTCCTGTTCTTTAGATCTGTATGGTGATGATTGAATATCGTTGAGTGTATAGCGTGAAATTTGAGCTCGAACTACATCTGTTCGGAGCGGGTTTTCACGGTGGAGAGACCACCGAGTTGAACGTGGTCGAGGTATGTGGTGGCCCCCTCGTAGGCGCGCGACGTGGAGGGGTTGATGTGGTCCAGGCGGTGTTGAGGAGGAGCGGTGGCGGAAGTTGCCGATGGAGTATGGGTTCGACAGTTTTGGCAATTCCAGGAAGAAGGACGACGTGGTCATTACCCTAATGAGGGATTTAAATGTAATTAAGGAATTCATTATTTAATTAATTATAAATTTGATTATCCCGTGTTTATAATGCCATAACATGTTCATACAGCGACGGAATCAGACAAAATCAAATGCGTTGGATTCGCAACAAAAAACTCTTCGCGATGGAACAGACTAAAGTCAAAACAAAGCAGATTAGAATTTCAGGAAAATTCAAAATCAGAACAGAACGAAAATTCAGAAATAAAAGGACCAAAGTGAGAATTCTCTCACTTTAAATTTTCTGTACAGTTATTTATTTTATAACTGCATATCTGAACTGCTCCCCGACGTCCACAGACCATGGACGACTTGTTTGATTGTATTCTATGTGAAAATTGATCGTCATGTGAAAATATCGTATATATTGAAAGTGAAAATATCGTATATATTGAAAGTGAAAATATCGTATATATTGGAAGTGAAAATATCGTATATATTGAAAGTGTAAATATCGTATACATATGAAATGTGAAAATGAATTGATTGTCAAAAATATAATTTTTAACACATATATATACACTGTATAAAATTGTCATGTATATGAAATATTCGATTTTGATATTAAATAGAAAATGAATTCGAATTGAATTGAATAGAAAATGAATTCGATTTGAATTGAATAGAAAATGAATTCGAATTGAAATGAATTTGAAATTTGAATTGAATTGAAATGAATTTAAAACGAATTTATAAGGAAAAATTCAATTTTCATTTGAATTTGAAATGGAAGTTGAAATTGTTTTGGAAATAAATTTAAAACGATTTATAAAATTCGTTTTAAATAGAAATCTACGAAACATATATTATATATATATAATATAATGGCCTGAATAGAACGCGCTGCGCTGCGGCAGTTCGCGAATTTCGACCATTGACTTCGAACGGACATTACGGGAGATCCGACCGTCGGATTCTCCTGAAACTGAAACCGTTTGGGTTCGTATCGAAAAGAGCTTTCCAATGAATATTAGAAATTTGAAATCTAACTGTTGTATTTGGAATTATGCCCAAATCAAATTTGGAAAAGGTCGCTATAAGTGCAGTTCGATGGCCGTTTATGAAAATTGACTGTACGGGCCTTGATAAAATAAATAAAAATATCGATAATTTGTGTAAAATCATAATAAATGATTTAGAAAGAATTGGGATGAAAAATTCCATATTTGAAAAGATAAATATATATTTTTTATCGAAACGAACTAGTTATTAACTAGAAAAATAATCCAATGGTTATAAATAAATAAATTGGCTTTGGGGTTTGTCGTGAACTATGTTTAAATGACATTAGTTCTTTAACCCGCGTAAAAGCAGGATTAATTTCCAAAATGTAGAATTATCAATATGAAATGATTTTAGAGATGAAACTAATTGAGGTTTGAATAAATCTTTAATTAGATCTGAATGAATGGTAATTAAATTTACCAAAATATGTGATGTGATTAAACCAGATTTACTTAGTTGTTGATATTGATTGTGGTTGATTGTTTGGATGGTGCTCGACCAGTTTATGAGCAGAATATGCTTTTACATTTAGCATTGGGTTGGGTAAAGATATCTGTGGGCTAACACCTTGTGAAACACTTCACGATTTGACGATAAGGTGTTTAGCGATGTTGTGTTCATTTCAAATTTAATGAATGATTGTGAAATGATATTTTTCTTAAGTGAAAAGAAATGTATTCCGGATTTTGGACAGGGAATGATTTATAAAAATGTTTTATAAAACAAAAAGGATTTCGAGGCCCAAAACCCGATGATTTCTAAAATGATTTAGAATTGTATTATATGTTACAATGTGGTTCATCACATATTCGATTAGTTGCTATTGATGATGTATCTGTTTGGTGGCGGAGAAATTATTCTCTTGCTTAACACCCTTCTTTGAGACGTACGAGCTCAAAGGTTATGTGATTAATAGTGACTGATCATATGTGTGAATTGCTGATGTGAAGTACTATATTTTGAAAGTACTTGTGATTATTATGTTGTGAAATGATTTTCCCTACTTCGGGATATGAAATGATTTAGTATGTGGCTAAAGAGTCGGGTGACCCTGAGACTAAAAGTATGGGTGAGAGGTCGGTGTAGCCTGCTCCTATGTGGGGTAGGTGCATCGTCGGTGTAGCCTGCTCCGATGTGGGGTAGGTGCACATTTATATATCGAGTTGCGAGGTGTGTACCCTTTGCCTTGTCGATGGGGAGCACGATATTTGGTTGCATACTTGTTTGTATGCATTGTTATGTTTTGGAATTCATATTTCCAGACGATTTGATTTGAGATCCAGAAGTGAAATCTACTTTGATATAGAAAGTTAGATATGTATTTCAAATGATTTGAAATAAGAAATCGGGAATAAAATCCAAAGGAATAATTTCTGTAGATTGAATTGGATTTGGAAAATCTAAGTGTGGTGATTAGTCTAAATGGGTAGAATGGGATATTGCATGTTGATTGATGCATAGTAGATCCATATATCTATATTGATTGTTGTTTATACACTGGCATTCATGAGGGTAAACCCGTTCCGCGTTAGCGGCGTGGTCCCGTGATATGCCATATTATTAATTAAGTTAATTATAACCGTTTAGAGTTTCTCACACCAGTCCCATGACTGACCTGTAGTTTGCTTTTCCCTTACAAAATCGGGTGCCCCTATTTTCCACACGGGCAGTCGAGTAGTTTATTTTGCAGATATGTTTAGAAGGATTCTGGATCGAAGCGAAAAGCCGTGTCCAGAGTATTGATAGTCTTCCGCTGTGTAGTTTATATTTCCGCTGTGCACTGTATTACATTTATGTAAATTTATCTTCCGCTGTGTATTATATTTCGATATACTCTGATATTCTATACTCTGATGTAACATTATTGTGATATTTATAAAAGTCTTCTGTTATTTGTTCTAATGTGTTTTATACCCAGAGTTAGCGTATGCGGGATTCTAACGGTCTTGGTCGATTTAGCGATCGATCAGGTCCGGGCGAAAACCGTGTCGTTACAGCTGGTATCAGAGCTTTGGTTAACTCAAATCTTTGGGGCACAACTCATTAGAACTGAACAAAAGACTCATCAGAGGTAAGATTAGTAATGTCCTATACAAGAATCCTCATTAGAGATAGAATCAGTAGCATTCTAGAATGAGTGACTCGTTAGAGATGGGGTTAGAAATGCCTAGAATGAGTTGAGAGTTATATGTTTATAAATAACGTATTTGTGATTATATATATAGTCTGGTTTTAGAAATATAGTTTTTGAATATATAAAAGATATATATTTGAAAGTTAAAGAATGTTTGAATTAATTTGGATGATTTTGACAAGTTAAAAAAAAAAGAAATTTCTTTTTGTTTATGTTGTGTGATAGTGGATTTGATTAATTAAATTATTAAAACGATAGTTAATTTAATCAATAAGAGAATGAATGGTAGAATTAATTCGATTAAATCACACATTGAACTAGTTTAGAAATATATACATGTGCATTATATGTGTTTCAATAGGTAAATGGATTAGCCGTTGAGTAAAGATTTTATTTGCGTGCCCGACAAATAGGTAAACCTTAATGAGTTGGATGCAAAATATTATTATATCAACTCTTGTGAATGCCTTTGGATGCGGAGTGTTGGTTATTCTGTGTGTAATAATAAACATCGCCATAGGATAGTAACAATTAATTTTGAACTACAAGACATGGCATACTTCTCGAAGGTAGGCATACTTCATCATATACCACATAAGTATTTGGAGCTTGTGTGACGAGGTGGAAGATTTACCATACGAGCGAGAGGTTTGTATGGCGATGACTATATATTGCAGGTTGAACTGATGACTGATATGACCATATAAAATTATAACGATAAACTGCCAGAATAATAAAACCCCACACGGGTCTGGAGTTGACAATAATCACGTCCCTCTAGTTATTAGATACGGCACATGGATTATTTATTTCCCACACGGGACGAGGTGACGAGAATTTATTCTCTGGAGCAATTAAAATACACACTCCCTCAGGCATTGACAGGGTGACGAGAATTTATTCTCTGGAGTTATTATCTATACACGCTCCCCTATAAACACCAGAATATATCACTATAAATATGTGTATGCTTTATTGGATTTATTGGGTACCTAATACGGCCCAATAAATTTCCAAACCCCGCCCCGTACAAAGGAGGTTATGGCGAAATTTTTCGAAAATTCCGGGTGTTAGCCATATTTTTGAAGAATTAGAAAATTCTTAGAAACTAAAATGTTGGAGAATGGAAGCCTGATTGAATGTAGAGTTGATTAATCAAACCACTTTCGACTTTGTTCCTTTCCGGTGACGAAAAGTTTTAAGTGGGGGAGATTGTAACGGCCCGGAAAATCTGAACCAATTTAAAAATTTTAAATTGGCTATTTTAGTGGATTTTAAATATTTAAAATAAATATTTTAAATAATAAAGATGAAAAGTAAGTTTGAATCGACATTTGAAAACGAATATAATTAATTCTAATTATAAACAAGGCCTGAAATGGCGCGGTAATTTCAAAATTTGTATCCAAACTTTGACTGACTGTTCCGAGTGCAAAACAAAACGGATTTGAGTGAAACCAAAAATATTTAAATCTCTTAGTGAATACCTTTCTAACGAATCTGAAAAATCGAAGTTTCATAGCAGGAAGCAAAAGTTATGGCCAAAAGAATTTTCAGAAAGGTCGCTATGGAGTTTATATAGGCCGTGAAAATGGCCATTTTTCAAACGACCTCGGAATTCGACGAAACCACTTTTGTTGGATGTGAAGTTATTGCTATGTTTCAAATTTCATAATTTTGAAGCTAGTATGTGAGCGTGGCAAAAGAAAATGTGTTTTCATCAATTACAGTTAAATTGGATCGACCAGAAAAGGGCCATTTTTCAAACGGTCTCAGAATTCGACGAAACTAGTTTTTTTGGGACCGTATCGTCAAAACATCGCTTGATTTATTTTTCGGCAATTTTTCGAATCAGTATGTTGCCCCGGTAAATTGAAATGTGCATTCAAATTCAATATACATTGATTTATAATTTAATTTGAACGGAAACTGATCGTAACGATCGAATTGGCCTATGAAACATGTCTCATTGTGTTCGGAATGGGGGGAATTAGCTAGGGGCGACAGTCGTAGGGTTTGATTTGGAGCTTGGAGCGATAAACAAACAAAGATTGAATAAAATATTATTTAATTCATATCATAAATAACCCTTATCTTTTATAAACCCTAGGTCAAACGTCACTACAGTCAAACACACCCAGCGACGTTCTTCTTAAACCAAGGGGCGATTTCATTCCTTTTTCTTTCGTTAATCATCTCCAATCCAGGCGGAATTAAACTATGAATTATATACGAAATTGTTGAGATTCTCCTGTTCTTCAGATCTGTATGGTGATGATTGAATATCGTTGAGTGTATGGCATGAAATTTGAGGTCGAACTGCATCTGTTCGGAGCGCGTTTTCATGGTGGAGAGGCCACCGAGTTGAACGTGGTCCGGGTAGGTGGTGGCCCCCTCGTAGACACGCGACGTGGAGGGGTTTGATGGGGTCCAGGCAGTGTTGAGGAGGAGCGGTGGCGGAAGTTGCTGATGGAGTATGGGTTCGACTATTTTGGCAATTACAGGAAGAAGGACGACGTGGTCATTACCCTAATGAGGGATTTAAATGTAATTAAGGAATTCATTATTTAATTATAAATTTGATTATCCCATGTTTATAATGCCATAACATGTTCATACAGCGACGGAATCAGACGAAATCAAATGCGTTGGATTCGTAACGAAAAACTCTTCGCGATGGAACAGACTAGAGTCAAAAAAGAACAGATTAGAATTTCAGTAAAATTCAAAATTAGAACAGAACGGAAATTCAGAAATAAAAGGACCAAAGTGATAATTCTCTCACTTTAAATTTTCTGTACAGTTATTTATTTTATAACTGCATATCTGAACTGCTCCCTGTCGTCTATAGACCATGGACGACTTGTTTGATTGTATTCTGTGTGAAAATTGATCGTGATGTGAAAATATCGTATATATTGAAAGTGAAAATATCATATATATTGAAAGTGAAAATATCGTATATATTGAAAGTGAAAATATCGTATATATTGAAAGTGAAAATATCGTATATATTGAAAGTGAAAATATCTTATATATATGAAATGTGAAAATGAATTGATTGTCAAAAATATAATTTTTAACATAAATATATACACACTATATAAAATTGTCGTGTATATGAAATATTCGATTTTGATATTAAATAGAAAATGAATTCGAATTGAATAGAAAATGAATTCGAATTGAATTGAATAGAAAATGAATTCGAATTGAAATGAATTTGAATTTTGAATTGAAATGAAGTTAAAACGAATTTATAAGGAAAAATTCAATTTTGATTTGAATTTGAAATGGAAGTTGAAATTGTTTTGGAAACGAATATAAAACGATTTATAAAATTCGTTTTAAATAGAAATCGACGAAACATATATTATATATATAATATAATGGCCTGAATAGAACGTGTCGCGCTGCGGTAGTTCGCGAATTTCGACCATTAACTTCGAACGGACATTACGGGAGATCCGACCGTCGGATTCTCCTGAAACGGGAACCGTTGGGTTCGTATCGAAAAGAGATTTCCAATGAATATTAGAAATTTGAAATCTAACAGTTGGATTTGGAATTATGCCCAAATCAAATTTGGAAAAGGTCGCTATAAGTGCAGTTCGATGGTCGTTTATGAAAATCGACTGTATGGGCCTTGATAAAATAAATAAAAATATCGATAATTTGTGTAAAATCATAATAAATGATTTAGAAAGAATTGGGATGAAAAATTCCATATTTGAAAAGATAAATATATATTTTTATCGAAACGAACTAGTTATTAACTAAAAAAATAATCCAATGGTTATAAATAAATAAATTGGATTTGGGGTTTGTCGTGAACTGTGTTTAAATGACATTAGTTCTTTAACCCGTGTAAAAGCAGGATTAATTTCCAAAATGTAGAACAATCAATATGAAATGATTTTAGAGATGAAACCAATTGAGGTTTGAATAAATCTTTAATTAGATCTGAATGAATGAATGGTAATTAAATTTACCAAAATAGGTGATGTGATTAAACCAAATTTACTTAGTTGTTGATATTGATTGTGGTTGATTGATTGTTTGGATGGTGCTCGACCAGTTTATGAGCAGAATATGCTTTTACATTTAGCATTGGGTTGGGTAAAGATATATGTGGGCTAACACCTTGTGAAACACTTCACGATTTGACGATAAGGTGTTTAGCGATGTTGTGTTCATTTCAAATTTAATGAATGATTGTGAAATGATATTTTTCTTAAGTGAAAAGAAATGTATTCCCGATTTTGGACAGGGAATGTTTTATAAAAATGTTTTATAAAACAGAAAGGATTTCGAGGCCCAAAACCCGATGATTTCTAAAATGATTTAGAATTGTATTATATGTTACATTGTGGTTCATCGCATATTCGATTAGTTGCTATTGATGATGTATATGTTTGGTGGCACAGAATTTATTCTCTTGCTTAACACCCTTCTTTGAGACATACGAGCTCAAAGGTTATGTGATTAATAGTGACTGATCATATGTGTGAATTGCTGATGTTGAATAACTATATTTTGAAAGTACTTGTGACTATTATGTTGTGAAATGATTTTCCCTACTTCGGGATATGAAATGATTTAGTATGTGGCTAAAGAGTTGGGTGACCCTGAGACTAAAAGTATAGGTGAGAGGTCGGTGTAGCCTGCTTCTATGTGGGGTAGGTGCATCGTCAGTGTAGCCTGCTCCTATGTGGGGTAGGTGCACATTTATATATCGAGTTGGGAGGTGCGTACCCTTTGCCTTGTCGTTGGGGAGCACGATATTTGGTTGCATACTTGTTTGTATGCATTGTTATGTTTCGGAATTCATATTTCCAGACGATTTGATTTGAGATCCCGAAGTGAAATCTACTTTGATATAGAAAGTTAGATATGTATTTCAAATGATTTGAAATAAGAAATCGGGAATAAAATCCAAAGGAATAATTTCTGTAGATTGAATTGGATTTGGAAAATCTAAGTGTGGTGATTATTCTAATTGGGTAGAATGGGATATTACATGTTGATTGATGCATAGTAGATCCATATGTCTATATTGATTGTTGTTTATACACTGGCATTCATGGGGGTAAACCCGTTCCGCGTTAGCGGCGTGGTCCCGTGATATGCCATATTATTAAATAAGTTAATTATAACCGTTTAGAGTTTCTCACACCAGTCCCATGACTGACTTGTAGTTTGCTTTTCCCTTGCAAACTCGGGTGCCCCTATTTTCCACACGGGCAGTCGAGTAGTTTATTTTGCAGATATGTTTAGCAGGATTCTGGATCAGAGCGAAAAGCCGTGTCCAGAGTATTGATAGTCTACTGCTGTGTAGTTTATATTTCCGCTGTGCAATGTATTACATTTATGTAAATTTATCTTCCGCTGTGTATTATATTTCAATATACTCTGATATTCTGTACTCTGATGTAACATTATTATGATGTTCACAAAAGTCTTCTATTTTTTGTTCTGATGTGTTTTATACCCAGAGTTAGCGTATGCGGGATTTTAACAGTCTTGGTCGATTTAGCGATCGATTAGGTCCGGGCAAAAACCGTGTCATTACAGCTGGTATCAGAGCTTTGGTTAACTCAAATCTTTGGGGTACAACTCGTTAGAAATGAACAAAAGACTCATCATAGGTAAGATTAGTAATGTCCTATACAAGAATCCTCATTAGAGATAGAATCAGTAGCATTCTAGAATGAGTGACTCGTTAGAAATGGGGTTAGAAATGCCCCAGAACGAGTTGAGAGTTATATGTTTATAAATAATGTATTTGTGATTATATATATAGTCTGGTTTTAGAAATATAATTTTTGAATATATAAAAGATATATATTTGAAAGGTAAAGAATGTTTGAATTAATTTGGATGATTTTGACAAGTTAAAAAAAACAAATTTCTTTTTGTTTGTGTTGTGTGATAGTGGATTTGATTAATTAAATTATTAAAACGATAGTTAATTTAATCAATAAGAGAATGAATGGTAGAATTTATTCGATTAAATCACACATTGAACTGGTTTAAAAATAGATAGAAATATATACATGTGTATTATATGTGTTTCAATAGGTAAATGGATTAGCTGTTGAGTAAAGATTTTATTTGCGTTCCCAACAAATAGGTAAACCTTAATGAGTTGGATGTAAAATATTATTATATCAACTCCTGTGAATGCCATTGGATGCGGAGTGTTGGTTATTCTGTGTGTAATAATAAACGTCGCCATAGGTTAGTAACAATTAATTTTGAACTACACTACATGGCATACTTCTCGAAGATAGGCATACTTCATCATATACCACATAAGTATTTGGAGCTTGTGTGATGAGGTGGAAGATTTACCATACGAGCGAGAGGCTTGTATGGCGATGACTATATATTACAGGTTGAACTGATGACTGATATGACCATATAAAATTATAATGATAAACTGCCAAAATAATAAAACCCCACACGGGTCTGGAGTTGACAATAATCACGTCCCTCTAGTTATTAGATACGGCACATGGATTATTTATTTCCCATACGGGACGTGGTGACGAGAATTTATTCTCCGGAGCAATTAAAATACACACTCCCTCAGGCTTTGACAGGGTGATGAGAATTTATTCTCTGGAGTTATTATCTATACACGCTCCTCTGTAAACACCAGAATATACCACTATAAATATGTGTATGCTTTATAGGATTTATTGGGTACCTAATACGGCCTAATAAATTTCCAAACCCCTCCCCGTACAAAGGAGGTTATGGCGAAATTTTTCGAAAATTCCGGGTGTTAGCCAAATTTTTGAAGAATTAGAAAATTCTCAGAAACTGAAAAGTTGGAGAATGGAAGCCAGATTGAACGTAGAGTTGATTAATCAAACCACTTACGGCATTGTTACTTTTCAGGGATGAAAAGTTTTAAGTGGGGGAGATTGTAACGACCCGGAAAATCTGAACCAATTTAAAAATTTTAAATTGGCTATTTTAGTGGATTTTAAATATTTAAAATAAATATTTTAAATAATAATGATGAAAAGTAAGTTTGAATCGACATTTGTAAATGAATATAATTAATTCTAATTATAAACAAGGCCTGAAATGGTGCGGTAGTTTCAAAATTTGAATTCAAACTTTGACTGACTGTTCCGGGTGCAAAACAAAACGGATTAGAGTGAAACCAAAAATATTTAAATCTGTTAGTGAATACCTTTCTAAAGAATCTGAAAAATCGAAGTTTCATAGCAGGAAGCAAAAGTTATGGCCAAATGAATTTTCAGAAAGGTCGCTATGGAGTTTATATAGGCTGTGAAAATGGCCATTTTGCAAACGGCCTCGGAATTCGACGAAACCACTTTTGTTGGATGTGAAGTTATTGCTAGGTTTCAAATTTCATAATTTTTGAAGCTAGTATGTGAGCGTGGCAAAAGAAAATGTGTTTTGATCAATTACAGTTAAATTGGATCAACCAGAAAAGGGCCATTTTTCAGACGGTCTCAGAATTCGACGAAACTAATTTTTTTGGGACCGTATCGTCAAAACATAACTAGATTTGTTTTTCGGGAATTTTTCGAATCGGTATGTGGCCCCGGTAAATTGAAATGTGCATTCAAATTCAATATACATTGATTTATAATTTAATTTGAACGAAAACTGATCGTAACGATCGAATTGGCCTATGAAACATGTCCCATTGTGTTCGAAATAGGGGTAATTAGTTAGGGGTGACAGTTGTAGGGTTTGATTTGGAGCTTGGAGCGATAAACAAACAAAGATTGAATAAAATATTATTTAATTCATATCATAAATAACCCTTATCTTTTATAAACCCTAGGTCAAACGTCACTACAGTCAAACACACCTAGCGCCGTTCTTCTAAAACCAAGGGGCAATTTCATTCCTTTTTCGTTCGTTAATCATCTCCAATCCAGGCAGAATTAAACTATGAATTATATACGAAATTGTTGAGATTCTCCTGTTCTTCAGATCTGTATGGTGATGATTGAATATCGTTGAGCGTATGGCATGAAATTTGAGCTCGAATTGCATCTGTTCGGAGCGGGTTTTCACGGTGGAGAGGCCACCGAGTTGAACGTGGTCGGGGTAGGCGGTGGCCCCCTCGTAGGCGCGCGACGTGAAGGGGTTGGATGGGGTCCAGGCGGTGTTGAGGAGGAGCGGTGGCGGAAGTTGCTGATGGAGTATGGGTTCGACGGTTTTGACAATTCCAGGAAGAAGGACGACGTGGTCATTACCCTAATGAGGGATTTAAATGTAATTAAGGAATTCATTATTTAATTAATTATAAATTTGATTATCCCATGTTTATAATGCCATAACATGTTCATACAGCGACGGAATAAGACGAAATCAAATGCGTTGGATTCGCAACGAAAAACTCTTCGCGATGGAACAGACTAGAGTCAAAATAGAGCAGATTAGAATTTCAGGAAAATTCAAAATTAGAACATAACGGAAATTCAGAAATAAAAGGACCAAAGTGAGAATTCTCTCACTTTAAATTTTCTGTACAGTTATTTATTTTATAACTGCATATCTGAACTGCTCCCCGTCGTCCATAGACCATGGACGACTTTTTGATTGTATTCTGTGTGAAAATTGATCGTGATGTGAAAATATCGTATATATTGAAAGTGAAAATATCGTATATATTGAAAGTGAAAATATCGTATATATTGAAAGTGAAAATATCGTATATATTGAAAGTGAAAATATCGTATATATATGAAATGTGAAAATGAATTGATTGTCAAAAATATAATTTTTAATATATATATATATACTGTATAAAATAGTCATGTATATGAAATATTCGATTTTGATATTAAATAGAAAATGAATTCGAATTGAATTGAATAGAAAATGAATTCGAATTGAAATGAATTTGAAATTTGAATTGAATTGAATTGAAATGAATTTATAAGGAAAAATTCAATTTTGATTTGAATTTGAAATGGAAGTTGAAATTGTTTTGGAAACGAATTTAAAACGATTTATAAAATTCGTTTGAAATAGAAATCGACGAAACATATATTATATATATATAATATAATGGCCTGAATAGAACGCGCCGCGCTGTGGCAGTTCGCGAATTTCGACCATTGACTTCGAACGGACATTACGGGAGATCCGACCGTCGGATTCTCCTAAAACCAGAACCGTTGGGTTCGTATCGAGAAGAGCTTTCCAATGAATATTAGAAATTTGAAATCTAACGATTGGATTTGGAATTATGCCCAAATCAAATTTGGAAAAGGTCGCTATAAGTGCAGTTCGATGGCCGTTTATGAAAATCGATTGTACGGGCCTTGATAAAATAAATAAAAATATCGATAATTTGTGTAAAATCATAATAAATGATTTAGAAAGAATTGGGATGAAAAATTCCATACTTGAAAAGATATATAAATATTTTTATCGAAACGAACTAGTAATTAACTTGAAAAATAATCCAATGGTTATAAATAAATAAATTGGATTTGGGGTTTGTCGTGAACTGTGTTTAAATGACATTAGTTCTTTAACTCGCATAAAAGCAGGATTAATTTCCAAAATGTAGAACAATAAATATGAAATGATTTTAGAGATGAAACCAATTGAGGATTGAATAAATCTTTAATTAGATCTGAATGAATGAATGGTAATTAAATTTACCAAAATATGAGATGTGATTAAACCAAATTTACTTAGTTGTTGATATTGATTGTGGTTGATTGATTGTTTGGATGGTGCTTGACCAGTTTATGAGCAGAATATGCTTTTACATTTAGCATTGGGTTGGGTAAAGATATCTGTGTGCTAACACCTTGTGAAACACTTCACGATTTGACGATAAGGTGTTTAGCGATGTTGTGTTCATTTCAAATTTAATGAATGATTGTGAAATGATATTTTTCTTAAGTGAAAAGAAATGTATTCCCGATTTGGACAGGGAATGTTTTATAAAAATGTTTTATAAAACAGAAAGGATTTCGAGGCCCAAAACCCGATGATTTCTAAAATGATTTAGAATTGTATTATATGTTACATTGTGGTTCATCGCATATTGGATTAGTTGCTATTGATGATGTATCTGTTTGGTGGCGGAGAATTTATTCTCTTGCTTAACACCCTTCTTTGAGACGTACGAGCTCAAAGGTTATGTGATTAATAGTGACTGATCATATGTGTGAATTGCTGATGTGAAGTACTATATTTTGAAAGTACTTGTGATTATTATGTTGTGAAATGATTTTCCCTACTTCGGGATATGAAATGATTTAGTATGTGGCTAAAGAGTCGGGTGACCCTGAGACTAAAGGTATGGGTGAGAGGTCGGTGTAGCCCGCTCCTATGTGGGGTAGGTGCATCGTCGGTGTAGCCTCCTCCTATGTGGGGTAGGTGCACATTTATATATCGAGTTGCGAGGTGCGTACCCTTTGCCTTGTCGATGGGGAGCACGATATTTGGTTGTATACTTGTTTGTATGCATTGTTATGTTTTGGAATTCATATTTCCAGACGATTTGATTTGAGATCCCGAAGTGAAATCTACTTTGATATAGAAAGTTAGATATGTATTTCAAATGATTTGAAATAAGAAATCGGGAATAAAATCCAAAGGAATAATTTCTGTAGATTGAATTGGATTTGGAAAATCTAAGTGTGGTGATTAATCTAAATGGGTAGAATGGGATATTGCATGTTGATTGATGCATAGTAGATCCATATATCTATATTGATTGTTGTTTATACACTGGCATTCATGGGGGTAAACCCGTTCCGTGTTAGCGGGGTGGTCCCGTGATATGCCCTATTATTAAATAAGTTAATTATAACCGTTTAGAGTTTCTCACACCAGTCCCATGACTGACCTGTAGTTTGCTTTTCCCTTGCAAAATTTGGCTGCCCCTATTTTCCACACGGGCAGTCGAGCAGTTTATTTTGCAGATATGTTTAGCGGGATTCTGGATCGAAGCGAAAAGCCGTGTCCAGAGTATTGATAGTCTTCCGCTGTATAGTTTATATTTTCGCTGTGCACTGTATTACATTTATGTAAATTTATCTTCCGCTGTGTATTATATTTCGATATACTCTGATATTCTGTACTCTGATGTAACATTATTATGATGTTTATAAAAGACTTCTATTATTTGTTCTGCTGTGTTTTATACCCAGAGTTAGCGTATGCGTGATTCTAACGGTCTTGGTCGATTTAGCGATCGATCAGGTCCTGGCGAAAACCATGTCGTTACAGCTGGTATCAGAGCTTTGGTTAACTGAAATCTTTGGGGTACAACTCGTTAGAACTGAACAAAAGACTCACCAGAGGTAAGATTAGTAATGTCCTATAAAAGAATCCACATTAGAGATAGAATCAGTAGCATTCTAGAATGAGTGACTCGTTAGATATGGGGTTAGAAATGCCCCAGAACGAGTTGAGAGTTATATGTTTATAAATAATGTATTTGTGATTATATATATAGTTTGGTTTTAGAAATATAATTTTTGAATATATAAAAGATATATATTTGAAAGGTAAAGAATGTTTGAATTAATTTGGATGATTTTGACAAGTTAAAAAAAAAATCTTTTTGTTTGTGTTGTGTGATAGTGGATTTGATTAATTAAATTATTAAAACGATAGTTGATTTAATCAATAAGAGAATGAATGGTAGAATTTATTCGATTAAATCACACATTGAACTAGTTTAAAAATAGATAGAAATATATACATGTGCATTATATGTGTTTCAATAGTTAAATGGATTAGCTGTTGAGTAAAGATTTTATTTGCGTGCCCGATAAATAGGTAAACCTTAATGAGTTGGATGCAAAATATTATTATATCAACTCCTGTGAATGCCATTGGATGCGGAGTATTGGTTATTCTGTGTGTAATAATAAACATCGCCATAGGATAGTAACAATTAATTTTGAACTACACTACATGGCATACTTCTCGAAGATAGGCATACTTCATCATATACCACATAAGTATTTGGAGCTTGTGTGACGAGGTGGAAGATTTACCATACGAGCGAGAGGCTTGTATGGCGATGACTATATATTACAGGTTGAACCGATGACTGATATGACCATATAAAATTATAACGATAAACTGCCAGAATAATAAAACCCCACACGGGTCTGGAGTTGACAATAATCACGTCCCTCTAGTTATTAGATACGGCACATGGATTATTTATTTCCCATACGGGACGAGGTGACAAGAATTTATTCTCTGGAGCAATTAAAATACACACTCCCTCAGGCTTTGACAATGTGACGAGAATTTATTCTCTGGAGTTATTATCTATACACGCTCCCCTGTAAACACCAGAATATATCACTATAAATATGTGTATGCTTTATAGGATTTATTGGGTACCTAATACGACCCAATAAATTTCCAAACCCCTCCCCGTATAAAGGAGGTTATGGCGAAATTTTTCGAAAATTCCGGGTGTTAGCCAAATTTTTGAAGAATTAGAAAATTCTCAGAAACTGAAAAGTTGGAGAATGGAAGCCAGATTGAACGTAGAGTTGATTAATCAAACCACTTTCGACTTTGTTCCTTTTCGGTGACGAAAAGTTTTAAGTGGGGGAGATTGTAACGACCCGGAAAATCTGAACCAATTTAAAATTTTTAAATTGGCTATTTTAGTGGATTTTTAATATTTAAAATAAATATTTTAAATAATAACGATGAAAAGTAAGTTTGAATCGACATTTCAAAATGAATATAATTAATTCTAATTATATACAAGGCCTGAAATGGCGCGGTAGTTTCAAAATTTAAATGCAAACTTTGACTGACTGTTCCAGGTGCAAAACAAAATGGATTTGAGTGAAACCAAAAATATTTAAATCTGTTAGTGAATTCCTTTCTAACGAATCTGAAAAATCGAAGTTTCGTAGCAGGAAGCAAACGTTATGGCCAAATGAATTTTTAGAAAGGTCGCTATGGAGTTTATATAGGCTGTGAAAATGGCCATTTTGCAAACGACCTCGGAATTCGACGAAAACACTTTTGTTGGATGTGAAGTTATTGCTAGGTTTCAAATTTCATAATTTTTAAAGCTAGTATGTGAGCGCGGCAAAAGAAAATGTGTTTTGATCAATTACAGTTAAATTGGATCGACTAGAAAAGGGCCATTTTTCAAACGGTGAAACTGAAATTAGAGCGGGACCTGAAATTTTTGGACGATGCCCCCTTTTTTCTACTTGTAAGCCATAGATAACATGTATGTTTTCTTGTTCAATAATGTTTCGACATGTTCCTAACTTTGAATCGCAGTTTTTTGTAAAAAACTTTGAATAAGAAACGTGAAGTATCAATTATAATTAGAAAATACTAAGTAATAAAATACATACATTAATTATCAAATTTAATAGCATTTAATTATTATTAGTTTTACTTCTTAGTTATAATTGAATATTACTTGTTAAATATAATATATGATGAATATTTATTAATTACTTAATATATGTTGTTAATTAGAATTATTAATTGTTAAATATAATTTACACACTATTTAATGACTAACCACGATAAGTTATTAAAGTATTAATTCATTTCAATTAATTATTGTTACTTAGTACTTATCAAATTATAACTAAATATCGCATATTACTTCATGCTTTTGTATTTAAGAGTAATTATGCTTAACAAAGGTTGGGGAAAATAATAATATTTAAAAGTCTATTTTTCGCAACTGGCTTTACTAGTTGTAAAAAAACACAATTTACTAATATTAGAAATATAAATTTAATTATTACTGATAACCAAAAACTACTAATTAATTTATAAAAATACCTTTATCAAACACAAATTATAAATTAATTCATAAAATAAATTATTATTAACTATTAATTACACGTTAATAGTAACATTAGTCAGTTACCATTTATTTATTTATTTATTATGAATATATTTAATATTTAATGATTAATTATTTTCCATTAATTTTTTTTATTAATTCATTATTATTTAATCATTATTTATCTATTATTTTTCAAATGTTAATTATTATTTGTTAATTATTATTATTTAATTATCAGTTATAAATATCACTTTAGAATACTTAAATTTTATTATTAATTAATAATTTTTAAATATTTGACATTAATTATTAAAAGTTACTCATTAAAAGCATATACTTATTTTTAGTATGTTTTTCGCAACTGGCTTTATCGGTTGTAAGAAAAATACAGTTATTGCAAGTGGCGAAAACAATTGCTAAAGATATTTATTCGCAATTGGCTATGAAGACAGTTGCAAATAATATGCTTGTTGCAACTATTATGGACGCATAGTTGCTAAAAGTATGCTTTTGCAACAGGAAGGGAAGCGCAGTTGCTAAAAATATGTTTTTCGCAACATAAATAAAATGCCTGTTGTTCAATCTTATCTATTGCAACTGCTATAATAGGTATGTTGCTAAATATCATTTACTGCAACTGTTATTTGTCGCCTGTTGCAAATAGCTAGTTCAATAGGGTATCTTTCTTGTAGTGAGATTAACAACTATCTTCAAATGGTAATATTAAAACATGAACAAGGTTACAAGTTCACGATCATATTCCAATATATAATACTTTTTCATTATTATTTTTTACTTTTTTAATTAAATTACATTGAATTTTAAATACAACCAATTTTTAATGGAATTTATACGCACACGCAAGCTGTGCCAAAAAATCTCTATTTATTTGTATCAAATTGAAAAGAAACGATGAACTATTACCACACTATGAAAGATATGTGAAACAATTTTTTGAAAAAAGTTCAAATCATACTGTTACTTGGAAAACTCAGCTACATTTAATAATTCTTTGCAAAGTATTCCTTTTTAGACTTTCTAGTTTATCGTTAATGTAAACATTCGTTCTCTAATTAAACGATTTTTTCTATCGCTTACTGTGTCATGGTCGCCAAGCCAAACTCCTAATCTTCAACATATGGCGTATGCTTGAAAATTGGCGCATGCTAATTGTAACAAAAAGATCGTCAATGTTACGCATCTATCAGGACACATATATATAAATCATGTCTTCAACAAAATTTAGCAATGAGGGACTCTTTGATCCAAAATGTCATTCCTATTTTCATATGTGAAATAACTCTAAACAGTCGAGCAATTTCCTCAACATCAACCATAAAAGGACTAACTTTTCAAAAATCTTCAAAAAAAAGTATGATCTTGTAGTCAACTAAGAGTAACATCAATCTTCATATCTTCTGAATCTCGCCTGTTATAAGGCCTATAGTTCACTTCTTATCATACAATCCTAGGTGTTATTTAATAGATAAATTGGAGCATCCATTGTCTTTGTAGTTTGTTATCTTATACATTACACTACTTCTATGCAACTTTCTCGACGTGTTCGAATAATGGTTTAACAATACAACATGAGACATGATCATTTAATACCCATCATCATTGCATAAATGAAGAAATAATGATATATTCTTTAGGGCATATAAAAAAGTAAGGCACTTAATTCATAATTTAGCTATATCACTGTAACAACCCGCTTGGAATGGGCATAAATCCCGACCTAGAAAAAGTCCTATTGGAACTTAGAGTCATTCTCAGCAAGTTGTTGGTTTCTATAAGAAATGAAAAACAAAGTCATCTATACACCAAAAACTCATGGTCCATTCTTTAATGTCATGCTACCTGTCTTTTTCCTCGAGCTCCACAAACTCACTTTCCCGCCTAATATTCCAATCAGTTACCAACCGACACTATCTCCCGAACCTCCGCCTCTGATCCCTCCTCCTCCAGATCCGCCTGACCCAACACTTCCCACTCCCTTTCCCAATCATCCTCCTCCTCTAAGTAATGCTAACCCCATTGTAAACCCAACGAAGTGGTCTTCATTATTCTATGTAAAGCGTAAGAATGTTGGAGAGTTTCCCCTACCAACGATTACACTCAAATTCTCTGGCCAAGCAATTGAACCAATAAACGAAATATTTCAAGATGATAAAGAACAATGGATTGAATATCTAGTGGGATTCTTCCTGGACAAACCTTTGAGCTATACTGCCGTTATCACTCACTTGTAGAAGATTTGAAACCCTTAGGTGGAACTAAGGTAAAATCGAATGGTATAGTCTTTTCCTTTCTCATTGGTAGTGTTGAGGACAGGATTAAGATTGCTCGAGCTGATCCGGTGATTATCTAGAATAAAATATTTATAGTGGAACCATGGGATGTTGAGCTAGGCAATGAAGATAGATATATTAGAAGGGTTCCGATTTGGATTAAAATAAGAAATATCCTGCTTTATACATTGTCTAAAATAGGCATTACTTAGTTGGCGATAAGGGTAGGAAAGTTCTTGTGTATGGACACAACAACAGAAAGAATTGATCCCATGGAATATGCAAAATGAATGGTTGAGGTATTTCCAAACTCATCATTGCTTACTGTATTTCCAGTGAAGTTGCCAGACGGATCTGAACAACTTGTGACTATGCACTACTTATGGCAACCGAAAGTTTGTGTTACTTGCAAGGTATTTCGGCATTTGACAGTTACTTGTAAGAGTAATGCTGAATTGTCTCTACCTAGTGGTGGTATACCTAGTGCAGTATGTAGAAACTTAAACTTGGGTAACAACACTTCTCCTGTTATGCCAACTAAGAGTAAGGATAGAGTAGATGATTGCAAAGGAAAATATGGCGAGAATAAGAAACAGTCCACTTTGAGTGACGACAAACTAGGATAGGCTGTCAAGAAAAGGGTTGTATGGAGAAAGGTCATGAACAGGAAGATGAATGTTTTTGGTGCTCACCATAGTAGTAAATTATATTGGCCTATGCCAGTTCAAAAGGCTACAACACTTGGCAATAGGAAACTGGTGGATAGTTCCATTAATAATCTGGGCACCAACATAGTTCGAAATAGTTCTCGTGACAGTATGCAAGGTTATGAAGGGCTACATAGTTTCGGGATTTTAGAACAAATTGAAGAAGGAAGTGAGGGTAATGTGATTTTAGACATCAATGATGAAAACAACGGTGAAACAAATGATGATTATGGAGATGTCTCTCAGCATGACGCAACTCTTGAAGAAGGAGAAACAGCTAGAATTGATGCCATGCTAACTAAGACCTTCTACAATGTTTCTATTGATGATGGAATGATTGTTCGACCTAGTAGTGACAATGGAGGAAAGAAAACAATGACAAATGAAAGTGGGATAGTGCAAAGTGAATCTAGAAGTGAAGAGCTCGATACTCCTTTGTCCGATAAAGAAAAGTTTAGAACATAAAATGTGGACGAATAGACTGCTGAAAGACTCTCTAGATCAACGTTTCAACTTGAACCTGTTGATGATTTTCTTCTACAAAATATTAGCTTTTGGAAAAGTTCGGCAGATAAGGAAACGTTTCATGAAAAGAAACAGCAGTGCGTGCAAGAGTCTTATGCTGGAAACTTCAGCGAAAACAATGTCATTACTGACAGTATCACTGTTGAGATACTATTGATCTTGCTAGTGGAAAGCTCAGTGGTGACGAGAACTTTACAAAATGTGAAGGTCTGGAAAAAATACTTAAGGACTTCAATGCCTTTCGCACCAAAATGAGCACCAATACGATGGAAAAAGGCAAGCAGGTGGATGTTTCAAGCTCAGCACCAACTAAATCGTTTATCCATAAGCAAAACACCACGATCCCTTTCAAACCAGGTTTTTTAAATGCACCTTCTCATGCTAATCCTCCGCTAAGTGATCCAACTCATGTTGCTGTAAAGAAGAAGCCCTCTACATCCTCGGTTTCCCAATAGGCGCACATTGCTCCACCTCCGGGACATAAAGCTAGACAGCTTGATATAGTGATTAGCTCCACGCATGTTGTCACTACACCAAAACAGGGGATTCCCAATGAGTATAAGTGTTATAAATAATTTCTGTAACACTTTTTAGGTGTTCCCAATAGCCTGTGGGGAATTGGCCAGCCAAATTTGTAACATTTATAAGTGTTACAAACAAACTAATTGCTAATGCTTATAAATGTTGGAACTGTAATATATTGTAACACTTATAAGTGTTAGAAATAGACTAATTGCTAATGCTTATAAATGTTGGAACTATAACATATTATAACACTTATAAGTGTTACAAACAGACTCATTGTTAACATTTATAAATGTCGGAATCATAATACATTGTAATACTTATAAGTGCTACAAACATACTTATTGCTAACGCTTATAGATGTTTGAACCATAAGATATAGTAACGCTTATAAATGTTAGTATCATAATCCTACTAACACTTATAAATGTTGTCGTACATAAATTGCTAACACTGATAAATGAGTATAACATGTATTTATGATTTCCAATCACATATATAATTCAACATATCAATTTAATATAAGATTTAATACACTTCCATATTTCAAATTCAATAATGTCACATTCCTATAATGCTCAAATACTTGCTACATGCTTCCAATTTCAAAATACCATAGTATCAGTTCAAATTATAAAATGTAATACAATTTTTTACTAAAGATACATAGAATTTAGACACTGGTAAGGCGAAACGTGGAACATATCATAAAGCCTCCATCCGAAATTTCACAAAACTTGTAATGTCCTTTTGAGGACCATTGTAAATTGGTGCTTCCGGATCTAAAACTTCTGTTATCCAAACAACTTTCTCAACACCTTGCACTATATCTCTAAAATGACACATGGTTTGTGTTCCAATATAAGCTTTTGCTACATTCTTCTTCAAGTCTCATGATAATAACATTACAAGTTGTTTTTCACTTGTTGGTGATCCAACATCATTTGACGGAATAAACGAATTAGCAATTCCAGCGTTTGGTGTAGATTTATCCAAATTAGAGGCGGTTTCTGTCATAGGCGTCACAACACCGCCATTAACGTTTTGTTGCTATCTTAGTACCATAATAAGAAAGAATAAAGCAAACAATTTAAGAGCACCTTTGATTTGGATTGACACTTGATTCACCCCTTGACTTGCAACTTGATTTTGTAATTCCCTAGACCATTGACGAAAATCATCCTTCTTATTCTTATCGGCAATTGCTTTTGAAGCTTGTATCAACTTTACTTGTTTTACGGAAGAAGTAGAGCTAATTGCACAACAATAATTTTTCTTTTTATCAGAACCAAAAACTTTGGAGATAGGATCATTGTCAAGGTCACACTTATTTGCTTTCTCGTTGCCATTACATTCCAAATTTTGTTTTTTTCCTCTTCCTCCACAAGTGCCTACAGAATATAATGACCTCCTTTTTACAGAAATAACAAGTTGCAAAAATAATAAATAACAAGTGTATTTATAAACAACAAAATTGAGTCGCCGACACAGATTGTAAAAAATAAGTCGCCGACTCAATTTGCACTACAAAAACTGAAGCGACTCAGTTTTGCAAAAACTGAGTCTCGACTCAGTTTGCAAACTGATTCAGCAACTTAGTTTTGTAATGACCCGGTTTTTGTCGACTTTGGTTAATACCGGAAAGTTAATAGAAAGAATTTAGAGGGCGAGAATAGATAAGATAGAAACTTAGAATAGAAGAAGAAGAAGAAGAAGAAGAAGATACAACATCAGAGTAACACGAATCTCAAAGCGGAACGAACAACATATAATAGATAATATATCCTTGAAATAAATCGGTATATGTATACAGTAACATTATAAGAGTACAACACTTACAACACAACGGAAATAACTATAGCTATATAATCCTGAAGCCTCCTGCTCCAAGCTCTCCAAGTATATCTGTAAAATCTTGACTACTTGAATGCCCGTATAAAATTGGGCACTCAAGAGTTTAGGGAAACAAAACAAAATAAACTCTGGGTCAGTCATGGGACTGGTATGAGTAAAACAGTTAAAAACAGTTTGAACAAGTAAACGATATCTCATAAGACCACGCTGTATAACGGAACAGGTTTTTCCCTTATGAGAATCCAAAATAAACTTTATATCAAAACTCATTGATATTATAATAGTGTCTATCAACTACAATATAATAATCATCTAGCAGAAACGCTTTCATCTCACGTTCTACATATATAGTATACAATCAAAACCCCAAGCATGTATTGGGTAATGGATTTCCAACTATGACAAGGTATGGAACCACCTTTCGCTAGTGTACCTCTAGAGAGGAATACACGGGATTCAACAAGAACATCTTGCAACCCCGCCATACATGACCGACCACTCATTTCGCTTGAGTGTATCGAATGTATATCACCAACGGTTGGGATCAACAACTGTTTCCCGAATGGGACAACATCAATAATAGATTTTTAGAAGTAAATGAAACTCTAGATCAGGTGATTATACACCCTAATAGGTGCGACCTACATAGCCATGCTGCCTGCCCGATTTTTGTCATTTCCCGATTGTGAGGCTAGAAGCTACGCTTATCTCTGACAGATCACACGTTTATCCACTTTGAATGTCACATCGTCATACCCGCCAAATCACAAATTGATTTCCCAAAAAAAAATACCACGGTATACGGCTAAGAGAAACGAATTCCTCCATCACCAAACGTAAATACGTTTGAAGAGATCAACTTACGCGATCTATTTAATATACTCTGTCAGACATTGTTCCATACAGGTCGTCCTGGGACTGGACAAACCGAAGGCACTATTCAGTACAACCATCTTAGGCAATCTTTACCTAAGATTTATACAATAGCCCTTGCACTTTACTCCGTCTTCAATTATCTTTGGCATAATGATTTGCAACGCTTATGCCAATACGGAGTGGTTCTTTGGATAATAATCCAACCAGTCTCTCCATATTAACAACATTAAAATGGTCGAAAACTTCGATAGTCGGTGAGTTAACTATCCAAGAAAAACACATGTGCAAACAACGATATTATTTCCAAATGGAAATTATATCGACCAATCATCATTGAACATTTATCTCTTTAGTTCATTAATTTACTTATCTTCTGTTTCCATATATTCAACATTTCTTATTTTCTAATTTTAGAAAATATACGTTATTAATAATGGAAAACATTCCCATTTCCTGTTTCCTATATTAGAAAACATTTCTGGTTTCTTATTTGGAAAACATTTCCAAAGCTCCTTCATTGGATTTAAACAGATGTTTAAATAAAACATCGCTATGCTAACTCCAACCATTTACTAAATTCACTTAACCATCATTCACTATCAAACCTTACCATTCCTTCGTTAAGAAGGAAGTCAATCAAGTTGGGATATAATTACCTCTCAGACCTTAACTGAACAACGTTTTAACTTCAGAATAAACAAAGCTTATCTCTTAAACCTTTTAACAAACTTCCTTACGTAACTCTCTTAACTCCTCCCTTCGAATAACTATATTCGATAATCTCTCTTACGAATAACGAGATTCGAAAACCTTTCTTCGAATAAACTATATTCGATTAACTCTATTCAATTAACTCTTATCAATTAACTCTATTGGATTATCTCTATTGGATTAACTCTATTTGAATAAACTATATTCGATTAACTCCTTTAATTCTATTCGAATAAACTATATTCGATTTACTCCTTTAATTCTATTCGAATAAACTATATTCGATTAACTCCTTTCGAATAACTAGATTCGATAACTCCTTTCGAATAACTAATATTCGTTAACTCCTTTCGAATAACTAATATTCGATAACTCCTCTTCGATAACTCTTCTCGAATAAACTATATTCGATTACTCTTCTCGAATAGACTATATTCGATTACACTTCTCTCGAATGAACTATATTCAATAACTTTACTTCGAATAAGTGATATTCGATAACTCTACTCGATTACTCCATTTGAATAACTCTAACTGGTTAACTCTAACTGATTAACTTTGACTGGTTAACTCTGACTGCTTAACGCTAACTGATTAACTTTAACTGATCAACCCTAATTGATTAACTCTAATTGGTCAACCCTAACTGATTAACTCTAACTGGTCAACCCTAACTGATTAACTCTAATTAATTTACTCTATTCGATTAACTCTAAATGAATAATTAATATTCGATTAACTCATTTCGATTAACTCCTTTGATTTATTCCTTTGAATTATTCCTTTGAATGATCCCTTTTTAATTATCTCCTTTGAATTATTCCTTTGAATTATCTCCTTTGAATTATCTCCTTTTCTATTTGTTTACTTAACAAATAACTATTCCTTTTTCAATTTTTATTTATTTAACAAATAAATATTTCTTTTATCTTTCTATTTATTTAACAAATAAATATACCTTTATCTTTTCTATTTATTTAACAAATAAATATGCCTTTATATTTTCTATTTATTTAACAAATAAATATTCCTTTATCTTTTCTATTTATTTAACAAATAAATATTCCTTTATCTTTTCTATTTATTTAACAAATAAATATTCCTTTATAACATTCTATTTATTTCCTATAAATAAATATTTCCATTTAATCTATTTGTAAATGTTTTACAAATATTTCCTTTTAAATTCTATTTGTAAATGTTTTACAAATATTCCTCTTTCTATTTGTTTTGCAAATATCTTCCTTTGTATTTGTTTTACAAATATATTCAGTTTATATTTGTTTTACAAATAATTTCCTTTATATTTGTTTTACAAATATATTCCTTCCAATTCTTTTGATTTTATAATTTATTTCCTTTTATAAAATCCTTTTTCTCTTATATATAAAATCCATTGATTTTATATAAATTATTTATTTTAAAATATACTTTGAAAATCCCTCTTTTGTATCTTAGTATTTCTCACGGTATTTAAAATACCAATTTACAGTGATCGATATCATTCAACACACATAATCCACAACAGATTATATATCACATCATATATTACAATACATGAACATAACAGTATTATAAATATCGAGGAGTCCAGTTGGACCCCTCCAACCTGTTTCCCTGCATCACAGATGTTAAACAATATAATTAACATCGATTTCATTTCAATATGAAATATTCTGCTAAACAGAATCAATATTTGATTAACGATTTATATATATATCGTTATCTATAATTTCAACCAATACATAAGCAATTCAACCAAACAGTTAACACACAGCAATCAACAGATAATTATCAGTTCTAAGAATACATTGTAGAAATATAACTGTTCAGAGTTGGTGAGTTTTACTCACATTGGACGATGATCGTTAATAACGATAACCATCGCTTGATTCAGACAGACAATTTATTTTGCGATAAATTTTAACGAGCTCTGATGGACTTCCAGTTAGTTTCATTGTGGAGCCACCGTCCATACGATCATAATGGATCTGACCATGTATGAGCGAGATATAACATTTATAAGATTGTACACTATTTTAAATTAACTAAACATTAAACCCTTTTGTATTTAAAATGACTGGGTTGCACCTTTTTGAATTCAGCACAAACCCACCATTCATCCCGTCCACTCCTTCTTCCTCAATAGACGTGTACTCCAGGAAACCACTCCTCCACTTAAATCGAACGCAACCACCATTCTCCCTCCACAAGCCATGAATCCAACCATCGAGACTTCCAATCATCTCCTCATCACGTTCTCCATCCTTCCATCCCAAAATCCAAACCTTCGAACCCACAAATCAAAACCTGTTGTTGCCCCCTTCCTGACAAACACTGTCCAGGTCGCGACATAAAAATCCACTGAATCCCCCTAAAGTTTGTCACCAGATGTTAAACTCCTCCACAAAATCAACTACACCACTTATTTTTGAATTAGATGATCGTACACCTCAAAAACATTAACCCTAGGCTCACGGCTCAAGAGAATCATTGAACAAAATCATCTTCGCTTCCAACGAAATGCACACAGAATTGAAGAGCATCAGATGGGGACTTCAAATATATTTATATGGTGATTTTAGGAATTTTATTTCATTTGATTATAAATTTTGAAGATCAAAACATGTTACAGTAAGAAGAACAAGAACATGATGGCGGAAAAAATGTTTTGACCAAAGAAAAACTAATTTTAGGTTTTAGGAATTTTTAAGGGTATTATATAGGATTTTTTTTATTTTAAATATTGATTATTTTATTTTAATCAATCGCTAATTTTATTCGTCCTCTAAAATTCGTATGATCACACACAATACCCAAAAATCACGAAAATGGATATGCAAGCACAGTTTGACATTACGGTCCCAACGGAACTGGTTTCGTCGAATTCCGACTCTGTTTGCTCACACAGCGTATTTTTAAAGGTTAAATTATCGACTGTTTTTCACATTAAAAATCGGTATGGCCACATACTGACTTCAAAAGTCATGGAAATTGAAATCTAACAAAAATTTCACATTGCGGATCCAACAAAATTAGTTTCGTTGAATTCTGAGGTCGTTTTCAAAACTGACTATTTTTAAAGCTCCAAATAACCCTTTTAAATATATAAATATAATTAAAAACAATTAAATTTAATATTTATAAATAAATATTATCGTATATATTCACAATAGAATATCATACAGCTCTAGAATATTCCTATATGAATTTCCAGCTTGATATTTCAAATCCCGATTAAATCGATATTCGATTTATAATGAAATTCCTTTTATATATCGTTATAAATTATAAAGGAATTCCACAACGACTTTTCTAAAATTTGATTTGGACATAAATCAAAATCTATACGACGAAATCTCGATTTTTCTGTTCCATTAGAAAGATATACTTCACCAGCTCCGAACGTTTCTTGTTTCACAGAAATCCAGCTTAAAACGAATCATGTACATTCAGTTGATGTTCGAATCGCCAAATTACGAACTGCAGCGCCATTTCAAGCTCGATTTTAATTATAATATAAATTATACGTTCGACTGACGTTATTTAATATATTCGTCAATATAAATCAATATAAACTGAATTATATATATTTTAACTTGTCCCATTTCACCAATATTGTGAATTCTGTTATTTCCGATTATTCCGGAAATATATTACTCTATTATTTATATTAATTAAATATAATTATTATTTAATTCCGGTTATCGATATCGCCAACTCGATATTTAATAATTAAATTAATTCATTATTCGACAGCTAAAAAATGCGGGTCATTACAAGTATTTTGCAAACTGAATCGCCTTATTTTTAAAACTGAGTCGCCTCAGTTTGCAAAAATTAAACTAAATCACGAATTCGTGACTCAGTTTGCAAACTGAGGTGACTCAATTTGCAAAAGCCGAGGCTCAACTCAAGTTGCAAAAACTGAGGCTTAATTCAGTTTGCAAACCGATTTGGCGACTCATTTATTACAAACAGAGTCGGCGACTCATTTTTTGCAAACTGAGTCGGCGACTCAATTTGCATCTTGAGTCGCAAACTCAGTCGCGACTCAGTTTGCACACTGAGCCTGCGAACTGAGTCGCCTCGGTTCGTAAAATCTAAGTTGAGTCGGTTTGCAAACTGAGGCAATTCAGTTTGTAAAACAAAAAAGTCAGGTAGAACTAATTCTGTTTGCGCGATAAATATGAAAGTACAAAAAATTACTGTTTTGATATCCTTAAAATTAGTATGCAAAAACAATTATAACTTCTGTTCTAGAAACATACAAAAGAAAAATGGTTTAAGCAAACAAAAAATAACACGGTAGTGGTGGATGATAGGTCGGTAGCATGGAAAAAATCTCCAATACAATATAGCGCTTTCATATCCATATGCCATGTAGTATGCTTCAGTTTCGAAAATCAATTTTCGAGTCAATTCTATATGGGTTCAGCCCATACAATCTTAAAAACAGCCCAAGCTTTAAGCTACTGCTATTCAGGTTGGTTCAATGAACAAAACTAAAGATACAACCCGCTTTAGATAGTGACAGGAACTTACTGATGAATAACGCTTTTCTGATTGGTTCAACATAGAAAAATCAATGGTTTAAATCTTAAGGGAAAAGTTCAACATAAAATAAAAAAGGCAAATTCTATTCAGACCTACAAAATAGCTGAGTTGTCCATTTTCTAATTTAAAATTTCGCTGAACAGAAATACCCTTCACTGTATATATATTTTTATATGTTTCCGTCAACCACGCAGTGCGGGTGTGGAGATTGTGGTCCAACCACACAGTATGCCTACGAGGTTGGTATCATTACCTCGTAGGGGGCCTACGAGGTTAGCTGCATTACCTCGTAGAGTCTCTACGAGGTAAGCTACATAACCTCGTAGTGACTCTACTAGGTAAATTGTATTTTGGTCATGTGAATTTTTTAAAAAAAGTGGGGCAGCTCACCTATTTTTTGGGTCTCAGAATTTGGCAAAAAAAAATGTTGGAAGTCTTTCCTACTGATGAATAAGGAACCAAACAATCACTTTAACAGAAACATACCATTTCTGTGGGGTATCGTTCCATGTATATAGTTAGGATATGGACTCCACTGTCAGACATAGAGGTTATGCAAAGGGGATAAGCATTAGCATCAACTTGGGCAACGAATCACTGTAAAATAGCTCTCTGTCTATTCATATTCTTCTTCTTACTTTGCATTAAATATTTGGCCTTTAGATTCAGATCAGGTTTATCAAGTTTGAACTCATATATAACGCTGATAAGAGGGTAAATGCTAACAAAACTAGAGCCAACGGCTACATTTGAGTTAGTTTGTAGCAACCAATATTTTTTGAATAAACAAATTATAAACTCGTGTAGTGTGCATCATATCATTCTCTTAGTCGCATTCATTTTCATGAAAACAAAAGAAAGAAACAATCGATAAACCAATAACTCCACCTCTTTATCATGCTCCCAATCTACGAAAAAGAGGAAATTTAAATCAAAAGGTCGCAACTTTTAGTAAAAACAAAGAATTATTCAAAATTTTCCATAGCCTGAAGTTTTCTCTTTTAGAATTTTATTTGGAAAGGTAGAATGACATTTTGATTTTCAATGGAAAATATATGCACTAGGTTACTCATTTCTAAAGCCACTAAATTCAGTAAAAAAAACCATACATAGGCTTTTGCTACGGATGAAATAACCTGTCCAGATTTCTTATTTTATGTGTCGTCTTCCAAACCATTGTTCTTGTAACTTTCACCTCCGGATTTTTTTAATCTGCAATTAGAAATATTATTAAACTAATTAACTATTTATTAATAATAATATTCACAAGAAATATTTTTTAATATAACCATTTCGTCATGAACTCTATGGTATGATTATTTTCCTAGCGTGCGATTGATAGTATTTTTAACTTTGGCTTGGGCGTTTCTCCTACATTGCTCTTTTTTCTTATCAGTATATTCGTTGTCTACAAACTTCTCCCACCATACTTTGTCAATTTCTGCGGGACATTTAGTGATAGCGATATTCTTGGGTATGATGTAATGAAGACAATAGAGCCGTTAGTGTGTGAACACGTTTTATCATATTTAGTATGTTTTGTAATTATCTACTAGCCGATAGACTCATGCATACTTGGTATATTTAATACAAGCGGTTAGGCTCATGCATACTTGGTATAATTAATACTAGCCGTTAGGCTCATGCATATTTGGTATATTTTGTATTAGCCGTTGGGCTCATAGCACTATATATATGTGCTCTTTGTATCATATTTTTGCATCAATAAAATTACAATTGTTCCTCACTAATAACACCTCCTCATCTCTTAATATGGTATCGGAGCCTCAATGCCGAAAGGCTTATTCGTTATCAAAAGTGATCACAACTACAAAACTAACTCTGTAGTGTCAGACCTCTTTCAACCTTTATTCTTTTCTGGATCTCTACATGCTGTCGTGAGCTTTATCACGTTACGGTGATACAAGTGAGACAAAAAAGCTGCAAATATAAGTAAACCGCCACATCATATTCTCATATCTAATGGTCAATTACTCCGATGCCACATCAGCTGTATCAACAAGTGCCATCAACAACACCCCACCAAGCCATCATAACATGATCAAACCAAAATGTCAAGTCATTACTACATCGTTGGATGAGGATAACTATATACTATGGAAATACCAAATTGAAATTGCGTTAAAGGGCTATGGACTACAAGAGTACGTCAATGGAACCATAATTATACCACCAGTGATGATAGCAGACCAAGATGGCAATCTCTCACAGAACCTTGACCACGTCAAATTTCAGAAACATGACAGCTTATTACCATTATGGCTGTTATCATCGATAAGCCCGAGTTTGTTATCACAGATAGTAGGCTGCAACACATCTCATGAAATATGGACCACTGTGCAACAGATTTTCAGTTCACAATCAGCTGCTAAAATCATGCAATATAGAAGGGAATTACAAAATTCTAGAAAAAAGGAGGCAAGCATGAAAGAATACTTAGGAAAAATTAAAAGTCTATGTGACAAAATAAATGCTGTTGGCCATAAGATCAGTGACAGTTAACAAATTCTATTTATTATTGGTTGATTAAATGAAGACTGCAAAATAAATGTTGTTTTGCCTAGTTAAGGATTCCCTAAATCATGAAATATTACTTCAAGGTAACCTATACAATGGTTTATACAAATTCAACAACTTGAAGACTGCAAAATCAAGTGGAGAATTCTTGTGCAATAATGTAGATGCTAGTAGTGATAATGACTGTTTTAGGAATAGCTGCAATAACGTTGATTATGACAATAATAGCAGTAAATGTAACCTGATTAATTTTTGGAATGTAAAATTAGGACATTCTAATCCGGAAACTGTTAAGACTGTTCAAAGTAATAATAACATTCATTATAAAAATGTACCTATCCAACACACATGCACACACTGCCAACTCGGCAAGAGACACAAGCTCCCTTTTAGTGATTCTGAAACCAGCTGTAATGAGCCACTAGAGCTTATAGCCGATGACTTGTGGGGACCCGCGTCTCTAAATTCATATCAGGGACACACGTATTATCTTTCTTTTGTGGATGCTTATTCTAGATATACTTGGATATACATGCTGAAAACTAAATTAGAAGCTTGCAATACAGTTATGAAATTTATAACTCATATCGAAAAACAAATGAACATTACTGTTAAGGTTGTTCAGACAGATGGGGGATCTGAGTTTAAACCTCTAACTAATTACTTTCTCAAAAGAGGGATCAAACATAGATTAACTTGCCCCCATACGTCCGAACAAAACAGTTTAATCGAAAGAAAACATCGACACATAGTAGAGACTAGTCTAAATTTGATATCATAAAGCTCATTACCCATGAAATATTGGAATGAAGCTTTCTACTCATCGGTATTTCTCATTAACAAGTTTCCAACCAAAGTCTTAAAAAATAAAAGCCCTCATGAAATGACATACAGTATTAGACCATAATATGGTTTTCTAAAAGCCTATGGGTGTCTATGTTTTCCATATTTGAGAGATTATAACAATCATAAACTAAGTATGAGATCAAGCCGATGCACATTCATTGGGTACGCACAAAACCAAAAAGGCTATAAGTGCATGGACGAAAATGGAAAAATATATGTTTCTAGACATGTGATATTTGATGAAAACAAGTTTCCTTATGCAGAAAAGCAAATCGGCAAAAAGGATGGGGAATAAAGCATAAACAATAACATACGGTTCGAGCCATTCATTACTGAACACCTTCAATTGATAGAAACGATGAACAACAACACACAGGCAATTTAAACACATAGGAAGAAACTATGGACCGAACAAATGAGCAAACCAATGAGACACATAATGACTCAGAAGATACAAACATACATCAATCAAATCAAAACATGCAGTATAGTGAAGATATAGAAAACAACAACCATGCTGACACTACCAGCAACAATGGTACACAGCAGCAGACACCACCACAATCAACTGGACATCACATAATCACCGAGTCAAAGAGAGGCATCTTCAAACCCAAGGTATATAATATTTCTGCCAGTGAGATCGAAACATTGAATTTCACTCAGGCCATAAGATCAAACAAATGGAAGGAGGCAATGGACACTGAATATAAAGCTCTCATAAGAAACAACACTTGGAGCTTAATGACTCAACCAAAACACAAAAATGTGATTGGTTGTAGGTGGACATACAAAATAAAATGAAAAGAAGATGGATCTATTGACAAATACAAGGCCAGACTGGTTGCAAAAGGTTACACACAACAATTTGGTTTTGATTTCAACAAAAAAATTCCCCCAGTCATAAAATCCACAACCATCCGAATTATACTGGCCATTGCTCTAAAAAAAAGGATGAAAGGTGAGGCAACTGGATGTCAACAATGCTTTTTTGAATGAGGAATTGACTGAAGAGGTATACATGCAACAACCTGAAGGATATGGTAATGGTGATAAAGTATGCAAACTACACAAAGCTACATATGGCTTAAATCAAGCTTCGAGAGCTTAGTATGAAAAGCTAAAGTCAACTTTGTCTAACATGGGTTTCTCACAAGTTAAATCGAACAATTCTCTATATATGAAGAAGGGCATACATGGAACTGTGTTCATTCTAGTGTACATTGACGACATGGTAATAATAGGAGACAACAGCGAAGAAATAAATAGAACCTTACACAAGCTGGATCAAAATTTCGCCATTAAAGACTTGAGGGAAATAAAAAAGAAATCTTGGAATACAAGTGATTAGGAACAACAATGGTGAATTAATATTATCCCAACAAAATTATATCACTGAAATACTGCAAAGGGCAAATATGCACAAGGCAAACCCATTACCTATGCCTATGATTAGTAACCTAAGACTATCTAAGCAACAAAAAAGAGGCTATTGTCATTGCCAAACAATATAGAAGCATAATAGGAGCGTTACAATACGCAACTATTACTCGACCAGACATATGCTACAGCGTCAATAAACTCAGTCAATACATGCAGAACCCTTTATCAGAACATTGGATGGCTTTAAAGAGAGTTTTACGAAACTTACAAGGCACAAGACATTACGGCATATGCCTAAATTCAGAAAAAGAACTTAACTTATAGAGCTTAAGCGATGCTGATTGGGCAAATAGTATTGGCGGTCGAAAGTCCGTCTCAAGATACCGCGTCTACCTTGGTTCCAATATCATTTCTTGGTGCACGAAGAAACAACAAACCACATCCAAATCTAGCATAGAGGCGGAGTATGTGCACTGGCAAGCGCTACAGCCGAAATCACGTGGATAGAATCACTGATGGAGGAGCTTGGTTTCACTCCAAGATGAAAGCCGGTCATTTGGTGTGATAATAAGAGCACAATATCTATATCTCTAAACCCTATCCAACATTCAAGGACGAAACATCTTGAAATTGATCTCCAGTTTGTGAGAGAAAGAACGCAATCAGGAAGACTTGTAATATGTCATGTGCCCGCATACTATCAGAGAGCAGATGCTCTCACAAAGGCCCTTTCGACGAATAATTTTATCAGAATGAGAGAGGAACTTCGTGTTATCAATAGAGGTGGAAGCCAGAATGAAAAAGGAAACCCTGGTTCAAGCTGAGGGGGCATAATGAAGACAATAAAGCCGTTACAATAGAGCCATTAGTGTATGAACACGTTTTATCATATCTAGTATGTTTTGTAATTATCTACTAGCCGTTAGGCTCATGCATACTTGGTATATTTAATACTAGCTGTTAGGCTCATGTATACTTGGTATATTTAATACTAGCCGTTAGGCTCATGCATATTTGGTATATTTTGTATTAGCCGTTGGGCTCATAGCACTATATATATGTGCTCTTTGTATCATGTTTTTGCATCAATAAAATTACAATTGTTTCTCACTAATAACTCTCCTCCTCATCTCTTAATATGATGGTTCCTTTGACTCAAAGCAATCTGTTTCGCAAAGTAGACTTTACCATATGAAAATATCGTGCACACATTTTCTCTAAAATTGGCCGAGCTAGGTCAGGGTCGATGTACGTGTCAAATTCATTTTGTTTTAACAAAGAAATTTTAATACGAAGAATAAATCTTGTGCAAAATAATAATAATTAAATAAGGTGAATTTGTGCAATACCAATAGTTCTTGCCACAAAGTATCTTTGTAGTAATCGTCAACATTTCTCCACTCGTCATAGCCAACTAGTATATGACAACGAATTAGCGCTCCGCATATGGAGCTCTATTTAGCGTCATCATTACCTTTAACACCATCGAAGTCAACTATTATTGAGTATTTTTTTATCATTTGGTAGAGGATAGTTATTTACTTCAAGCTCCTCATTTGTACCTTTAGTTGCACTAGCATTGCAATTGTTCGACATTTTGCATTAAAAATATTTAATACGCTTATTGAAACTAATATGCGTGCTTGGTTTGATTTTACAAATGGATTTTGAGTATAACAAAATAAAATTCAAAAAGAAAAACCATTTAATGCATTTCACCTAAATAAGAAAAACAGTACAAATATTCATTTCAAAATAATATCTCTTTCATTTAAATACATTTTTCAATAATGGAACTAAATTATGTTGTCCTCTCAGAACAGACTAAAAATCGGTTGGTATGATGCAGTCATCTACGTTGTTTGTCATGCGGTTTGGGGAACGTCGAATAATGGACCAATCAAGATTTTGAGTGTCTTGCACATAGAAAACTTGACATGCTTCAGCTGTTAGAATAGTTGGCTCATCACACTCCCAATTTCCATTTTTGAGCTTTTTTAAGTTCACCATCAACAAATGGGAATCGGTACAAATCTTACAACAATTTGTCTTATCCACAATGATTATCCAATCACAATAAAATACAACATGTTGGGAATCATAATAATCAACCTCTATAATTTCTTTAATGATGCCATACCTAGTAGTGTCATCATCCGTAGGATTTATATCTTTTGCACTTGCAACAAATGTGGTGATTGCATCCATGCAAACACCACTATCTTGGATTGAATGATTGTCATCATAACATTGAAGAGAATATATAAATCTGTTCAATGTCGGCCCTGACCCAGTGCGAAAGGGGCGTATGCACGGGGTAGCTTCTCACCTAGGGCATCAAATTTCCATCCATCGCGTATAGGAAAAAATATGAAGAAATCGCGAAATTGACTTCCGCCGTTCCACGTTGGAGAAGAAGGCTGGATTGTGTAGCGCGTAGACAATCTATACTCAAAAATAATTATCTGAAAATTGGTACTTGTTTCGCTTGAAACTATTGATACTTTAAATAGTACTATTTAGTTGGTAGATTAGTAATTCTCAAATAAACTTGATATGTTTATTATTTTCGAAGGAGACAAGCTTTCCTTTTTTGAATTGATTCTAAATAACTTCTTTATTCAGTCCTCTAGTTTTGTTGTATATATCTACTTGCACTGTTACTGATAATTGAGGAATGTAAGTAAGATTTTTCCTAAGAGGATTGCTTTTATAATTCACACCCTGATTGCAAAGCGCATGGTTAAACTTATTTTTACTTATTTTTTTTAAATTGCATAATCACTCTTCTTGCTGCTCCATGAATATATAAAAAACTTGCTACTAACTCTGAAGCTTCGTTCTAGGATTTGATTCAATTCTGAAGCTCACCTGTTCTGTAGTCGGTATCATTACCAATCGACTTTGTTACAGAAGTATGCATGTGATGTTAAAATGGTTTATAAAGAGAACAAAGATAGAACAGTAAACAATACAGGTGTTTCTATTTTTCAATGTATACACATTGACATCTACTTCCACTTTATACTTGCTGGCGTTGATTTTACTGTTTTTGAATTGATTACACTAGGACAACAGAAAATTGTATAGATTTGAGTTTAGTATAGTTTTGTCAGCCTCTTCATGCTGATGTTTGATATTTATAGCTATTGCTACACCCAAAAAACACTTTCACTCACCACGCAATTTTGTTCAGTGGTGAACGACCGTCGTATGACGTAAAATTGTGTGACAATGAGGCTGGTGGCCGAAAATGGAAACCGGGAAACAAATAGTAGCACATTTTATTTACAATTTTGATGAACAAAGTGTCGGTATAAATTTCACCATAGAGTATTATTAGTGACAATACTCATTTTAGTTTTTTATTATTTTTAATAATTTTTAAGCTTTGTATGTAAAACTTCTTCATATTATGAGTTACTATAGGTACTTTGTATATGTTATTTTTGTTTGTTTTTCGCATTGTCGGTTTATCATAATAGTACCGAGTTTTCAAAATATACTTTTTCATTACCAACAAAAAATTTATTGGGCATTGATGCGTAAATTTTTACAATAGGGCTTCGTTTAGTTAATCGCACTTGGCATGATAAACCTCAGGACCGGCTCTGAATCTGTTCACTCTGTATCCCACTTTGGACTACTAACATATTGAAAATTGTATTCATGCATTTTTCTTCTAATAGCTGCCGTGAATGAATAAACTTGAATGTCCAACATAAAAAGAACAAAACCTACAATTTTCATATTGAAAAAAATATATCTTTTTGTGTAAATAATCAATAAATTTGGTTTAAAAGATTACTTCAGCCATTGTCGTAACTTTTCTTTAACCACGAGATACATCTTCTAAGGACGAGCGATCTGCACTACAAATTAGATATTATCATGTAAATATATTTGATATTTTATATCATTGATGTCTATCAACATACATAGATAATTCATACGTATAATATTCATCTCATTTAGAAATATCAATACTAAAAAGTATCCGCCATCGAATTTGAACACGTTTCACCCAAGCTAGCTTGATACATTTGCCTTTCATGATGGGACGTTCATATATATATATATATATATATATATATATATATATATATATCATCACCATCGTCTGAAAAACATGCTTGTATAGAACTATGATTTCTATCATGTGGGTTCAGCCTGTACTTCATTGCATGTCTAACTGATTCTGAAACAAGGTATGCTTCAACAATTGATCCTGTTATGTAGCGCTTATTGTTAGGTATATTTTTGCATTCTTTTGTTGCTCTAAAAATAGTACACATGCACATATATCTAGAAATTGTCATTTTAATAACGACCCTGGGAATTCGATGCCCGAATTCCGACAATAACACACCAATCCCGTATTACTTGCCAGAACTCCAGTATCGAAGGCACCAAATAGTTATTAGAAAGAATATTAGAGGGTGAGATAAGAAAGAAAGAAATATTGGAATAGAAGAAGAAGAAGAACCAACACAACACAGAGCCTCACATCGCAGCAGAACAAAATATAATACAGAAATAAATCTTTATTGAGAGCTTGAAATAAATACTTACAACCATCAGAGTACATTAATACGACTGGACAGTTATGGTAACCTGTCCTCATAACACACAGTGGAATAACTAATATTACGTCTGAACTTCTCCAGCACGTCTTCTGAACTTTGTAGTGTCCAATACCCTGAACCTGTATAACCCGATCTAACCCAAGCATTTACAAACACCGGGTCAGTCTGGTGAACCAAAGTGAGAAAAACACACTAAGTTTGTGGGTATCACACAACTTGATTTTAAAGTCAAAAATCTTTTCGAAAGAAAAGGATAATCGTAAGACCAAATCTACACATAAATACGGATGGTTTTTACCTTACGATAACCCAAAACATTTTTGAAATCAATATCTTTTCTGATATTATAATAATGTCTAAATACAAGTAAATTTCAATTTAGCGGAACGCTTGCATTTCACGCTCCACGTATATAGTATACAATCAAAACCACGGACGCTTATTTGAGATTGGATTCCGACTACGACAAGGTATGGAACCACCTGCCGATGGTGTATCTCTAGAGGCGAATACATTGGGTTCAACAAGAACGTCTTGCAACCTAGCCCACACATGACCAACCACTCATTTCGCTTGAGTGTATCGAATGTATACCACCAACGGTTGGGCTCAAACCACCGTTTCCCGAAAGGGACAACATCGATAGATTAAAGAAGCAAAAGGAATTTCTCTAGATAAGTGATTATACACCCTAATGGGAGCAACCCACATAGCGATGCTGCCTGTCCGATTTTTGTCATTTCCCGGTGGATGAGGCTTGAGGCTACGTTTTATCAGCACATCACATTCACTTCGAATGCCACATCGCCAGATCCATCAAAATCACTAATTGAAGTCCACAACAATACTTTACGTGTTAGCTAAAAGTAGTTTCCTTCTTCGCTTTCACTCTTGGTACAGTTGAAGAAATCAATGTACGTGACCCTTTTGGAAATACTCTGTTAGACATCCATCCATACACATCACCCAGGAACAGGATGAACCGAAGGCACTCTCCTACTGCGTTCTAGGAATCACCCAGAGAATCAGTACCGAGAAGTCCTTGCAAACCTATGGATTCCAACCACAACAGAATCACAGTTTATCTCTGCTTGCAAGTCAGAGATTTTAAGCCATCCTTCCGCTTATGAAGATCCATGGTCTTCAATAGCTCCATGTCGAATCAGTATCTTTAACATATTCGTATTTGCTGAACGGAATGGTTTTCGAATATATATTCGATCCCGGTCTTTCCGTACCAACAATCATATGGGCCAAATTTGATAGTCGGTTATTTAACTACCAAATAAAACAACCATTCATCCATAAAGAAAATGAATTCACTGATTCAGTACTCGGTTTCATTTAGCCTCTTTAATAAACCGTCCGTTAATTATATTCTTTAAATTTCCTAATATTTGAAACATCGCTTTTATTTCTTTATATAAAATAAGAATGTTCTCCAAATCCAACTTATCAGCTTTTCGAAAACAGTTTGTGACATCATTACGGAAATCATAACTTTTGTTCTCTCAGCTACGCTCGTTTATAAACTAAATTCATCCTTTTGAAAACCTATTTAAATCTCAACCATATTTACTTAACTAAATCTTATTACTCTCTTCCGATTACGTTAATAATCATCTACAATAATATATCGGGCTTCGATTTTATTAGAAATAGAATCATTATAAAAATTCCTTAACATCTCTTTATTATTATCTTACAAATTATTCCAACAATTCAAATTCATTTGTTTAAAAACAAAGCTTTTATAAATCTTATATTTATATCTTATACAATTATTACATTGGTATCTTTTCAAATTCTTATATTGATATTTGTCAAAATGATTCAACTGTCATCTGTATTAGACGTCACAAATTTCATTTCCAACCCATGTTTACTTTTATCTAATACATTCTCTCTATATCATGATCGACAACTTATTCGTTATTTAAAGCATAAAATAATCCTTTACAAAATCTTATATCAAAAATTATTTCATCTCTTTTGTAACGAATGTTACAAATCAAACATTTACAAACCACTAACTTTATTTACTAACTCGATTTCAACTTTAGTTTCCATTTACAAAATCTTTTGTAAATTAGTTACAACAACTCACCATTCGTTTATATTTCCACATATTAAACTTCGTTTAAAAATCCCATTTTCAATTTATTGTCGACAACTAATATTCATTGTCGTCATCCAAATTTTATCTTCATTTAAATTCCTACCTTCAATTAACATTCCGAAGTCCGGAATATCACATTCCGAACCTCGGAAAAAAACTCACTTCGATTTATCATTCCGAACTTCGGAATACCACATTCCGAACCTCGGAAAAAAAAACCCTTCTATTTATTTACCTAAATCCCATTTATACTTTCGTATGCATAATTTCAACTTCGATTTCATTTGAAATATGAAATCCCATTTCCAAATCACTACCCATTTCCAATCTGTTGATTTGTTAATCACATTACATATCATTTAAAATACCATTTGTTCAAATGATCATTTATCACAAAAATATCAATCTTTTATAAATTCTCATATATCCATTATTCAATTATCTCATCCCGATATTTTAAAATCCATTTAAACTTCCTTTACGACCTTAAGGCTTTATAAAGTCATTTCAACATTTAAATAACCAACATGATAAATTTACATCGTTTAAACATTTATTCAATACTATCTTGCATCTCTATTTGTTATATATTATATATTTATAAAGTTGGTAAATTTAACTTTAACTAGTGTTTTTACCATAAAAATCGTAGTTTGAATTCATATAAAAATATATTCATATCTTTGAAACCATTCGAAATCCATTTAACATTGATTCCGACAAATCATTTCTTTTGATTGATGGTACTAAAGAGGCAAATGACTACTATAGTACCAAACCGTGAAATATAAACCAATTTAACATTTCATAACGAACAATGTAATCATATTGATAAGCGTTATCAATATTAGTGAGGAATCCAGTTGGATTCCTCTAACCTGTTATTCCCTGCAAAATAATGGGTTACCACAATTCAAATTATTCAGTTCAATATGGCCAATCAATATTTTTTATCTATCCAAACAGATGATCACATAACAGTTTAATGATAACAGTCAAAAATAAGTGTAATAGGTTAATAACAAAAATTCAAACATTCAACTATTTATTTATAATGTTATATCATTATAAACATAAGCACTGAGGCAAGTTACCTAAATTGGATTCAGTCTTTAGAAATAACGATTAGTTTTAATTAAATTAAACAAATGTTTAATTTAATTGTTTCAGTCCATATCTGTATATAAAATCAACAACGAACAAACAAACAAACGACCATTAACAACCATAGCACATAATTATAAAACCCAATTTATATAAAATATAAATGGGAAGAACTAAGTGAGTTTAACTCACCTTGGGTCAATTCGTTGTTGGAATAATTCGTCTTACTAACTCGCAGCTGCATCTAACCCTAATCAGTCCAGCTCCATTTTTGTCGCTAGTCGATACAGACTGAACATCTCATGCTTGATCCTGTTCCGTTACTGTGATCATGATATAAATTTCTTACGTTATACACTATTTAAAATAATATTATAAATACCTAAATAAAGTATTATTAACTACACGCTATTTACGTTAATTAAAGTCTGATGAGGGCAGTTTTAGAAACTTAGTTTCTATGAAATCAGTTTGGTACGTTATAAATTTCGGTCACTATTAGGCACCAAACATCCACACATGTCACGTTAAAACTAAAATGGGTCACTTGTACTAAACTTTTTATGTAAATTGGTTGTATTAAATCTGGGTCAGGTACAAATAAATACCACATTATAAATATCAGTCCACGTTAAGCATAAACATGCTATATTATAACATTTTAATTGTATATTAACTTTTACTTATATTAATTTGGCATGCTTGCTTACTACTTTTAAACCGCCAGGTATATTATATCTAACCAACTAACCATTTCTAAATTACCCAGCTATATGACATGACTATGTTAACTTAAAATGGGATTAGGCGCATATAAACACATTAAAACCGGTTTAAATAATAATTTACGTTGTATATAATTATAATTTGGCACTCTGTAAACCAATGGGTTGGGCACGTAAATAAATAATCAGGCATTTGAAAACATCTTTTCGCACCAGCTATAGATGTTTTCAATTATATGATATATACTAGTGGCCACGTGAAAACTAATTTGGGCACAAAGAATTTCCAGGCTACTTACATAAGTCATAAAATTTGGCATGTCAAATAACTGGTTAGGCACTTTAACGACAATTTGGTTCGCTTTAATATTCCTATACATGATGGCTGATGCTAATTAAGTTGGCCAAGTCTATATTTCACTTCTGTGTATATCCATCATACTCAGACCACGAAATTATATCATTAACTAATTCGTACTTAACGTTAATTACTTGGGATTTGGCACCCTTAATACTTATCTTAACCATTCTTCTCCATCTACTGTTCGCCTTTCTTCTCCACTGTCTGCCTGTTTGCCTACACGTGATTTGCTTCCACTTTAGCTACACCAACCGCAAGCTTTCCCCTTATCACCAGTCCCTGTTACTTGCTTCACGTCCCCAACCTTCCTTCCAAACAAAACTACAGCACTCTATCCCCTTTTGTTCCTCACATCTCCTGTCACTGCAGTATATCTCCAACCAAAAGAGATCGAAGCCTGATGTGCCTCAAATTTTCTGTCACGAGCAACTAACCCCGTCCACTTCTTCCCATGCCACGCACATCTTCATGTTCCAACTTCCTTCTCCTTCTAGTCTCACGCAACCGCACTTCTTCATCACTTCTCCCCGTCCCTTCTCTTTACACTCTTCTCCTTTCCACTTTGTTCTGTACTTCTGTCAAACAAGAACTAATGGCAACAGCCCCTGTTCAGTACCTCACGCCAAAAACGACAGAACCTCATGCCACGCAACTCTCTACTATTTCATTTGGCTCCAACAGACCCTCCCTTCTTCCATTAACTCATGCCAACTTCCTCTTATCCTTCTTTAAACCAACCACTAACCATTAAGCTCCTCCACGCAAGTGAACAGGAAACTGCACCACCCTTTAACGAATCATCCCCTCTTCAACAGTGTCCCATAAACCCCCTTTTTTTCATTTTCGTTCACCACAAGGACAAGCTGCTTACGGCTTACCCATCAACAACCAGACTTCCTTTCTAACGAACTAACCTGCTGTGCTTCTTCGTTGCAAACAGATCCACATGCGACGCTCCATTTTTTTTCGCGTTTAATATATATATTTATTTTTGAAGGAGTTCGGTTTCTTGCTTACTGGAACCACGAAAACAAATGGAGCAGCTCCTATTTATACAGGAGGAAAACGTGGCGGCCAAGCTTATTAATATAGGTTTGCAGAGAAAAGCAGTAGCTGTATGCTATGGGTTGGGATTTCAAAAACGTGGAGTTCACGGTGTCAATGAATTGGCGACTAAGAAAATGAATTATTTGGAAGCCAAGTAATGCACAGTGAAACGAAGGTTTGGGACGCAAGTTAAACGAAAGTATACATGTATCGCTTATAAAGTGTCTGTAGTATATGGGTATATTTTCATCTCCTAACTAGGTCTGCTCGTACTGTCTAAATCGTTAGGGTGGCGTGGATTTGAAAATACACTGGTCTGTAAGGTCTGCATTTCCATAAAAAAAATGAGTTTTGCTTATATAGTTATTGGTAATAGTTGTAGTTGCAGCGTATCGTGCTACGTAGAATTCAGTTCATGTTCGCACTGCTACAGACAGAAAAAAAAACATAATCGTGTCGAGCGATGGATCGTGATCCCAAAAATATATTAATATAGACAAGTTAACTCATATTGTGATATCTCAAAATGCTGATATAAGGTGTAAAATATTTCAAATAAAAAGTAGCGTATTTTCCAAAATAAAAATTACAGAAAAATTCTATAAGTTAAATTATAACTACATCTCAAAAATTTTGTTTAAATTCGAAAACATTATTTAATTATATTAAACAAACCGTTATGGCTTATACACGACTCCACAGTGACCTTCTGAATATTTGATCTGGACAGGACTTAAAATTTATAGTATGAAATCTCCATTTTTCTCTTCCATTGGGAAATTATAATCAAATCGATTTTAATGTTTCTTGATTTACAGAATTCCGGTTAAAAATGGATTTTGTATATTCAGTTGAAGTTGAAAATTCAATATTACAAACTGCCGTGCCATTTCAAGCTTGTTTTTTTATTATATATGAATTATAATGTTTAAACTCCATTTTTAAATAATGAATTCAATATTAAAATCCATTAACATTCCAAATATAACATTCAAAATAATAAAATAATTTAAATATTCGACTACCGAAAATACGGGACATTACATTCTTCCCCCTTAAAATAATTTCGTTCCCGAAATTGCTAAGTGAGAAAATTGCACTTGACCTAAATATATTCAAGATAATTATTATAAAAGTATTTTCAAAAAAAAAAAAAATTCTAAGTACTAGAATTCTACGAATAATTTGCCAGTCCCTCCTCTATTCTGCTCGGTCTGAACAACTACAATTGTCAAATCAACCTCATACCGATCAAAAGAAAACAAATGCCAAGTGGCAACCCAACTCAGGGTATAAAATCAACTATTCAAATAACAATACTAAGGTTTACCGATTAGTCGGGAAATCGATCTCTAATTCCAAAGCAATGCAATTAAATAGCTCTTTTCTCTTTCCAACCTGCACTTAACTCCATTTTCAATGCAATAACCTATAAAATTTTATCATTTAATTTTATTCCATGTTCGAATTCTGTTCGAATCCATTATATTAGAATTCATCACCTTTAGTTTTTAATTCATTCAACTTCTTATGAAATTTTTATTGAACCAATGTAGCATCCAAATAATACACAGTCAATTTTACTTAGTTAAGTTCGATTTCCATATTCAATTGACCAATTGATTATCTAATTAGTTTATTATTATTTTATTACATAATTCAGTCCGAATTTCAATTAAATAAATCCAACAACCAACATCTCAATAATTTTGATAAAATTATTTCTTTTACTATACGAAATATAATTCAGGTAAAATTATTTCATTTACCTTCTTCACAACACAATATCTTGTCTATTACCAGTTCAATGCTTCTCAATACTTGAACCGATCAAATAACACAATAAAATATTTGTATTAAAATTAACAAATACGCTCTAATAAATATATACTCAATCTCGATCTAGGGTATTACTATGCTCATCTCTATCGAGTTACGCCACAGAGCCAAGGTTATTACTAAACCAATAGCTCTGATACCACTGTAACTACCAGGGGAATTCGATGCCCGAATTCCGACAATAACACACTATTCCCGTATTACTTGCCGGAACTCCAGTATCAGAGGCACCATATAGTTATTAGAAAGAATATTAGAGGGTGAGATAAGAAAGAAAGAAATATTGGAATAGAAGAAGAAGAAGAACCAACACAACACAGAGCCTCACATCGCAGCGGAACAAAAAATAATAGAGAAATAAATCTGTATTAAGAGCTTGAAATAAATACTTACAACCATCAGAGTACATTAATACAACTGGACAGTTATAGTAACCTGTCCTCATAACACACAGCGGAATAAATAATATTACGTCTGAACTTCTCCAGCACGTCTTCTGAACTTTGTAGTGTCCAAAACCCTGAACCTGTATAACCCGGTCTAACCCAAGCACTTACAAACACCGGGTCAGTCTGGTGAACCAGAGTGAGAATAAAACACTAAGTTTGTGGGTATCACACAACTTGATTTTAAAGTCAAAAATCTTTTTGAAAGAAAAGGATAATCGTAAGACCAAATCTACATAAATATGGACAGTTTTTACCTTACGATAACCCAAAACATTTTGAAATCAATATCTTGTCTGATATTATAATAATGTCTAAATACAAGTAAATTTCAATTTAGCGGAACGCTTGCATCTCACGCTCCACATATATATACAATCAAAACCGCGGACGCTTATTGGAGATTAGATTCCGACTATGACAAGGTATGGAACCACCTGCCGATATTGTATCTCTAGAGGCGAACACACTGGGTTCAACAAGAACATCTTGCAACCCGGCCCACACATGACCGACCACTCATTTCGCTTGAGTGTATCGAATGTATGTCACAAACGGTTAGGCTCAAACCACCGTTTCCCGAAAGGGACAGCATAGATAGGTTAAAGAAGCAAAAGGAATTTCTCTAGATAGGTGATTATACACCCTAATAGGAGCGACCCACATAGCCATGCTGCCTGCCCGATTTTTGTCATTTTCCGGTTGATAAGGCTTGAGGCTACGTTTTGTCAGCACATCACATTCACTTCGAATGCCACATTGTCAGATTCATCAAAATAACTAATTGAAGTCCACAACAATACTTTACGTGTTAGCTAAAAGAAGTTTCCTTCTCCACTTTCACTCTTGGTATAGTTGAAGAAATTAATGTACGTGACCCTTCTGGAAATACTCTTTCAGACATCCATCTGTACATGTCACCCAGGAACAGGATGAACCGAAGGCACTCTCCTATTGCGTTCTAGGAATCACCCTGAGAATCAGTGCCGAGAAGTCCTTGCAAACCCATGGATTCCAACCACGACAGAATCACAGTCTATCTCTGCTTGCAAGTTAGAGATTTTAAGTAATCCTTCCGCTTATGAAGATCCATGGTCTTCAATAGCTCCATCTCGAATCAGTATCTTTAACATATTCTTATTTTCATAATGAAATGGTTTTCGAATATATATTCGATCGATCTTTCCGTACCAACAATCGTATGGGCCAAATTTGATAGTCGGTTATTTAACTACCAAAAAAACAACCATTCATCCATAAAGAAAATGAATTCACTGATTCAATAATCGGTAACATTTAGCCTCTTTAACAAACTGTCCGTTAATTATATTCTTTAAATTTCCCAATATTTGAAACATCGCTTTTATTTCTTTATATAAAATAAGAATGTTCTCCAAATCTAACTTATCAACTTTTCAAAAACAGTTTATGATATCATTACAGAAATCATAACTTGTGTTTCTCTCAACTACGCTCGTTTATAAACTAAATTCATCCTTTTGAAAACCTATTTAAATCTCAACCATATTTACTTAACTAAATCTTATTACTCTCTTCCGATTATGTTAATAATCATCTACAGTAATATATTGGGGCTTCGATTTTATTAGAAATAGAATCATTATAAAAGTTCCTTAACATCTCTTTATTATTATCTTACAAATTATTCCAACAATTCAAATTCGTTTGTTTAAAAACAAAGCTTTTATAAATCTTATATTAACATGTTATACAATTATTACATTGGTATCTTTTCGAATTCTTATATTGATATTTGTCAAAACGATTCATCTATCATCTGTAATAGATGTCACAGATTTCATTTCCAAGCCATGTTTACTTTTATCTAATACATTCTCTTTATATCATGATCGACAACTTATTTGTTATTTAAAACATAAAATAATCCATTATAAAATCTTATATCCAAAAATTATTTCATCTCTTTTGTAACAAATGTTACAAATCAAACATTTACAAACCACTAACTTTATTTACTAACTCGATTTCAACTTTAGTTTCCATTTACAAAATCTTTTGTAAATTAGTTACAACAACTCACCATATGCTTATATTTCCACATATTTAACTTCGTTTAAAAAATCCCATTTTCAATTTATTGTCGACAACTAATATTCATTGTCGTCATCCAAATTTTATCTTCATTTAAATTCCTCCCTTCAATTAACATTCTGAAGTCCGGAGTATCACATTCCGAACCTCGGAATAAAATTCACTTCGATTTATCATTCCGAACTTCAGAATACCACATTCCGAACCTCGGAATAAAATCCCCTTCCATTTATTTACCTAAATCCCATTTATACATTCATATGCATAATTTCAACTTCGATTTCATTTGAAATATGAAATACCATTTCCAAATCACTACCCATTTCCAATCTGTTGATTTGTTAATCATGCTACATATCATTTAAAACACCATTTGTTAAAATGATCATTTATCAAAAAAATATCACTCTTTTATAAATTCTCATATATCCGCTATTCAATTATCTCATCTCGTTATTTTAAAATCCATTTAAACTTCCTTTATGACCGTTAAGGCTTTTATAAAGTCATTTCAACTTTTAAATAACCAACAAGATAAATTTACGCCGTTTAAACATTTATTCAATACTCTCTTGCATCTCTATTTGTTATATATTATATATTTATAAAATTGGTAAATTTAACTTTGACTATTATTTTTACCATAAAAATCGTAGTTTGAATTCATATAAAAATATATTCATATCTTTGAAACCATTCGAAATCCATTTAACATTGATTCCAACAAATCATTTCTTTTGATTGACGATACTAAAGAGGCAAATGACTACTATAGTACCAAACCGTGAAATATAAACCAATATCACATTTCATAACAAACAATGTAATCATATTGATAAGTGTTATCAATATTAGTGAGGAATCCAGTTGGATTCCTCAAACCTGTTATTCCCTGCAAAACAATGGGTTACCACAATTCAAATTATTCAGTTCAATATGGCCAATCAATATTTGTGCTCTATCCAAACAGTTGATCACATAACATTTTAACGATAACAGTCAAAAATAAGTGTAATAATCAATACCGGGCTAATAACAAAAAAACAAACATTCAACTATTTATTTATAACGTTTATATCATTATAAACATAACCACTGAGGCAACTTACCTCAATTGGATTCAACCTTTAGAAATAGCAATTAGTTTTAATTAAATTAAACAAACGTTTAATTTAACTGTTTCAGTCCATATCTGAATATAAAATCAACAACGAACAAACAAACAAACGACCATTAACAACCATAGCACATAATTATAAAACCCAATTTATATAAAATATAAATGGGAAGAACTAAGTGAGTTTAACTCACCTTGGGTCAATTCGTTGTTGGAATAATTCGTCTTACTAACTTGCAGCTGCATCTTACCCTAATCAATCCAGCTCCATTTTTGTCGCTAGTCGATACGGACTGAACATCTCGTACTTGATCCATTTCCGTTACTGTGATCGTGATATAAATTTCTTACGTTATACGCTATTTAAAATAATATTATAAATACCTAAATAAAGTATTATTAACTACACGCTATTTACGTTAATTAAAGTCTGATGAGGCAGTTTTAGAAACTTAGTTTCTACGAAATCAGTTTGGTACATTACAAATTTCGGTCAATATTAGGCACCAAACGTCCACACATGTTACGTTATAACTAAAATAGGTCACTTGTACTAACCTTTTTATGCAAATCAGTTGTATTAAATCTGGGTCAGGTACGAATAAATACCACAATATAAATATCAGTCCACGTTAAGCATAATCATGCTATGTTATAACATTTTAATTGTATATTAACTTTTACTTATATTAATTTGGCATGCTTGCTTACTATTTTTAAACCGCCAGGTATATTATATCTAACCAACTAACCATTTCTAAATTATCCAACTATATGACACGGCTATGTTAACTTAAAATGGGATTAGGCGCATATAAACACATTAAAACCGGTTTAAATAATAATTTATGTTATATATAAATATAATTTGGCACTCTATAAACCAGTGGGTTGGGCACGTAAATAAATAATCAGGCATTTGAAAACATCTTATTGCACTAGCTATAGACGTTTTCAATTATATGATACATACTAGTTGCCACGTGAAAACTAATTTGGGCACAAAGAATTTCCAGGCTACTTACATAAGTCATAAAATTTGGCATGTCAAATATCTGGTTAGGTGCTTTAACGAAAAATTGGCATGCTTTTATATTCCTATACCTGATGGCTGATGCTAATTAAGTTGGCCAAGTCTTTATTTCACTTCTGCGTATACCCATCATACTTAGGCCACGAAATTATATCATTAACTAATTCGTACTTAATGTTAATTACTTGGGATTTGGCACCCTTAATACTTAACTTAACCATTCTTCTCCATCTACTATTCGCCTTTCTTCTCCACTATCTGCCTGTTTGCCTACACGTGATTTCCCTCCACTGTTGCTACAACAGCCGCAAGCTTTCCCCTTATCACCAGTACCACCTGTTACTTGCTTCACGTCCCCAACCTTCCTTACAAACAAAACTACAGCACTCTGCCCCCTTTTGTTTCTCACGTCTCCTGTCACTGCAGTATATCTCCACCCAAAAGAATTCGAAGACTGACGTGCTTCAAATTTTCTGTCATGAGCAACTAACCCCGTCCACTTCTTTCCATGCCACACACATCTTCATGTTCCAACTTCCTTCTCCTTCTAGTCTCACGCAACCGCACTTCTTCATCACTTCTCCTCGTCCCTTCTCTTTACACTCTTCTCCTTTCCACTTTGTTCTGTACTTCTGTCAAACAAGAACTAATGGCAACAGCCCCTGTTCAGTACCTCACGCCAAAAACGACAGAACCTCATGCCACACAACTCTCTACTATTTCATTTGGCTCCAACAGACCCTCCCTTCTTCTATTAACTCATGCCAACTTCCTCTTATCCTTCTTTAAACCAACCACTAACCATTAAGCTCCTCCACGCAAGTGAACAGGCAACTGCACCACCCTTTAACGAATCATCCCCTCTTCAACAGTGTCCCATAAACCCCCTTTTTTTTTCATTTTCGTTCACCACAAGGACAAGCTGCTTACGGCTTACCCATCAACAACCAGACTTCCTTTCTAACGAACTAACCTGCTGTGCTTCTTCGTTGCAAACAGATCCACGTGCGACGCTCCATTTTTTTCGCGTTTAATATATATATTTATTATTGAAGGAGTTCGGTTTCTTGCTTACTGGAACCACGAAAACAAATGGAGCAGCTCCTATTTATACAGGAGGAGAACGTGGCGGCCAAGCTTATTAATATAGGTTTGCAGAGAAAAGCAGTAGCTGTATGCTATGGGTTGGGATTTCAAAAACGTGGAGCTCACGGTGTCAATGAATTGGAGACTAAGAAAATGAATTATTTGGAAGCCAAGTAATGCACAGTGAAACAAAGGTTTGGGACGCAAGTTAAACGAAAGTATACATGTATCGCTTATAAAGTGTCTGTAGTATATGGGTATATTTTCATCTCCTAACTAGGTCTGCTCGTACTGTCTAAATCGTTAGGGTGGCGTGGATTTGAAAATACACTGGTCTGTAAGGTCTGCATTTCCATAAAAAAATGAGTTTTGCTTATATAGTTATTTGTAATAGTTGTAGTTGCAGCGTATCGTGCTACGTAGAATTCAGTTCATGTTCGCACTGCTACAGACAGAAAAAAACATAATCGTGTCGAGCGATGGATCGTGATCCCAAAAATATATTAATATAGACAAGTTAGCTCATATTGTGATATCTCAAAATGCTGATATAAGGTGTAAAATATTTCAAATAAAAAGTAGCTTATTTTCCAAAATAAAAATTACAGAAAAATTCTATAAGTTAAATTATAACTACATCTCAAAATTTTTGTTTAAATTCGAAACCATTATTTAATTATATTAAATAAACCGTTATGGCTTATACACGACTCCACAGTGACTTTCTGAATATTTGATCTGGACAGGACTTAAAATTTATAGTATGAAATCTCCATTTTTCTCTTCCATTGGGAAATTATAATCAAATCGATTTTAATGTTTCTTGATTTACAGAATTCCGGTTAAAAATGGATTTTGTATATTCAGTTGAAGTTGAAAATTCAATATTACAAACTGTCGCGCCATTTCAAGCTTGTTTTTTTATTATATATGAATTATAACATTTAAAATCCATTTTTAAATAATGAATTCAATATTAAAATCCATTAACATTCCAAATATAACATTCAAAATAATAAAATAATTTAAATATTCGACTACCGAAAATACGGGACATTACATTCTTCCCCCTTAAAATAATTTCGTTCCCGAAATTGCTATGTGAGAAAATTGCACTTGACCTAAATATATTCAAGATAATTATTATAAAAGTATTTTCAAAAAAAAAAAATTTCTAAGTACTAGAAATCTACGAATAATTTGCCAGTCCCTCCTCTATACTGCTCGGTCTGAACAACTACAATTGTCAAATCAACCTCGTACCGATCAAAAGAAAACAAATGCCAAGTGGCAACCCAACTCAGGGTATAAAATCAACTACTCAAATAACAATACTAAGGTTTACCGATTAGTCGGGAAATCGATCTCTAATTCCAAAGCAATGCAATTAAATAGCTCTTTTCTCTTTCCAACCTGCACTTAACTCCATTTTCAATGCAATAACCTATAAAATTTTATCATTTAATTTTATTCCATGTTCGAATTCTGTTCGAATCCATTATATTAGAATTCATCACCCTTAGTTTTTAATTCATTCAACTTCTTATGAAATTTTTATTGAACCAATGTAGCATCCAAATAATACACAGTCAATTTTACTTAGTTAAGTTCGATTTCCATATTCAATTGACCAATTGATTATCTAATTAGTTTATTATTATTTTATTACATAATTCAGTCCGAATTTCAATTAAATAAACCCAACAACCAACATCTCAATAATTTTGATAAAATTATTTCTTTTACTATACGAAATATAATTCAGGTAAAATTATTTCATTTACCTTCTTCACAACACAATATCTTGTCTATTACCAGTTCAATGCTTCTCAATACTTGAACCGATCAAATAACACAATAAAATATTTGTATTAAAATTTACAAATACGCTCTCATAAATATATACTCAATCTCGATCTAGGGTATTACTATCCTCATCTCTATCGAGTTATGCCACAGAGCCAAGGTTATTACTAAACCAATAGCTCTGATACCACTGTAACTACCAGGGGAATTCGATGCCCGAATTCCGACAATAACACACTATTCCCGTATTACTTGCCAGAACTCCAGTATCGAAGGCACCAGATAGTTATTAGAAAGAATATTAGAGGGTGAGATAAGAAAGAAAGAAATATTGGAATAGAAGAAGAAGAAGAACCAACACAACACAGAGCCTCACATCGCAGCGGAACAAAAAATAATAGAGAAATAAATCTGTATTAAGAGCTTGAAATAAATACTTACAACCATCAGAGTACATTAATACAACTGGACAGTTATAGTAACCTGTCCTCATAACACACAGCGGAATAAATAATATTACGTCTGAACTTCTCCAGCACGTCTTCTGAACTTTGTAGTGTCCAATACACTGAACCTGTATAACCCGGTCTAACCCAAGCACTTACAAACACCGGTTCAGTCTGGTGAACCAGAGTGAGAATAAAACACTAAGTTTGTGGGTATCACACAACTTGATTTTAAAGTCAAAAATCTTTTTGAAAGAAAAGGATAATCGTAAGACTAAATCTACATAAATATGGACAGTTTTTACCTTATGATAACCCAAAACATTTTGAAATCAATATCTTGTCTGATATTATAATAATGTCTAAATACAAGTAAATTTCAATTTAGCGGAACGCTTGCATCTCACGCTCCACATATATATACAATCAAAACCGCGGACGCTTATTGGAGATTAGATTCCGACTATGACAAAGTATGGAACCACCTGTCGATAGTGTATCTCTAGAGGCGAACACACTGGGTTCAACAAGAACATCTTGCAACCCGGCCCACACATGACCGACCACTCATTTCGCTTGAGTGTATCGAATGTATGTCACAAACGGTTAGGCTCAAACCACCGTTTCCCGAAAGGGACAGCATAGATAGGTTAAAGAAGCAAAAGGAATTTCTCTAGATAGGTGATTATACACCCTAATAGGAGCGACCCACATAGCCATGCTGCCTGCCCGATTTTTGTCATTTTCCGGTTGATAAGGCTTGAGGCTACGTTTTATCAGCACATCACATTCACTTCGAATGCCACATTTTCAGATCCATCAAAATCACTAATTGAAGTCCACAATAATACTTTACGTGTTAGCTAAAAGAAGTTTCCTTCTCCACTTTCACTCTTGGTATAGTTGAAGAAATTAATGTACGTGACCCTTCTGGATATACTCTTTCAGACATCCATCTGTACATGTCACCCAGGAACAGGATGAACCGAAGGCACTCTCCTATTGCGTTCTAGGAATCACCCTGAGAATCAGTGCCGAGAAGTCCTTGCAAACCCATGGATTCCAACCACGACAGAATCACAGTCTATCTCTGCTTGCAAGTTAGAGATTTTAAGTAATCCTTCCGCTTATGAAGATCCATGGTCTTCAATAGCTCCATCTCGAATCAGTATCTTTAACATATTCGTATTTTCGTAATGAAATGGTTTTCGAATATATATTCGATCGATCTTTCCGTACCAACAATCGTATGGGCCAAATTTGATAGTCGGTTATTTAACTTCCAAAAAAACAACCATTCATCCATAAAGAAAATGAATTCACTGATTCAATACTCGGTATCATTTAGCCTCTTTAACAAACTGTCCGTTAATTATATTCTTTAAATTTCCCAATATTTGAAACATCGCTTTTATTTCTTTATATAAAATAAGAATGTTCTCCAAATCTAACTTATCAACTTTTCAAAAACAGTTTATGATATCATTACAGAAATCATAACTTGTGTTTCTCTCAACTACGCTCGTTTATAAACTAAATTCATCCTTTTGAAAACCTATTTAAATCTCAACCATATTTACTTAACTAAATCTTATTACTCTCTTCCGATTATGTTAATAATCATCTACAGTAATATATTGGGGCTTTGATTTTATTAGAAATAGAATCATTATAAAAGTTCCATAACATCTCTTTATTATTATCTTACAAATTATTCCAACAATTCAAATTCGTTTGTTTAAAAACAAAGCTTTTATAAATCTTATATTAACATCTTATTGTAACAACCCGTATTTTTGAATAACATGTTATAACACAAATCAAGGAAGAATTAAACTATAAAATCTGAATCAAGGGAAACGGGCTGTGCCATTGCGTTCGTCTTGGAAAAATATGCGAAATAGAGTCCGAGTTTTCGAAAATCGGAGTCCGTATGACCAAGATATGGCCTCGCGAAGTTTCACGAAAAATTCAAATTCAAAACAGATTCAAATTTCATAAAATCAGAAGTGGTGGGTAAATTCCCGCCAGACCCAGGGGGTCGACTGGGGAGTCGACCTCCCCCCCAGGTCGACTGGGGAGTCGACCCCAGGGTCGACCTGGGAGTCGACCTGCCTGGTCGGCCCAGGCAACCTGGTGCACCTGTTTTGGCTGTTTTGACCTGTTTTGGAGGCTAGTGACGGAATTTGATGGCTTGGGTTGAATCTAGGGTTAATCCAATGGCTAACACTATCCTAATCTTCTATAAAAAGACCCCTAAACCTAGCCTAAATCACCATTATTCAATCCTACAAATTAACTATGTCAAATTTGCTCCTCTCATGGCCTCCACTCTCATGCTAAAATTTCTAAGTTAATTTATAGGAGAGATTTTGAGTTCATACAAGTATATTCAAACTTGTATGAGTGTTCTTAGTTTGCATTCAAGTCAAGTTGCAACATTTCTATTTCAAAGCAAGGGTTTTTATTGATTTGGCTCAAGGGTTTTTCATTGGAGCATTCATATTTGGGTCTTTTTGGTGATTGCATAAGGGCTTCGTCTCAATCTTTTAATAAACATTTATTTGTGTCTTCATAGCATTGTAAGCCCTTTTCTACTTTCTTTTTATTAACTCTAAAGTTAAATGAATGATGCAAGTTTGGGGTTGATCATTATGATATGCAAGTTTGGTTGATCATTATGATATGCAAGTTTGGTTGATCATTATGCTATGCAAGTTGGTTTAATCATTATGTATGACACATGTTGCTATGTTATGCAAGTTTGGGTTGATCATTATACACATGATATCATGTTATGCAAGTTAAACTTGATGTTGTGAGCATAAAGCTCCAAGATTTATATTAAAGGTTGCATTTTGGCAACATGAAAGTTATCATATCCCTTATGATAACTTGCATGTGAGGCTAAATGCGAACTTCTAGCAACTTCTACATGTCATTTATCACCATGTATCACTCATATGCTAAGTTTGGTTTTATGCATGCTTTTGAAGCCTAATAATGCAATATGCAAGTATATGAACATATGTACATCTCATATGCCACCATGATAAACTTGTGGCTTCAACACCTTTTTGTCATGATTATGCCAAGTTCCCTATTTTATCCTTTATGCGTTGATGCGATTATGTAAACGATGGGATTACGTGGGGGTTGGGTAACATTATGACATAAACATGGTTTTTATAACATGACGCGATATGTTAACTTGTAATTATGTTTTGGAAACATAATGGACATGACACTTAGAAAATATGAGTGTGGCCAACTCGAGGTTGGGTTGAGTTTGTAGCATAAATCTACCCAGACCCGCCCGGCTTAACTAGTGGCTACAAACAATAGGACCCAATGTGAGAAGTTGGTCATGTTGTGCTTGAACCTGAGGTTAGACCAAGTTGTGGTGTAAAGCTACCCGGACCCACCCGGCTTAACTAGTAACCACAACAAGGTCTAATGTGAGAGGTTGAAGTACATTAAGTTAATTAATGCCTCCTGATTAGGGTTAAGTCATGGTCCACTTAATACTTAACCAATTTGGGCTTGATGGGTTAATCGGGGTTAAGTCATGAACCTTGGGTACACTTAACCAATTTAATCCACGTTTGGATCGGGTTAACCACATTTAACCCGTTAAGGAAACCCTAGTTGCGTGGTCCTTTTCAGCAGGAACCCTCTTGATAGTATCATAAGACCCTAGGACTAGGCTAGGGTGGGGTACGATTACTGGGCTGATTGTAAGAGACCAAAAGAGATGGCTGAATGATGCACCGGTTGTTCAGGCGGACGATGGTCGTGCACATTAAGTCCGGAGTTGAACACGGGCACCGGTAGATTTAGACTGTGCATCCTGGAATTGTGTCTGAGGGTTACACCGTAGGGCTTGATACACCCTAGGGGTGGACCCTGCACAGTCAACTACATTACATGATTAAGCCGTATGACACCGATACACGACGAGTTAGGCTTATAGGGAGCCGATCGACTAGACCAAGTAGTCAGACCTTGATTTAGGTCACCTCATGATATTGGGCCAAACTTGGGCCAAGGGATCAATTCTTGTTTTTACTTGACATGTTAGAATGCTAGTACACCCGTTGTGCAAAACTTAACCTTGATTATGCGATGTCACCTTTGTCTATCTTGTTAGTTAATCACCATGCCAGTATGTTGTTATCCTTATGTTCATCTCAGCTTCTCATGCCAGTTAACTTTACTAGTTCATAGACAGATAGTAGTAGGGCTTACCAGTATTTTTGACTGACCTGTTTTCTTTCGCCTCTTTTCTTCCGTTCCCCCCCCCCCCAGTTTCTCAGGGTGGGAACATTGGAGCTTAGCTTGGACCTTTACTGCTTGCTTACTGGATTTGCTCATGTACGGTTTTGGAAATTGAGCTAGCTATGGTTTATCACTTCACTTTGGGGATAGTACTTTATGTATTTCAGTTTTTCAGTTTATGCTTTTCTCTAGACTTTGTTTGTTGGAAAATAATGAACAAGTACTTTGTTGTAACATGACTATGGTTTTGAAATGTTAAGTTTGATCCGCTGCTTTATTTACTCTATTTTACTTGTATATATGTTCTGTCTTGTGATATATGCATGCATGTTCACCTTGTTTAACGCCCCTCCAAAGCTAGTGTGCTTGCAAGAGTTACCCTGGCGGAGGTGGGGTGTTACATTTGGTATCAGAGCATAAAGTTTACAAGATTTGAGCAAAAGTGTTTTTGAAACTTACCTTTTGAAAAACTAATTTCAAAACCAATTAAGTATTTTCCAAGAAAAGTCTAGTTATTTTAAAAAGGCTATTCCCCAAAAGCCATAGCACTATTCTTCGTTTCTTCGTTCTGAATCTATCTTTTTCCTTTTTCAGTATGACCGATCTTAACCTTCCCGAGGGAGTGACCATTCCCGGATGGTTCCGGAGGTACTTGGAAGCTAGGGCCAACGATGTGGGCCCAGCAAATACCCCCAATATAACTGAGGTTCCTCCTCCTCCTCCTCCCCCTCAGAACCCGCAAGCAGATTTCGCTAAGATTTGCAAGGACTTTAAGGCGATGGGTGGCAAGAACTTTATTGGGACGGAGACTTTTGTGGAGGCAAGAAATTGGTTGAAGGAAACTGAAGATCTCTTTGCCATCTTTGATGTGCAAGATCATAGAAGGGTTTTATTGGCATCATGGTTATTGAAAGAAGAAGCTGCTTATTGGTGGGAGGTCACAAATGCTACGAGGCCTATAGAGACTTAGGCCGACTTTAGGACAAGATTTGGGCTTAAGTTTCTATCATCAGCTGAGGCGAATCTGCAATTGGAGAAATTTATATCTTTGAAGCAAGGGGACATGACAGTGAGGGAGTACGTGAATGAGTTTAACAAGCTCGCCCGATTTGGTTTGGACATGATTAATACTCCCCAGAAGAAGGCTTTGCGCTTTGCACGAGGGTTGAACGAGCCATTGCAAGGTTTAGCCCTATCTCATATACCTATGGGGGCCACTTTTAAAGGACCAGTAGACATGGCATTGCTTCAAGGAGACGACAAGAATGCCAAGAAGGAAGTCAAGGCTAATGAGACCCAAGCCAAGAAGACAGACTCCAAGTGGGGAGGAAATCAGAGCAATCAGAACAACAAAAACAACAAGAACAACAAGGCCAACAAGGCCGAGGCAAAGGACCCAAGAAAATGCAACTACTGTGGGATTGTTGGGCACATAGCTAAAGACTGTAGAAAGAAGAAGAGGAAGACGGGCGAATGCTTTCATTGTGGAGAGACCGGACATTTTAGCAAGGATTGCCCCAAGAAGCAAGGGCAGAATCAGCGTGCAGGACCTTCTGGAGGGCAAGTGCATGCTCTCAACGCTGCTCCAGTTCAGGATCGAGGTAGTATTTCTGTAAAAAGTCTTGTTTATATTTCTGATTATCCTGTTCGCACCTTATTTGATTCTGGCGCATCGCATAGTTTTATCTCTTCTGACATTGTTGAAAGTTTGCACCTAAGTACTAGCCTAGTTGAGGATCCCGTTTGTGTTTCAAATCCAATTGGGGGTTCCGCCCATCTATCTATGATTTGTGTGGATTTGAAGATTTCTATCTTGACCGTAGAATTCACGTGTAATGCTTATGTTCTCGGCTTCACGGGATATGGGTTGATCTTGGGCATGGATTGGTTGTCCAGTTATGGAGCCATTCTCGATTGTGAACATAGGGTGGTGAGGCTCATGACTCGCCTCGGTAATACCCTAGAAATTTCTTGTTACCCTAGAGGTCCCGTCATGTTATGTTATCGTGAATCTCTCGACTCGTCCATCGATGATCTGCAATCTGTAAGGGTGGTCCGAGACTATCCCGATGTCTTTGAAGAAGTTAAGGGGTTACCCCCTAAACGAGAGATAGATTTCCGCATTTATCTAGTCGATAATGCCAAGCCAGTATCATTGCCCGTTAGGCACATGGCCCCACGAGAAAGAAGAGAGCTCAGTAAGCAAATCAAGGTGCTGCTTGAGAAGGGTTTTATTAGACGAAGCATTTCTGAATGGGGTGCTCCGGTGGTATTCGCTACTAAGGCAGATGGTTCGCTTCGTCTATGTGTTGATTATCGAGAGTTGAACAAGCTGACAAAGAAGAATAGGCACCCGTTACCGAGGATTGATGATCTCTTTGACCATCTTGTAGGTGCTTCTGTTTCCTCTCAGCTCGATCTAGCCACCGGATTCCATCAGCTTAGAGTAGCTGAGGATAGCATTGATAAAACTGCGTTTAGGACTCCGGATGGATTCTTTGAATGGCTTGTCATGCCATTCGGTTTGACTAATGCACCCGCCTACTTCGTAGATTTGATGAGTAGGGTGTTCAGGGAGTTCCTTAACAAGTTTGTTGTTGTCTTCGTGGATGATATTCTGATCTTCTCAAAGGATGAGGAAGAGCATGCGAGGCATCTCAAGGAAGTGATGGATACGCTTAGAGCGCATCAGTTGAAAGCCAAGTTCCCCAAATGTCATTTCTGGAGAAGGGAAGTTCGGTTTCTTGGACATATAGTTCCTAAGCAAGGCATAGCGGTGGATCCCGCGAAAGTGGTTGTGGTTCAAGACTGGAAGACTCCTAGGAATGCGACCGAAGTAAGAAGCTTTCTCGGTTTAGCGGGCTACTATAGGAAGTTCATCAGAGACTTCGCTAAGATTTCGGCCCCTCTTACTAAGTTGACGAAAAAGAACTTAGTCTTTGCATGGGACTTGGAGTGTGAGCTTGCTTTTCAAAAGCTCAAAAGAGCCCTTACCTCAGCTCCAGTTTTGGCATTACCCGATAGTGGTAAGATGTTTACCGTGTACACAGATGCATGTGGCACGGAGTTAGGAGCTGTTCTGATGCAAGAGGGAAGAGTGATATGTTATGGGGGTAGGCAACTTAAAGTTCATGAGAAGAACTATCCCACTCATGATTTGGAGTTAGCGGCGATCGTCTTTGCACTCAAATCCTGGCGCCACTATCTTCTAGGCGAAAGGTTTGAGTTGTATATTGATCACAAGTCACTCAATTACCTCTTCTCGCAAAATGATCTGAATTTAAGGCAGCAAAGGTGGATGGAATTCTTGGCATCTTATGACTTCGAGATAGCTTATACCCCTGGCAACGGTAATGTTGTGGCGGATGCACTAAGCAGAAGGAGGTTGACTTTGAGCCCCATGTTCATTGAGATGAAGAACTTAGAATTCTTGGCAACCTTTGATTTCACGACGGCTGTTGAGTCGATGATGGGTTCATTAGCATCCCTTGAGCTTAGACCCACACTTCTTGATCAAGTTGGGGCTTCGCAGAAGGAAGATCCATAGATAGTCGAAGTTATGGACAAGTTGATTCGTGGTGAGACGTCTAGTCACCTTGCCAGATATACTATTGATGATAAAGGATGGCTAAGGCATGATGGGAGATTATGTGTTCCTCGAGTGGGAGATTTAGTCCATAGAGTTCTTGAAGAAGCGCATCACTCGAAGATGACTATACATCCGGGAGGAGACAAGATGTATAGGGATATGAAGCGCATTTTCTTTTGGGACGGAATGAAGAAAGATGTGGCAGAGTATGTTTCAAAGTGCATGGTGTGCCAACAAGTGAAAGCCGAGTCGAAGATACCAGGTGGGCTATTACATCCATTGGAGGTCCCGCAATGGAAGTGGGAGAGTATTTCTATGGATTTTGTGGATGGATTGCCTAGGTCAAGGAGAGGGAACACAAGCATATGGGTCATAGTTGACAGACTTACGAAGAGTGCTCACTTCATCCCAGTAAAGAGCAAGAGGACCGCATCAGGGTTGGCATCTATTTATCTTCGGGAGATAGTGCGGTTGCATGGAGTTCCTTCTAGCATAGTTAGCGATCGTGACCCAATTTTCACTAGCCAGTTCTGGAAAATTTTGCAAGAAGCGATGGGTACGCGATTGAATTTGAGTACAGCCTATCACCCCCAGACGGATGGCCAAACCGAAAGGGTGAATAGAGTGCTAGAAGATCTCTTGAGGCTTTGTGTTCTCGACTTCGGTGGTACTTGGGAAGACCACCTTCCTCTTGTAGAGTTTGCGTATAATAATAGCTATCAAGCCAGCATAGGGATGGCACCATTTGAAGCTTTGTATGGGAGGCCATGTAGGTCACCATCTTGTTGGTGGGAGACAACAGATAGACTTATACTTGGGCCCGATATGATACGGGACACATCCGAGAAAGTTGAATTAGTGAGAAGAAGGATGAAAGCGGCCCAAGATAGACAGAAATCCTATGCTGACAAACGAAGGGCAGATTTGGAATTTGAAGTGGGAGACATGGTTTTCGTGAAGGTTTCTCTTTTGCGCAATGTGGTACGTTTTGGAGCAGTTGGGAAGCTGGCATTAAGGTTCGTAGGACCCTTCCCTATCATAGAGAGAATTGGAAAGATGGCCTATAAGGTGGAATTGCTGATATACACGTAAATGTGTATATTTTATCCGCTTATTTATCTTATTTTCCCTTTAAAATAATTGATACTTTGTATTTATAGCTGTATTTTCAGATTGTTGACAAGAAGCATGGTTTAGAGCATTTGAGGGATAAAGCATGAAGAATTTGCTTAAAAAGAGTGAAGTTTAAAACTGCTAAAGCTTGAAGAGTCTAAAGCTTGAAGAACGGTTGCAATTATATTTCAGTTAAGGAGATTTGGCTCAATAAAGACTCAAACTGCATTCACATTAGCTCATTTGGAAGGCCTCTTACTCATGTTGCGTTCACACTAGCCTATTTGCTAAACCACTCACTCTAAAGCTGCGTTCACACTGGCTTATGTGTTATTTGGGGTATTTCTTTAGTCCCACATTATGTAATTAGCTAGCTAGCCTTTGTCATATCAGCTATAAATACCTTGTATCTCATTCATTGAAGAACACATTGGGTTTTATTATGTAATTCTCTTCTTGGAATAAAATCGTTCTTCTTCCTCTGTTCTATTTAGTTTTAGTTTAATTTATGTTCTTGTTATTTAATTTATGTTTTTTCTTCTTCTTTAGCTATGTCTAGCTAATCCCCTTTGATTAGGGGGTGATGACGCTGATAGTATGATTCAATATGAATCACATAACCAAAAGATGAGGACTGTATACATAAAGATCTGGATCTGAATTAAGGGTTAGATCTGAACCTTCATATTTTGTGTCGTTTAAGAGCTATGCTCCTTCACAGGATATATTCGTGTTCGATCTAATGTTTATCAGATCTAGATCTAATTTTAGGGTTTTTAGAAATTAATTAGTGAATCTGTCCTGATAGTCTATGGTTGTAGAGCTGAGCTCCTGCATAGGCTATGCTTGTCGTTATTTACATATTTGTTTCTAAAAACCTATAATCGTTGATTCATGTTTGTGACAGAAACATGTATTAGATCTGGTTAATCTTTTGGCTATTGATGATTATGAATCTGATCTATGTCATTATCCCCTAATTGCTTTCACTTATTGTTAAAACTCTCTTTTTATTTAATTTCTGCTATTTTCTTTGTTTTCAACCAATCAAAAGTTAGGGATAACTTGATTGGATTTATTAATAAAATAATTTGGTCCCAGAGTTCGACACCCTCTACAACGATCCTTGTTGTTTAGGAAAGACGAACGAATTTTACAGTTGTTTAAAATTGTAGAATTTATTCGCAAACAAATTTTGGCGCCGTTGCCGGGGACCAAAATAATTTTTGTTTTTAAATCCTTCGGGTTATAATTTTCTTTTTTTTAATATAAAAAAAAACACAAAAAAATAATTTTTTTTTTATTTTGTTCCCTTTTGTTTTCTAGCATAGATAAAAAAAAAATCTTGTTGGTTGATTTGGTATTTGATTTGTGATACCATTTATCTACCAAATAAGAGAAAAAAAAATTCTCGCCACTTTTTTTTTTATTTTTTCTTTCTTTCTTTCAATTTTTGTTTTCTTCGTTATTCGTGATTTCTTTCCCCTTTTCCATATCCTTTCAAATTTCTATGATCTCTTTTTCCTGATATTGTTACAATTGCTTTCCTTTTAACAAAAAAAAATGCACTTTTCTTTTGATTTCTTTCCCATTACATATTGCCTTTCTTTTATTTCTACAAATAAAAAAAACTAGGAAACAAATTTTCATTGTATTCTCTTCTTCCATCTCTGCATCTATCATATTCAGACGCTCCACCACCAGTACTCCCCTTAATCATTACCCATACACCACTTTTTGCCGCACCATCACCAATTTTGCGGATCCTCTACAAACCACTACAAAAATAGCAGCACCTATCCACCCTTCTTCAATCATTCTACCTCTTCAAGCTTCTTCAATCAAATCTATACACCAACTGACCACGTCCATAATACATCCCCTCCATCACTTACAAACAACCAAGCATCCTCTACCTTTCAAAAACCAGACAACTTCCTTGCCAAGCCACACCATACTCCATCCTTAAACCCCTTCCATCTCGTACTTTACCACACGTTGAGCCAAAACAGCACGTTCACAAGCCATCACGTTCATCTAAATCCCATAAATTCTCAAACCAAACAGAGACTGCTGCTGAAAAAAGCCCCATCCGCAAATTCCTGAGATCACCCTTCATCCCCAAAACCGACTTCTTCAACCATTCACAGACCCCAAATCCAGCAACCCAAAACCGCTCCTGAAAAAACACCCATAATCGCACAGACTTCGGTCATCCCTCCACTGCTACACTCATCCGCGAATCGCTGCAAACCACAAAACCTTCACAAAACCAAAACCGCCCCCAAATCGATTTCAGTTGAAACCGACAACGCAATAACCGAATTGTAAATCAAGTTTTGTGAATCAATTGATGCTTGCGCCCTATGAGGTTGATTCGCAGGTGTTTGCTTGTTGCGTGATTTGAAGAAACTTATGGGTTCTGGTTTAATCTCGTAGTGGAGTCTAGGCGTCAGTTTTATTTTTGATTTTGGGCTCGCATTTGTTTCTCCACACTGCCTGTTGACTTGGGCCGACAATTTCTTCAATTAATTTGAGTTTTGAGATTAGGCTGGTGGGCTTAGACTTTGGGCCGAGTTGTATTGAATATATTAGCTCCTTTGATTTTAGTTTTTTTTGTTTAGTGTGATATTTTTTTTTTTTTTTTGGTTTAATTTTTTTTTCTTTCATTTTAATTTTTTGCATATAGTTTTTAGTGGTTAATGGTGATTTAAATTATTTAGTTTGTTCTTTATAATTTTTTTTAAAGGAGGTTTTGACTTCATCCAGTATTTTAATTTTGCTCTTCTTTCGTTCTTTAACTCCTAATCTTTTTTTTTTTAAAATAAATAAATAAATAAATAAATTTCGAAACCAGGTACAGCGGTAATTTGAAAAAGGTCTTAATTTTTTTTTTTCGGGCTCCTAGCCCGAACCCGTGCCGCAGCGCAGTCAAACAAATAATAGAAGGGGACAACAACAGAAAGCAGCGGACAATTCAGACGGGTTGGAGCGGTTGCACACCAAGTGGGGTGTGAACGCGCTAGCGCGACTCAACTGCACTGGACGGACTGCCGATCAAGGTGAGTATTTTCTAACTCTACAGGGACCGCTGCTGCAAATAAAAATATATATAGACATTGCTTGTAAAACTCTTCTACAGGGCATTGGCTTGCTTGTAAAAAAATTCTGTTTTTTTATTTTATCTCTGCAATTGCTTGTTCTGTGACTGTTCTGAGACTGTTCATTCTGTGACTGATTAAAACATTAAAAAAAAAAAAATTGCATTCATCTTAGCTTTGTTTTTATTTTCTAAGGACTTCATTATATTTTGACAATTTGGTTTGGTTCTAACGGATCATTTCTCGGTGTCTAGACTACGGCAGAGTAATAACTGTTTATAAATATTACGGTGATTCGTAAATATTATATCGGTTGTTCCTCTGAAGGTACTTAAACCTTCGGCTGCATTGCTAGGGTGATTCCTGGTGCACCGATAACTCCTGTCCGTTAACTGGCTGAGAAGTCTTTTGTTGAAATAAATCAAACCGTCATTATATAATTCTAGAAATTGTAAATTGCATTAGGTTCATTAAAAAAAAATCGCTCAAATTTGTTTTTCTCGTCTTCCCTTATTCTTTTCGCTAGTGCATGCGTAGTTGGATCCGTGATCCTTCTACTAATCGTTTAGTCCGAACAAACACCCCTTTCACCATGGCCGAAGAAAATCCCCCTCGAACTCTTATGGATAGATACTTTCCCGAGCGAGTTTCTATTCCTTCCTGCATCATATTGCCCGCCCCAACGGGTAACCATTTTGAAATTCATTCGAATCACATAAATACTCTTCCAAAATTTGGCAATCTTGAACGTGATGATCCTTATATTTTCTTAACCAAATTTGAACAAGTTTGTGCAACCATGAAATTTCAACAACTAAGTGACGATGGAATCAAACTTAGGTTAATACCATTTGCACTTACCGATTATGCTGAAAAATGGTTGTATAGCTTGCCTTCAAATACGATTGGAACTTGGACTGAATTTGTGAATGTTTTCTTAAAGAAATTTTACCCCTTGGAAAAAACATCAAAAATTCGAACTGAAATCGTTAATTTTCATCAATTTGGGGATGAATCCTTTGCAAAATATTTTGAAAGATTTAAAGAGCTTCTAGTCAAATGTCCACATCATAATTTTGAAAAATGGACTCTTTGTCAAATTTTATACGATGGACTTGAAAATAACTCTCGAACTATGCTCGAATCAATGTGTCAAGGAAATTTTCTAGCCCAACATCATGATGCTGTTTGGAAATTTCTCGAAAATTTGGCCGAAAAATCAGCTCAATGGGAAAGATCTAATGAGAAATCAATTTATTCCCGATCAAACGCTCATTCGATAGGATCCTCAACGGCTTTAGAAGCGAAAATAGACGCAATGTTAACCAAATTTGATAATGTCCTTTCATCAACTCAAGCAAACCAAGCTCAAGCGTCTCAGCCCTCATGTTACAAATGTAACGATCCTAACCACATTGCTGACCAATGCCCACATTCGTTAGAACAACTCAACGCATTTAATAAAGTTAGGAACGATCCATTCTCCCCAACTTACAATCCAGGTTGGAGAAACCATCCTAACTTCTCTTGGGCCCAAAACAATGCAACTTCGAATTTGGTTCGACCTCCTTTTCAACCATTTTCGAATAATACATCGAATCCTCCCTTTCAACAAAGTCAATTCCAAAATCCTGCGCCAACCCCTCAAAATCAAGCGCAACAATCTTTTGTTCCCCAAGATGATAAACGATTGACATCACTGGAGAAAACTCTCGAAGAATTGGGTAAAGCAACAACTCAAAATATCCAATCAAATACCAATCTTCAAAACTTACTGACTTCACACATACAAACCACGACTCAACAAATGAGTGAACTTCAAAAACAAATGTCTCAACTTAACACTAGATTAAGTGAAAGGGAAAAGGGTACGTTTCCAAGTCAACCCATCCAAAACCCTAGAGGACAGACTTCAAACCCTAACCAAATTCACATCATTCAAGACTCGAACGTTAGTCAATTGAATGCTGTCACGACTCTTAGATCTGGCAAGAAGATTGACAACCATGTGGTCGACCCAAATAATTTACCAGACGATATTCAAAACCCAACAGAAAATTCGACCATCTCGGATCAAAACATCGAGCCCAATTCTAATCAGGCCCATCCTCAAACTCAAGTAGCCCAACCTACTGAGTTGTCTGCGCCATTTCCTCATAGACTCCGACCTAGAAAAAAGACGGACCAGGTAGAAAAGATCCTTGAAATATTTAAGCAAGTTAAAGTGAACATTCCTCTTTTAGATATTATACAACAAGTTCCACAGTACGCTAAATTTCTAAAAGATATGTGCACCCAGAAACGTCATACACATGTACCTAAGAAAGTGTTTCTAGCGGCGACTCTAAGCGAAGTCTTGTCCCAATCTATGCCAGTGAAATACAAAGATCCTGGCTGCCCCACAATATCATGTACTATTGGGGACAAGAAAATCGATAGATGCTTGCTAGACTTAGGTGCTAGTGTTAACTTGCTTCCATATTCCGTCTATCGCCAACTAGGGCTAGGAGAACTGAAACCCACCAAGGTTACTCTTCAGCTTGCCGACCGTTCAATTAAGAAACCTGTGGGTGAAATCGAGGATGTTTTGATCAAAATAGGAGAATTCATCTTTCCAGTTGACTTCATTGTCCTAGAAACTCAACAGGTAAGCAATCCTGCAAACCAAATCCCTTTGATTCTAGGACGACCCTTCTTAGCCACCTCTAATGCTCTTATCAACTGTAGAAATGGGTCTATGAAACTTTCTTTCGGTAACATGACCGTCGAGCTAAACATCTTTAGAATCGAAAACTCTCCTGCCTCTTATGTGGACCAATTTTCTGAAATCCATGCTGTCCACGATAATGAACCTGAGCTCGACCATTTGAACACTGAAATTGAGTCTAATTACGAAAATTTGTTTCAAGATATCTCTGAAAATGACTCTGACTCAATTCCTGTCGAGCCGCTCATGACTGAGCCTATTCCTCAACCAATTTATTCGGTTGAGTCATCCCCAAAATCTGAACTCAAAGTGTTGCCCAGTCATCTTAAGTATGCTTACTTAGGAGAAAATGAAACTTTTCCAGTCATTATCGCTTCGGACCTTACTTTAGAGCAGGAACAATTGCTCCTTCCCATCCTTAAGAAAAATAAGGAGGCAATTGGTTGGTCCATGGCTGATATTAAGGGGATTAGTCCTTCGATAGTCCAACATCGAATCCACCTTATAGATGATGCCAAACCCACTCGTGATCCCCAACGTCGACTAAACCCTATCATGAAAGAAGCAGTTCGTGCTGAAATCCTTAAATGCCTTGACAATGGAATCATCTACCCGATTTCTGACAGTCAATGGGTTAGTCCAATTCATGTCGTACCTAAGAAATCAGGGATTACCGTGATCCAAAATGAAGCTAACGAGCTTATCCCAACCCGCACCCAGACCGGTTGGCGTGTTTGCATTAACTATAGGAAACTTAACGCTGCAACACGTAAGGATCATTTCCCTCTGCCATTTATCGATCAAATGTTAGAACGACTAGCGGGTCATGAGTACTACTGTTTCCTTGATGGGTACTCGGCCTATAATCAAATCCCTATCGCTCCTGAGGACCAAGAGAAAACCACTTTCACTTGTCCGTTTGGTACATTTGCGTACCGACGTATGCCTTTTGGTCTCTGTAATGCACCTGCAACCTTTCAGAGGTGCATGATTAGCATTTTTTCTGATATGATCGAGCGATTTTTGGAAGTGTTCATGGATGATTTTTCCATATTTGGTGATTCTTACTCTGAATGTTTACATCATCTCGATCTTGTTCTTAATCGCTGTAAAGAGAAACACTTAACGCTTAATTGGGAAAAGTGTCACTTCATGGTTAAACATGGCATTGTTTTGGGACATGTCATCTCTAACAAAGGAATTGAAGTTGACAAAGCCAAAATCGAAGTTATTTCAAATCTTCCCATTCCCAAATCAGTTAAGGACATCCGATCCTTTTTAGGTCATGCTGGTTTTTACCGTCGCTTTATAAAAGATTTTAGCAAAATCACTCGACCTTTGACCAATCTTCTTGGTAAGGATGTCCCTTTCGACTTCAATTCTGATTGCATTTCATCTTTTAAGCGTCTTAAAAATGAACTTGTCTCTGCCCCGATCATTTGCTCTCCTAATTGGAAGCTGCCTTTTGAAATCATGTGTGATGCCTCGAATTTCGCTGTTGGCGCTGTCTTAGGACAACGTATCGATAAGATTCTTCACGTCATTTACTATGCGAGTAAGACTTTGAATGATGCTCAAATCAACTATACGACCACTGAAAAAGAACTTTTAGCAGTTGTTTTCGCTCTAGAAAAATTCAGGCCTTATCTAGTTGGCTCACACATCACGGTTTATACCGATCATTCCGCACTTAGGTACCTTTTCTCTAAAAAGGATGCTAAGGCTCGTCTCATTCGTTGGATCCTTCTACTTCAAGAATTTGACCTTACCATTAAGGATAAAAAAGGATCCGACAACGTTATTGCGGACCACTTGTCTCGTCTTCCAAATGCCCCATCTTCTTCTCTTCCGATCAACGAGAATTTCCCTGATGAACAACTGTTTTCTCTATCCACTGATCCTTGGTTTGCTGACATTGTCAACTACTTAGTCACTAAGCAGACCCCTTCTTTTTGGTCTAAGCAGGATAAACACAAATTCTTTTCCCAAGTGAAACATTTTTATTGGGACGACCCCTACCTTTTCAAGTATTGTCCCGATCAAATCATTCGAAGATGTGTTCCTGACACTGAAACTCACAGTGTCCTCTCTTTCTGTCATGACCAAGCCTGTGGTGGTCACTTCGGTCCCAAAAAGACAGCCGAAAAGGTTCTCCAATCGGGTTTCTACTGGCCCACCCTTTTCAAAGACGCGTACGAATTTTGCAAAACTTGTGATCGATGTCAATTCTTAGGGAAAATTTCTAAACGGAATATGATGCCCCTAAACCCCATTCTAGAGGTCGAAATTTTTGATGTGTGGGGTATAGACTTCATGGGACCCTTCCCTAATTCTTTTGGGAACATTTACATTCTCTTGGCTGTTGACTATGTTTCTAAATGGGTAGAAGCTGTACCATGCAAAACAAACGATAACAAGGTTGTTGTGCGCTTCTTGAAAGAAAACATCTTTTCTAGGTTTGGCACACCTCGCACAATAATCAGTGATAATGGTACACACTTCTGTAATCGTTCTTTTGAAGCTCTCATGAGAAAGTATTCGATAACCCACAAGTTATCTACTCCTTACCATCCTCAAACTTGTGGGCAGGTTGAAGTATCAAATAGGCAGATTAAACAAATTCTTGAGAAAACTGTGAATCGAAATCGTAAAGATTGGTCTCAAAAGTTAACCGACGCTCTTTGGGCTTACCGCACCGCTTTCAAAACCAACTTGGGTATGTCCCCTTATCGGTTGATTTTTGGTAAGCCATGTCACTTGCCAGTTGAACTAGAACATAGGGCGTTATGGGCAATAAAAACTTTAAATCTTGATTTAGAGAAAGCAGGTGAACATAGGAAGCTTCAACTTAATGAACTTGATGAAATTCGAAATGATGCCTATGAAAATGAACGAATTTACAAGGATAGAACAAAAGTTTTTCATGATAAATCAATTTTACGTAAAACTTTCATGCCAGGTCAAAAAGTTCTGTTGTATGACTCAAAACTGCATTTATTTCCGGGTAAGCTAAAATCTAGATGGACAGGACCTTACACTGTACGGACCGTTTTTCCGTATGGTGCGGTAGAAATTGAAAATCCAACTGATGGATCATCCTTTAAGGTCAATGGTCAACGCCTTAAACCTTACTTGGAACCAATACCCAACCAAGAGGAAGAGCTCATGTTCCTCCATGAGCCACATTACATTCGGTAAGACGCACTAACCCTCTTTTGTACATATGTAAATATTCTCTTATTTGTTTTTTCCCTTTCACTAAGATATGTCTGATTAAGACTGTGAGGACACAGTCACACTCAAGTGTGGGGGGAATATACATTACATCACAATCAAATTTTATGAAGTAGGTCATTCATTGAACAAGGATTAACTTAAATTCATAAATAACACCTTGGTTCTTGTTTGATAAGTTGAATTGTTGGGTGATGGGAATGAACATTATTTATTCATTGAGTCGTAATGTGTCTTTTTAAGATGCTAGCTTGAGACTGTGCAGACGTTAGTCGTGTTCTGGAGTAAGCGTGTCAACCCTTGTTATACGTATTAGAATGTGCAAGTAAAAATAATCAAAAAAAAAAAATCAAGAAATAAAAATGATTTGGCACCTACATTTGTTGGATTTTCTGAGTTCGTTTTCATGCATAATTTTTTCTTTTCCACTCAAATTTTCAAAATCGTAAGTTCTAAAATCCACTTGGCCCAATTAAGGAGAAATGACTCATTGTAGCATTCTTCTTCGATACCCCTCATTATTCAAACCCAAGTTTTAGTCGAATTACATCCATGTTTCGACAAGTTTATCCTATATTGGTATACTCAAGAACCTTTTCACTGATTTATGTTTAAAGGTCAAAAACGTCACTTTTTATATACCAATATTACACTACCCACTCCGTACTTGTTTTAAGGTAGGATAACCATATACCACATCTTATTTTATATGGGTTATCTATCTTACGAAACTTTGCTTATCCTCCTTTCAGCTTTTAGTATAACATCAATCCAGACTTGTGTGTTGAATTAAGGTAATAGAAGTAGAGTAACTAGGGCACAAAACTTTCCTTTCATGAAGTGTTGGTAGTAGAGGAGGAATCAAATGAAATCATGTACGTCATCATTCCATCTCCATTCATCATTCATCATGCAAAAGAAAAAAAAAAGGAAAAAAAAAATGAAATAAAGAGAGAGTCTCTCAGAATAAAATAGTCATTCATCATTCTTGACTATAAAGCATTCAGTTCCATTCCATCCACATCCATTATACCATACTTGGAAGTGAGGATTGTAGTAGAGGAGATGAAAGGAAATAAAAATGTTCATATGTGCCTTAGTATTACTTTATCTTTTGTAGCTTGAAATTCAACTAATACACTTGCCCTCTTATCTATAATATTTTTAGAACTTACAAAATTTTCCTTCATCTATGCATAACTCACATCCAATACATTACAGTTACATTGGTGCAAAATTATTCAAAAAAAAAAAAAAAGAATAAAGAAATGATTGGGTGCACGTTGTCGATGTGTAGAACTTTGGTTGACACCACGCTCTTAACCTTCAAGACAATTACAGTGTTATCAAGGAATTACAATTCAGCTTGAAAAATTTTGTTCATTTTTGCACTAATTATGGGATGGACAAATTGGGGCTAAACCATTACTATTGAAGTTAGGTGAAATCCTTGGAATATGAAGGACCTTAAATATATTGTTTGATTAATCTGCGTACATAAGACGCTTTGGATTTTGTGGGTAGTATCCGCTGAAAACCCTCACGAGACAACACTCGTCCTACTGGGGACACCCAGAGGTTTAACGGCTTGTTGCATACGCTAAATGCAATCGTGTTTCCTACGAAAGTGTGACATATCTTAGTTTAGTTTATTCGAGGACGAATAAAAAGATAAGTGTGGGGGTATTTGATATACACGTAAATGTGTATATTTTATCCGCTTATTTATCTTATTTTCCCTTTAAAATAATTGACACTTTGTATTTATAGCTATATTTTCAGATTGTTGACAAGAAGCATGGTTTAGAGCGTTTGAGGGATAAAGCATGAAGAATTTGCTTAAAAAGAGTGAAGTTTAAAACTGCTAAAGCTTGAAGAGTCTAAAGCTTGAAGAACGGTTGCAATTATATTTCAGTTAAGGAGATTTGGCTCAATAAAGACTCAAACTGCATTCACATTAGCTCATTTGGAAGGCCTCTTACTCATGTTGCGTTCACACTAGCCTATTTGCTAAACCACTCACTCTAAAGCTGCGTTCACACTGGCTTATGTGTTATTTGGGGTATTTCTTTAGTCCCACATTATGTAATTAGCTAGCTAGCCTTTGTCATATCAGCTATAAATACCTTGTATCTCATTCATTGAAGAACACATTGGGTTTTATTATGTAATTCTCTTCTTGGAATAAAATCATTCTTCTTCCTCTGTTCTATTTAGTTTTAGTTTAATTTATGTTCTTGTTATTTAATTTATGTTTTTTCTTCTTCTTTAGCTATGTCTAGCTAATCCCCTTTGATTAGGGGGTGATGACGCTGATAGTATGATTCAATATGAATCACATAGCCAAAAGATGAGGACTGTATACATAAAGATCTGGATCTGAATTAAGGGTTAGATCTGAACCTTCATATTTTGTGTCGTTTAAGAGCTATGCTCCTTCACAGGATATATTCGTGTTCGATCTAATGTTTATCAGATCTAGATCTAATTTTAGGGTTTTTAGAAATTAATTAGTGAATCTGTCCTGATAGTCTATGGTTGTAGAGCTGAGCTCCTGCATAGGCTATGCTTGTCGTTATTTACATATTTGTTTCTAAAAACCTATTATCGTTAATTCATGTTTGTGACAGAAACATGTATTAGATCTGGTTAATCTTTTGGCTATTGATGATTATGAATCTGATCTATGTCATTATCCCCTAATTGCTTTCACTTATTGTTAAAACTCTCTTTTTATTTAATTTCTGCTATTTTCTTTGTTTTCAACCAATCAAAAGTTAGGGATAACTTGATTGGATTTATTAATAAAATAATTTGGTCCCAGAGTTCGACACCCTCTACAACGATCCTTGTTGTTTAGGAAAGACGAACGAATTTTACAGTTGTTTAAAATTGTAGAATTTATTCGCAAACAATTGCCCGAGAAGCTAGCCGGAGTGCATAATGTCTTTCATGTCTCGCATCTTCGAAAATGCCTACATGAGTCCGCTGAGGTGGTTGAACCAAGCATTCTTGAAGACATTGAGATAGAGAAAGAGGCAACCTTGAGAAGAGCTCCAATTCGTATCTTGGGAACAGAGATCAAGAATCTAAGGAATCGAGAAGTCAAATTGGTGAAAGTTCAGTGGGGTGAAGCCAACGAAGATGCAACTTGGGAAACCGAGGAGAAGATGCGTGGGCTTTATCCATTTCTTTTTTAGGGTACATTCTCGATCTCTTTTCCTAATTAGCATATCTTTCTTTTATCCGTGTTTATCCTGTTTATCTTATTTCGTTAATCATGTCATGAGAACCTTAGGTAGAAACCCTTTGGATGAAACATGTATTTGAAACATGTTATGCTTGATGGTTGCAAGTGGTTGCAAGTGTTTGCACGTGGATACTCGTGGATGCATGATACACATTAGGCACTAAGATCGGCTCACACACATTCATATTGCATATGCATGAGTGTTTATGCTTATTCATGGATGAAACTTGTTATGCTATCACGTGGATGTTGCATATGGATGAATGTTATGTGCACTCATGTAGAGATTATAAATTATGTTAGGAATTTGCATACATATGGACTCATTTCACTAACATATTTTGCATTAAGGGGGTACTGAATCAGTAACCTCCTGATTTTCGCATTAGATAAGTACATATACACACACCTTTGCATATGATCATACAGCATTTAGAATCCTTTAAGGACAATGACTGCACGTGGATGATGTTTTGAGTAGATGGATGATGGATGGTAGGATACGTTCTTCCTAACTTGGAGATTTCGGGGACGAAATCCTTTAAGGAGGGGAGAATGTAACAACCCGTATTTTTGAATAACATGTTATAACACAAATCAAGGCAGAATTAAACTGTAAAATCTGAATCAAGGGAAACGGGCTGTGCCATTGCTTTCGCCTCGGAAAAATACGCGAAATAGAGTCCGAGTTTTCGAAAATCGAAGTCCGTATGACCAAGATATGGCCTCGCGAAGTTTCACGAAAAATTCAAATTCAAAACAGATTCAAATCTCAGAAAATCAGAAGTGGCGGGAAAATTCCCGCCAGACCCAGGGAGGTCGACCTGGGGGTCGACTGGGGAGTCGACCTCCCCCCAGGTCGACTGGGGAGTCGACCCCAGGGTCGACCTGGGAGTCGACCTGCCTGGTCGGCCCAGGCAACCTGGTGCACCTGTTTTGGCTCTTTTGACCTGTTTTGGAGGCTAGTGACGGAATTTGATGGCTTGGATTGAATCTAGGGTTAATCCTATGGCTAATACTATCCTAATCTTCTATAAAAAGACCCCTAAACCTAGCCTAAATCACCATTATTCAATCCTACAACTAAACTATGTCAAATTTGCTCCTCTCATGGCCTCCACTCTCATGCTAAAATTTCTAAGTTAATTTATAGGAGAGATTTTGAGTTCATACAAGTATATTCAAACTTGTATGAGTGTTCTTAGTTTGCATTCAAGTCAAGTTGCAACATTTCTATTTCAAAGCAAGGGTTTTTATTGATTTGGCTCAAGGGTTTTTCATTGGAGCATTCATATTTGGGTCTTTTTGGTGATTGCATAAGGGCTTCGTCTCAATCTTTTAATAAACATTTATTTGTGTCTTTATAGCATTGTAAGCCCTTTTCTACTTTCTTTTTATTAACTCTAAAGTTAAATGAATGATGCAAGTTTGGGGTTGATCATTATGATATGCAAGTTTGGTTGATCATTATGATATGCAAGTTTGGTTGATCATTATACTATGCAAGTTGGTTTAATCATTATGTATGACACATGTTGCTATGTTATGCAAGTTTGGGTTGATCATTATACACATGATATCATGTTATGCAAGTTAAACTTGATGTTGTGAGCATAAAGCTCCAAGCTTTATATTAAAGGTTGCATTTTGGCAACATGAAAGTTATCATATCCCTTATGATAACTTGCATGTGAGGCTAAATGCGAACTTCTAGCAACTTCTACATGTCATTTATCACCATGTATCACTCATATGCTAAGTTTGGTTTTATGCATGCTTTTGAAGCCTAATAATGCAATATGCAAGTATATGAACATATGTACATCTCATATGCCACCATGATAAACTTGTGGCTTCAACACCTTTTTGTCATGATTATGCCAAGTTCCCTATTTTATCCTTTATGCGTTGATGCGATTATGTAAACGATGGGATTACGTGGGGGTTGGGTAACATTATGACATAAACATGGTTTTTATAACATGACGCGATATGTTAACTTGTAATTATGTTTTGGAAACATAATGGACATGACACTTAGAAAATATGAGTGTGGCCAACTCGAGGTTGGGTTGAGTTTGTAGCATAAATCTACCCGGACCCGCCCGGCTTAACTAGTGGCTACAAACAATAGGACCCAATGTGAGAAGTTGGTCATGTTGTGCTCGAACCCGAGGTTAGACCAAGTTGTGGTGTAAAGCTACCCGGACCCGCCCGGCTTAACTAGTAACCACAACAAGGTCTAATGTGAGAGGTTAAAGTACATTAAGTTAATTAATGCCTCCTGATTAGGGTTAAGTCATGGTCCACTTAATACTTAACCAATTTGGGCTTGATGGGTTAATCGGGGTTAAGTCACGAACCTTGGGTACACTTAACCAATTTAATCCACGTTTGGATTGGGTTAACCACATTTAACCCGTTAAGGAAACCCTAGTTGCGTGGTCCTTTTCAGCAGTAACCCTCTTGATAGTATCATAAGATCCTAGGACTAGGCTAGGGTGGAGCACGATTACTGGGCTGATTGTAAGAGACCAAAAGAGACGGCTGAATGATGCACCGGTTGTTCAGGCGGACCATGGTCGTGCACATTAAGTCCGGAGTTGAACACGGGCACCGGTAGGTTTAGACTGTGCATCCTGGAATTGTGTCTGAGGGTTACACCGTAGGGCCTGATACACCCTAGGGGTGGACCCTGCACAGTCAACTACATTACATGATTAAACCGTATGACTCCGATACACGACGAGTTAGGCTTATAGGGAGCCGATCGACTAGACCGAGTAGTCGGACCTTGATTTAGGTCACCTCATGATATTGGGCCAAACTTGGGCCAAGGGATCAATTCTTGTTTTTACTTGACATGTTAGAATGCTAGTACACCCGTGGTGCAAAACTTAACCTTGATTATGCGATGTCACCTTTGTCTATCTTGTTAGTTAATCACCATGACAGTATGTTGTTATCCTTATGTTCATCTCAGCTTCTCATGCCAGTTAACTTTACTAGTTCAAAGACAGATAGTAGTAGGGCTTACCAGTCTTTTTGACTGACCTGTTTTCTTTTGCCTCTTTTCTTCCGTTCCCCCTTAGGTTCTCAGGGTGGGAACATTGAAGCTTAGCTTGGACCTTTACAGCTTGCTTACTGGATTTGCTCATGTACGGTTTTGGACATTGAGCTAGCTATGGTTTATCACTTCACTTTGGGGATAGTACTTTATGTACTTCAGTTTTTCAGTTTATGCTTTTCTCTAGACTTTGTTTGTTGGAAAATAATGATCAAGTACTTTGTTGTAACATGACTATGGTTTTGAAATGTTAAGTTTGATCTGCTGCTTTATTTACTCTGTTTTACTTGTATATATGTTCTGTCTTGTGATATCTGCATGCATGTTCACCTTGTTTAACGCCCCTCCAAAGCTAGTGTGCTTGCAAGAGTTACCCTGGCGGAGTTGGGGTGTTACACTTATACAATTATTACACTGGTATCTTTTCGAATTCTTATATTGATATTTGTCAAAACGATTCATCTATCATCTGTAATAGACGTCACAGATTTCATTTCCAAGCCATGTTTACTTTTATCTAATACATTCTCTTTATATCATGATCGACAACTTATTTGTTATTTAAAACATAAAATAATCCTTTATAAAATCTTATATCCAAAAATTATTTCATCTCTTTTGTAACAAATGTTACAAATCAAACATTTACAAACCACTAACTTTATTTACTAACTCGATTTCAACTTTAGTTTCCATTTACAAAATCTTTTGTAAATTAGTTACAACAACTCACCATTTGCTTATATTTCCACATATTTAACTTCGTTTAAAAATCCCATTTTCAATTTATTGTCGACAACTAATATTCATTGTCGTCATCCAAATTTTATCTTCATTTAAATTCCTCCCTTCAATTAACATTCTGAAGTCCGGAGTATCACATTCCGAACCTCGGAATAAAATTCACTTCGATTTATCATTCCGAACTTCGGAATACCACATTCCGAACCTCGGAATAAAATCCCCTTCCATTTATTTACCTAAATCCCATTTATACATTCATATCCATAATTTCAACTTCGATTTCATTTGAAATATGAAATCCCATTTCCAAATCACTACCCATTTCCAATCTGTTGATTTGTTAATCATGCTACATATCATTTAAAACACCATTTGTTAAAATGATCATTTATCAAAAAAATATCACTCTTTTATAAATTCTCATATATCCGCTATTCAATTATCTTATCTCGTTATTTTAAAATCCATTTAAACTTCCTTTGTGACCGTTAAGGCTTTTATAAAGTCATTTCAACGTTTAAATAACCAACAAGATAAATTTACGCCGTTTAAACATTTATTCAATACTCTCTTACATCTCTATTTGTTATATATTATATATTTATAAAATTGGTAAATTTAACTTTGACTATTATTTTTACCATAAAAATCGTAGTTTGAATTCGTATAAAAATATATTCATATCTTTGAAACCATTCGAAATCCATTTAACATTGATTCCAACAAATCATTTCTTTTGATTGACGGTACTAAAGAGGCAAATGACTACTATAGTACCAAACCGTGAAATATAAACCAATATCACATTTCATAACAAACAATGTAATCATATTGATAAGTGTTATCAATATTAGTGAGGAATCCAGTTGGATTCCTCAAACCTGTTATTCCCTGCAAAACAATGGGTTACCACAATTCAAATTATTCAGTTCAATATGGCCAATCAATATTTGTGCTCTATCCAAACAGTTGATCACATAACATTTTAACGATAACAGTCAAAAATAAGTGTAATAATCAATACTGGGCTAATAACAAAAAATCAAACATTCAACTATTTATTTATAACGTTTATATCATTATAAACATAACCACTGAGGCAACTTACCTCAATTGGATTCAGCCTTTAGAAATAGCAATTAGTTTTAATTAAATTAAACAAACGTTTAATTTAACTGTTTCAGTCCATATCTGAATATAAAATCAACAACGAACAAACAAACAAACGACCATTAACAACCATAGCACATAATTATAAAACCCAATTTATATAAAATATAAATGGGAAGAACTAAGTGAGTTTAACTCACCTTGGGTCAATTCGTTGTTGGAATAATTCGTCTTACTAACTCGCAGCTGCATTTTACCCTAATCAATCCAGCTCCATTTTTGTCGCTAGTCGATACGGACTGAACATCTCGTACTTGATCCATTTCCATTACTGTGATCGTGATATAAATTTCTTACGTTATACGCTATTTAAAATAATATTATAAATACCTAAATAAAGTATTATTAACTACATGCTATTTACGTTAATTAAAGTCTGATGAGGCAGTTTTAGAAACTTAGTTTCTACGAAATCAGTTTGGTACATTACAAATTTCGGTCACTATTAGGCACCAAACGTTCACACATGTTACGTTATAACTAAAATAGGTCACTTGTACTAACCTTTTTATGCAAATCAGTTGTATTAAATCTGGGTCAGGTACGAATAAATACCACAATATAAATATCAGTCCACGTTAAGCATAATCATGCTATTTTATAACATTTTAATTGTATATTAACTTTTACTTATATTAATTTGGCATGCTTGCTTACTATTTTTAAACCGCCAGGTATATTATATCTAACCAACTAACCATTTCTAAATTATCCAACTATATGACACGGCTATGTTAACTTAAAATGGGATTAGGCGCATATAAACACATTAAAACCGGTTTGAATAATAATTTATGTTATATATAAATATAATTTGGCACTTTGTAAACCAGTGGGTTGGGCACGTAAATAAATAATCAGGCATTTGAAAACATCTTATTGCACCAGCTATAGACGTTTTCAATTATATGATATATACTAGTTGCCACGTGAAAACTAATTTGGGCACGAAGAATTTCCAGGCTACTTACATAAGTCATAAAATTTGGCATGTCAAATATCTGGTTAGGCGCTTTAACGAAAAATTGGCATGCTTTTATATTCCTATACCTGATGGCTGATGCTAATTAAGTTGGCCAAGTCTTTATTTCACTTCTGCGTATACCCATCATACTTAGGCCACGAAATTATATCATTAACTAATTCGTACTTAATGTTAATTACTTGGGATTTGGCACCCTTAATACTTAACTTAACCATTCTTCTCCATCTACTATTCGCCTTTCTTCTCCACTGTCTGCCTGTTTGCCTACACGTGATTTCCCTCCACTGTTGCTACAACAACCGCAAGCTTTCCCCTTATCACCAGTACCACCTGTTACTTGCTTCACGTCCCCAACCTTCCTTACAAACAAAACTACAGCACTCTGCCCCCTTTTGTTTCTCACGTCTCCTGTCACTGCAGTATATCTCAACCCAAAAGAATTCGAAGACTGATGTGCTTCAAATTTTCTGTCATGAGCAACTAACCCCGTCCACTTCTTCCCATGCCACGCACATCTTCATGTTCCAACTTCCTTCTCCTTCTAGTCTCACGCAACCGCACTTCTTCATCACTTCTCCTCGTCCCTTCTCTTTACACTCTTCTCCTTTCCACTTTGTTCTGTACTTCTGTCAAACAAGAACTAATGGCAACAACCCCTATTCAGTACATCACGCCAAAAACGACAGAACCTCCTTCCACGCAACTCTCTACTATTTCATTTGGCTCTAACAGACCCTCCCTTCTTCCACTAACTCACGCCAACTTCCTCTTCTCCTTCTTTAAACCAACCACTAACCATTCAGCTCCTCCACGCAAGTGAACAAGGAACTACACCACCCTTTAACGAATCATCCCCCTCTTCAGCAATGGCAAATAAACCCCTTTTTTTCATTTTCGTTCACCACAAGGACAAGCCGCTTACGGCTTACCCATCTACAACCAGACTTCCTTTCTAATGAACTAACCTGCTGTGCTTCTTCGTTGCAAACAGATCCACGTGCGATGCTCTATTTTTTTCGCGTTTAATATATATGTATTGTTGAAGGAGTTCGGTTTCTTGCTTACTGGAACCACGAAAACAAATGGAGCAGCTCCTATTTATACAGGAGGAGAACGCGGTGGCCAAGCTTATTAATATAGGTTTGCAGAGAAAAGCAGTAGTTGTATGCTATGGGTTGGGATTTCAAAAACGTGGAGCTCACGGTGTCAATGAATTGGCGGCCAAGAAAATGAATTATTTGGAAGCCAAGTAATGCACAGTGAAACGAAGGTTTGGGATGCAAGTTAAACGAAAGTATACTTGTATAGCTTATAAAGTGTCTGTACTATATGGGTATATTTTCAGCTCCTAACTAGGTCTGGTCGTATTGTCTAAATCATTAGGGTGGCGTGGATTTGAAAATACACTGGTCTGTAAAGTCTGCGTTTCCATAAAAAAATGAATTTTGCTTATATAGTTTTTTGTAATAGTTGTAGTTGCAGCGTATCGTGCTATGTAGAATTCCGTTCATGTTCGCACTGCTACAGACAGAAATAAAAACATAATCGTGTCGAGCGATGGGTCGTGATCCAAAAAATATATTAATATAGGCAAGTTAACTCATATTGTGATTTCTCAAAATGCTAATATAGGGTGTAAAATATTTCGAATAAAAAGTAGCTTATTTTCCAAAATAAAAATTACAAAAAAATTCTATAAATTAGATTATAACTACATCTCAAAAAAATTGACTAAATTTGAAACCATTATTTAATTATATTAAATAAACCGTTATGGCTTATACACGACTCCATAGTGACTTTCTGAATATTTGATTTGGACAGAACTTAAAATTTGTAGTATGAAATCTCCATTTTTCTCTTCCGTTGGAAAATTATAATCAAATGGATTTTAACATTTCTTGATTTATAGAATTCCAGTTAAAAATGGATTCTGTATATTCAACAGAAGTTGAAAATTCAATATTATGTACTACCGCGCCATTTCAAGCTCGTTTTATATTATATATGAATTATAACGTTTAAACTCCAGTTTTAAATAGCGAATTCAATATTAAAATCCATTAACATTCCAAATACAACATTCAAAATAATAAAATAATTTAAATATTCGCTACTGAAAATACGGGACATTACAATTTTGAAATAAAACATTCATATAACTTATAAAAAAAAATCACCTTTCAAATGGATACATCCATATGTAGTTTGCAGGTCCACATAGCAAAGCTTGGTCGGCTGGATGCACCATAAGATGAATACTTATATCAAAGAAGTCCATTGGAAAATAATGTACTAGAATGCATAATGCCTCAGAAATCATATCTTTTGCAGCTTGAACATGTTCTCGAACTAAAACTATCGAGCATATCAGGTTAAAATACAAACTCACTTGTAAAATAGCTCATCGTAAATCATGATGCTTCAGATATGCATGTAGAACCATTATAGTAAGTTTTGCATGACAATATGATACTCATATGTTTTTTTAGGTGCAAAGTAGGTGGTTAAATGGTAATAAGATTACAAAATCTAGTAGCAGGGAACAATGGAAGTTTTGTATCCTTTAGAACTTGAAAATATTTTGTTTTATGAAGCTTATCGAATGCAAACTTAGATGATTGCTTTAATCGATCAAACCATAAATTGAGAAGATGCTCTGCAACATTCTTCTTTGTATATATCACATCAATAGTATGTCGTACTTTATGACTACTCCAATAAATTAAATTATAGAAAATTGACTTCTTATACCAAGGAAACTTTTCTATGTCACTACCTTCAGCCATGAAGGACATTCATTAGTAGCTTCAAATATTATTCGCTTTTTATTCTTTGGTAATTTTTCAGGAAAATAACTTATACGATCAAGCTTTTCGAAAAGGGATGGTCCTCTTAATCGTATTGGCAATTCTTTATCTTCGCTATCCTTATACCATCCATTTTTGATTGGTCTATATGGATGATCATCCTTCACAAATCTTCTATACTTTGGGTAAACAACATTGTTACCTATGTACTCCTACTTAGTCTCTATAGCACAAAATGGACAAGCTTTATCACCATGTGTCACACAACCAGATAAATTTTCAAATGCTCGTAAGTCGTGGATTCCCCATAATAATACTTCCTTCATCGTGAACATTTCTCTCTTGTCCATATCAAAATAAGCTATGCTTTCCATCCAAAGTTTCCTCAACTCATATAAATATACAACAATGTTTTGACTTGGTGCTTTCGGTCCAGGAATTAATAAACTTAGCATTTGAAATTGCAATTTTATGCATAATGAAGGAGGTAGGTTATAAGGAATCATATATATGGGCCAACAACTATAACTATTAAAGAGAACCCCATTCGTAGCGATACCAAGCCAAACATTATGTCCTTCATTTGCGAATTTAGGCCACTTACTTTTGATTGATCTCCATTCAGCTGAGTCAAGAGGATGATGCATGGAATCCTTAGAAAGAACGACATGCTTATGCCATTTTATTTTACGAGCTATCCATGGTATAATGTACAATTTAGCCAAACTTGTAATTATATGGAAGTTTCTTAAAACTTTCCTTGGTTGAGGTGTCATTTTTTTTATGCCTAACACATTTTCCTTATCTTCAAATCTTGACATATTACAATGAGGACATACTACCATGCTAGCGTTCTCTTTTCAAAATAACATGCAATTTTTTACGCATGCATGAATTCATTTTACCTTCATTCCCAAAAAAATTAACATTTTTTTCATGGTAGGATACTTGTCAGGTAATGTGTTCTCTTCCAGAAGACATTTCTTGAATACTTCCAGTAATTATGTCATGCTACTTCCCAACCAATTGAATTCTTTCTTTAATTCATGAAGCTCTATCATTACACTCAGATTTGTACGTCCATCCTTACTCGAAGGATATATTTTCTCATTTTCTTTGCTTTTGTATTCATAGTACATTTTCTTAATGTTTATCTCTCCAAATGTTACTTCATCGCTAACTTGTGGCATATCTTGTACTCTAAATGTATCATTAACGATATTTTCAAGAGTGACCTCAATGGACTCTTCTACTTGCATTTGGTCTGGAATGTGAAACTCTTGGACAGAATCTGATGTACGAGTCATTTGTATAGCAGTACCATTTATCTCTCCATGAAAGAACAACACATCATATGTTGGAAGCATACCTAAAATATCAAGTGTTTCTCAACTGTTTCTATTGAAGTTTTAACACTTCTTATAATGGAACACACATAACTGAATATCATGTGGTGAGTATTGTTAGAGAATGCGGAATGCAAATCTTAAGGCAAGACAAACACCAAAAGGGGTGAGTAGTGTTTTCAAGGTATTTAAGAAAACCTAAAACTTATATGATCTACTATATGAATCACACATAACAGAGATGATCACGGACACAGAATCAAATACAAACATAGAAACAGATAAACATAAAATACAAAAATGGAAAGAACACACCGGATTTTATACTGGTTCGGATTACTCCTACATCCAATTCCACGCAACACTGGATTGCGTAGAGTTTATTGATATTACTTATCCAAGTACAATCCCCTTGATTTCAACGCTACAAGGTTAACACCGCTCCAAACACCCTTGATTTCATGGCTACAAGGTTAACACCACTCCCTTTCCTTGATTTCAAGGCTATAAGGAACACAACCATCCCCAAACACTTCCCAAATGATTACAATAGCCCTATAACTCTTCAATAACACTTCAATTTAGAGAGTAATGAGTAGAGAGTGAGAAAAGAAGAAGTTTTATATAATTAGAGTAGAAATCGGCAAATTAGAAGAGTAGAAATCAATAAAATAAGAAAAATTAATGGTGGGATGAAGAGGGGTGAAGACGGAGAAGAAGAATGGTTAAAAAATTCGAACTCAACCCCTATTTATAGGATTTGAAAGGTTGCAATGCTTCTGGAATGTTACAAATAGTGAAAAGACACTTCTTTTGAAAATTGAAAAAAATGATAGTTGTATGTCGACATAGCAGCATATGTATGTTGACATATATATATATATGTATAAAAAAAATTTCAAACTATTTTTTCAAGTGTTTAACTGTATATATAATTTCGGAAATTCTTGAATTAAAAATTAGTGATATAAATGAGTATTATAAAGTGTAAAATCATATTAAAACATAATTATATATTATATAAACACATTTATAAAATTATAAGGTTAAAACTATATAAATATAAAACTATAAAAGTATATTACTATATATAAACTTTAAAACTTATATTTGAAATCAGAAGTAAGATAGAAAAACTATCTGAATTTATAATTTGAATTTTGAAAATCATAATTTGAAATTTGAAAATTAGAATTTGAAAATCAGAATTTGAAAAACATATTTGAATTTGAACCTGGAGTTCTAGTCAGAGTCTTACATACATTGTTTCAAATCTCGCAAATATCGCCCGAGATCTCGTTTTGGGCTCTTTCCGAAACAAAACAGCAAATATCACTCTAAATCTCCTTTAGATTATATCATCTGAGATATTGCAATATCGAACGATATATCAACCGAGATGAAATACTGGAATATCGTCCGAGATTTTAATTTTTTTGGTTAAAATTTAAATATGTGCCTGAACTAAAACTATAATTAAAAAACTCAAATCTAGCTATATCACTCTTTTGTTATTTTACATTTTGCATGGTAGATGACTATATTGTATGTTCGTATATGTTTTACAATGCTTATGATTTTCATATTCATCTTTTTACATACATGTTACTTATGAAATTAAGTATTTTATGGTTTATTTATGCTGAATTTTTTTAATGTTTTGGATCCTTTTAATGTTTCTTGTCTAACAATATTTTCGTTTTAAGCATATTACGATCTCGAGTATGAATGATCTTTCGCAAAATAAAGAATAATAAAGTTATTTTGCATTTTTAGTTTAAGTTACTATTTTTTAATACAACTCATAAAAATCATTTTGTTAAAATATCATTTTTAACATATCATGTACCCGAGATTGTTCCGATATGTACTTTCAGACCCGAGATGAAAATCCAAGACAAACTCCCGAGTTAGACTCATCCCGTCCGAGATCTCCCCCGATACGAGACCGAGTCTATAAAATCCCCGAGACGAAACGCGATAGATATCTGAGATTTAAAACCTTGCTTACATATAAACTAGACTCTATTATTATATTAGTCTTGAACTCTTGAAATCTTGATTACTCATGAGTCTTGAATCTTCTCTGAATTCTGAATCTCTTGAAACTCTAAAACTATAAGGTCTTCGGTATTTAAGTCCTGTATACAAATCCTGCATATATGTGTATATATATTCTAAATAGAGATGTTAGTATATATATTTTATAATCAATGATAATTGAAATAAGGTTGTTGTCATCAAAACTCCATTCTCCAGCAAGTGTTGCTTGACGAAGCTGATAATGTTTGGAACACCGTGCTTATATTCATCCTTATTTCTATATGGATTTCTAATCCACCCTCTTGATTTTTGTTCGGTCATGACTACCAATTGAAAACATTCATACGACAACTATACATTGTAAATAACTATCAGGTCGGATCTTTTGGATTCTAGGTCACTGATTTGAATATAAGCACATAATTAGTTTGCATAAAATCAGTCTCAACTCATTTTGCATCTAGGTCATAAACTCAGTCGCGACTCAGTTTGCACACTGAGTCGGCTCATTAGAAAAAACAGAGTTGGCTTAGTTTGCAAACTGGGTCTCAAATTCACGACTCAATTTGCAAACTGAGTAGACTCAGTTTAGTTTTTGCAAAATAATTCAGTGCTATCAGGTTGGATGTTGTTCAAACTAATTCAATGTGAAATAATGAATTACTCTTAGTTTAAATATGCCTGTCTGTATAATGTGCGTCCTTGTGCTTAGAAAAGCATGTTATTTGCTTACTGGTTTCCAGTTTAAGAATTTTTAGTTTGAACAATGGTAAGTGATATTCTTCTGTAGAATGGATACTCATGTAACTACATTGCTAGGAATTATATTAGCCCCTTAATCCCACAAAAAAACATTTACATGAAGTTACAACGCTTTCTGTAAAATAAGGAGTTACCTATTCAAAGCTAATTTGATTTGTTGTCGTTAATGTTATTTGCTGGAGTGTTACCTGCAAACAGAAAGCATTGTTATAATTCATTGTTTATATATTGTTCATAATAATATCTACTTTATACTGTGTAATTCATCCCTGATCAAATGGAATTTAGGGACTAACACACCTTAAAATATTTGGATTACCGAATTCATCCTTAATTATACATGACCGCTTCTTAATCGTAAATACAATAAGGTAGACACACACCCCATAGGACATTCAAATGGTTTTGGTCTACGGTCTGGATTCGAAAAAAAATCATATATTTTTTAAGATGTGGATTGATAAATGAGAATTAGAAAACTGTGTAGGTTGTAAGTAATTTTTTATAGTCCGTTTATATCCCATGTAGGCTTTTGATTTCCGCTCACTTATATTTTTCTTTAATATTCTATAAACGATTTATGAAACTCATATATAGGATTTTTATTAAAAAAAACCGATGGAGGAGTTTGCAAACGTGGGCCTTTAAATTAGCTCCAACTCATGAAGTCCCAACCAATACATAGGTCTGCATTTCAAATTGAATATCATCGAAATAAAGCAAAGTATCCTACTATACACACTCTCTCTCCGTGTACATTCTTGAATCTATTTGACTTCGTTCTGACATGATCAAAATTATATAATAATGTACATTACAAATTTTATACACTTGTTACTGGTAGATTAACAAGATATAATTTCAATGGACAACCTTCCTTAAAGCAAAATTTATCGAACGCAGAAGTTTCAGGGATTTTGCGTATATTGAAATAAAAAGTGTCTTAAAGAATATATAACTCTTGCTATTAAAATAATAGTAATAAATAATTACTTAGAAATAGTCGTAATTTGAGGGAAAGGGGGTTAAAAAAAACAAATTCAAGGTAACTTAACAGCACGGGGCCCGGACAAGCGGTGGAGCATGTGGTTTAATTCGATGCAAAGCGAAGAACCTTACCAGGGCTTGACATACCGCAAATCCTCTTGAAAGAGAGGGGTGCCTTCGGGAACGCAGACACAGGTGGTGCATGGCTGTCGTCAGCTCTGCTAGTTCGATAGTCACTGATAAAATTGAGCTACTCTAAACAGTTCATAAGTAACTTTATTTATAAAAATATAAAAAATATTTTGTTGTGTTTGTCAACCTTTCAAATAGCCACAACTAACTTATATAGATATTTTTTATTTTTATTTTTTTTAAAGTATAAATATGGTGCCCATCAGTCTATTATCAGAACACTGCAAATTGGACCAGTACGAAATGAAAACTGCCTTGAACCACAAAGTTTAACGTTTAGATTCTGTTTCAGGTGTGTGGTTTATGGGATGATTTCCTTGTAAATTTAGAACTAGTTTTATCATGCTACACAATTTAATATATTCTACTACATATTAAAAATAATTTAAATTGAAGTTTGGTATTATTCCTATTACCGATATAAGTTTAGACATTTTTACTATAATGTGGAATTTATTACTGAATTTTTTGAAGAGAATGGATTCATACATGAATTTGCAAAAGAAAATACAAGTGTGCATAATAATATATTCAAATGTATTCATAGCTTGATGTGCTATGGTGACTCAAAAACACGTCTGAACAATTTTATATTTCAGACCCACATGTTGTCTATGACACTTAAATGGTTTTGTTTAACTTAAGCATGCAATGAAAATCATGTAATTCACTATTAATATTATAAATTAACAATAGCTTTTTTAAGAAAATATAAAATAATATAACAAAAAGGAGAATCTAATCATTCTCTAATGACTTACAAATACAGTTTCAGTAGAAATGGCTACAGAGACTGTGATCACACATAAACAAAAAGAAGATACAACTCCATGAACAACTTAGATACAGGATACAACCAACACAACAAAAAACAACGACACAAGCCAGATAGACGAGTCCTCAGAAGGTAGTCCCAGGGAAAAGGGCAATGCTTAGAAATTCTCAACACCATTGATGATCCAAGAACTAGACCAAAGGAAAGCCAAAGGCTGGAAGGCAAGATTCACCAAAGGAATGCCCCTAAAGCTCCAGCTTAACTATCCCCACCGTTCCAACTGGAAAAAGCACTGATAACACCATCTTCCCCAATAGTGACGAAATCCAAATACCTAAAAACCAAGCCCTGCAGAAGTAGCAAACAACATAAGATCCAAAAAGGGAAGTGTGTATAATGTGAATACAGCACGGATGAGCACACTAATGATGGAATCAACCAATTCCCACCCTGGGAGGAGTCGGTACTGAGGTAATACCAAATGTACTAGCTAACCTTCTAGACCGGGAGTCAATAGCTCCTTTGAAAGTCCTACCTCGAAATGCAAGAAATACATTATTCCTTACCTTTCGATAGTGGTAGGAGGATCCATTGGCACTTCGTCGAATATTGCCTTATTCCACGAGCACCAGATATGTCAGCACATAAGACAAGAGATCAAACGAAAGTTACTGAATAGATTTACCTGAGATGCCGATCCACCAAAATCTTAGCAAATCTATAAAAGAAGTGAAACTACCTCGGCAATCAATTAGATTCTCAAAGTAATTCCAAACAACCCTGACATAAGACCCAAAGAAAAGCACATGAATAATGGATTCCAAACTATCATGACTACTGCACCTGCACCAGGAAATGAATGGGATGCCGACCCTCTGGAAATTCTCATCTATTTGTAACCCATCATGCAGGGGTTTCCACATAAACAAAGATACCTTTGGGGGAAGTCGGATATTCCAGATGAAATAAAACGAAAGGAGACGTGGAGTTGGTGTTCGTACCAAATTCCACGCCTCCTTGATTAAGAAAGGACTACCGTCCCAACCAGTTCCACCACCATGTGAATCCGATAAGGCCTTCATGGACTGCATCTGTTTCCACATCTCCTTAGTGCAGGACAGGACACCAGTGTAATTCGTACCCAAAAGCCTGTGGCATTTAGCGTGGAGGAACATCGCCCAATGGGAGTCGTTTGTTCCAAACCTCGCCCATAGCTTGCAAGCGAAGGCAGCACAAATGTCCTTAGGGTTGCCAAGGCCCAAGCCTCCCTCACTTTTAGGATGACAAACGATGTTCCACGAGATCCAATGATGGCGAGAAGCATTGTCCTTGGTTCTCCAAAAAAAAAGGAAGATGCAAAGTGACAATAAGAATGAAAGAAGGAAGAAGTGAGAGTTATAGAAGCAAAGACATGAGATCCTATATAGTCAATAACATACTTAATAAGAACAAGTTTGCCTGCCTCAGATAGGAGATTCGCATTCCAATGAATGATCTTACCCCGTATTTTGTCAGTTAGGGGATCGAGATAGCGTTGAGCTTCCTGCCTCGATATAATACAATACCAAGGTAAGGAAGAGGAAGCGAGGAATCCTTGAAACCTGTAAAGGTCTCAATCCAAGAGGATCTAATTGAAGATAGATCTTTCACGGCCAGGAAGTAGCTTTTATCAGAGTTTATGAGTTGCCCCGAGCATCTCTCATACTGTCGAATAAGACAAAGGAGGCGACAGATGGAGCGACGACTATCATTAGTAAAAATGATTATGTTATAAGTAAAAGACAAGGAAGATATAAGAGAGTAGCTCCTCATGATGTCAAATCTATGAATCTTCCTAGCTACCGTTAGTGAGTGTAGACCACGAACGAAGGCCTCGACAATGATGACAAAAAGATAAGGGGAGAAGGGGTCTCCTTGACGAAATCCCCCACCGGCTTGAAGAAACTATTGAGCTATACGTTGGTGAGAACAGAAAACTAGCAGTTGGGGATAAAACTCTAAATAATATCATTAAGAGTTTCTGGGAAGCCGAAAGCCCTCAGGACCTTGATGACCAAAAACCAAGACATGCGATCGTAGGCGTTAGCTATATCGAGCTTGACAACCACATTAGATCCTTGAACCTTCTTATCGATCTGAGAAACCAGCTTCTAATCTAAAACAATGTTATCAGTGATCTAACGTCCTTTTACAAACTTAGCCTGAGAGGAAGAAATACTACGTTCAAGAAATGGTGCTAGCCTAGTACCTTAAAAATAACCTTGTTAGAGAAGTTAAACAAGATGATCAAACGAAATCCGCACAAGAGCGAGGATGTTCGTATTTCTGGATGAGGACCAAGTTTGTGAAGGTCCAACCCACAGGAAGATCTCCACCAGAGAAGAAAAACCGATGGAAAGACAAAAGTCTGCCTGGATAATCGCCACACACTCGAGTAAAAGACCCGTTGAAACCATCAGGCTCACTTGCACTGTCCTTACTTAGAGAAAATACACAAGCATGTGTTTCATCCATGCAAGGAGGTGCAGCAAGATTAGAGCTATCGGAAGGAAGGATCAATCTTGGAATGAAAGCAATGAGGGCCGGGTTGGAGACCGACATAGAGGGAGAATCAAGGAAAGATTGGAAAAGGGACAGAATAGTATCTTTGACTTCACTTGGAGTGGAACCCAAAGAGAGAACAGGGTGTAGAATCTGATGTATCGTCATAAGCCTATTCTTATTACTGATAGAAGAGTGAAAAAACTTGGGGTTCGTATTGCCTTCAACAATCCACTTGATCCTCGCCTTCTGGCAAAGATGGTCATGTTAATTATGAAGACCGATGAGAGGGCCAATTGGGCTATTGCCAAGCCTCCTTGTTAGCAGAAGAGGGATCCTCATCAAAGGACGGTTCTGCTAAAACAAGAGATTTTTCAGCTGCCCGAATGCGGTCGAAGATATTCTTGAAAACAATAACGTTCCATGCCTTAAGGGAAACCTTAAGATGCTTCAACTTACGTGAAAACACAAAACACGGAGAAAGAAGAACATGGGAGTCCCAGGAGTCCTCCACAACATCATGGAATGTGTGGTATGATCTCCACATAGTCTCGAACCAAAAAGATGAAGGGTAAGAAAGAGAAAGGGAGAACAACAAAGAATCATAAGGGCATGATCCAGGAAAGTATGATGCAGACAAGAGACAGAGAATGTGAAAGGAAGGTAGAATCAACCTTCCGATGCAAATACTCTGTAAAGTCTAGACAGAATACGATTTGGACTGTCTTAGTTGTTACACCAAGTAGAAGCCAAACCGACGAAAGAAACTTTAGAAACACCTAAAATGATGATGAAGGCATTGAAATCCGCCACCGCCAAACGGTTAATGGTATTGCCTCCTCATTTCTCAGCTTGGCAGACGACAACATTAAAGTCGCTTCCCAAAACCGAAATAGAGAACCCCGGATTGCAAAGAGAGAGGATGTTAGACCGAAAGGCCAATCAAGATGGTGCTTTTTTAAGCACTTAGTCCTTACTTAATCCATCTAAAATTTACATGAAAACTAGCTGTGTGATTAGAGTAATTGCATATTTATTGCTTAATAAGTGTATGCCAATTGCACATATTGTTAATTCAAATAGAAAAAACAAATTAAGGCTTCATTTATTCAAAATCTGAAATATGAATGTTCACAATGGTATATAACATAATTCAAAATTGAGTTGCATAATACTAAAGCACAAGCTAAAATAATTCAATGCTATTAGGTTGGATCTTTCGGGTTTCATGAAGTCTCTAAGGTATTTTTTAAGATGCAGATCTATTAGGCTCAGGTTTAAGGTTCAAACTACCAACTCTAAGGGAATTCAACAAGGAAAAAAGCACTTTGTACTAATATATAAAATATTCGAAAATTGATTTATGAACAATTCATCATATATTTCCACTATAACTAGAGGATGGTGATTTCAAAAGAGTATTATTTAGAAGCCAATCAGTGTCAACATTAATTAGAAAATGACTATATGAATACATCATTTCGATAAAAGCATTCAAATGAAGCACAAACTGCATAAAAGAAAAAATATCCCATTAATGCTGTAAATATTAGGAACTGCTTTGAAACTTGCAAACCATTAGATTTAAAAAATTAGTATAATTCAGAATATAATTATCAGCTATCTTAATAAGCGTTGATAACTCCCTTATTGCACAAATTTTTTACATGTATAAATGTGTTATTCATCGATCTGCAAACCATTTCTATACATGCATAAATGTGATTGTTGTAACCACATGGATTTTCTAAAGTGGATTTTACTTATATTTTACATTCACGGTTCATGTCAATGAGTATGGTGTGCAAATTTGCTTGTTTTAAGCAACCTAGAACAACACTAAACTTCACAAAACAAAGCAAGTGATTTAAGAAAACATAACATGATATGCAGATCAAACAAAACATAAAGATCAAAAAAAATGAAAGAATAATAATTGTTTGACAGTAAGCTTACAACGGTTGTACCTCCACCTCAACAAATCACTCATAAATTAAAGTAAAAAGTAACAAAATTCACTAGCGAAAAATGCTACCTGCACTTGCCTTTTATAATTGACAGAATCTCTCGTTGAGTAAAAGATCGCTTAATTGACCGCATATCACTGAAGAAATCAGAGATACAAACAAGTTCCCATCTTCTAAATACTGGAAATAATATGATTTCAGAAGTATATTCAGTAGTACTTAATTAAAACAAGCGATACCTAAAATTGTGCATCGTTTTATAAAGACTGAATGATCCTTATAGAAAGGAAACAAATACATTTTTGTGAAAGTTAACCATATCTTTTAGTTAATCTTCAGTGAAAAAATCCCAACCGAAAAACTCTCATCAGTGACAAAAGAAACCAACTGTTCGATTGATATATTAATGAGTGGTCGAAAATAAATTGAAGATAGCTCGGTCAGATCCAGGTCGAACATCGACCCATAAAAGCAACAAGGGCAATGAATGTACGTCGTTGAATTAACTTGAAAAAATAAATACAAACGCAATGCACAATTGCATTAAAAAAATCAACTAAAAGAGAATGAGCAGTTACTTTTTTGATTTAAGCTACAAAAGAGAAGACAGATGCGGAGATTGAAGTAAAGTGGTTAAATAATCTTAAAGTTTCGATTTGAGTTAATTAGATTTCGAAATCCTTAAATTGTTTGCAAATATCGTACCTGATGTAGATGGCATTATTTCCGATGTAGGTGGTTGTGTTGGGAGAAGAATGTCGGGGATGAGAAACAACCACACCTGAGAAGCAAAATCTGATGGACGATATGTCTAGGGTTGAAATTGATAAAACTGCGTCCAAAATAAGGGTGAGTGTTACGAATGATTTCCATGGATTATAATATATTTACCCATTTTACTTTTTAGTTGTAACACTCTTTTATGTTAGCTTGTAACACTTAATAGTGTTAGCAATGTAAAATTAAAAAATGTTTCAAAATCACTATTTTGGTGTAGTATGTGTCTATACATGGTGAGAAGGCGCCTAATACACTGGTCACAAAAAGAAAGAAAAGAGAGATGTTAAGGAGTCTGTATGACAATGGATAACAGTCTTGTATTTGGATGTTATGCTCTGTCGTGAGCAGTAACTTTTATATGTCAAGTAATATGTTATGTCCTATTATGTTATGCACTGAGTTGTAATTGTGCTGCTTTTGTTTCAACTTGATTCCATGCATGGAATCTTTTTAGTAGTAGATATACACGTCGTATATCTCCTATACTTGTATTCTGTATTATTTTAATATAATAAAAGTTTTACAGAGCACTATAAAAACCGGTCAGCTTTGCCAAAAAATAAAAACAAAGTCAACTAAAAATGAAATAAGAATCTCATAGGGGATGGGACAAAATTTAATAATCAAAATAAATCTACTCTTTTATTAAACACAATAATGTTGGTTAAATCAAAATTTTCAAATGTTATAACAAGGTACAATAATAATACCTCATAAATACAGATGATTGCTAGACATAATAATAACTGAAGTAAAATCTCCATCGCCACGACTCCAGTCTTCATGACGTCATCTATCAGAAATTCCCACTATTTAACCTGTGTCATTAAAGGGAGGGTGTTTGAACAATAAGTTCTGGAGAATAAAAACCATATAAGTTTAAAGGAATTTGTTTCTTATACTTGGCAGTATAAATTTATCAGGATATGTTTAGGTGTATTGAACACACAATTCAATATGTCATACGCATGCATTAATTAGGCGGACTACCCTAAGGTCACATGTACATGTAGGGGTTGATTTCTATAATCACTTAATACCCTTCGAGGCAAACTACCATTTGGTTACTAAAGGAAATTTATATATTTATTTATAGATGAATTCTTGCGACCACATATGTAACGATCATGATTTTTATATAGAAATATTTAATTTATTTAAGTATTTAAATGATTAATTTTAAGATTTAACAACCTAAAATTTATTTATGTAAGAATTTGAACGTTAATTCACTCAAAAATAGGAATATCAAATTTAAAATCTGGATTAGTTTATTTTGAAGCTATGTAAAATTCTATTTGAATATATACGATGATAATAATTTATTTTTAGTGAATTTGATTGTTTTGAAATCAATTTATATTTTATCAATTTAATTTAACACTTGAAAATAGCTATTTTTCAAACAATCTCAGATTTCGACGAAAGTAGTTTCATCAGATCAGGAATGTAAAATTATTGTAAGATTTCAATTTTCGTATTAATTAGAGTTGTTATGTGAGCATGCAAACACGTATCAAAGATTGATTTGAAATTAATAATAACTTATAACTTAATTTTGAGAATAACTACAAAAAACGATCGAACTAGCAAACATGTTCCATTGTGTTTGGAATAAGGGTATTTAGCTTGGTACGACAGTCGTTGCACTACGTTCGGAGTTTGCGAAATTTTCTATGCATAATGTGGATACTTTAATAATAAACTAAGCATACAAAATACCCTAAAAGATACCAAAGCCTAACTCATATAAGCCATCATCCTCTTTTTAATGGTTGAAATTCATCCTCTTTCCTTCGTTAATCTCTTCCAATACATTCATATTCATATTACTGTAGAGCTCTTCAATCTCTTCAAATCCATATGGTTGGATCACCAATTGGATGACCGTAGCTTTGTAGATATGGGTTGAGCGAAGACGGTGGTATTTTCATATTATTGGGTTTTCTTGTCGATAGAAGCATTTTTAGGCGAGGAAGTTAACTAGAGTATTATCGAGGATGACGAGTCCAAGGTGCTGTTTGTGTTTGATGGTTTATGGTGGCATGTGGCGGCCAGTGGATCGACTTGAACAATTTTTGTTCGAATGGCGTTTTCGGTGAACTGGGTGATGCGGATGGCCGATGTTGGTGTCGGAGGGTCATGATGGTGAGGTAGGGTGGCCGATGTTGGTGCTGGAGGGTCATGATGGTGAGTCGGTGTAACAACCCGAAAATCCTTACTATTTGAGTTGACTGAAACAACACACGTCCAACTCAAATAACACAGAATTACGAGTCATTTGGGTTAAAAAGTAGAAATAGATAGAAGATAGAACAAAAATAATAACACAGAATCTCACAGTGGAACGAATAAATATAATATCATAATCATAACTTGGAAATACAAATCTTTATTGTATAGACAAACCATATCAGAGTACAATACATATATCACAACGGTAATAACTATAAATAACTAATGGTGAAGCCTCCTGCTTCTAGCTCCTCCAAATGTATCCATAAAAGCCTGAAACACTTGACTGCCCGTACAAATTTGGGCACCCAAGAGTTAGATAAAAACAAACAAAATAAACTCTGGGTCAGTCATGGGACTGGTGCGAGTAAACTCCAACCATATTGTTTAACTTTGAAAAATCCTTTAGAAATAAAAGGATAATAGTAAAACCAACCCACACATAAACATGGACGGTTTTTACCTTACTATAACCCAAAACATTTTTATATTAAAATCCGTGATATTATAATAATGTCTAATTAAATAACTAACTAAATAGTAGAATTCTTGCATCTCACGCTCTACATATATAGTATAAAATCAAAAACCATAGGGCGCTTATTGGAGATTGGATTCCAACCATAACAAGGTATGGGACCACCTCCCGATCAGTGTACTCTAGAGGGGATACAATGGGGTTCAGCAAGAACATCTTGCAACCCGGCCACACATGACCGCCCACTCATTTAGCTTGAGTGTAGCAAATATATTGTCACCCACGGTTGTTGGTCGTCCAACCGTCATCCGTAAGATACAGAATCGAAAGAAGAAAAATTAATGAATTTTCTCTAGATCGGTGACAAATATATCCTACTTGGGTATGACCCGACTAGCCTTGCTGCCTGCCCGATTTTTGTCATTTCCCAGTTGTAAGGCTTGAGACTATGTTTAGTTTTAAGAACATTTGGCCACCATACACTAAGAATGCCACATCATTAAACCGGTAAAATCACTAGTTTATCTTCCCAAAAATATTATGGGTATAAAAAGCTAAGAGAAACGAATTTCTCCGCCACAAGATGTAACACCTCAAAATGATTGACTTATGTGATCTGTTAGGCATACTCTGTCAGAAATTCGTCCATACAAGTTCTCCTGGGTCTGGACAAATAGAATAACCCTTGAATTTTACTCCCTCTTCAATTTACTCAGCATAATCTAATTCGCAACACCAATGTAATGACCCGGGGATTTTGCAATCCTGGATATCGGCATACAACACTATGTCGACTATACAAGCATCAGAAACACCAGATAGTCCATGAAAGAAATTAGAGGGTAAGGATAGATAAGATAAAAACTTAGAATAGAAGAAGAAGAAAAACATACATCATCATCAGAGTAACATGAAAACTCACAGCAGAACGAACAATATATAATAGATACATAACTTTGAAATAAAACTAGTATATGTATACAGTAACATTATCAGAGTACAACACTTACAACACAGCGGAAATAAACAATAGCTATATAATCCTGAAGCCTCCTGCTCCAAGCTCCAGCTAGTGTATCTTAAAAATCCTGACTACTTGAATGCCCGTACAAAATTGGGAACCCAAGAGTTTAGGAAAAAAAACTCTAGGTCAGTCATGGGACTGGTATGAGTAAACACTTTAAAACAATTCGGGAAAATAACGATATCTCATATGACCACGCCGTATAATGGAACGGGTTTTTCCCTTATGAGAATCCAAATCAATTTGATTTAACTTTCAAAAATCCTTTTGAAAGCAACGATAAACTTTATATCAAAACTCTTTTGATATTATAATAATGTCTATCAACCACAACTAAATAATCATCTAGCAGAACCGCTTTCATCTCATGTTCTGCATATATAGTATACAATCAAAACCGCGAGCACTTATTGGATAATGGATTACCAACTATGACAAGGTATGGAACCACCTTCCGATAGTGTACCTCTAGAGAGGAATACACTAGATTCAACTGGAACACCTTGCAACCCGGCCACACATGACCGACCACACATTTCGTTTGAGTGTATCGAATGTATATCACCAACGGTTGGGATCAGCAACCGTTTCCCGAATGGGAAAGCATCGACAATAGATTATAGAATGAAATGAATATCTCTAGATAGGTGATAATACACGCTAATTGGCAGCCAATCACTTAGCCATGCTACCTGACCGATTTTTGTCATTTCCCGGTTGTGAGGCTAGAGGCCATGCTTATCTATGACAGATCACACATTTATTCACTTTGAATGCCACATCGTCATACCCGCCAACTCACAAATTGATTTCCCCAAAAATACAAGGGGTATACAGCTAAGAGAAACGAATTCCTTCGCCACCATACGTACATATGTTTGAAGAGATCAACTTACGTGATCCATTAAATATACTCTGTTAGACATTCCTCCATACAGGTTGTCCTGGGACAGGACAAACCAAAGGCACTGTTCTGTAAAACAGGACAGCCCTTGAATAACTCTATCTTCAATTATCTTCGTCATATTTGATCGCAACACTAATGCCATACGGAGTGGTTTTTCAGATAACATATCTGATCCCGGTCTCTCCGTATTGACAACGGAAAAATGGTTAAAAACTTCGATAATCAGTGAGTTAACTGTCAAAGAAAAACACGTGTGCAAACAACGATATTATTTCCAGATAGAAATTATATTGATCAATCATCATTTAACATTTATCTCTTTAGTTCATTACTTTATTTATTTCCTGTTTCCATATATTCAACATTCCTTATTTTCTAAATTTAGAAAATATACGTTATTAATCTTTGGAAAGCATTTCCTTCTCTTTTTCACGTATCACTGTCATTCTAGTATTCTTTCTCATTAAAATTTCATTTTCTATGATTAGAAAACATCTCTGATTATATTTGGAAGATGTTTCCAAACTCATTCATTGGATTTAAACAGATGTTTAAATAAAACATCGTTATGCCAACCCAAACATTACACTAATTAAATGATTTCACTTAACCAACCTTCATTATCGAACCTTAACCATTCCTTAGTTAAAAACGAAGCCAATTAAGTTGGGATATAACTACCTCTCAGACCTTAACTGAATAACATTTCTAACTTCAAAATAGACAAGGTTCACCTTTTAATCCTGTAATAAACTTCCTTACGTAACTCTCAGATTTCTTTTTACGAATCCACTTCTTTATGGAAAACATTGATTATAACTATAGCGTTATAATCCCTAATTCTGAAATGTCTAACTTCAAAACTTAACTTTTATTCCTTAATTTGGATAAACAACAACTAATTGATTAATAAATGAATAAATCTTGATTAAAACGAAAAGTGAATAGTACTTTCCCGAATTCGATATAGTCGAATTTCACGTATAACTCTCTTTCGAATAAACTATATTCAATTAACTCCTTTCAAATAAACTATATTCTATTAACTCCTTTCAAATAAACTATATTCGATTAACTCCTTTCGAATAAACTATATTCGATTAAACTCCTTTCGAATAAACTATATTCGATAACTCCTTTCAACTCTATTCGAATAACTATATTCGATAACTCCTTTCAACTCTATTCGAATAACTATAATCGATAACTCCTTTTTAATTAACTCTAATCAATTAGCTTTATTCGAATAACTAATATTCGACTAACTCTTATTCGAATAACTAATATTCGACTAACTCTTATTCGAATAACTAATATTCGATTAACTCTCTTCGAATAACCAATATTCGATAACTCTTTTCAAATAACTAATATTCCATTACCTCTTATTCGGTTAACTCTAATTCCTTTTATCTTTCTATTTATTTTCCCAATATATATTCCTTTTATCTTACTCCATTTATTTAACAATGAAACATTCCTTTTATCTTTTTATTCATTTAACAATGAAATATTCCTTTTATCTTACTCCATTTATTTAGCAATGAAATATTCCTTTTCAATTATATTGTAAATGTTTTACAATATTTCCTTTCATATTCTATTTGTAAATGTTTTACAAATATTCCCTTTCCAAATCTATTTGTAAATGTTTTACAAATATTTCCTTTCAATTCTATTTGTAAATGTTTTACAATATTCCCTTTTATATTTGTTTCACAAATATTTTCCATTTATATTTGTTCTTTGATTTTATAAAAATATTTTCTTTTATAAAATCTTTTTCCTTATATATATAAAATCCATTGGTTTTATATAAATACTTTATTTTCAAAATACACTTTGAAAATTCCCTTTTCTACATTCCAGTATTCTTACGGTATTTAAAATACCCAAATAACAATGATCGATATCATTCAACACACGCAATCAACACAGATTATATATTACATCATATATTACAGTATATGAAAAACAGTAAAATAAATGTTGAGGAATCCAGTTGGATTCCTCTGACCTTCCCTGCATCCATAGATGTTACACAATATAATTCACATCAATTTCATTTAAATATGAAATTTTCTGAGAAACAGAATCAATAGTTGACTAACGACGTATATATATATATATATATATATATATATATATATATATATATATATATCGTTATCGATAATTTTAAGTAATACATAATCAATTCAACCAAACAGTCAATACACAGAAATCAATCATCATTTATCAATTCTAAATATATGTTATAAAAATATGAACTGATAGAGTTGGTGAGTTTTACTCACATTGGACAGTTAACGTTAAATAACGATTTACTATCTTTGATTTAGACAGACAATTTATTTTTATATAAATTGTAATGGGCTCCAATCCACTCCTAGTCAGTTCCAGTGTGTAGGCACCGTCCATACGATCCTAACGTGACCAGTTTTGCTGAATTTCGTTTACGTATGATAAAGTTATGTCATTTACAAGTTGATACATATTTAAACGAATTAAAACTTAGATTAAATTTTGAATGGGCCTTCACCTTTTATTTATACAGCCCAACTTCCTTTCAAACCAAAACCCACTTGCTCCTGCTTTCTTCCCCAACGCAAAGCTTCAGATAACCGCTTTTGTTCATTTCACTTAATGCAAATCTTTAACCCCTTATTTCCTCTTTCCTACTCCATGATTTCAAAAACAGAAAACACAAACCACTCCCTCTTCCTGAAAGCAACCTGTAACGCCCCACGTCCATTAATGTCACTCTCAAAGGGAATGCATTAACTTTCATGGAGCATTATTAGCATATAGAACAAAGTATAACAAGACAGATACATATATTAGTACTTGAAAATTTTAAAACAACTTTTATTGCAGCGGAGAAATAGTTTGATTACAACAACTTCATAAACCAACAGTAAAACCAAGTACACTTAATATCCCTCTTGACAAATTGTTTTTTGAGTACATAAAGTAAAAAAGCATAACCCCAACACAAGTAGCCATAAAAGAGATGAGCTGAACTTTACTTTCAGCAATCCAAGCACTTCCAAAAGAGGGAGAAAGAGATCCAGGATCAAGCTCCACTAGTACTAGTCCCACCCTGAGAACTTGGGAGGGGGGGGGGGAGGAAGAAAAGAGGCAAAAACAAGGGGGTCAGACATAAAGTCTGGCGAGTACAATAACTTTAACAATATAATTATTAAAGTAATTAGGATAAGGCATAAATTGGTAAAACAAGGAATGACTGTGAAACAAGTGGGCATGACAAAGCGAACAAGAGGAATATTCTGGCGTTAATCTCATTCCTAATCACTATAGGATAATTATTATACTGCACCATTACTAGTCACCCTAAAAGTGGATCCAGCCTATTGAACATAACAATCATAATGGTAGTTTTGTGTACCCTAGCTATCTTCATAGGTGCCATTGCCCCTATCTCCACTAGTTGTAACCACTACCCACATGCGACCGGCTCCCTAACTCGTAGATACCGATGCTAGTCCCGTTGTAGGGTGTATCACTCCCCAAAGTGGCAACCCGATACCAATAAAGATGCACGGCTTATATCTACACGATGCAACAACATCTTACCTACCAGGCCGGGGCCACGCACGCACATGACCCGTTTGGGCTTGCGTTGCTACCATTAACCCGTTTTGACCTCTTACAATAAAACCCAGTTCGCGTGTTCCGTCCTCGATCTAACTCGAGCTCACAAAGATACTTTATGTGTTACTGGTTTGAGATAGGTCCCCCATACTTGACACAAGCTTCCCATCTATGCTTGGTCCTTACTAGAATTTCCCACTTAACCCCTTCTTATTCATGTCTTCTTACATGTTTTCAACTTGGTTAAGTGTTTCTAATCGTATTTCACATGCCACCCAGGCCACCCACTTAACCCCCATGTCCCACCACATGTTTATCTGGTTAAGTGTTACTTTATTCATTAGAACCGTAACCTTATAAAGACCACCGACATTAGACTACCGTTTGCGGTTGCTGGATTTGCCGGGCGGGTCCGGGCAGTCTTATACTGCAAACGAGCCTAACCTTGTGTCTTTACAATTGCTACGCATTTAATTTGTGCCTTTGACCTCTCACATTAGACTACCATTTGTGGTTGCTGGATTTGCCCGGTGGGTCCGGGCAGTCCTATACCACAAACGAGTCTAAACTCGTGTCTTAGGCAGTTAATTATTACACATAATTATTTAACCCCAAATTGGATTAATATCCCTATTCAAATTTGTCAATAAATTCCAAATTAATTTATGTCCATAATTGTCACCTAAATTATGTCCATAAATTATAGGTATACAATTTATACCAATTAATGTCTCAAATTAACTATAAGCCTTTTTAAGCCATTTTATGCCAATTCACAATATTAATATTTAATATTATCCCATTGTCCCCATGCTATTCGTACGTTTTAATATGACATATGTTAGACTCGCAAATAGTCTAACTTATAAAAAGAAAAGCAACATCACATCTTGCATAACACATAAAATAGATATAAGAATCATGACATAAGTTTGCATAGCCAATAACTTGCATAGGCAATGGGTATACATAAATTTGTTTAAACTATCATGGATCTAAATATAGATCTAAACAAAAAGATGTGAACTTGCATATACGGATATGGTTTTCCTATAACTTGCATATGAATTTCATTCAAACTAGCATATGATTCACATACAAAACTAGCATAGGCAATGGGCATATATAACATAAATTTGCATAACTATGTACTGCCATGGATCTAAATATAGGTCTAAACATAAAGATGTGATCTTGCATATGGATCTAAACATGTAAATTAATGTCACATGTTTTGCATATAAACTTGCATATGTATATACTTGATTCACATTTGTTTTAACATCCCAAACTTGCATAAGATTCACATATGTTTAAACATCCCAAACTTGCATAAGATTCATATAAGAACATATAATCCAACATCACAAACTTGCGTAAGATTCATATAAGAACATATAATCCAACATCACAAACTTGCATAAGATTCGCATAAGAACTAGCATATAATTCAACATCACATGATTCAATAGTCACATTCTCATAATCCCAATTATAACTTATCACAATTAAATTAATTAATTATTTTGTGAAAGAAATTATACTCACAAACAAAAGAATAGTCTTGTTTTTCTCGGATCGGTATTCTGAAACTGAATTGCTCGCCTTTAATGTAGACTAATTGTTATTCTAATTTAGATTCAGATTTGATTTTGATTCTTGCTTCTATCTTGCTTTTGAGTTGAAAGAGAATAGCGGCTACTCTAGGTTCCCCATTGATGGCATGGCGGCTCTTGGTATGAATTTGTGTGATTTTAGGTTAAGAGTTTGGTTGCTTATATAGATTTTTAATTAATTAAGAGCCGTCAGATTAATCTAGAAGCAATCTATACCATCCAGACAAGATAGAATAACACCTCAGCCCTAATGACTCAGCACTGAGCCAAAACGTCGTCATCTTTTAGAACTTCTCGGGGGAGGGGGCCAAGTCGACCCCCTGGTCAACCTGTATAGGGAGTTCGACCCCCTGGTCGACCTGGCTTTGGGCGGGAATTTTCCCGCCCAGCCCGCTTCCCTGTTTGAAATTTGAATTTGAAATTTTCTGAACCTGTGCTGTTTTTAATTTATTTAAATTCTGAAACTTCGGAAGGCCATAACTTCTTCATATGGAGTCCAATTCATACAAATTCAGACTTTATCTCAAGCAAAATTCCGAGATGAACGCAATGGAGCAACACATTTCCCTTAATTCTCACATTTGAAATTAAGTATTCTTTAATTCGTTAATTTTAATATTTAAAATCACGCGGTGTTACATTCTCTCCTCCTTAAAGGATTTCACCCTAGAAATCTCCAAGTTAAGGAGAATTATATCCTAACATCCAATCATCCATCTACTCAACCATCACACACATGCATCCATTGTCCTTTCAAGATTTCTAATGCTGTATGAACATATGCAAAAAGTGTGTGTATATGTTCCTTATCTAATGCAAAGTCAGGCAATCTACTGATTCAGTTGACCTCCTTAATGCAAATCATGATAGTGCCATGCATCCATTATGTATGCGAAACAATCCTAATGATACATATTATTTCTACATGCGTGCACAACCATTCATCAAAATGCAGCATCCATATGATAACACAACCATTATACATCCATAAATTTAGATATGCACACACATTTATATGCAATATGAAGGTGATTAAGCCGATCTAGTGCCTAATGTGTTGTACATGCATCCACGAGCAACCACTTGCATCCATTTGCATCCATCAAACATAACATGTCTCAAACACATTTTTGCAACCATAGGGTTCTTCCTAACTAAAGACCGAAGATGTCATCACAAAGATAATACTAAATGATAGGAAAAGTATCAACAAAGCGGTATAAAAAGGAGAAGTTAAAACATACTCTCAAAAAGGAAAGGGTACAACGTACGCCTCTTGTCTTCCGTCTCCCAAGTCGCGTCTCTTTGATCGTCTCCCATTGCACTTTGACCAACTTGACCTCTTTGTTGCGTAGCTTTTTGACCTCCGATCCGAGAATGCGTGTATGAGCTCGTCTATCAGTGGCATTGCGCTCTACTTCCACTTCTTTGAGCATGCTCGGCTCCACTACTTCCGTCGTATCATGTAAACACTTGCGCAAATGTGAAACGTGAAACACGTCATAAACACCACTGATCTTCTCTGGCAACTCTACTTTATACGCCATCTGACCAATCCTCTCTTTAATTGGAAAGGGTCCTACAAACCTCGGTGCCAAGTTTCCTACTGATCCAAAACGGACTACATTTCTCAACGGTGACACCTTAATAAAAACCATGTCCCCAACATCGAACTCAAGATCGGTTCGTCTCTTATCAGCATATGAGTTCTGTCGGTCCTCTGCCGTCTTCATTCGACATCGAATCAGGTCTATCTTCTCCGAAGTCTCCTTAATCATGTCGGGTCCAAGCAAAACCTTGTTCGTGGATTCCCACCAATAAGTAGGTGATCGACACTGTCGCCCATAAGGAGCCTCAAAAGGTGCCATGCCAATGCTGGCCTGAAAGTTGTTATTATAGGCGAACTCCACTAATGGAAGGTGTTCTTCCCATGTTCCTCCAAAGTCTAAGATGCATAGCCTCAGAAGGTCTTTAGAATCCGATTTAATCTCTCGGTCTGGCAGTCCGTCTGAGGGTGATAAGCGGTACCTAAGCATAATTGTGTTCCAACCACCTCTTGTTAGCTTTTCCAAAATTCGCTTGTGAAAATGGGATCTCTATCGCTCACAATACTAGAGGGTACGCCGGGTAGACGAACTATCTCTCGAAGGTAAACAGATGCTAACCATGCGACAATCCTCCTACTTTTAACAAGAATAAAATGGGCACTTTTGGTAAGTCTATCTACAATTACGCAAATCCATGTATTACCCTTCCTTGATCTTGGCAACCCGTATACAAAATCCATGGAAACACTTTCCCATTTCCACAGTGGAATCTCTAAAGGGTTGAGCAAACCTCCAGGCTTCTTTTGCTCCTCCTTGACTTGCTGGCACACTAAGCATCTAGAAACGAACTCAGCCAAGTCCTTCTTCATTCCAGCCCAAAAGAAAACTCGCTTCATATCCCTATACATCTTGTCACCACCGGGATGTATGGTCATCTTAGAGTTATGTGAGTCTTCAGAATTGCCTTCTTCAAACTCTCGTCTTATGGCACGCAAAGTCTCCCATCTCTACGCAGCCAGCCTCTCTCATCTATAGCATATCTATTAAGATGACTCGACAACTCCCCTCCTATAAGCTTGCCTACTATCTCCGCCAACTGTGGGTCATTTTGCTGTGCCTCTCCAACTCGACCCAAAAGTGTAGGTTGCACCTCTAACGATGCTAACAATCCGGGTACATCATCGACAGAGGGTCTGAATTCAAAGGTAGATATATACTCCAAACTCTGCCGTTCTACGAACAAAGGACTTAAAGTCAACTTCTTTCTAATTAAGGCATCGGTTACAACGTTACCCTTGCCAGGGGTATATGCGATCTCAAAATCGTAGGATGCCAAAAACTCCATCCACCTCTGTTGCCTCAAGTTTAGATCTTTCTAAGAGAATAAGTATTTTAGCGACTTATGGTCTGTATACAACTCAAAGCTCTCGCCAAGAAAATAATGACGCTATGACTTAAGCGCAAAAACTATGGCAGCCAACTCTAAGTCGTGGGTAGGGTAATTTTTTTCATGGGCTTTCAACTACCTTCCACCATAGCATATCACCCTTCCCTCTTGCATTAAAACTGCGCCAAGCCCTGTCCCGCAAGCATCGGTATATACTGTGAATGGCTTACTCCCGTCTGGCAAAACTAAAACTGGAGCTGTCGTCAAAGCCCTCTTTAGACGTTGGAAAGCATCGTCACAGTCAACATCCCAAGAAAAAGTCAAGTTGATCTTCGTTAACCGAGTGAGTAGGGCTAATATCTTCGTGAAGCCCTAATGAACGTCCTATAATATCCAACCAACCCTAAAAATCTTCTTACTTCCGTTGCATTCTTAGGAATTTTCCAATCTTGGATTGCCACTACCTTTGCGGGATCCACAACTATCCCTTCCTTAGAGACCACGTGTCCTAAGAACCTCACTTCTTTTCTCCAAAAATGGCACTTGGAGAACTTAGCTTTAAGTTGATGCGCTCGTAGGGTCTCTAAGACTTCCCTAAGATGTAGGGCATGCTCTTATTCACTTTTAGAGAAAATCAGGATATCGTCCACAAAGACGACCACAAACTTGTTTAGAAACTCCCTAAACACCCTACTCATTAAGTTAACAAAGTATGCAGGTGCATTCGTCAGACCAAAAGGCATGACAAGCCACTCGAAGAAACCGTCAGGAGTTCTAAACGTAGTTTTATCTATGCTTCCTTCAGCCACCCTCAGCTGACGAAACCCTGTAGCCAAATCCAGTTGCGAGAAAACCGAAGCACCCACCCACTAATCGAATAAATCATCTATCCTCGGCAATGGGTGTCTGTTCTTCTTTGTTAGCTTATTCAGCTCTCTATAGTCCACGCACAATCTAAGTGAACCATCAGCTTTCATAGCAAAAACGACTAGAGCACCCGACTCCGGAATACTTCTTCTTATGAACCCATTCTCCAGCAATTCTTTCACTTGCTTACTGAGTTCTCTTCTCTCTCTCGGAGCCATGTGGCGCACTGGTAACGCAACTGGCTTTGCATTATTTACTAGGTATATTTGAAAGTCTATCTCGCGCCTCGGGGGTAAACCTCGAACTTCATCGAAGACGTCACTGTATTCACGAACCACACGAACAGATTCCAAATCATCGTTGGATGCGTCAAGGGATTCTAGGTAGCTAAGCATTACCGGACCTCTTGGGTCACAAGAAATATCGAGGGTCTTTCCACAATCAGTCAACAATCTAACTACTCTTCTTTCACAATCTAGGATGGCACCGTATCTAGCTAGCCAATCCATGCCTAGAATCAAGAAGTAGCCCATGAAGCCAAGAACGAAGGCGTTGCATTCAAACCCAACGCCCAAGATAGACACTCTCAAATCCCAACAAATCATTGAAAGATGAGCCGAACCACCAATAGGATTTGAGACTACTATGGGATCCGTAACTAGACTAGTATTTAGGTGCAGTGTTTCAACTAACGAAGCAGATACAAATGAGTGTGAAGCGCCAGAGTCAAATAAAGTACAGACAGGATGATCAAACAAAAAAAATCTTTCAACGGAAATGTTTCTACCTCTCTTCTGTCCTGGTGCCATAAGAGCATGAACCTGCCCTCTTGCCTGTCCTGGTGCCATAAGAGCCTGAATCTTACCTCTAGAAGTGGACCCAGTTCTTTGCCCTTGTCCCTGTTTTCTCGGGCAGTCTTTAATTAGATGTCCTGCCTCTCCACAGTGGAATCAGCCAGTCTTCTTCTTTTTCCTACAGTCCTTGCTTAGATGGCCTGGTATCCCACAATTAAAGCACCTTTTCTTTCCTTTGTTATTGTTATCCTTACCACCTTTCTTGTTTTGCTGTTGTGATTTCTTTTGATCCCCTTTCTTCTCCGGTACCTTATTAGCATTAGCACCTTTCTCCTCTTCATTCATAAGCGCCATGTCAACAAATCTCTCAAAGGTATCCCTCATCGGAATGTGGGTCATAGCCAACCATGTAGGGGCTCATTCAAACCTTTAATGAACCTCAGGGCCTTCTTTTCAGGTGTGTTCACTAAGTCTAAGCCAAATCTCGCCAACTAATTGAACTTGTTGACGTACTCCTTTACTGACAAATTTCCTTGCTTCAACGCTAAAAACCTCTCCATATATAGATTTTCTTCTGCTCTGAGAGAAATTTCATCTCGAACCTACGCCTGAAATCCATCCATGTCTCCACTGGACGCTCTCCATTCGTAACCTCCCACCAAAACGAGGCTTCGTCCTTCATTAACCAACCAGCCAATTGGACCTTCCTTCCATCTTCTACCTCGAAGATACCAAATAAATCTTCCACCTCCTTAAGACAATTTTGAGCTTCAACAAAGTCTCTGATCCGTGAAAAGATTTCCTGCCCATTGCCCAAAAATCTTTGCATATCTTCGGAAAAGTATCAATGCGAGGCGGGGGAGGAGGAGGAGCGACCGCAGCTGGGGGAGGAGGAACATTTGCTGGGCTTAAGGTAGTGGCCCTAGCCTCCAGATACCTTCTAAACCAGCCTGGCATCGGTATGTCCTCGGGTATCTCAGGTTCCCCAGACATGCTAAAAAAGAAAAATGAAGAGATTCAACATGGAGAAACGAAGGAAAGATATATGGCTCTTGGGGGTTATGTTTTTCTAAAACAAACTTTTCTCTTGAAAATACTTTCCTTAAAACATATTTTTGAAAGTATTTCTTTAAAAAATGCTTTTGAAAAATAGTTTTTCAAAATTCATATCTGTTCTGGTAACCTTCAGCTCTGATACCACGTGTAACACCCCACGTCCATTAATGTCACTCTCAAAGGGAATGCATTAACTTTCATGGAGCATTATTAGTGTATAGAACAGAGTATAACAAGACATATACATATGTTGGTACTTGAAAATTTTAAAATAATTTTTATTGCAGCAGAGAAATAGTTTGATTACAACAACTTCATAAACCAACAGTAAAACCAAGTACGCTTAATATCCATCTTGAAAAATTGTTTTCTGAGTACATAAAGTAAAAAGTATAACCCCACCACAAGTAGCCATAAAAGAGATGAGATGAACTTTACTTTCAATAATCCAAGCACTTCCAAAAGAGGGAGAAAGAGATCAAAGATCAAGCTCCACTAGTACTAGTCCCACCTTAAGAACCTGGGGGAAAAGGAAGAAAAGAGGCGAAAACAAGGGAGTCATACATAAAGTCTGGCGAGTACAATAACTTTAACAATATAATTATTAAAGTAATTAGAATAAGGCATAAATTGGTAAAACAAGGAATGATTGTGAAACAAGTGGGCATGACAAAGCAAACAAGAGGAATATTCTAGCATTAATCTCGTTCCTAATCACTATAGGATAATTACTATACTGCACCATTACTAGTCACCCTAAAAGTTGATCCCGCCTACTGAACATAATAATCATAATGTTAGTTTCGTGTACCCCTAGCGGTCTTCATAGGTGCCGCCTGCCCCTATCTTCACTAGTTGTACCCACTACCCCCATGCGATCGGCTCCCTAACTCGTAGATACCCGTGCTCGTCCCACAGTGGGGTGTATCACTCTCCAAAGTGGCAACCCGATACCACTAAAGACGCACGGCTTATATCTACATGATGCAAAAACTTCTTACCTACCAGCCCGGGCCTACGCACGCACATGACCCCGTTGGGCTTGCGTTGCCACCATTAACCCGTTTTGACCTCTTACAATCAAACCCAGTAAGCGTGTCCCGTCCTCGATCTAACTCGAGCTCACAAAGATACTTAATGGGTTACTGGTTTGAGAAGGGTCCCCCATACTTGACACAAGATTTCCACCTATGCTTGGTCCCCACTAGAATTTCCCACTTAACCCCTTCTTATTCATGTCTTCTTACATGTTTTCAACTTGGTTAAGTGTTTCTAATCGTATTTCACATGCCACCTAGGCGACCAAGGCCACCCACTTAACCCCTATGTCCCACAACATGTTTATTTGGTTAAGTGTTACTTAATTCATTAGAACCATAACCTTATAAAGACCTCCCACATTAGACTACCGTTTGCGGTTGCTGGATTTGCCGGGCGGGTCCGGGCAGTCTTATACTGCTAACGTGCCTAACCTTGTGTCTTTACAATTGTTACGCATTTAATTTGTGCCTTTGACCTCTCACATTAGACTATCATTTGTGGTTGCTGGATTTGCCAGGCGGGTCCGGGCAGTCTTATACCACAAATGAGTCTAACCTCGTGTCTTAGGCGGTTAATTATTACACATAATTATTTAACCCCAAATTGGATTAATATCCCTATTCAAATTTTTCAATAAATTCCAAATTAATTTATGTCCATAATTGTCACCTAAATTATGTCCATAAATTCCAGGTATACAACTTATACCAGTTAATGTCTCAAATTAACTATATGCCTTTTTAAGCCATTTTATGCCAATTCACAATATTAATATTTAATATTATCCCATTGTCCCCACGCTATTCGTATGTTTTAATATGACATATGTTAGACTCGCAAATAGTCCAACTTATAAAAAAGAAAAGCAATATCACATCTTGCATAACACATAAAATAGATCTAAGAATCATGACATAAGTTTGCATAGCCAATAACTTGCATAAGCAATGGGTATACATAAATTTGTATAAACTATCATGGATCTAAATATAAAGATGTGAACTTGAATATACAGATATGCTTTTCCTATAACTTGCATATGAATTTCATTCAAACTAGCATATGATTCACATACAAAACTAGCATAGGTAATGGGCATATAGAACATAAATTTGCATAACTATGTACTGCCATGGATCTAAATATAGATCTAATCATAAAGATGTGAACTTGCATATGGATCTAAACATGTAAATTAATGTCACATGTTTTGCATATAAATAGCATATGTATATACTTGATTCACATATGTTTTAACATCCCAAACTTGCATAAGATTCACATATGTTTTAACATCAGAAACTTGCATAAGATTCATATAAGAATATATAATCCAACATCACAAACTTGCATAAGATTCATATAAGAACATATAATCCAACATCACAAACTTGCATAAGATTCGCATAAGAACTAGCATATAATTCAACATCACATGATTCAATAGTCACATTCTCATAATCCCAATTATAACTTATCACAATTAAATTAATTAATTATTTTGTGAAAGAAATTATACTCACAAACAAAGAATAGTCTTGTTTTTCTGGGATCTGTACTCTGAAACTGAATTGCTCAGCTTTGATGTAGACTAATTGTTATTATAATTTAGATTTAGATTTGATTTTGATTCTTTCTTCTATCTTGCTTTTGAGTTGAAAGAGAACGGCGGCTACTCTAGGTTCCCCATTGACGGCATGGCTGCTCTTGGTATGAATTTGTGTGATTTTTTGTTGAGAGTTAGGTTGCTCATATGGAATTTTAATTAATTAAGAGTCGTCAGATTAACCTAGAAGCAATCAAGATTATTCAGACAAGATAGAATAACACATCAGCCCTAATGAGTCAGCACTGAGTCAAAACATCGTCACCTTTCAGATCTGCCCCGAAGGGGGGGGGGTGGAAGGTCGACCCCCTGGTCGACCTGTATAGGGAAGTCGACCCCCTGGTCGACCTGGCTTTGGGCAGGAATTTTCCCGCCCAACCCACTTCCCTGTTTGAAATTTGAATTTGAAATTTTCTGAACCTGAGCTATTTTTAATTTATTTAAATTCTGAAACTTCGGAAGGCCATAACTTCTTCATACAGAGTCCAATTCACACAAATTCAGACTCTATCTCAAGCAGAATTCCGAGACGAACGCAATAGCGCAATCCATTTCCCTTATTTCTCACATTTGAAATTAAGTATTCTTTAATTCATTAATTTTAATATTTAAAATCATGGGGTGTTACACAACCACTGCACCACCTCACGGAACAACTCGAGGTCTCGTGATGATTGCGACCTCCCTCCTCCCCTGTAGCATGCGCTACAGGTTCCAAAAAAAATTAACACTGAGTCAACCCAAAATTCGCCAACAACCTATATACATCACCACAATCATCAATACATTCTCCATTCCGCCCAAAACACCTTGAAATGCTCATGAATCGGTCCCCTAGTTCATGTTGGATAAAACCAACAACCCAAAAACATGGTCGAGCTCAACATCGTGTATACCATATTGAAGCTTAGACTGATATGAGCTCAAATATATGTGTATTATAATTTATAGGAATTTGTATGAATTTGTTTTGATTTTCCTTTTGGATTTCTTACGGTTTTATTGAAGAATAATTGGCGGCTGAAGGAAAAGAGGTGCTGGACTTTAGATTAGGTTTAGGTCAAGAGGCATGGTATTTATAGGTAGAGGTAATAATATTTTATTCGAATATTATATTAAATTATAACCAATCGCTATATGTATTTGTCTTCTAAAAATTCGTACGACCACATATAATTTCCAAAAATCAAGAAACTGGATATACAACTAGAGTTTGACATTACAGACCCAACGAAACTTGTTTCGTCGAATTCCGACTCCGTTTGCTCACATAGCGTATTTTTAACCATCGATATACTAACTGTTTTTCACATTAAAAATCCGTACGGCCACACACTGACTCCAAAAATCACGAAACTTGGAATCTTACAATAATTTAATATTATGGATCCAACTAAATTAGTTTCGTCGAAAAATGGAGGTCGTTTGCAAAACTGGTTATTTTTAAAGCTCTAAATAACCCATTTAAATATATAAATATATTTTAAAATAATTAAATTAAATATTTATAAATAAATATTATCATATATATATTCACACAGAATATCATACAACTCCAATTGGATTTATAACTTGATATCCAAATCCCCGGTTGAATCGATATTCAATTTACATCGAAAAGATCCTTTTAAATACAAATAAATCGATATAAATTATAAAGGAATTTCATAGCGACTTTTCGAAAATTTGATTTGGACATAAATCAAAATCTACACTATGAAATCCCGATTGTTCTCTACCATTAGAAAAATATGCTTCACCAGCTCCGAACGTTTCTTGTTTCACAAAAATCCGATTTAAAACGGATTTTGTATATTTAATTGAAGTTCGAATCGTCAAATAGCGAACTACCGCGCCATTTCGAGCTCAATTATAATTATAATAAAAATTATGCATTCAACTGTCGTTCAAATAATATATTCGTTATTCTAATTCAAATTCTAAACTGAATTAAATATTTTAAATTTTCCAATTCACATTATATTGTCAATTATTTTAATTCCGATTATTTCAGAATTATGTATATTATTCTATTATTTATATTAATTAAATATTTAATATTATTTAATTAAACAACCATTATATTCTCTAAACCATTATTTATATAATTAAATAAATTAATTATAATACCTTAAAAATACGGGACATTACATTCTTCCCCCCTTAAAATAATTTCGTCCTCGAAATTGCTAAGGTAGAAAATAAACCCTATTAACTGGTTAGAACTTATTTGTTCACTTCTTAACTTCAGTTTCAACTGAACCAATGTAATTTCAATTAAATATTAATTAATTCTTATCAAAGAAAATTTTCAAAAATTCTTGAAAAAAAAAATTTAACACCTTAACTTTTCGAAAAATTTCGCGAGCACCTCCTTTGTATTGGTCAATAGCTAAAAATCTAACTCGCCTCTCTGGGCCATCTCCAACCCAAAAGAAAATAAAACAGCCAAGCGGCTTGCCAATTCTGGTCATAAATCTCATATCCAATAGAAATATAAACTTATACCTTTTTGTCTGGCATATCACTATGTCCTTTGCATCTGTTACCAATTCAACATATACAATGTCATCCCAATCAATCTCCAATCAATATATCCTCAAAACCAAATCATCTGCTTATACAAGCCAAATTTCATTTTCGATTTCAATTCTTACTTACCAGTCAAATTTCCATTTCGGATTATCTCTAATCCAATCTAATTCGATATTTTCTATCACAATTCAGTTTCCACTTAATTGGTTTTCAATTCAATTCCAATTTATTTCTACAAATTTTTATTTAAATTTGTTTTTAATTCAAACAGTCTCTTCCTGGGAGTTTTAAACAGCTTTGCTTTTCTCAAAAGTCAAACTTTCCTTTTCAGGATTTAAAACAACTAGTTTTGCCAAAACAATTTGAAATCAATATCTTTGGTAGTAATCCGTCACTTAGCAACTCGAAAATGAACACCGATGATGCAACTGTCATCATCAGAAATCTATTTTCCAGCGATCGAAGTGAGTTCAATACTATATCACTTTTAAAACCATTTCTAACATTTCCACTTTGAAATATATTTCAAAATACCATTCCCAATGTTTGTAAAACAATTTAAAATCTCCTAGGATTTTAAAATTCTCATATATTTAATCCAAATCCATGTACAAACACCTTTCCAAATCTCAAGGGTTTTAATTTCCATTCTGATTTAAATTCAGATTTAATTCATTTCGTAACACTTACACAAATTTTGATTGGTTATTTACATAACCGTTTCAATTATAATCTAATCTGATTATAGTCACAACCAACGCATCCAATATACTATAATATTTCAAATATCTATAATTTGTTTATATCAAAATATATTTTGGGTAAAATAATTTCATTTACCCTCTTTTCAAAACACACAGTGTCGGTTCATCGTATTCGAGCATTTATAAACCCCTACCGATACAGTGAATCAAAATGATCGACCAGAACTCATAAACAACTCAACAAATAAATCTCTACAATATTAAAATTTTTTATATTGAATAACAAATACGCGCTCATATATATACACTCAACTCAATCTAGGGTATTGCTAACCCCATCTCTACTGAGTCACGCCACAGAGCCAAGGTAATGACTTAACCTCAAGCTTTGATACCGCTGTAACGACCCGGGGATTTTGCGATCATGGATATCGGCATACAATACTATGCCGACTATTCAAGCATCAGTAACATCGGATAGTCCATGAAAGAAATTAGAGGGTGAGGATAGATAAGATAGAAACTTAGAATATAAGAACAAGAAGAACATACATCATCATCCGGGTAACACGAAAACTCACAGCGGAACGAACAATATATAATAGATACATAACTTTGAAATAAAACTAGTATATGTATGCAGTAACATTATTAGAGAATGACACTTACAATACAATGGAAATAAACAATAGCTATATAATCCTGAAGCCCCCTGCTCCAGGCTCCATCTGGTGTATCTGAAAAATCCTGACTACTTGACTGCCCATACAAAATTGGGCACCCAACAGTTTAGGGAAAACAAAACAAAACAAACTCTGGGTCAGTCATGGGACTGGTACGAGCAAACACATTAAAACAGTTTGGGAAAATAACGATATCTCATAAGACCACGCCGTATAACGTAATGGGTTTTTCCCTTTTGAGAATCCAAATCAATTTGATTTAACTTTCAAAAATCATTTTGATAGTGATGATAAAATTTATATCAAAACTCTATTGATATTATAATAATGTTTATCAACCACAACTAAATAATCATCTAGAAGAAGCGCTTTCATCTCACATTCTACATATAGTATACAATCAAATCCGCGAGCACTTATTGGATAATGGATTACCAACTATGACAAGGTATGGAACCACCTTCCGATAGTGTACCTCTAGAGAGGAATACACTAGGTTCAACAAGAACGTCTTGCAACCCGGCCACACATCACCGACCACTCATTTAGCTTGAGTGTATCGAATGTATATCACCAACGGCTGGGATCAGCAACCATTTCCCGAATGGGACAGCATCGACAATAGATTATAGAATGAAATGAATATCTCTAGATAGGTGATAATACACCCTAATTGGCAGCCAACCACTTAGCTATGTTGCCTCCCCGATTTTTTTCATTTCCCGGTTGTGAGGCTAGAGGTCACGCTTATCTCTGACAGATCACACATTTATTCACTTTGAATGTCACATCGTCATACCCGCCAACTCACAAATTGATTTCCCCAAAAATACAATGGGTATACAGCTAAGAGAAACGAATTCCTCCGCCACCAATCGTACATACGTTTGAAGAGATCAACTTACGTGATCCATTAAATATACTCTGTCAGACATTCTTCAATACAGGTTATCCTGGGACTGGACAAATCAAAGGTACTATTCTGTAAAACAGGACAGCCCTTGCACAACTCTGTCTTCAATTATCTTCATTATATTTGATCGCTACGCTAATGCCATACGGAATGGTTTTTCAGATAACATATCTGATCCCAGTCTCTCCGTATTGACAATGGAAAAATGGTCAAAAACTTCGATAGTCGATGAGTTAACCATCGAAGAAAAAAACGTGTGCAAAAAACGATATTATTTCCAGATGGAAATTATATCGATCAATCATCATTTAACGTTTATCTCTTTAGTTCATTACTTTATTTATTTCCTATTTCTATATATTCAACATTCTTTATTTTCTAAATTTAGAAAATATACGTTATTAATCTTTGGAAAATATTTCCATCTCTTTTTCACATATCACTGCCATTCCAGTATTCTTTCGCATCAACATTTCATTTTCTGTGATTAGAAAATATCTCTGATTATATTTGGAAGATGATTCCAAACTCATTCATTGGATTTAAACAGATGTATAAATAAAACATCGTTATGCCAACTCAAACATTACACTGATTAACTAATTTCACTTAACCAACCTTCACTATCGAACCTTAACCATTCCTTAGTTAAAAACGAAGCCAATCAAGTTAGGGTATAAATACCTCTCAGACCTTAACTGAACAACATTTCTAACTTTGAAATAGACAAGGTTCACCTTTTAAACCTCTAATAAACTTCCTTGCGTAACTCTCAGATTTCTTTTTACGAATCCACTTCTTTATGGGAAACATTGATTATAACTATAGCGTTATAATCCCTACTTCTGAAATGTCTAACTTCAAAACTTAACTTTTATTCCTTAATTTGGATAAATAAACAACAAATTTATTAATAAATAAATAAATCTTGATTAAAACGGAAAGTGAATAGTACTTTTCCGAATTTGATATAGTCGAATTTCACGTATAACTCTCTTTCGAATAAACTATATTCGATTAACTCCTTTCGAATAAACTATATTCGATTAACTCCTTTCGAATAAACTATATTCCATTAACTCCTTTTGAATAATCTATATTCGATTAACTCCTTTCGAATAAACTATATTCGATTTAACTCCTTTCGAATAAACTATATTCGATAACTCCTTTTAACTCTATTCGAATAGCTATATTCGATAACTCCTTTCAACTCTGTACGAATAACTATATTCGATAACTCCTTTTTAATTAACACTAATCAATTAGCTATATTCGAATAACTAATATTCGAGTAACTCTTATTCGAATAACTATTACTCGACTAACTCTTATTCGAATAACTAATATTTGATTAACTCTCTTCGAATCACCAATAATCGATAACTCTTTTCAAATAACTAATATTCGATTACCTCTTATTCGATTAACTCTAATTCCTTTTATCTTTCTATTTATTTTCCCAATATATATTCCTTTTATCTTACTCCATTTATTTAACTATGAAATATTCATTTTATATTTCTATTTATTTAACAATGAAATATTCCTTTTATCTTACTCCATTTATTTAACAATGAAATATTCCTTTTCAATTCTATTGTAAATGTTTTACAATATTTCCTTTCATATTTTATTTGTAAATGTTTTACAAATATTCCCTTTCCAAATCTATTTGTAAATGTTCTTCAAATATTTTCTTTCAATTCTATTTGTAAATGTTTTACAATATTCCCTTTTATATTTGTTTCACAAATATTTTCCATTTATATTTGTTCTTTGATTTTATAAAAATACTTTCTTTTATAAAATCCTTTTCCTTATATATATAAAATCCATTGATTTCATATAAATACTTTATTTTCAAAATACACTTTGAAAATCCCCTTTTCTATATTCCAATATTCTTACGGTATTTAAAATACCCAAATAACAATGATCGATATCATTCAACACGCGTAATCAACACAGATTATATATTACATCATATATTAAAATATATGAAAAAAAAAATGTTGAGGAATCCAGCTGGATTCCTCCGATCTGTTTCCCTGCATCCACATGTGTTACACAATATAATTCACATCAATTTCATTTCAATACGAAATATTCTGATAAATAGAATCATTATTTGACTAACGATGTGTGTATATATATATATCATTATCGATAATTTTAACAAATACATAATCAATTCAACCAAACAATCAATACATAGAAATCAATCATCATTCATTAGTTCTAAATATACATTATAAAAATATGAACTGATAGAGTAGGTGAGTTTTACTCACATTGGACAGTTATTGTTAAATAACGATTAACTATCTTTGATTCAGATGGACAACTTATTTTTCTATGAATTGTAATGGGCTCCAATCCACTTGTAGTCAGTTCCAGTGTATAGCCACCGTCCATACGATCCTAACGTGACTAGTTTCGCTGAATTTCATTTAAGTATGATAAAGTTATGCCATTTACAAGTTGATACATATTTAAACGAATTAAAACTTAGATTAAATTTTTAATGAGCCTTCACCTTTTATTTATATGGCCCAATTTCCTTTCAAACCAAAACCCACTTGCTCCTGCTTTCTTCCCAAACGCAAAGCTTCAGATAACCGCTCCTGTTCATTTCACTTAACGCAAATCTTCAACCCCTTATTTCCTCCTTCCTGAAAGCAACCACTCCACCACCTCACGGAACAACTCGAGGTCTCCTGATGATCGCGGCCTCCCTCCTCCCATGTAGCATACGCTACAGGTTCCGAACAAAATTAGCACCGAGTCAACCTAAAATTCGCCAACGACCTATATACACCACCATAATCATCAATACATTCTCCATTCCGCCCAAAACACCTTGAAATGCTCACGAATCGGTACCCTAGTTCACGTTGGATAAAACTAGCAACTCAAAAACATGGTCGACCTCAACACCATGTATACCATATTGAAGCTTAAACTGATATGAGCTCAAATATACGTATATTATAATTTATAGGAATTTGTATGAATTTGTTTTGATTTTCCTTTTGGATTTCTTATGGTTTTATTGAAGAATTATTGGCGGCTGAAGGAAAAGAGGTGCGTGGACTTTAGATTAGGTTTAGGTTAGGAGGCACTGTATTTATAGGTAGAGGTAATATTATTTTATTCGAATATTATATTAAAATCGCTATATGTATTTGTCTTCTAAAAATTCGTACGACCACATATAATAACCAAAAATCATAAAACTGGACATACAACTAGAGTTCGACATTACAGACCCAACGATACTGGTTTCGTCGAATTCCGACTCCGTTTGCTCACACAACATATTTTTAACCATCAAAACACTTACTGTTTTTCACATTAAAAATCCGTACGGCCACACACTGACTCCAAAAATCGTGAAACTTGGAATCTAACAATAATTTAATATTACAGACCCAACAAAATTAGTTTTGTTGAAAACGGAGGTCGTTTGCAAAATTGGATATTTTTAAAGCTCTAAGTAACCCATTTAAATATATAAATATATTTAAAAATAATTATTAAATATTTATAAATAAATATTATCATATATATATTCACACAGAATATCATACAACTCCAATTGGATTTATAACTTGATATCCAAATCCTGGTTGAATCGATATTCAATTTATATTGAAAAAATCCTTTTAAATATAAATAAATCAATATAAATTATGAGGGAATTCCATAGCGACTTTTCGAAAATTTGATTTGGACATAAATCAAAATCTACACAATGAAATCCTGATTTTTCTCTTCTATTGGAAAAATATACTTCACCACCTCCGAACATTTCTTATTTCACAGAAATCCAATTTAAAACTTATTATGTATATTTAATTGATGTTCGAATCGCCAAATAGTGAACTACCGCGCCATTTCGAGCTCAATTATAATTATAATATAAATTATACGTTCAACTATCGTTCAAATAATATATTCGTTATTCTAATTCAAATTCTAAAATGAATTAAATATTTTAAATTGTCCAGTTCACATTATATTTTCAATTCTGTTAATTCCGATTATTTCAGAATTAAATATATTATTCTATTATTTATATTAATTAAATATTCAATATTATTTAATTAAACAACCATTATATTCTCTAAACCATTATTTAAATAATCAATAGATTAATTATAATACCTTAAAAATAGGGGACTTTACAGCCAATGCCTATATAGAGTGGTTTTCGAATATTAAATCCGACCGGTCTCTCCGTATTGACAACGATGGTCAAAAAATCTTTGATAGCCGATGATTTAACTATCAAAGGGGAAAAAAACACCCATAAACAATCACTAGCCCTTTTAAATTAGTATTATATTCTAAGTTTATAAAATTACTTATATATCGAGATATATCGATTCTTGGTTATCTAAACTTCTTAAAAATATTCTAACTCCTTAAATTTCCAGAAAATTTCACCAGCACTTCCTTTGTACCGGTCAATAGTTAAAACCCCAACTCGCCTCTCTAGGCCCTTTCCATTCAAAAAGAAAATTAAAAAGCCAAGCGGCTTGCCCAATAGGCTCATAAAATATCATATGGAAATTGAAACATGTACCTTTTTGTCGGGCGCTAAAATTATAATCTTCATACTCTCTTCATATTGTTCATCCTACTCATTCCAATCAACCCATTCCCTTTTTAACAAAATCCGCTAATCGCCTCTTTAATTTGCTCTTTTACCTAATGCACTTTCGATTTGAACATATCATATTCGAATATACTTTAATTCGCTTATACACAAATCAAATTCCATTTCTAACTCGAGTTTCATTATTCGATTTCCAATTTCAATTAACAAATTCAAATTACTTAAAAATTAAAGTTCGATCCAAAAACATTATTAACTAATTTCTTTTAACTTAGTTAACGTCCTTCGATAATTAAAAATCTGATTCTTTATTTTAAAATCAATCCATCTACTGGACTTGAGTTTATATTTAGTTCATAACTCAAATCTCGATCTTTCTATTGGAAAAATCGAATTTTATCCACTTAAAATCCCTTTAGTTTATTAAATAAACTGTTATGGTTTAAAAACGATTATTGCGTTGTTTTCCGGAAATTTGATTTTGACATAATTCAAAATCTATACAACGAAATCAAGACTTTTCTCTTCCATTTGAAAACTATCATTTAATCTGTCTGGGTGTTTCTAGTTTTATCGATTTCTGACACATACTGAGCTCTGTGTACTCAATTGATGTTCGAATTGCCAATTTACGAACTACTGCGCTGCGATGTGTTCGTTTTAATTAAATCTAATTATAAACGTTTAAAACTTCATTTATAATTCAATTCCAACCCCATTTCAACAATTATAATATATATGAAACCAGCTTTCCAAATTTAACTTAATATTTTCGATTACCCTAAATCGTCAATTATTCCATTCCCAATTCATAACTTGGTTATAAATTTATCCATAGCTTAATTACACATTAAGTACCAATAAACCCAACGATTTTATCCAACTTCAAGCTTTGAAGATTTCAATTGGACATAAATGTAAAAACAACTCATTTAAATATCCTTTAACCATTGCAAACTAATATCATCCCTTGATAATAGTGAAGTCGTTCAAGTTGGGGTATTTTATTTACCTCTCAGTCCTTGATGACAACGTACTTATCTTGAGACAGATAAGAGTTTGTAATACAAAACCACCATTACTTATCATAAAAATCCCCTCTTCTATCTCATTTGAAAATATGATTTTTAAATGTCAGACCTTATATTTGGAAAAATCCATTTCCAATTTATCCAATGAAAATTACTTTATTTCATTTATAAATGTGGTTTATAAATCGACTTCCTTATTTTATATCTTAAAACAAACTTCCAATTTAAACTCCATTTGAAACTAACTTACAAATTATCCAATGATAATAAATATTGTTTGTAAAGTGACTTCCTTGTTTTATGATTTAAAACAAGTTTTCCATTCCAAGTTTCATTTAAAAACCAAACTCTACTCTACGGAAAGTAAATTCCCCTTTTTATTCTATATTCGAAGATATTTATAATTTTAACTTATATATGTATAAACATAGAATCAATTCCATATTTAATTTAGATTATAACTTCTAACTAATACAAATTTCAATATTCCTTCTGAAAATAGTTTATTTTTATTTATTTATTTTAAAATTTGACAAAGTCGAATTCGAAATCATAAACCCTTATGGATTTATTTAAATTCAGTTTACATTCTGCATATCAAAATGAATCTCATCGTTTCTTTTTGAAACAATTCCAAATTATAGATCCCCTTTTAAATACATACTTGAATTTGAATTTGTAAATTATCCACTGAAAATTCCCCTTCTTTATTTATAAACATCGTTTATAATTTCCACTTCTTGTTTTAAATATTTAAAACAAGTTCCTATTTCGAATCTTGTTTGAAACCCATCCTCATTCTGGAAAATAAATTTCCTTTTTAAATCCAGACTTGAATTTAAAATCTAATATTATCAAATGATAACATTTCTTTCCATTTATAAACATCATTTATAAATTCAGCTACTTGTTTTTATTATTAAAAACAAATTAATACTACTCAATTCATTCGAAATTCCTTTTTTTATTTCAAAAATTAAAATTTCCTTTTTAAATCTAAAAATCCCTTTGTAAGATATTTTTAAATATAAATAAATAGGGCCAGTGATATTCTAATATCAAAACACACAAATCAACCATTCAATTCACATATCACACACATATATAAGTATGTAAACAATAGTAAATAAATTTGAGAAATTTCCTGCATCCACAAATGTCAAACAACATAAATAATACCAATCCTGCTTCAAGGCAGGATATCGCGGTATGAAGGTCATCAACTCATATATTGTGGGGCGATAGGGTCATCCGCTAATGATACGGTGCGTATCCGCTAATGATACTGCGAGAAAATATCAAATAAATATATAATAACAACAATTACCAAGCCTAAATAACCAATATATACTATATATAATAACCAAAATTATTCAACAATCCATGCATGCATTCAAACAACCAACTATTTATTTTTACCGATAAAAATAAATTAAATATAATTTTTGAGTGAGAGTTACTCACCTGGTTTTCCTTTGCCGAATATGCCGTTTGATTCCGTAATATCGCGGCTTATGAATCAACTTGAATAAGTTTATTCCTATGATAATTAAGTTTTTATATAACAATTAAACTATTTTTAATTTAAACTAATTATTAAAATAATCAAACAATTTATTCTATGTGTGTGATGACCCAAATTTCCGGTACCTTTTGAGCCTACCAAACTACACCAGTCCTACCTAAAATGTACTGGAAACCCAGATGCCAATAGAAAGAATTTAGAGGCTGTGATAAGAAAGGAAGAAATGTTAGAATAAAAGAAATAAGAAGAAAACATAACACAGAGTCAGAATCTCACATCATAGCTGAACAAAATATAATATAGAAATAAACCTTCATTGAGAGCTTTAAATAAAACTTACAATCATCGGAGTACATTAACACATCTGAACAGTTATAATAACCTGTCCTCATATACAGTCACACAGTGGGATCAATACTAATACGTCTGGACTCCTCCGTCATGTCTTTTGAACTTCGTAGTATCCAATAACCTGGACCTGTACAACCCGGTCTAACCCGAGCATTACAAACACCGGGTCAGCCTGGTAAACCAGAGTGAGATAAACACACTAAGTTTAAGGGGAATCATCCATCTTAATTTTAAAGTTCAAAATCTCTTTGAAAGAAATGGTAATAGTAAGACCAAATCCGCACATAATAAGCACGTTTTTTACCTTACTATAACCCAAAACATTTGGAAATACTCTGTCAGACATCCATCCATACAAGTTGTCCTGGGACTGGACAAACCAAAGGCACCCTCCTACCACATCCTAGGTATCACCCTGAAGACCAGTAGCGAGTAGTCCTTGCAATCCGTAGATTCCAATCACGACAGAATCACTGTAGAGATATCTTCGGCCGCTAAACTAGAGGAATTCCACAAGTAGTCCTTCCGCTCATGAAGATCAACGATATTCTACTGCTCCATCTTCAATAATCTTCTTTTACGTATTCGCTGGTTCGGAATGATTTTTTAATCTAAATTCATTCCCGGTCTTTCCGTACCAACAATCGTATTGGCCATGTTTGATAGTAGGTTATTTAACTATCAAATAAATAATTGTGTAAATAAAATAAGTTCACTGATTCAGTATTTGGCATTACTTGGACTTTTAATTAAAAAGATTAACGATAGTAAATTTTAAACTTTTAAATATCTTAACATTTCAAATATATCTTTTTATTTTCTTATTTAACAAAAGGTTATTTTCTAAACTATTTATTTTCATACTTAGGAAAATATTCTATAGTCATGCTCAATTTTATTCTATTATCATTTTCAAAACATTTACCAATTCGTTACTCATTATGTATTTTGGGAAAACGATTCATCTTATTTCTAGTAAAACGATGTTACAAAATCTCTCTTATTTTATTACTTGGATACAATAACCAACTCCTGTTCTCTTAGGAAAAAAACATTTCCTAATCTCCACTTTCCAATTTCCTTTTATCTCGAAAATACCGTTATAAACTTCTCACAATCTGTTTTTATTTCCTCTACTTCGGAAATTTTATATAATGTAAATATTTTCGAACCTTCTCATTTCCATTACCTTGGAAATTGCATTATATATTCTCAAATCCCCCTATATATATCCTAAAATTTTGATATTTCCGTTTTGTTATTATTTCTCATATGGAAATAATAGATTATTCTTAACTACCTTCCCATTACAACTAACATCATCCTCAGATAATCCTGAAGTCATTCAAATTGGGATATTTATTTACCTCTCAGACCTTGAACAACAATGTTCTCATCTTTAGATTGACATGAATTGTAATTTAAAATCCATATTTATTCTAATACCATACACACCTCATTTAACTATTTTATTTATAATATGTTTTATGAAACTTCTTACTTTCTTTAAAAATCTTTCCTCGAGTGTAACTATTTTTCTTAAATCCATTAATTGAGAAATTATTTATAAAATATCACATTCCCTTTTACTTCTTTAAACGATACATTTTACAACTCGGATTTTAGTTTAAAATCCTATTGCTCACTTCTTTACCAAATTCAGTTTTTACCCTCCCGCTTGAAGTCTTATTGTACCAATTTTACTAAATTCCATTATTAAGTAACATTAATCAACGCTTTACACCTCATCTCCTCTTTATAAACATCGTTTATAAACCACTGATTTAATATAAACCCTTTTCTCAATTTCTTAATTAAAAAGTTAACTCAGCAATTATCATATTTGCATAAAAATCAACTTTATAACTTTGTTATAATAATTCGGGTTTTAATATGAACCCCGGTCATAATTTCCTTTCACATTCAGTCAGATTTCATTACCATTCCGATTAACTTTCGTATATGATCCTCTACTAAGTAGAAATCTCTTAAATTATTATTAATTGAATTAATAATTCACTTTAACATTAACTACTAAATAATTAATTAAATTATTTAAATAATAAATTTCTTTTTAAAATCTCGTTAAAATTAAACAATTATTCATTAACGCATCTCGCTAGATTAATTCAAAACAACTGATCTAATAATCAATCCAGTTAAAACGGTTGACTTTGTCAATCCAAACCACAATTACCTTGTTAACCAATTCCAAATAATCCTCTATTTAAATTAATTAATAAAAGAATTAATTTAAATAATTCTCTTTTATTTATTCCTCAACGATTATTAAATTAATTTTTGCTCATTCGCTTATATTTGATAATTATCGGAAATCTTCTTTATAAAATCATTTAATAATCAATTATAAACTTTATTAATAAGTAATAAATATTTATTTCTTTTTAACAAACTTTTATTCAAAAATACAGATTTAAGAATCTGTCTTCAACTTTAAAATAAATTTTATAACTTCATTTCTATCGATTCATCTGATGGTAAATCAATATTCAAAACGATTGATTTATAGGCCATATACTACCAATAACTGAACAAATATTCCCTATTGGTTTAAAAAAACAAATATTAAATCCTAGATCAATGATCAACAATCAAATCAATCATTCGATCAGAATAGTTCATAAAATGATAAATGTGAAAAAAAAAATAACATTAAATATATTTGAGGAATCCCGTTGGATCCCTCCAACTGATTCTTCCTTGCATTAAATATGTTATCTCAAACATGATCATTTAATATTGGTTCCATAACAGTCACTAATGATCATTCAATATCAACCAATTTATTTCACATAACCATAACGATTCAAAATATCCATTAAATTAATCACGTTTATTTTATAAACGTGACCAATAAGGTAAATCACTTTCATTGGGTCAAGTCGTTAAAATAACGATTTGATTTTTCACTGAAATTAACTACATTTAATTTCATAAATTTTATAAATATGTGATGTATAAATATAAAACTGTCAACCATAGCACACAAAATAAAAACCCGACTTATATAAAATATAAGTGGGGTAACTAGGTGAGTTTAACTTACCTTTGATTGGATTCCGTTGTCAAATCGGCTCATTTCAGTTAAATTAACAACATTTAATTTAACTGGAAAAAAATCCAGCTACTGTCTGCCCTGTCCGGTTCTCTTCCATCACGTTGCATTCATCGACGCGGTACTAATGTTTTCTATTTAATCGCATTCTGATCACGTACGCATTCACAATTAATATTCCAAGTTATACGAATATTTAAATGAAATAAATTTTAATTTATTTATACCTTGGGCCTTACTTTAATTTCTGTTTAGCCCAACCCGAGATTAAACCAGGCCCGTATCCACTCCTACACCCCCTTAACTATCGGATCCATTCCTCTCCCTTTCACAAATATCCGCCGCCACCAAAAATGGGAAAAGAAAAACCCCACCATGCCGACACTAGATCTCCTTTTCTCCACTTATCTCTTCAGCTAAAATCGAGAATAGCATCATCGCAACTCCCTTACGCCACTGCTTCCACGATCAGCCCTTCACCCTCCACCTTCGATCGACATGCCAACCCTAACAACCCCTTCCACGTCCTGTCGTGCCACCACCGCTTCGCTGGTTGATTCAATTTCCTTGATCCACTTCAACAAACTACCATGAAACCCAATGCTTCATTGATAACCCCGAAATTATTAGAGCTCCCTCCATACCCACAATGACTTCCACAAATTCAGATCGAGGCTTCCATCGCGAAGGTTGACAGATCTTTGGCTTCGAACAACATTCCCCGAACCCATCAAAAAAGATAAGTATTTTTTTCATGGTTTTTAATTCTTGTATTAATCTGTTTTTTGGTAAATTATGAGGTTCGAATGCGGTTTTCTTCGCTGGTTGATTGGTTTTTATCCTGGAACTCAGAACATAATGCGTGTATGTGTATTTATAATGGTGGAAAAATCCAGATATGATCAATGTCTCAATCGGTCTGATGTATCATAGGTTTAGACTTTTTCTTTGCTTAGTTCCTTAGGTGTTATACCTTTTCATTTCAGCGGTGATGTCAATGTGGTATTGGTGACGGCTGCGTGACAGACTGTGGTGCTTTGATGGAGACTTCTGTGTATATTTAGTAGAGCAGTGTCAAGATTAGGGATGTATTTCTATGTACTATCTTAGATCAGAAATATAGAAAAACCGAACAGTTCCCATGTAGATTAGGAGTTAGCTATTTGTATTGTCTATTCGCATTTTATATGGTCTGTTCATACTGTATATACAACCATTGAATTGTATTGTCAATTCATATTGTATATTGTAATTTGCTGTTCATATTGTCTGTATAAATGAAGCTATCAATTTCTCTATTCAATTTGCAGTTTTGAACCGTGATATATATGTATGGCAGAATAGGATTTATACATAATATTTTCTGCATATAAAGGTATAATAGCTGTCTCGATTGATGGTATTATATATTTTTAATTTTTCTAGCTGTTTATTCACTGTTTCTAACTGTTATATTCACTGTTTTCCGTAGCTTCTTTATTTGTTCATGTAACTGTATATATTGGGAATTTGCAGTGTATTGTTGCTTTACTATTCATGAATTGTTCATTAGCTGTTGTTTTACTGTTCTCTGAGTTGTGCTATACTAGAGTTTGAATTGAGTTGTTTTATCCATTAGTTTTGCATTAGTACATATAATACATGCTGTACTTGAATTTGAAAAGAATTGGTTTTTGGCCATTTTGTTGTTGAAACACCCCACCTCCGTTAAGGTCACTGACAAAGGGAATGCCTTAACTTTGGTGGAGCATTTTAGGTAAAAGATGCAGATAAATTACAAGACAGACACATAAAGCAGCGGAAAATAAAGTCATTTTATAAACAATATGGTTCAGTCAAGCTTTTACAACAGTTGTCTCAATCATACTTAAAAGTAATACATAGAACTTCTGTCTTGATCTAAAAACTTCCAAATATAAAAGAAGCATAAAAAACAACAATGATATTCCCCAATAAAGCATGAACCAGCCATAGTAGTAGAAGAGAGAGTCCAAAGTAATACATTGACTATCTTCGAGCTTGGAAAGAAAACTAAGCAAAGTGATAACATCTCCTCCCTGTGAACCAGGGGAGGTGGGGGGAACGGAAGAAAAGAGGCAAAACAAAACAAGGTCAGACATAAGTCTGGTAAGTCCAGTGACTATTTAGCATGTAAACAAGAAAAAAGGATTATGACATGAATAAACTGAACTTAGGACAACACCCTAGAAATAAGATGATAAAACTGAATATAAGACAATACTGTGATAAGAAGGATAACAAGATAACATAAGATTAGCACAAGATATGACAAGGAAAGATAAACTAAATGCGCTTCTACTCTTTCTCTTCTTCGCAACTACCTTGTTATTCTGATTTCTATATCTCTGCACCACCTAACTAGTAATTTGTATAAAATGATAATATAATAATGTGATCCCAACCCCCGCAATTATGGTAGCCTTCAGGTGTACATCTATTATCAGGATTCCACCTCAATCTGCCTAATTGCCATAAATGTGTTAGTTGTACCCTTACTACCCTATCGATCAGCTCCCTACTTGTATTCATTTCTCTTGTGTCTGCGTCAATCGGACCTCTCTTGCATGTAGATACCCTATGCTGGTCCCACCATAAGGTGTATCAATCCTTATGATAGCAACCCGACACGATTCAAGATGCACAGTGTATAACTACTGGTACCCAGTGCCTGCTTTTTCCCACTTCGGAGTACGTGCACGCCTGTAAACCGTTGGAACCTACACTGGCGTACCCTCTGCCGCTGTTTTGACTGCTTATAATCAGCCCAGTAATCGTGCCCCACCATGCCTAGTTTCAAGGCACCATGATACATCTATGAGGGTTACTGCTGAAATGGGTCCCCGTTACTAGAGTTTCTTATTGGTTAAGTCTGTGGGCCTATATATATACAAATATTACCCTCCTACACGAGATGTACTTAACCCTCCCACCGATTCTAGCATGTTTACTTAACGGTTAAGTTTGTGGGCCTATATGTACTAATATTACCAACCTACATGAGATGTACTTAACCCTCTCATAGATTCAAGCAAGTTTATTTAACGATTAAGTTTGTGGGCCTATATTTACTAATATTACCCACCAACCCAATATGTACTTAACCCTCCTGCACATTATGTTGTATTGATTAAGTGTTGTCCATTCATGTTAACTTAACCTACCCATCCATCATGTTATGTTGATTAAGTGTTTCTATTAACTTAACCCTCCTCACTTATCAGATTGGTTAAGTGTTTCCTATTAACTTAACCCTATTCGTTCATTAAGTTACATTGCTCAAGTGTTCCTTGTTAACTTAACCCCATGTGTTCATCATGTGGTATTGGTTAAGTGTCATCAATCAACTCAAGTTAACTGAACCTTCCTACTCATCATGTTACTCTTGTTAAGTGCTGCCTTCTTGCGTTAACTTAACCCTACCACAAATCAGGTTATATTGATTAAGTGTTGCCCTCTTGATTTAACTTAACCTTACCACAAATCAAGTTACACTGGTTAAGTGTTGCCCTCTTGATTTGACTTAACCTTACAACAAATCAAGTCATATTGGTTAAGTGTTGCCCTCTTGTTTTAACTTAACCTTACCACAAATCAAGTTACATTGGTTAAGTGTTGCCCTCTTGATTTAATTTAACCTTACCACAAATCAAGTTATATTGGTTAAGTGTTTCTTATTACTTAACCCTACCCATTCATCATGCTATACTGGTTAAGAGTTTCCTATTAACTTAACCCTAGTCATTCATCTTGTTATATTGGTTAAGTGTTTCTCATTAACTTAACCCTATTTATTCATGTTATGTTGGTTAAGTGTTCTTATGAACTTAACCCTAGTCATTCATCTTGTTCATTAGCATTATTTGATTTATTAATGCACCAACCTCTCACATTAGATATGTGTTGTTGCGGTTACTGGATGTGTCGGGCGGTTCCGGCCAGTTTTACACCACAACTCAATCTAACCTCGGGTTTTCCTTGGGCATGATGAACTAACCTCTTACATTAGATAGGTGTTGTTGTGGTTACTGGATGTGCAGCGGTCGGTTCCGGGCAGTTTTACACCACAACTCAATCTAACCTCGGATTAGGCATGTTCATCTTTTACTTAATTTACATATTTACTTTCCATATTTATATGTAAATTTACAGAATTATTGCCATTCAAGCCATGCCCGATTTTTCCTCTAAATCATATTCAAGATTCTTGGTATATAAATTATACCTTTTTTATGCCACTAATCATTCATATATTTATGGGCCAAATTATGCCGACAATATAAATTAAAGATTTTTCCCAACGTTACCGCCGTCATTCGTTCGCAAAGCTCACATAGAATGTTAGGCTCGTAACTTAGCCTAACCTATATACAAAAGTGAAAGAAGGGAACAGGTGCCATTCATACAACATAATAAGGATCTAACTAAACACGTGTCATATAAATTTTGGCATAAAACAATGAACTTGCATTTTTGGATCCAATCAACATAAGTCTTATGCACATGAAATTACCCAAATCCAACTAGGCATGTAATTGTAATCTTGCAATTTGGGTCCAAATAAATATAAATCTTAAGCATATAGAATTACATAAGTTCACTAGGCATGTGAATGTGAACTTTTAATTTGGATCCAATAATCATGAATCTTAAACATATGGAATTACACAGGTTTAACAAGGCATGTAAATATGAACTTTTATTTTGGATCCAACAAACATGAATCTTAAGCATATGGTTTTACACAAGTTTAACAAGGCTTGTAAATATGAAATTTAATCTTGGATCCAATTTTCATAGATCTAAATGTAAATCTAAACATAATACATGTCTTGGCCTAATAATTTGCATGTAACATAACATGAATGAATCACCAATTTTACGTGATTAGTTTACATCAACATAATAAATACATAGCCTAACAACTTGCATGTAACATAACATGAATAAGTCACCTAACTTTACATAGTACATGATTGGTTTAACACCAACATAATAACCACAATAATCTCATAAGCATATACGATAGAATCATTACAAGAATAGGCATAAATCAACATCGTCATTATCTTGCAACTAGGAATAACGCTAGCTTTCATTTTATTACAAATCATAACTTTTAATTGTTCACATCTAAATAATAACAGGACTTACAAAGAAAAGAAAGTCTTGTTTTTCTGGGATCTGTTTTCTGAATTTGAAAAGCAATCCCTTGAAGAAGACTATCAATTCTTTAAGTTAGTTTTTGATTCGAAGCTTTTGACTTGCTTTCTAATTGAAGAAGAAATGGTGGCTAGGCTAGAACAGTCATCGACATCATGGTGGCTCCTTTGAATGAATTTATGTGATTTAGGGTTTGAGGATTAGGGTTGCTATTATAGAAGTTTAATCTTATGTGAGTAGTTAGATCGTTCTAGGAGCAAGCACAACCGTCGAGACTAGATAGAGTTATCCAGAATTGCCGCCTAAGCCTTAGTGACTCAGCAATAGGTCAGAAAGGACTCAGCAATGAGTCAGAATCGTCTCAGATTTGGATCTGGGCGAGGGGGGTAGGTCGACCCCCTGGTCGACCTGTGTGACCCAGGTCGACCTCCAGGTAAGCCTGATTTCTGGGTGGGAAATTTCCCGCCCAGCCTGCTTAGGGGTTTGAACTTGAATTTTGGATTTTAATTTGAACTATTTTAATTTATTTAAATTATTGAATCTTCTGAAGGTCATAACTCTTTCATGCAGAGTCTGATTTACGCAAACTCGGACTCTATCTCAAGCAGAATTCCGAGACGAACGCAATGGCGTAACCCGTTTCCCTTAATTCCTCTTTTAAAAATTAAGTATTATTTAATTTGTTAGTTTGACGTTCACAGAAAATACAGGGTGTTACACTCTCCCCTCTTAAAGGATTTCGTCCCTGTAATCTTCAAGTCAAGAAGAATGTATATCCTAACATCCAACATCCATCTACTCAACCATTCAATCACAGACTTCCATTATACTTAAAAGGGTTTCTAATGCTTTTATGATCATATGCATAGTGTGTGTACATGTCCTTATCTAAGGCAAAATCAGGCAGTCTGCTGATTTAGTTGACCTCCTCAATGCGAATCATGAGAGTGTCATGCGTCCAACATGTATGCAAATATCCCTAATCATGTAAATACTATATGTGTGCATATTCATTTATCCATATGCAACATTCATATGATAACACATCAAGTTTCAATCCACATACAAATACATTCATATGCATATGCAATATGAAAGTGACTGAGCCGATCTAGTGCCTAATGTGTGTATATGCATCCACGAGCAACCACTAGCAAACACTTGCATCCAACAAACATACATGTCTCAAACACATGTTTACATCCATTGGCTTCTACCTAAGGATCGAGGATATGACCGAGAGGATATACTTAAAAGATAAAGACTAGCATGCAAATAAACTTTACAGAAAAAGAGGAATTAAGGATACACCCTCAAAAGGGTATAATGCGCGTACCTAGTCTTCAGTCTTCTAAGTCGCATCTTCTTGAGCTTTGCTTCATTATTCCCTGACTGTCTTGACTTCACAATTGCGAAGCTTCTTGACCTCCATTTCCAAAACTCACTAGTAAAGATAGGACCTCGATCACTTACTATGCTAGAGGGTATCCAATGTAGTCGAACTATATTTCCAAGATAAACAGGTGTTAACCATGATACCAAGTTTATATACTAAGATGATTAGAGGTCTCTCCTCTACTTAGCTTATCGATCATGTCACAAATCTGAGGGTCTAAAGCTAAAGGTTGCTATGTACTTTTTACCTCTCTTAAGGTAAGTCTTACTTTAGGGCGCCTACCACAACCATATATTTCTCACGCAAACAATCCTAATCGGACTCGACATCCCTCAAGTATAAGCCCCAGAGGCCTAAACCAATATCATACAAGCACCCAAGGAATACTTCCTCCGAATTTGGACGATTTATGTGAGATCATACTAGCAAAACAATCCAAACAATTGAGCACTTAACCGACTCTGGCTATCCTCGCCAATCTTGTTCCAAAACTATCGTTGATCGCATAACAGGCTTTGCATTGTCAAATAGATATATATGGAAGTCTACCTGACGTTTTAGGGGACAAACCCCTAAACTTAATCAAAAACATTTGTGTACTCATGGACTACTCCAACGGATCGAAAATCGTCAATAAATACAAAAAGTGATTCTAGGTAGCTAAGACAAACTGATCCCTTAGGATCGCATGAAATTTTGAGGGTATTCCATTCACATCAAAAACATCTGTGTACTCATGGACTACTCTCCTTTCACAATTACTAGCTAACCAATCAATTCCTAGAATCAACCCATAACCCATGAAACCAAAAACATAAGTATTTCAAATCCTTACAAACCAAAGATAAATGAGCCGAACCACAAATTGGATTTGAGACAATAATGGGATCTTCTACTATATAAGTACTAAGGTGCAGAGACTCAACTATGGAAGCAAATGTAAACGAATGTGAAGCGCTGAAATCAAAAAGAGTACTAATAGGATGATCAAGAAGAGAAACTAAACATTTTCAATAGAATCTCTACTACCTCTCTCTCAGGTATGCTGGTGGTGAGAGCAAGCACTTGCCCTCCTGAAAATCATGTTCTTTGTTTTTGCCCTTATCCTTAACTATATGACCCGTTATACCATAGTAAAGATACTTCCTCTTATCTTAGGTTTTACTATTCTTTCCTCCTTCTTGTCCTGTGATTCTTCCACTTACAACTCTTTCTTTTTTCCTCCTTTGTGAACCAAGTCCATATCCATGAGTTTCTAATCCTTGGGTTGTGCTCCTTAGCCAAACTCCCTCATTCTCATCTTTACTATCCTTGTGTAACACATTGATAAGTCTCTCGAAAGCTGCCTCCATCGTACGGAGAATTCTACAAAGCTTGGAAGAAAATTAGCCGTAGGTGAAACTACAGTGGCTATAGGTGGAAGTTGGGCACTTCTTTGCCCTTTAACAGGCATCGTAGTCTCATCAAGCCTACGGAACCATGCCGCGATGAGGTTACCTCCCAGAAAGCCAGGAGCCCCGGAGACTCAGGAAAGAAGGAAACAAGGATACAAACAGAGGATCAAAAGATAGTGCATATGGATTTGGGGAATATGCCTTTAAAATAAAACTTTTCTTTTGAAAATGCTTCTATTAAAACCGTTTTGAAAATAATTTTTCAAATCTTTTATGTTATCCGGTAACCTTCAGCTCTAATACCAAGTGAAACACCCCACCTCCGTTAAGGTCACTCACAAAGGGAATTCATTAACTTTGGTGGAGCATTTCTGGTAAAATATGCAGATAAATTACAAGACAGACAAATAAAGCAGCGGAAAATAAAGTCATTTTATAAACAATATGGTCCAATCAAGCTTTTACAATAGTTGTCTCAATCATACTTAAAAGTAATACATAAAACTTCTATCTTGATCTAAAAACTTCCAAATATAAAAAAAGCATAAAAACAACAATGATATTCCCCAATAAAGCATGAACCAGCCATAGCAGTGGAAGAGAGAGTCCAGAGTAATACATCGACTATCTTCGAGCTTGGAAAGAAAACTAAGCTAAGTGAAAACATTTCCTCCCTGTGAACCTGGGGGGGGGGAACGGAAGAAAAGAGGCGAAACAAAACTAGGTCAGACATAAGTCTGGTAAGTCCAGTGACTATTTAGCATGTAAACAAGAAAAAGGAATATGACATGAATAAACTGAACCTAGGACAACACCCTAGAAATAAGATGATAAGACTGAATATAAGACAATACCGTGATAAGAAGGATAACAAGATAACATAAGATTAGCACAAGATATGACAAGGCAATATAAACTAAATGCGCTTCTACTCTTTCTCTTCTTCGCTTCTACCTTGTTATTTTGATTTTTATATCTCTGCACCACCTAACTAGTAATCTGAATAAAATGATAATATGATCCCCACAATTGTGGTAGCCTTCAGGTGTACATCTATTACGAGGATTCCACCTCAATCTGCATAGTTGCCATGAATGCGTTAGATGTACCATTACTACCCTGTCGATCGACTCCCTACTTGTATTCATTTCTCTTGTGTCTATGTCAATCGGCCCTCTCTTACATGTAGATACCCTGTGCTGGTCCCACCATAAGGTGTATCAATCCTTGTGATAGCAACCATACACGTTTCAAGATGCACAGTGTATAACTACTAGTACCCAGTGCCTGCTTTTTCCCACTCCGGAGTACATGCACGCCCGTAAACCTTCAGAACCTACACTAACATAACCCTTGTTGCTGTTTTGACCGCTTATAACCAGCCCAGTAATCGTGCCCCACCCTGCCTAGTTTTAGGGTACCATGATACATCTATGCCGGTTACTGCTGAAATGGGTCCCCGTTACTAGGGTTTCTTATTGGTTAAGTCTATGGGCCTATATATACAAATATTACCCACCTACACGAGATGTACTTGACCCTCCCACCGATTCTAGCATGTTTACTAAACGGTTAAGTTTGTGGGCCTATATGCACTAATATTACCTACCTACATGATATGTACTTAACCCTCTCATCAATTCAAGCAAGTTTATTTAACGGCTGAGTTTGTGGGCCTATATTTACTAATATTACCCACCAACCCGATATGTACTTAACCCTCCTGCACATTATGTTGTATTGGTTAAGTGTTGTCCATTCACGTTAACTTAACCCACCCATCCATCATGTTATGTTAGTTAAGTGTTCCTATTAGCTTAACCCTCCTCACTTATCGGATTGGTTAAGTGTTTCCTATTAACTTAACCCTGTTCGTTCATCAAGTTACATTGGTCAAGTGTTCCTTGTCAACTTAACCCCACGTATTCATCATGTTGTATTGGTTAAGTGTTATCAATCTATTCAAGTTGACTTAACCCACCTACTCGTCATGTTACTCTGGTTAAGTGTTGCCTTCTTGCATTAACTTAACCCTACCACAAATCAAGTTATATTGGTTAAGTGTTGCCCTCTTGATTTAACTTAACCTTATCACATATCAAGTTACATTGGTTAAGTGTTTCCCTCTTGATTTGATTTAACCTTACCATAAATCAAGTCATACTAGATAAGTGTTGCCCTCTTGTTTTAACTTAACCTTACCACAAACCAAGTTACATTGATTAAGTATTGCCCTCTTGATTTAACTTAACCTTAACACAAATCAAGTCATATTGGTTAAGTGTTTCTTATTACTTAACCCTACCCATTCATCATCTGTAACACCCCACTCCCGCTATGATCACTCACTAAGGGAATGCCATAGCATCGGTGGAGTATTTTAGTGAATATAGAACAGAAAAATTACAACAAGACAGATATAAATAGTACTTGAAATTTTAAAACATCATCTCATAACAGCGGAAGTAAAACATGTCTGGTTACATCATAAAACCACAATAAAGGTCAAGTACAATATCCATCAAAATAAAGAAGTACATAATCCCACTCTCATACAATAGCCAAACAAAAGAAAAGATAACTGGATAACTGGAGCTTTACATCTATCCAAGCTCCTAAAGACTGGAACAGCAATCCGATCAAGCTCCACTACTGCTAGGATCCACCGTAGGACCTGAGGGTTGGGAAAAAGATAAAAACAACAGGGTCAGACATAAGTCTGAGCGAGTCCTATAACTTTAACAATACAATCGTTAAAGTAACCAGAGAAGACATAAACTGATATACGGTAACATATAGGGATGAATGGCTACCCTAAGCAGTCAACTAAACGAAGATAAAGGATAAAGACGCATCTACCCTCCCTAAGGTAAATTACTAAACTGCACCACACCAGTCGTTCCTAACTTAAAGGTTGATCCCACCCAAGGACTTATAAAATTTACTAATTAGTACCTGCGTACCCCTAGGTGACCAAGTAGGCGCCACGGGGCCCTACAATCCACTAGGTGTACACACTACTTCCCATTCGATCGGCTCCCTAACGTAGATACCCGTGCTGGCCCCACCGTGGGATGTATCATTCCCCAATGTGGCAACCTGATGAAACTAAAGGTGCACGGCTTATATCTACTCGATGCAACAACGGCTTACCTACCAGCCCGGGCCCACTCACGCATATGAAGCCCGTTGGACTTGCGTTGCCACCGCTAACCCGTTTGCCTCTTACAGTCAAGCCCAGTATGCGTGTCCCGTCCTCGACATGGGTCGAGCCCACAAAGATACGTATGGGTTACTGGTTGAAATGGGCCTCCACAAGCTACCCACCTAAGCTTGTCCCTTTTTCTAGTATATCCCACTTAACCCTTTAATCATGTTTTAATTACATGTTCTATTTTGGTTAAGTATTCTAATCGTATTTTCTATTGCCACCCAAGGCAACCACTAGATTTTCTCATGCCACCCGAGGCACCCACTTAACCCCTCATGTCCCTCTACATGCTAATGTGGTTAAGTGTTTCTTAATTAATTAATTAAGAACGTAACCTTTGTAAAGACCTCTCACATTAGACTGTCTTTTATGACCGCTGGTTAAGCCGGTTGGGTCCGGGCAGCCTTATGTCATAACAGAGTCTAACCTCGTGTCTTTACATTAATTACGTATTTAGTTTGTGCCTAAGACCTCTCACATTGGGCTAACATTTGTAGCAACTGGTTAAGCCGGTTGGGTCCGGGCAGTTTTACGCTACAACTGAGTCCAACCTCGTGTCTTAGTCAATTAATTACACCTAATTAATCACCCTCATAATTTTATATTAATTATCCCTAATTAATCAAGTTTTCTTAACATGGGTAGACCTAACTTAATAGGTAAATTCCCATGGGGTAGACCTAACTCAATAGGTAAATTCCCAACACATAGTATGGGTACACCTAACCAAATAGGCAAATTCCCATACTATGTTTATTTATTTTGTGTTATGCATAATTATATTAATTTCACACAATCTTATTAACTTATGCATTTAATTACCCCATCGTTCCCACGTAATTTCGTTCATGATATAACACATATAAAAGGTGTCAACTTGCATATGAATGAACATGTTTCAAAGGTGCCATCTTGCATATTAACAAACACATAACTTGCATATGAACTTGCATAACATGTCACATAACTTGCATATAATATGTCACATAACTTACATATTCATTTTGCATAACAAACTTGCATATTAGCTTATAGACTTGCATAATGTGTCATCATGAACTTGCATATTAATAAACATGTAACTTGCATATTTACATACATGTAACTCGCATATTAACAAACATGTAACTTGCATATAAAGAAACATGTAACTTGCATATTTACATACATGTAACTTGCATATTAACAAACATGTAACTTGCATATTAACAAACATGTAACTTGCATATTTACATACATGTAACTTGCATATTAACAAACATGTAACTTGCATATTAACAAACATGTAACTTGCATAGCATATTACCATGAACTTGCATAACATGCATATGATTACATAGCCCACAACTTGCATATTTAGCATCATGCAAACATAACATACATCATATTAAACTTGCATAAGCTTACATACTCAACATGCATAAACATAAGATTAATGCTAACATCATATCATATGATTCAAAGCTCATTAACCCACATACAAAACCATAAATCTCATCACATCTCATCTAATTAGTTTACCAAAAGATCATCAAAGTGATAGAAACTCACAACTAGCAACTTTGAACACCAAATGAAGAAGATTAAGATGCTAAGAAGGGATTAGAAGTTGATTAGAGAGTGATTAGTATGCAACCCTCTTCATAAAATTAGTGGAGGCCATGAGAGCTAGCATTTTGCCATAGTTTAGTCACTAGGTTTAATTATGAATGAATTAGGGTAGGTTAGGGTCTTATTTATAGATTAGGCAAGTGTTTTAGGCCATAGGATTAACCCTAGATTCAATCCAAGCCATCAAAGCATGTCTTGGGGAAGAAGTCAAGTGTAGGAACCATCTAGGGCCTTTAGATTAAAGATGGACCATGAGAACCATTCAAATGCAAAATCTGCACTTGAGCGAATCGGCCCACGGGTTGACAGCCAAACACCCTGGATTAACCCCTAGTCGACCCAGCGGGCTCGGGTCGACTTCAAAAATCGGCCGGTTCGGTTATTCCCCTCTCCCAATTCGCTGTTTTGAGCATTTTTGCATATTTATTTATTAAATTTTCAATTATATATATATATATATATATATCAATATATATATATATATATATATATATCTACACAACCCATTTCACTTAATTAAGTATACTTTAATTTGGGAATTTTCGTGAAACTTCGCGAGGCCATATCTTGGTCATACGGACTCCGATTTTCGAAAACTCGGACTCTATTTCGCGTATTTTTCCGAGACGAACACAATGGCATAGCCCGTTTCCCTTGATTCCCATTTTAGAATTAAATTCTGCCTCGATTTATGTTATTACAGGTTATTGAAAATACGGGTTGTTACATTCTCCCCTCCTTAAAGGATTTCGTCCCCGAAATCTTCAAGTTAGGAAGAACGTATCCTACCATCCAATCATCCATCTACTCAAAGCATCATCCACGAGCAATCATTGTCCTTACAAGATTCTAAATGCTGGATGGATATATGCAAAAGTGTGTGTATATGTACTTACCTAATGCGAAAATCAGGCGGTTACTGATACAGTAAACCTCCTTAATGCAAACCATGATAGTGCCATGCATCCAATATGTATGCGAAACCCTATTGACACATACAAATTTCTACATGCGTGCACAACCATACACAAAAATGCATCATCCATATGATAACACAGCCATGATACATCCATCAATCTAACTACCACATCCATTTATGCAATATGCAACATGAAGTGACTGAGCCGATCTAGTGCCTAATGTGTGTGTATATGCATCCACGAGCAACCACTAGCAAACAATTGCATCCATATGCATCCATCAACCATAACATGTTTCAAACACATGTCTCAACCATAGGTTTTACCCTATCTAAAGGTCATAGGTATTAGCGAGAGGATATACTAAAGATAAGATAAGTACTAGACAAGCAATAAAGGAGAAGTTAAAAGACATACTCTCAAAAAGAAATGGATACAAAGAACGCATCTTTGCTTCCGTCTCCCAAGTAGCATTGCTTTCGTCATCTCCCCATTGCACTTTAACTAGCTGAACTTCTCTGTTCCTCAACTTCCTAGTTTCTGACCCAAGGATGCGAGTAGGAGCTCGTCGAATCGTCGCATCACGCTCTACCTCTACATCTCTAAGCAAGCTCGGCTCTACCACCTCCGCGGTCTCATGTAAGCACTTCCTCAAATGTGATACATGGAATACATCATGAACACCACTAAGTCTGTCGGGCAACTCCACCCTATATGCCATCCGTCCAATCCTTTCCTTAATAGGAAACGGCCCAACAAATCTCGGTGCTAACTTCCCTACGGACCCAAAGCGAACAACATTTCTCAATGGAGATACTTTGACAAAAACCATGTCCCCAACCTCAAACTCAAGATCCGTCCTTCTCCGATCCGCATAAGATTTCTGTCTATCTTGCGCTGCTTTCATCCTTTTTCGAATTAAATCAATCTTCTCTGAAGTCTCTCTAACCATATCCGGCCCAAGCAAGATCTTATCCGTAGATTCCCACCAACATGTAGGAGATCGACAAGGCCTTCCATAAAGAGCTTCGAAAGGAGCCATACCAATACTGGACTGAAAGCTGTTATTATATGCGAACTCCACCAAAGGAAGATGTTCTTCCCATGTACCTCCAAAATCCAAGATACAAAGCCTCAAAAGATCTTCTAAGATACGGTTCACCCTCTCGGTCTGACCGTCCGTCTGAGGATGATATGCGGTGCTCAAACACAACTGAGTCCCTACCGCCTCTTGCAAACTTCTCCAAAACTCACTAGTGAAAATAGGATCTCGATCACTCACAATGCTGGATGGTACGCCATGCAATCTAACAATCTCTCTAACATAGACTGAAGCAAGCCATGGAGCGGTCCTCTTACTCTTTACGGGTATAAAATGGGCACTCTTTGTAAGTCTGTCTACCACAACCCAAATTCCCGTATTGCCCTTCCTCGATCTCGGTAACCCGTCGATGAAATCCATCGAGACACTATCCCACTTCCACTGTGGAACTTCCAATGGGTGTAGCAACCCACCGGGTTTCCTTTGCTCCACTTTAACTTGTTGGCACACTAAGCATCTAGCCACATACTCGGCCACATCTTTCTTCATACCGGCCCAAAAGAAAACTCTCTTCATGTCTTGGTACATTTTGTCTCCACCGGGATGAATAGTCATTCTTGAACGATGTGCATCATCCAAAATAGCCTTCTTCAAACCCTCATCTTGCGGTACACAAAGTCTACCGTCTCTATGCAACCATCCCTTATCATCTATGGTGTATCTACCCAAATGGCTGGACGACTCCCCTCTTATAAGCTTCTCTACCAACACAACCAACTGTGGGTCGTCTCGCTGAGCCTCGCCAATCCGTCTCAAAAGAGTAGGTCTAACCTCCAAGGATGCCAACAAACCAGGTACAAAATCAACAGAAGGTCTGAAGTCAAACAAAGAAAGAAACTCCAAGCTTCGTCGTTCCACGAACAATGGACTCAAAGATAGCCTTTTTCTACTTAAGGCGTCTGCCACCACGTTACCCTTACCAGGGGTATACGCTATCTCGAAATCATAGGATGCTAAGAACTCCATCCACCTTTGCTGTCTTAAGTTTAAATCCTTCTGAGAGAATAAGTACTTCAATGATTTATGGTCGGTGAACAACTCGAATCTCTCACCAAGAAGATAATGGCGCCAAGACTTAAGTGCGAAAACAATCGCGGCCAACTCTAGATCATGGGTAGGGTAATTCTTCTCATGCACTCTCAATTGTCTCCCTCCATAGGCTATTACCCTTCCCTCCTGCATCAAGACTGCGCCTAATCCTGTTCCACAAGCATCGGTATAAACAACAAACGGCTTACTCCCATCTGGAAGCACTAAAACTGGAGCGGTGGTCAAAGCTCTCTTTAACCGTCGGAAAGCATCATCACAATCTACATCCCATGAGAAAACCAGATTCTTCTTCGTCAAGCGGGTTAATGGGGCTGATATCTTCGCGAAGTCTTTGATGAACTTCCTATAATATCCTGCCAACCCCAAGAAACTTCTTACCTCGGTAGCATTTCTAGGAACTTTCCAATCCTGGATAGATACTATCTTTGCGGGATCCACAGCTATCCCTTCCTTAGAGACCACATGCCCTAAGAATCGCACTTCTCTTCTCCAAAAATGGCATTTAGAGAATTTAGCTTTAAGACTATGCGCTCGAAGAGTCTCCAACACTTCCTTGAGATGTAAGGCATGCTCTTCTTCATTCTTGGAAAAGACCAAGATGTCATCCACAAAAACTACTACAAACTTATTCAGATACTCTCTGAACACTCTACTCATGAGATCAACAAAGTATGCGGGGGCGTTTGTCAACCCAAATGGCATCACTAGCCACTCATAAAAACCATCCGGAGTCCGGAAAGCAGTCTTCTCTATACTGTCCTCCGCCACTCTTAACTGATGAAACCCTGTAGCTAAGTCCATCTGCGAAAATACTGACGCGCCAACCAACTGATCAAAGAGATCATCTATCCTCGGTAATGGGTGTCTATTCTTCTTCGTGAGCTTATTAAGTTCCCTATAATCCACACAAAGTCTGAGGGACCCATCCGCCTTCGTGGCAAACACTACTGGAGCTCCCCACTCCGATATACTTCGCCTTATGAACCCCTTCTCAAGCAACTCCCCTACTTGCTTATGAAGTTCTCTTCTCTCACGAGGAGCCATGTGGCGTACTGGCAAAGACACTGGTTTGGCATTATCCACCAAATAAATTCGGAAATCTATCTCCCGCTTCGGAGGCAAACCCTTTACTTCTTCAAACACATCCGGATATTCCCGGACTACTCTGACAGAACACAAACTTTCGACCGAAGCATCGAGCGATTCAAGATAACTTAGCAAAACAGATTCCATGGGATTGCAAGAGATCTCGAGAGTGTTACCCAAGCGGGTCATGAGCCTGACAACTCTCCTTTCGCAATCAAGAACGGCACCATTACTGGATAACCAGTCCATGCCCAAGATCAACCCATAGCCCGTGAAGCCCAATACAAAAGCATCACATCTAAACTCAACGCTAAGTATAGAAATCTTCAAACCCAAACATATCATAGACAGATATATGGAGCCCCCAATTGGGTTTGAGACAACCAAGGGATCATCAACTAGACTGGTGTCTAAGTGCAGTGACTCAACTAACGATGATGAGATAAAAGAATGCGATGCGCCAGAGTCAAACAAAGTACGAACTGGATGATCAAACAGAAAAACCAGACTTTCAACGGAAATAGTTCTACCTCTCTGCTGAATCGGTGGAACTGAGAGAACCTGAACTTGCCCCCCTGACTGAGGTGGTGCTATAAGAGCTTGCACCTGGCCTCCTGAGGTAGACCCCGTCTTCTGCCCCTTCTTTGGGCAGTTTTTCAGAAGATGCCCTGCTTCACCACAATGAAAGCAACCGGTCTTCTTCTTTTTGCGACAATCCTTACTGAGGTGTCCTGGTGTTCCACAATTGAAGCACTTCTTCTTCGTCTTCTTTTTGTCACCATTGCCTTTTCCGCCCTTGCCTTGTTGTTGCTGTTGCGGTTTCTTCTGATCCCCTTTTTTCTCTGGTGCCTTAGAATTCTTATCATCCTCATGCATAAGTGCCATGTAGACAAGCTTCTCAAAAGTGGCCCCCATAGGAATGTGAGTCATAGCTATTCCTTGCAATGGTTCGTTCAAGCCTCTAACGAACCTCAAAGCCTTCTTCTCCGGTGTATTCACCAACTCTATGCCAAACCTTGCTAATTGATTGAATTTGTTGACATATTCTTTCACCGTGAGATTCCCTTGCTTCAAATTCAAGAACTTCTCCATAAACAGATTCTCTTCCGCCCTTGAGAGAAACTTAGCCCCAAACCTTTGCTTAAAATCTGCCCAAGAGTCAACAGGGCGTTCTCCATTAGTGACCTCCCACCAGAATGAGGCCTCTCCCTTCATTAACCAAGCCGCCAACTTGACTTTCTTTCCCTCTTCCACTTCAAAGATATCTAGCAACTCTTCCACTTCCTTAAGCCAATCTCTAGCCTCTACGAAAGTCTCTGAACCAAGAAAAGGTTTTCCTCCTATAGCCTTGAACTCCTTGCAAACCTTAGCAAAATTATCCACTCTAGGCTGAGGAGGAGGAGCGGTTGTCTCTGGTGTAGTAGCATTGGCCGGACCCGCAGCCGCGGCCCTAGCCTCTTGCAACCTCCTATACCATAGTGGTATAACTAAACCCTCCGGGATGTTAAGATCTTCAGCCATGCTGAAACGAAAGAGGAAAGATTCAAAAAGGAGATTCCGAAAGATAAAGATATGGCTATTGGGGATTATGCTTTTCTTTTTCAAAAACTTTTTCTCTTAGAAGACATGCTTTTAAAAATACTTTCTTCGAAAATACTCTTAGAAAGTAGTTTTTCTCAAAAATTTTATCTGTTCTGGTAACCTTAAGCTCTGATACCACGTGTAACACCCCACTCCCGCTATGATCACTCACTAAGGGAATGCCATAGCATCGGTGGAGTATTTTAGTGAATATAGAACAGAAAAATTACAACAAGACAAATATAAATAGTACTTGAAATTTTAAAACATCATCTCATAACAGCGGAAGTAAAACATGTCTGGTTACATCATAAAACCACAATAAAGGTCAAGTACAATATCCATCAAAATAAAGAAGTACATAATCCCACTCTCATACAATAGCCAAACAAAAGAAAAGATAACTGGATAACTGGAGCTTTACATCTATCCAAGCTCCTAAAGACTGGAACAGCAATCCGATCAAGCTCCACTACTGCTAGGATCCACCGTAGGACCTGAGGGTTGGGAAAAAGATAAAAACAACAGGGTCAGACATAAGTCTGAGCGAGTCCTATAACTTTAACAATACAATCGTTAAAGTAACCAGAGAAGACATAAACTGATATACGGTAACATATAGGGATGAATGGCTACCCTAAGCAGTCAACTAAACGAAGATAAAGGATAAAGACGCATCTACCCTCCCTAAGGTAAATTACTAAACTGCACCACACCAGTCGTTCCTAACTTAAAGGTTGATCCCACCCAAGGACTTATAAAATTTACTAATTAGTACCTGCGTACCCCTAGGTGACCAAGTAGGCGCCACGGGGCCCTACAATCCACTAGGTGTACACACTACTTCCCATTCGATCGGCTCCCTAACGTAGATACCCGTGCTGGCCCCACCGTGGGATGTATCATTCCCCAATGTGGCAACCTGATGAAACTAAAGGTGCACGGCTTATATCTACTCGATGCAACAACGGCTTACCTACCAGCCCGGGCCCACTCACGCATATGAAGCCCGTTGGACTTGCGTTGCCACCGCTAACCCGTTTGCCTCTTACAGTCAAGCCCAGTATGCGTGTCCCGTCCTCGACATGGGTCGAGCCCACAAAGATACGTATGGGTTACTGGTTGAAATGGGCCTCCACAAGCTACCCACCTAAGCTTGTCCCTTTTTCTAGTATATCCCACTTAACCCTTTAATCATGTTTTAATTACATGTTCTATTTTGGTTAAGTATTCTAATCGTATTTTCTATTGCCACCCAAGGCAACCACTAGATTTTCTCATGCCACCCGAGGCACCCACTTAACCCCTCATGTCCCTCTACATGCTAATGTGGTTAAGTGTTTCTTAATTAATTAATTAAGAACGTAACCTTTGTAAAGACCTCTCACATTAGACTGTCTTTTATGACCGCTGGTTAAGCCGGTTGGGTCCGGGCAGCCTTATGTCATAACAGAGTCTAACCTCGTGTCTTTACATTAATTACGTATTTAGTTTGTGCCTAAGACCTCTCACATTGGGCTAACATTTGTAGCAACTGGTTAAGCCGGTTGGGTCCGGGCAGTTTTACGCTACAACTGAGTCCAACCTCGTGTCTTAGTCAATTAATTACACCTAATTAATCACCCTCATAATTTTATATTAATTATCCCTAATTAATCAAGTTTTCTTAACATGGGTAGACCTAACTTAATAGGTAAATTCCCATGGGGTAGACCTAACTCAATAGGTAAATTCCCAACACATAGTATGGGTACACCTAACCAAATAGGCAAATTCCCATACTATGTTTATTTATTTTGTGTTATGCATAATTATATTAATTTCACACAATCTTATTAACTTATGCATTTAATTACCCCATCGTTCCCACGTAATTTCGTTCATGATATAACACATATAAAAGGTGTCAACTTGCATATGAATGAACATGTTTCAAAGGTGCCATCTTGCATATTAACAAACACATAACTTGCATATGAACTTGCATAACATGTCACATAACTTGCATATAATATGTCACATAACTTACATATTCATTTTGCATAACAAACTTGCATATTAGCTTATAGACTTGCATAATGTGTCATCATGAACTTGCATATTAATAAACATGTAACTTGCATATTTACATACATGTAACTCGCATATTAACAAACATGTAACTTGCATATAAAGAAACATGTAACTTGCATATTTACATACATGTAACTTGCATATTAACAAACATGTAACTTGCATATTAACAAACATGTAACTTGCATATTTACATACATGTAACTTGCATATTAACAAACATGTAACTTGCATATTAACAAACATGTAACTTGCATAGCATATTACCATGAACTTGCATAACATGCATATGATTACATAGCCCACAACTTGCATATTTAGCATCATGCAAACATAACATACATCATATTAAACTTGCATAAGCTTACATACTCAACATGCATAAACATAAGATTAATGCTAACATCATATCATATGATTCAAAGCTCATTAACCCACATACAAAACCATAAATCTCATCACATCTCATCTAATTAGTTTACCAAAAGATCATCAAAGTGATAGAAACTCACAACTAGCAACTTTGAACACCAAATGAAGAAGATTAAGATGCTAAGAAGGGATTAGAAGTTGATTAGAGAGTGATTAGTATGCAACCCTCTTCATAAAATTAGTGGAGGCCATGAGAGCTAGCATTTTGCCATAGTTTAGTCACTAGGTTTAATTATGAATGAATTAGGGTAGGTTAGGGTCTTATTTATAGATTAGGCAAGTGTTTTAGGCCATAGGATTAACCCTAGATTCAATCCAAGCCATCAAAGCATGTCTTGGGGAAGAAGTCAAGTGTAGGAACCATCTAGGGCCTTTAGATTAAAGATGGACCATGAGAACCATTCAAATGCAAAATCTGCACTTGAGCGAATCGGCCCACGGGTTGACAGCCAAACACCCTGGATTAACCCCTAGTCGACCCAGCGGGCTCGGGTCGACTTCAAAAATCGGCCGGTTCGGTTATTCCCCTCTCCCAATTCGCTGTTTTGAGCATTTTTGCATATTTATTTATTAAATTTTCAATTATATATATATATATATATCAATATATATATATATATATATATATCTACACAACCCATTTCACTTAATTAAGTATACTTTAATTTGGGAATTTTCGTGAAACTTCGCGAGGCCATATCTTGGTCATACGGACTCCGATTTTCGAAAACTCGGACTCTATTTCGCGTATTTTTCCGAGATGAACACAATGGCATAGCCCGTTTCCCTTGATTCCCATTTTAGAATTAAATTCTGCCTCGATTTATGTTATTACAGGTTATTGAAAATACGGGTTGTTACATCATCTATACTGGTTAAGCATTTCCTATTAACTTAACCCTAGTCATTCACCTTGTTATATTGGTTAAGTGTTTCTCATTAACTTAACACTAGTCATTCATGTTATATTGGTTAAGTGTTCTTATGAACATAACCCTAGTCATTCATCTTGTTCATTAGCATTAATTGATTTATTAATGCACCAACCTCTCACATTAGATATGTGTTGTTGCGGTTACTGGATGTGCCGGGTGGTTCCGGGCAGTTTTACACCACAACTCAATCTAACCTTGGGTTTTCCTTGGGCACGATGCACTAACCTCTCACATTAGATAGGTGTTGTTGTGGTTACTGGATGTGCCGGGCGGTTCTGGGCAGTTTTACACCACAATTCAATCTAACCTCGGGTTAGGCATATTCATCATTTACTTAATTTACATATTTACTTTCCATATTTATATGTAAATTTTCCACAATTATTGCCATTCAAGCCATGCCCGATTTTTCCTCCAAATCATATTCAAGATTCTTGGTATATAAATTATACCATTTTTATGTCACTAATCATTCATATATTTAAGGGCCAAATTATGCCGACAATATAAATTAAAGATTTTTCCTAACATTACCCCCGTCATACGTTCGCAAAACTCACATAGAATGTTAGGCTCGTAACTTATCCTAACTTATATACAAAAGGGAAAGAAGGGAACAAGTGCCATTCATACAACATAATAAGGTTCTAACTAAACATGTGTCATAAAAATTTTGGCATAAAACAATGAACTTGCATTTTTGGATCCAATCAACATAAGTCTTAAGCATATGAAATTACCCAAATCCAACTAGGCATGTAAATGTAATCTTGCAATTTGGATCCAAATAAATATAAATCTTAAGCATATAGAATTACACAAGTTCAAATAGGCATGTGAATGTGAACTTTTAATTTGGATCCAATAATCATGAATCTTAAACATATGGAATTACATAGGTTTAACAAGGCATGTAAATATGAACTTTTATTTTGGATCCAACAGACATGAATCTTAAGCATACGGTTTTACACAAATTTAACAAGGCATGTAAATATGAACTTTAGTCTTGGATCCAATTTTCATAGATCTAACGGTAAATCTAAACATAATACATGTCTTGGCCTAATAATTTGCAAGTAACATAACATGAATGAATCACCAATTTTACATGATTGGTTTACAACAACGTAATAACCACATAGCCTAACAAGTTGCATGTAACATAACATGAATAAATCACCAAACTTTACATAATACATGATTGGTTTAACACGAACGTAATAACCACAATAATCTCATAAGCATATACGATAGAATCGTTACAAGAATAGACATAAATCAGCTTCGTCATTATCTTACAACTAGGAATAACACTTGTGACGGCCGGGAATTTCGCTCGATCCGAATCGGTCGTTAAACTGATCTAGACCGTTCGAAACCCCTGATCGTTTGAGAACTGGACAAATCAGAACACAAACAGAAGAACATTTCATTGTTATTACAACAATTCCATCAGAATACAAGAATATACAGAGTATAAATGAATAAATATACATTCGATAAATATCAGAGATTACAATAAATTACATAGCAGCGGAAAATAATACAAAGCACAACTGAAGGTGATATACGGATACAGAGCGTTCCGGATATCATTCCAGCTGTAAACCAGGATCCTGTGAATATAAATCTGCAAAACCAAAACTACTAGCTGCCCGTGCGGAAAATAGGGGCACCCAGAGTTTAGGTTAAAACAATAAACTCCAGGTCAGTCATGTGACTGGTGTGAGAACTAAAACAGTTATTTAAAGCTTTATTTTAAAAGAGAGTAATTCAAGGGACCCCGCCGTATAACACGGAACGGGTTTCCTCCCAAGAATACCAGTGCATATAAATAAACAGCGCAATGCTTTTTCGAAAAATGAAGCTATTATAAGACCCAGGTCCCATCACACAATGCAACGCAAGCCGGAGGATAGGGTTTTCCCTTATAATAGCCAAACATACTTGGTACATTTAAAACAAATCATTTGATACTATAATAAGTGTATAGTGTCAAAACAATTTCAATCATAAATATAAATCATAGACGGCATAGCATCCCATGCTACTATGTCGCCATACTAGGTTCTACAAATAAAGCCGAAATATCTCGTATTGGAAATTGGATTTCCGTCATGAGTCGAGGCAAGGGGCAAGCTCCTCTCCGCGTTCGAGACACTCTAGAAAATGCCTCGGGACTACACACTCTGGGTAGCCCCTGGATGCTTCAGGGCCGGTCCTCACTTACGTTAGAGGATTAGTTATGCCTGAACACACGTTTCCCGGTCCTTACAGACCTATAATCGAGGCGCCTCGCATTCCAACAACCACATAGGTGAAAAGTATATAAATGTTAGGGTTGGTAAGTCACTGACACCACCAAAGCTAGAAAGAAACGTCGTGCTCTCCCTGCAGTCCTTATCCCGTTTTTAACTCATACCGAGGTGTGAGGCTCGCGAATTCACGCTATACACAAAGCTTCCACGTAGGCGTGCTTTGATCATCAACCACAAGACTCTACTTTTCAACAAAAGCCTTGATCAATGCATCTTAGCGTGCCACACAGGTAATTCATGCCATGCGACTGATGTCCATCGATATACAACCTCTGAGCTCGTACGTCTCAGAGAAGGGCGTTAAGCAAAAGAATAAATTCTCCGCCGCCAAACAGATGTATATTTAACAGAAATCAATCAACACAGAATAAAATCCAATGTCAGACACACAATCCATTTACAAGTCCGTTCTGGGTCTGAACGAAACCGGAGGCACTTTCCTAGCATATCCATCGATCTCCAAGTACGTTTGGACGACCACCAACTATTTCCATCCTCTTGGGTGTACAGCCCAATCAGGATCGTCAGTAATTATCCAAACGATGTGAAGACTTCCGGTCTTCAACCACCGTCTTCATCTTCGACATATCGTCGAATCGGTTATTCAGAATGGGTCTAAACCTGGCCTTTCCGAACAACCCGCGTATATTAAAAACAAATGTTACACAAACACAACATACACCTCATTTCAATTCAGAATATTCTTTTATTCACAAAATCATATTCTTAGGGAAAGGTTCCCATTAATTTTATCCAAGATAAATTCTTTAGAATTTATCCTTTAATCTTCCTTTGGATGATCTATCAAACCAAATTATGGTTTTCTAAACTAGTCGAGATTAGCGAACCACACCGAAGTAATTATTTATTTTATTTCCCAATCCCAACCTATTCATCCCATGAAGCAAAACTGGTAATACTCGATATCTAACACCGTGGTGTTATCGGTAAAATTAATTACCATTTCACGTTCAAATCTAATTAAAGATTTAACTATCGCTTTGGAGCAAAACTGGTAATACTCCATTCCCGTTCATTTCTAAATTTGATAATTTAGATTATAGATTCACATTTCAATCTAATTGCAGATTCATTAGAACTCCTTTTACTGGGTTAAGGAACTAGGTGTTATTTAAAACACAGTTCACGACAAACCCAAATCACATTCTATTTGTTATCGGGTTAAAGAACTAGTGTTATTTAAAACACTGTTCACGATAAACCCATTTCAAATTCAATCAAATATATTAGAAATTCCAATTATTTAAAACCCCTTTTTAAATCTAATTCATTTATTAAAAAAATAATTGGGTTTTAAATTTAGTTCAAAACTAGTTCATTTCGATAAAAACCCATTTTATCTTTTCAAATATGGAGTTTTTCATCCCAAATTTTCCCAAATCATTTCTTATGATCTTACACAAATTATTGATATTTTTAATAATTTTATCAAGGCCTGTACAGTCGATTTCCAACAATGGCCATCGAATTGCACTTACAGCGACCTTTTCCAATTTTGATTTGGACGTATCTCCAAATCCAACCGTTAGATTTCGAATTTCTAATATTCGTTAGAAAGCTCTTTTCGATACGAACCCAACGGTTCCGGTTTTAGGAGAATCCGACGGTCGGATCTCCCGTAATGTCCGTTTGAAATAAATGGTCGAAATTCACGAACTGCCGCGGTGCGGCGCATTCTATTCTGGCCATTATATTATATATATAATATATATAATATATATTTCGTCGATTTCTATTTAAAACGAATTTTACAAATCGTTTTAAATTTGTTTCAAAAACAATTTCAACTTCCATTTCAATTCAAATCAAAATTGAATTCTTCTTTATAAATTCGGTTTAAAATTCATTTCTATTCAATTCAAATTTCAATTCAATTTGAATTCATTTCAATTCGCTTTCAATTCAATTTGAATTCGTTTTCAATTCAATTCAATTCCAAAGTTGTTTTCTATTCGATTCAATTCAAATTGGTTTTCTATTCGATCAAATTCGTTATATATTCAATTGAAATCAAATTCGTTTTCTATTCAAATCAAATTCGTTATATATTCAATTGAAATCAAATTCGTTTTCCATTCAATTCATTTCGTTATATATTCAATTGAAATCAAATTCGTTTTCCATTCAATTCATTTTGAAATCGTTTTCAATTCAATTGATTTCGAAATCGTTTTCAATTCAATTCATTTCGAAATCGTTTTCAATTCAATTCATTTCGAAATCGTTTTCAATTCAATTCATTTCGAAATCGTTTATTACGAAATCACTTTTCCATATTCATTTCAAAATGAGTAAAATTGATATAAACATCATTCACGTCAAAATGGCGTCAATCTAATCAACACGGCTTCATATATTTCTATTTCTAAATATTCTATTTCAAATATTTCTATTTTTAAAATATTTCGTTCAACACATGACTAATCTCAACGGATGAGTACTGTCAACACATGAACCTTTATTTTATAAAGATAAAGATATAAATTTTATTGTTAAAATATTTCGTTCAACACATGACTAATCTCAATGGATGAGTACTGTCAACACATGAACCTTTATTTTATAAAGATAAAGATATAAATTTTATTGTTAAAATATTTCGTTCAACACATGACTAATCTCAACGGATGAGTACAGTCAACACATGAACCTTTATTTTATAAAGATAAAGATATAAATATTATTGTTAAAATATTTCGTTCAACACATGACTAATCTCAACGGATGAGTACAGTCAACACATGAACCTTTATTTTATAATATTCTTTATTTTCTAAATTGGAATGAGGCCCAAACAATCACCATATAATGTTAATTATATGGATTTTCATACAACACATGTATATAATAGCATTGAAAAATAATCAACCATCAACCAAAGTGCACTACACTGTATAAGCATCAAATATAGATATCTAACGCTTATACAGCCTGTCAATCAATCGATCGACATATTTAATCAATCAGGATGAGTGGACTTCATATTTCATCCCAACACCCTTGTGGGGTTTCAAACAATCAAACGCATATTTTATTCGTGCAGTTGGGCGATGTGTAAAATTTATCGACCCAATCATTGTCTTTCAAATAGGTGTACATAAACAAACCGTCGGGTTTGTAAATGAATATTTTATTTTATTCACTTTCAATATATTCATATTCACATTAAAAATTATATTTTTAACGATAAAACATTTTATTTTAACATATGAATTCCTATTCAGTTCATTCTTTAAATAAAATGATACTTATATTTTACTAACTTATTTTAGAAAATTTCGGCGGCATAACGGCACGATACTAGAAACGGGACGAGGCCTAGCCTTATCTCCGGTCTAGTGAAGGCCCACGCCATTCACACATCAATCTAATCCATTCATTTCACCAAACAATTCAATCAAATAATCTAACTAATTTGCAATCAAACAAACAAGTCCATGGTCTGTGGACGATTGTGTCGGGTGCTACTAAACACCGTCTGCATCCTAGTATATATATATAACTAGAAAAAGAAATTGAAAGGTGAGAAATTCTCACAAATAGCTATCCAATCATCTTGACTCTTCGTTGATAGAAATCTTCATCGTTATCGCATCTTCGTCATCTTCGCTGTTGTAGCCACTACATATATAAAAATCACACATTTTTATATTTTGATGTCTTTAAAATAAAAACCACATTTTTATTTATTCACTCTCAATTTAAAAATCATATTTTTATAATCGCTTCCTACATTTAAAAATCGAATTTTTCTTCGCTATTCAATATATAAAAATCGAATTTTTACTTTGCTATTCAATATATAAAAATCGAATTTTTCCTATGCTATTCAATATATAAAAATCGAATTTTTCTATTATAAAGATTTCGCCTTTTTAAATATATCATATAAAAATCACATTTTTATTTTTCTAAACATATAAAGATGCTATCTTTAATATTCCTATCATGTAAAAATTATATTTTTAATTCTCTACCTAAACAAAATCATATTTTTATCATCTATATAGTAAAGACTATATTTTTAATACTTTAAAAATATAAAAATCATATTTTTATCATCTATACTATATAAAAATTATATTTCTACTACTTCTATATAGTAAAGATCATATTTTTAATACTTTAAAAATATAAGAATTATATTTTTAGCCTTGCTATAATATAAAAATATCGCCTTTTCAAATATTAAAAAATCCTAGCTTTCCTTTATTTTAAAAACTGAATTTTTTCTAACTAAAAATCTAAACTTTGAATTTATAAAAATCTACATTTATATTTTCCTAACCAAATAAGAAGAAAATAAAATAAATAAAGAAAACTTACAGTCTATTTGCCGAAAAAAAGGGGGGGAAGGGTTTTCGCTGCGTCGGAGTGGTTTTTTTTTTTTGGGAGCGGTGGGCTCGCTGATCGAGGTGGAAGGGGTAAGGGGAAGGCGGCGCAGGGGGGTGTGCGGCGGTGGAGGAAGGGGGGGGCTCTCGCTGCTGCGGCGCGACTCATCGGGGGGGGGGGGGGGCTCTCGCTGCTGCGGCGCGACTCATCGGGGGGGGGGGGGGGGGCTCTCGCGCTTCGAGGTGACGAAGGAGGAGAAGAAGGGGAGGGCGGCGAGCTTGGACGGAGGTGGGCGCCTCCGGTGGCGGCGACGAGGGAGGAGGCCGCTCCGTCCTCTTCTCTTTTCCTTTTTTTTTTATTTCTGATTTAAATCGTGGGGGGGGGGGCTGGTTAAGGAGAAGGGGAGAAAGATATTTTTTTTTATTAATTATTTTATTTTCAAAAAGTTGACTTTTACATACGACCCCTGAACGAGGTCCACCGCCTGTCGTCTATAGCGTTTTACTCCCGTTCCGAACACAATGGGATATGTATCGCAAGCTGATTTGACCGTTTCGATTAGTTTCCGTTGAATTTACATTTAAATTACTATATTGAATTTTAAACGTACATTTCAAATTACCGGGGTCACATACTAACTAGAAAAATTCTAGAAAAATATTTTCTAGCTTCGTATTAACGATACGGTCCTAACAAAACTAGTTTCGTCGAATTCTGAGACCGCTTAAAAAATGGTCATTTTCCAGTCGATTAAAATCAACTAAAACTGGTCAAACGCGTTTTCCTTTGCCACGCTCACATATTGATTCGAAAAATTATGAAATTTGGAATCTAGCAATAACTTGACATCGCGGATCCAACAAAAGTAGTTTCGTCGAAATCCGAGGTCGTTTGCAAAACTTCCATTTTTAAGGGCCTGAATTCCATAGCGACTATTCAGAATTTTCAACTGGACATATCTTTTGATTCCCGCTATGAAATCTTGATTTTTCGGATTCGTTGGAAAGATATCATCAATTAGGTCCTAATGTTTTTGGTTTCACTAAAATCCGGATTGTTTTGCACCCGGTACATTCAATTGAAGTTTGAAATCGAATTATCGAACTACCGCGCCATTTTCAATTCCTTTTATAATTATATATAAATATTCATATTCTAACGTCGACGTATATAATATATGCGTTCGAATTATATTCAAAATAAATTTCTCGTCGATTTTATTTAAAATAATCTATTTTAAATATTCAAAATTCGCTGAAATTGCCAAAATAAAAATTTTAAACTGGCTCAGATTTTCCGGGTTATTACAATCTCCCCCACTTAAAACTTTTCGTCCCCGAAAAGGAACAAAGTCGAAAGTGGTTTGATTAATCAACTCTACGTTCGATCTGGCTTCCATTCTCCAACTTTTCAGTTTCTGAGAATTTTCAAATTTTCAAAAATTTGGCTAACACCCTAAATTTTCGAAAAACTTCGCCATAACCTCCCCTGCACCGGGAGCATCGGGGAATTTCAAATAGCTTCCCCGGTCCTTCTAATCTCAAAAACAAAATGAAAAAGCCAAGCGGCTAGCCAATAGGCTCATAAAATCATCATCACCCAAACAAAACAGTAAATTATAGTAAACATGTACCTATTTGTCGGGCAAACAAATTTTATTCTTCGGCTCTAGCCTCCTTGCTATGACCTGTTCAATGTAAGTATATGTATATGCAAGCAAATGCGACTAATTTTCAATACAGTTCAATATTTGATTCAATTAGGCATAATGGTTCAAAATTATCAAACAAATAAACAAACAACACAAACATCAATCAATTAGTGGATTAGAGTTTTAAATTCATAAATTTTGATATATATATGCATAAATCATGTTTTTGATGCCAATTCACAACAATGTGTTCTAGCTATATTAGTTTTGGTTCTCACACCAGTCTAATGGAAATATATAGATAATCACACCTTCGAAACACGAACATAAATATTGATGATGCGATCGCTATCATCAATATCATCTCCGGGCGACTAGAGTGTAATCCTATATCTATCCAGTATATTAAAACTTCGAATATACGTTCATGACGCGTATATACAAAACCTTTATATATTGGATTGTCCATATTCAAAATAAATAAATAATCAAATACGTTTTAAAATGGTTTAAATTTCAAAACAAATTTGTTTTCATTTGAAAATATACTCTTCACACTCGTTCTAGGATACTACTGATCTTATCTCTAACGAGTCATTCTAATTGGATATTGCTAATCCAATATCTGATGAATTCTTTCGTAAGGTTCTAATGTGTCTTGTTCTCGAGCTCTGTAAACCAAAGCTCTGATACCAAATGTGACGACCGGGAATTTCGCTCGATCCGAATCGGTCGTTAAACTGATCTAGACCGTTCGAAACCCCTGATCGTTTGAGAACAGGACAAATCAGAACACAAACAGAAGAACATTTCATTGTTATTACAACAATTCCATCAGAATACAAGAATATACAGAGTATAAATGAATAAATATACATTCGATAAATATCAGAGATTACAATAAATTACATAGCAGCGGAAAATAATACAAAGCACAACTGAAGGTGATATACGGATACAGAGCTTTCCGGATATCATTCCAGCTGTAAACCAGGATCCTGTGAATATAAATCTGCAAAATCAAAACTACTAGCTGCCCGTGCGGAAAATAGGGGCACCCAGAGTTTAGGTTAAAACAATAAACTCCAGGTCAGTCATGTGACTGGTGTGAGAACTAAAACAGTTATTTAAAGCTTTATTTTAAAAGAGAGTAATTCAAGGGACCCCGCCGTATAACACGGAACGGGTTTCCTCCCAAGAATACCAGTGCATATAAATAAACAGCGCAATGCTTTTTCGAAAAATGAAGCTATTATAAGACCCAGGTCCCATCACACAATGCAACGCAAGCCGGAGGATAGGGTTTTCCCTTATAATAGCCAAACATACTTGGTACGTTTAAAACAAATCATTTGATACTATAATAAGTGTATAGAGTCAAAACAATTTCAATCATAAATATAAATCATAGACGACATAGCATCCCATGCTACTATGTCGTCATACTAGGTTCTACAAATAAAGTCGAAATATCTCGTATTGGAAATTGGATTTCCGTCATGAGTCGAGGCAAGGGGCAAGCTCCTCTCCATGTTCGAGACACTCTAGCAATTGCCTCGGGACTACACACTCTGGGTAACCCCTGGATGCTTCAGGGCCGGACCTCACTTACGTTAGAGGATTAGTTATGCCTGAACACACGTTTCCCGGTCCTTACAGATCTATAATCGAGGCGCCTCGCATTCCAACAACCACATAGGTGAAAAGTATATAAATGTCAGGGCTGGTAAGTCACTGACACCACCAAAGCTAGATAGAAACGTCGTGCTCTCCCTGCAGTCCTTATCCCGTTTTTAACTCATACCGAGGTGTGAGGCTCGCGAATTCACGCTATACACAAAGCTGCCACGTAGGCGTGCTTTGATCATCAACCACAAGACTCTGCTTTTCAACAAAAGCCTTGATCAATGCATCTTAGCGTGCCACACAGGCAATTCATGCCATGCGACTGATGTCCATCGATATACAACCTCTGAGCTCGTACGTCTCAGAGAAGGGCGTTAAGCAAAAGAATAAATTCTCCGCCGCCAAACAGATGTATATTTAACAGTAATCAATCAACACAGGATAAAATCCAATGTTAGACACACAATCCATTTACAAGTCCGTTCTGGGTCTGAACGAAACCGGTGGCACTTTCCTCGCATATCCATCGATCTCCAAGTACGTCTGGACGACCACCAACTATTTCCATCCTCTTGGGTGTGCAGCCCAATCAGGATCGTCAGTAATTATCCAAACGATGTGAAGACTTCCGGTCTTCAACCACCGTCTTCATCTTCGACATATCGTCGAATCGGTTATTCAGAATGGGTCTAAACCCGGCCTTTCCGAACAACCCGCGTATATTAAAAACAAATGTTACACAAACACAACATACGCCTCATTCCAATTCAGAATATTCTTTTATTCACAAAATCATATTCTTAGGGAAAGGTTCCCATTAATTTTATCCAAGATAAATTCTTTATAATTTATCCTTTAATCTTCCTTTAGATGATCTATCAAACCAAATTATGGTTTTCTAAACTAGTCGAGATTAGCGAACCACACCGAAGTAATTATTTATTTTATTTCCCAATCCCAACCTATTCATCCCATGAAGCAAAACTGGTAATACTCCATATCTAACACCGTGGTGTTATCGGTAAAATTAATTACCATTTCACGTTCAAATCTAATTAAAGATTTAACTATCGCTTTGGAGCAAAACTGGTAATACTCCATTCCCGCTTATTTCTAAATTTGATAATTTAGATTATAGATTCACGTTTCAATCTAATTGCAGATTCGTTAGAACTCCTTTTACTGGGTTAAAGAACTAGGTGTTATTAAAAACACAGTTCACGACAAACCCAAATCACATTCTATTTGTTATCGGGTTAAAGAACTAGTGTTATTTAAAACACTGTTCACGATAAACCCATTTCAAATTCAATCAAATATATTAGAAATTCCAATTATTTAAAACCCCTTTTTAAATCTAATTCATTTATTAAAAAAATAATTGGGTTTTAAATTTAGTTCAAAACTAGTTCATTTCGATAAAAACCCATTTTATCTTTTCAAATATGGAGTTTTTCATCCCAAATTTTCCCAAATCATTTCTTATGATCTTACACAAATTATTGATATTTTTAATAATTTTATCAAGGCCTGTACAGTCGATTTCCAACAATGGCCATCGAATTGCACTTACAGCGACCTTTTCCAATTTTGATTTGGACGTATCTCCAAATCCAACCGTTAGATTTCGAATTTCTAATATTCGTTAGAAAGCTCTTTTCGATACGAACCCAACGGTTCCGGTTTTAGGAGAATCCGACGGTCGGATCTCCCGTAATGTCCGTTTGAAATAAATGGTCGAAATTCACGAACTGCCGCGGTGCGGCGCATTCTATTCTGGCCATTATATTATATATATAATATATATAATATATATTTCGTCGATTTCTATTTAAAACGAATTTTACAAATCGTTTTAAATTTGTTTCAAAAACAATTTCAACTTCCATTTCAATTCAAATCAAAATTGAATTCTTCTTTATAAATTCGGTTTAAAATTCATTTCTATTCAATTCAAATTTCAATTCAATTTGAATTCATTTCAATTCGCTTTCAATTCAATTTGAATTCGTTTTCAGTTCAATTCAATTCCAAAGTCGTTTTCTATTCGATTCAATTCAAATTGGTTTTCTATTCGATCAAATTCATTATATATTCAATTGAAATCAAAATCGTTTTCTATTCAAATCAAATTCGTTATATATTCAATTGAAATCAAATTCGTTTTCCATTCAATTCATTTCGTTATATATTCAATTGAAATCAAATTCGTTTTCCATTCAATTCATCTTGAAATCGTTTTCAATTCAATTGATTTCGAAATCGTTTTCAATTCAATTCATTTCGAAATCGTTTTCAATTCAATTCATTTCTAAATCGTTTATTATGAAATCACTTTTCCATATTCATTTCAAAATGAGTAAAATTGATATAAACATCGTTCACGTCAAAATGGCGTCAATCTAATCAACACGGCTTCATATATTTCTATTTCTAAATATTCTATTTCAAATATTTCTATTTTTAAAATATTTCGTTCAACACATGACTAATCTCAACGGATGAGTACTGTCAACACATGAACCTTTATTTTATAAAGATAAAGATATAAATTTTATTGTTAAAATATTTCGTTCAACACATGACTAATCTCAACGGATGAGTACTGTCAACACATGAACCTTTATTTTATAAAGATAAAGATATAAATTTTTGTAACAACCCGAAAATCTGGGCCAGTTTAAAAATTTTATTTTGGCAATTTTAGCGAATTTTGAATATTTAAAATAGATTATTTTAAATAGTATCGACGAGAAAATTTATTTTTAAAATAGAATTCGACGTATATATTATATACGCCGTCGTTAGAATATAAATATTTATATATAATTATAAATAGAATTGAAAATGGCGCGGTAGTTCGATAATTCGATTTCAAACTTCAATTGAATGTACCGGGTGCAAAACAATCCGGATTTTAGTGAAACCAAAAATAATGGGATCTAATAGTGAATATCTTTCCAACGAATCCGGAAAATCAAGATTTCGTCTTAGAAATGATAAGATATGTCCAGTTTAAAATTAGAAATAGTCGCCGTGGAATTTATATATATTTTCATATATATAAGGCCCTTAAAAATGGACATTTTGCAAACGACCTCGGATTTCGACGAAACCAGTTTTGTTGGGTCCGTGATGTCAAGTTATTGCTAGGTTTCAAATTTCATAATTTTTCGAATTAATATGTGAGCGTGGCAAAGGAAAACGCGTTTGACCAGTTTCAGTTGATTTTAATCGACTGGAAGATGGCCATTTTTCCAACGGTCTCAGAATTCGACGAAACTAGTTTGGTTAGGACCGTATCGTCAATACGAAGCTAGAAAATATTTTTCAGGAATTTTTCTAGTTAGTATGTGACCCCGGTAATTTGAAATGTGCGTTTAAAATTCAATATAATGATTTAAATGTAGATTTAACGGAAACTGATTCAAACAATCGAATCAGCTTACGATACATATCCCATTGTGTTCGGAATGGGGGTAATTAGCTATGGACAACAGTCGGCGGGTTTCGTTTCGAGTCCGAACGAAAAAGTTGCTTTATGGATTTAATATTAAAATTAAATTAATAAATTAATAAATAACCCTCCCCTTTAACTACCTCCCTCTCCCCTACCGTTGACTTCAAAAATTCAGAATTAAAGAAAAAAAAAAAAACAAATCGAGCCCCGTTCAGCCTCCCCCACCGCCACTGCCGATCGACGGCGCTTCCCCCCCCTCCTCCTCTCGCCGACCCTCTCTCCTTTCCCCCCCCCCCCTTTTCCTCCTCGCCCGCCTCGAGAACCCGCACCCCCTTCTGAAACCTCCAAGCCCTAAACCCCCAGAATCGAGGCGCCTCCGCCCAGTCCTCCACCGTCCAGCCAGAGCGCGACCCCCTCCTCCGTTTCCAGCTCCTCCCTTCGACGAAGACCACTGCCAAACCCCCCCTATAAGTCTTTCTTTTTTTAATTTATTTATTTTATATTTGATTATATTTAAAAACTGAATTTGATTATATTTAAAAACTGAATTTGAATATATTTATAAGCTTATGAAACTGATTTTGTTTAAATGGTAAAAAACTGAATTTTTTTTTTGAAAGTATTTTAAAACTGATTTTTTAAAAAAAAGTATTTTAAACTGATTTTATTTTAAAAAGAAAATGGTTTAAATTTAAAAAGAAAAGGTTTAAACTTGAAAGGTAAAAGAGTTAAACTTTAAAAAGTAAGAGAAAAGATTTGATCTTTAGACATAAAAATTCGATTTTTATCTATTGAACTCTGAAATAAAAATTCGATTTTTATATATTGAATAGCGAACTAAAAATTCGATTTTTATATATTGAATAGCGAACTAAAAATTCGATTTTTATATATTGAATAGCGAACTAAAAATTCGATTTTTATATATTGAATAGCGAACTAAAAATTCGATTTTTATATATTGAATAGCGAAGTAAAAATTCGATTTTTATATATTGAATAGCGAAGTAAAAATTCGATTTTTATATATTGAATAGCGAAGTAAAAATTCGATTTTTATATATTGAATAGCGAACTAAAAATTCGATTTTTATATATTGAATAGCGAAGTAAAAATTCGATTTTTATATATTGAATAGCGAAGTAAAAATTCGATTTTTATATATTGAATAGCGAAGTAAAAATTCGATTTTTATATATTGAATAGCGAACTAAAAATTTGATTTTTATATATTGAATAGCGATGTAAAAATGTGATTTTAAAATATGTAGAGGATACGGGCAAAGAAAGTGAAAGGAGGCGAAACGACGAAGACTTCTGCAAATGAAGAGCCGTGGAGCTAGGATAGCTATCTGTGAGAACTTCTCACTCAAATTCTATTTTTCTAGTTGTATATATATATATATATATGCTAGGATGCAGACGGTGCTTATTAGAAGCACCCGACACCCGTCCACATACCATGGACTTGTTTGTTTGGTTGTGTAGTTGGTTAGATTATTTGTTTGAATTGAATTGTTTGGTGAGATGAAATTGATTAAAATTGATATGTGAATGGCGTGGGCCTTCACTAGACCGGGGACAAGGCTAGGCCTCGTCCCGTTTCTAGTATCGTGCCGTTATGCCGCCGAAATTTTCTAAAATAAGTTAGGAAAATAAAAATATCATTTTATTTAAAGAATGAACTGAATAGAAATTCATATGTTGGAATAAATTGTTGAGTCGTTAAAAATATAATTTTTAACGTGAATGTGAATAGATAAATATTCATTTACAAACCAGACGGTTTGTTTATGTACACTTATTTGAAGGACATTGATTGGGTCGATAAATTTTACACATCGCCCAACTGCACAAATAAAATATTTGTTTGATTGTTTGAAACCCTACACGGGTGTTAGGATGAAATATGCAGTTCACTCATCCTGATTGATTAAATATGTCGATCGATTGATTGACAGGCTGTCATAAGCATTAGATATCTATATTTGATGCTTATACAGTGTAGTGCACTTTGGTTGATGGTTGATTATTTTTCAATACTATGATATACATGTGTTGTATGAAAATCCATATAATTAACTTTATATGGTAATTGATTGGGCCTCATTCCAGTTTAGAAAATAAAGAATATTTTAAAATAAACGTTCATGTGTTGACAGTACTCATTCATTGAGATTGGTCATGTGTTGAACGAAATATTTTAGTAATAAAATTTACATCTTTATAAATTTAAAATAAACGTTCATGTGTTGACAGTACTCATTCATTGAGATTGGTCATGTGTTGAACAAAATATTTTAGTAATAAAATTTACATCTTTATAAATTTAAAATAAACGTTCATGTGTTGACAGTACTCATTCATTGAGATTGGTCATGTGTTGAACGAAATATTTTGATAATAACAACTATTTTGAAAAAGAAATATTTGAAATAGAATATTTGAAAATAGAAATTTATGAAGTCGTGTTGATTAGATTGACGCCGTAAACGATATTTATGTCGATTTTAAAACGATTTCGAAATGAATTGAATTGAAAACGATTTCGAAATGAATTGAATATATAACGATTTCGAAATGAATTGAATTGAAAACGATTTCGAAATGAATTGAATTGAAAACGATTTCGAAATGAATTGAATTGAAAATGATTTCGAAATGAATTGAATTGAAAACGAATCTGAATTGAATTGAAAATGATTTCGAAATGAATTGAATTGAAAACGAATTCAAATTGAATTGAAAACGAATTCAAATTGAATTGAAATTTGAATTGAATAGAAATGAATTTTAAAACGAATTTATAAAGAAGAATTCAATTTTGATTTGAATTGAAATGGTAGTTGAAAATGTTTTTGAAACGAATTCAAAACTATTTATATAATTCGTTTTAAATAGGAATCGACGAAATATATATTATATATATAATATATATAATATAATGGCCTGAATAGAACGCGCCGCGCCGCGGCAGTTCGCGAATTTCGACCATTTATTTCAAACGGACATTACGGGAGATCCGACCGTCGGATTCTCCTAAAACCGGAACCGTTGGGTTCGTATCGAAAAGAGCTTTCTAAAGAATATTAGAAATTAGAAATCTAACGGTTGGATTTGGAGATACGTCCAAATCAAATTCGAAAAAGGTCGCTGTAAGTGCAGTTCGATGGCCATTGATGGAAATCGACTGTACAGGCCTTGATAAAATTATTAAAAATAGTAATAATTTGTGTAAAATCATAAGAAATGATTTGTGAAGATTTGGGATGAAAAACTCCATATTTGAAAAGATAAAAATAGATTTTTATCGAAATGAACTAGTTTTGAACTAGAATTATAATTCTATTTATTTTTAAATAAATAAATTGAATTTGAAAAGGGTTTTAAAAATAACCAAAATTTCCAATGATTGCATTGGAATGGATTTGAATCGAAATTGTCTTCGGAATATTTCGATGTTGGAATTCGTGATTATACAGATGTTGTTATGGAAATTTGAAAGATATATATATATATATCGTTATTTCCAATACGACATTTGTTAGTCGTAGAATTTGATATTGAATATAAGCCGATATATTTTCTATTCAGAGCCTTGTATTGAATATCAAATGTGATTTGGGTTTGTCGTGAATGGTGTCTTCACTAACACTGTTCTTGAACCCAGTTGAGAAAAGATTAAATCTTTTTATTTAGATTTAATGAAGAGTACCAATTAAATAACATTTAATTGGTATTGAATTGATATTGATTCTTGGGTTTATCGTGAACAGTGTTTTAAATAACACTCGTTCTTTAACCCGATAATTAATCGAATGTGATCTTGGGTTTATCGTGAACCGTGTTTTTAAATGACACTGATTCTTTAACCCAGTTAGCGATTAAAACTAAGTGGAGTTTTAATGAATCTTTAATTAGATTGAAAAGATCGAAAATGGAGTATCACCAGTTTTGCTCCAGGCGATAGTTAAATCTTTAATTAGATTTGAACGTGAAATGGTAATTGAATTTACCGATAACACTGTGGTGTTAGATATGAAGTATTACCAGTTTTACTTCATGGGATGAATAGGTTGGGATTGGGAAATTAAAACAAATGATTACTTCGGTAAGGTTCGCTAATCCCGACTAGTTTGAATTGATATTCAAAAATGGATTAAAGAATAAATTTGAGGAATTTATCTTTGATAAAATTAATGGGAATCTTTCCCTATGAATGTGAAATTTAGAAACTAACTGTCGGTTAGCCAAGCAGAATGGTTTTCTGGATATTGATCTGATGTTGGTTTCGGCCTTCGGGGTTAATATTTGGGAAATTATTCTCTTGATTAATTTACGGTTAGTGACTAATGAATTGGAATGAGGCGTATGTTGTGTTTGTGTAACACTTATTTAAAATATACGCGAGTTATTCGGAAAGACCGGGTTTATCCCATTCTGAATAACTGATACGACGATAAGTCGAAGACGATGGTCGAAGACCGGAAGTCTTCACGTCGTTTGGGTGATAACTGATGATCTTGATTGGGCTGTACACCCAAGAAGATGGAAACAGTTGGTGATCGTCCAGACGTACTTGGAGATCGATGGATATGCGGGGTACTAGGTGCTCCCGGTTTCGTTCAGACCCAGAACGGACTTGTAAATGGACTGTGTGTCTGACATTGGATTTCATTCTGTGTGACTGATATCGGTTGCATAGAGTGGTTTGCCTGTGTGGCATGCTAAGATGCAAATGATCAAGGCTTCTGTTGAAAAGCAAAGTCTTGTGGTGATGATCAAAGCACGGCCTTTGTGGCGTAGCTTTGTGTAACGTTTACTTCGTGAGTTTCGCACCCGGTATGAACCAAAAACGGGAGAGGACATCAGGGAGGACTTGCGTTTCTTTCTAGCTAGAAGTGGCGTCAGTGGTTTTACACGCCCTGACGAGTTTGACTTATGTGGTTGTTGCGGTTGCGAGGCGCCTCGGTTATATCGGTTTCGGCCGAATGCATTCTGGTCGGCTGACGGACCAGACTTACACCCCATAGGGTGGAGAGACGTATTGTTCAAGCATAATAATCCACATCGGTGGACCGGCCCTGACGATCCAAGGCCCACCTGAGTCTGGGACCTGAGACATGGGCTAGATTGTCTCGAATCGGTTGAGGACTATCTTTTGCCTCGGTTCATAGACGGAAATCCAATTTCCAAATACGTGACTTTGCGGTTTTATTTGTAAACCTATATATGGTGACATAGTGGGATGGGGCGCTCATGCCGCCTATGATTGATACTTATGATTTGAAGTTGTGTTATACACTATGCACTTATAATAGTATCAAATGATTTGTTTTAAACGTATCAAGCATTCTTTGGCTGTTATAAGGGAAAACCCTATCCTCGACTGCGTTGCATTGTGTGATGGGACCTGGGTCTTATAACAGCTTCATTTTCTTTATTTAGCATTGCGCTGTTTGTTTTATGCACTGGTGTTCTTGGGAGGAAACCCGTTCCGTGTTATACGGCGTGGTCCCTTGATTTACCTAGCTTTAAAAATAAAGATTAAATGTTTTAGTTCTCACACCAGTCACATGACTGACCTGGAGTTTATTGTTTTAACCTAAACTCTGGGTGCCCCTATTTTGACACGGGCAGCTAGTAGTTTTGGTTTTGCAGATTTATATTCACAGGATCCTGGTTTACAGCTGGAACGATATCCGGAAAGCTTTGTATCCGTATATCTCTTCTAGTTGTGTATTGTATTATTTTCCGCTGCTATGTATTTAAAATGTAATTTAAATCTCTGATATTTCTGTGTAATATTTATTCATTTATACTCTGTATATTCTTGTAATCTGATGCATTGTTGTAATATACAATGAGATGTTCTTCTATATGCGTTCTGTTGTGGTTTGTTCTCGAACTATCCGACGCTTTCCTTTACGGGGAAGTTGCGGGTCTTTACACGTGGTATCAGAGCTTTGGTTTACAAAGCTCAGAGAACAAGGCACATTAGAACCATACGAAAGAATTCATCAGATATTGGATTAGTAATATCCAATGGAATGACTCGTTAGAAATAGGATCAGTAGTATCCTAGAACGAGTGTGAAGAGTATATTTTTGAAAATGAAAACAAAATTAGTTTTGAAAATTTAAATCAACTATTCGTATTTGATCATTTATTTTAATGAATTTGGACAATCCAGTATATATAGATTTTGCGTATACGTCTGATCCGCGGGTATTCAAAGTTTTAATATACTGGATAGATATAGAATTACACTCTAATCGCCCGAAGATGATTTTGATGATGGAGCTCTATCATTAGAATTTATGTTCGAGTGACGAAAGTGGGCTTTCTATATATTTCCTATTGACTGGTGTGAGAACCAAAATTAGATAGGACCTATTGTTGTAATTTGGCATCAAAAACATGATTTTTTGTGTATGTATCAAAATTATCAATTTGAAACTCTAATCCACTAACTGATTGATGTTTGTGTTGTTTGTTTAATTGTTTGATAATTTTTAACCATTTAGCCTAATTGAATCAAATATTGAATTGTATTGATAATTAGTCGCATTTGCTTGCATATACATATACTTACATTGAACAGGTCATAGCAAGGAGGCTAGAGCCAGAGAATAAAATTTGTTTGCCCGACAAATAGGTACATGTTTACTACATAATTTCCTGTTTTGTTTGGGTGATGATGATTTTGTGAGCCTATTGGCTAGCCGCTTGGCTTTTTCTTTTTCTTTTTGAGATCTGAAGGACCGGGGAAGCTATTTGAAATTCCCCGATGCTCCCGGTGCAGGGGAGGTTATGGCGAAATTTTTCAAAAATTTAAGGTGTTAGCCAAATTTTTGAAATTTTGAAAATTCTCAGAAACTAAAGAGTTGGAGAATGGAAGCCAGATCGAGCGTAGAGTTGATTAATCAAACCACTTTCGACTTTGTTCCTTTTCGGGGACGAAAAGTTTTAAGTGGGGGAGATTGTAACAACCCGAAAATCTGGGCCAGTTTAAAATTTTTATTTTGGCAATTTTAGCGAATTTTGAATATTTAAAATAGATTATTTTAAATAGTATCGACGAGAAAATTTATTTTTAAAATAGAATTCGACGTATATATTATATACGCCGTCGTTAGAATATAAATATTTATATATAATTATAAATAGAATTGAAAATGGCGCGGTAGTTCGATAATTCGATTTCAAACTTCAATTGAATGTACCGGGTGCAAAACAATCCGGATTTTAGTGAAACCAAAAATAATGGGATCTAATAGTGAATATCTTTCCAACGAATCCGGAAAATCAAGATTTCGTCTTAGAAATGATAAGATATGTCCAGTTTAAAATTAGAAATAGTCGCCGTGGAATTTATATATATTTTCATATATATAAGGCCCTTAAAAATGGACATTTTGCAAACGACCTCGGATTTCGACGAAACCAGTTTTGTTGGGTCCGTGATGTCAAGTTATTGCTAGGTTTCAAATTTCATAATTTTTCGAATCAATATGTGAGCGTGGCAAAGGAAAACGCGTTTGACCAGTTTCAGTTGATTTTAATCGACTGGAAGATGGCCATTTTTCCAACGGTCTCAGAATTCGACGAAACTAGTTTGGTTAGGACCGTATCGTCAATACGAAGCTAGAAAATATTTTTCAGGAATTTTTCTAGTTAGTATGTGACCCCGGTAATTTGAAATGTGCGTTTAAAATTCAATATAATGATTTAAATGTAGATTTAACGGAAACTGATTCAAACAATCGAATCAGCTTACGATACATATCCCATTGTGTTCGGAATGGGGGTAATTAGCTATGGACAACAGTCGGCGGGTTTCGTTTCGAGTCCGAACGAAAAAGTTGCTTTATGGATTTAATATTAAAATTAAATTAATAAATTAATAAATAACCCTCCCCTTTAACTACCTCCCTCTCCCCTACCGTTGACTTCAAAAATTCATAATTAAAGAAAAAAAAAAAAAACAAATCGAGCCCCGTTCAGCCTCCCCCACCGCCACTGCCGATCGACGGCGCTTCCCCCCCTCCTCCTCTCGCCGACCCTCTCTCCTTTCCCCCCCCCCTTTTCCTCCTCGCCCGCCTCGAGAACCCGCACCCCCTTCTGAAACCTCCAAGCCCTAAACCCCCAGAATCGAGGCGCCTCCGCCCAGTCCTCCACCGTCCAGCCAGAGCGCGACCCCCTCCTCCGTTTCCAGCTCCTCCCTTCGACGAAGACCACTGCCAAACCCCCCCTGTAAGTCTTTCTTTTTTTAATTTATTTATTTTATATTTGATTATATTTAAAAACTGAATTTGATTATATTTAAAAACTGAATTTGAATATATTTATAAGCTTATGAAACTGATTTTGTTTAAATGGTAAAAAACTGAATTTTTTTTTTTGAAAGTATTTTAAAACTGATTTTAAAAAAAAAAGTATTTTAAACTGATTTTATTTTAAAAAGAAAATGGTTTAAATTTTAAAAAGAAAAGGTTTAAACTTGAAAGGTAAAAGAGTTAAACTTTAAAAAGTAAGAGAAAAGATTTGATCTTTAGAAATAAAAATTCGATTTTTATCTATTGAACTCTGAAATAAAAATTCGATTTTTATATATTGAATAGCGAACTAAAAATTCGATTTTTATATATTGAATAGCGAACTAAAAATTCGATTTTTATATATTGAATAGCGAACTAAAAATTCGATTTTTATATATTGAATAGCGAAGTAAAAATTCGATTTTTATAATTCGATTTTTATATATTGAATAGCGAAGTAAAAATTCGATTTTTATATATTGAATAGCGAAGTAAAAATTCGATTTTTATATATTGAATAGCGAAGTAAAAATTCGATTTTTATATATTGAATAGCGAACTAAAAATTCGATTTTTATATATTGAATAGCGAAGTAAAAATTCGATTTTTATATATTGAATAGCGAAGTAAAAATTCGATTTTTATATATTGAATAGCGAACTAAAAATTCGATTTTTATATATTGAATAGCGAAGTAAAAATGTGATTTTTACATATGTAGAGGATACAGGCAAAGAAAGTGAAAGGAGGCGAAACGACGAAGACTTCTGCAAATGAAGAGCCGTGGAGCTAGGATAGCTATCTGTGAGAACTTCTCACTCAAATTCTATTTTTCTAGTTGTATATATATATATGCTAGGATGCAGACGGTGCTTATTAGAAGCACCCGACACCCGTCCACATACCATGGACTTGTTTGTTTGGTTGTGTAGTTGGTTAGATTATTTGTTTGAATTGAATTGTTTGGTGAGATGAAATTGATTAAAATTGATATGTGAATGGCGTGGGCCTTCACTAGACCGGGGACAAGGCTAGGCCTCGTCCCGTTTCTAGTATCGTGCCGTTATGCCGCCGAAATTTTCTAAAATAAGTTAGGAAAATAAAAATATCATTTTATTTAAAGAATGAACTGAATAGAAATTCATATGTTGGAATAAATTGTTGAGTCGTTAAAAATATAATTTTTAACGTGAATGTGAATAGATAAATATTCATTTACAAACCAGACGGTTTGTTTATGTACACTTATTTGAAGGACATTGATTGGGTCGATAAATTTTACACATCGCCCAACTGCACAAATAAAATATTTGTTTGATTGTTTGAAACCCTACACGGGTGTTAGGATGAAATATGCAGTTCACTCATCCTGATTGATTAAATATGTCGATCGATTGATTGACAGGCTGTCATAAGCATTAGATATCTATATTTGATGCTTATACAGTGTAGTGCACTTTGGTTGATGGTTGATTATTTTTCAATACTATGATATACATGTGTTGTATGAAAATCCATATAATTAACTTTATATGGTAATTGATTGGGCCTCATTCCAGTTTAGAAAATAAAGAATATTTTAAAATAAACGTTCATGTGTTGACAGTACTCATTCATTGAGATTGGTCATGTGTTGAACGAAATATTTTAGTAATAAAATTTACATCTTTATAAATTTAAAATAAACGTTCATGTGTTGACAGTACTCATTCATTGAGATTGGTCATGTGTTGAACGAAATATTTTAGTAATAAAATTTACATCTTTATAAATTTAAAATAAACGTTCATGTGTTGACAGTACTCATTCATTGAGATTGGTCATGTGTTGAACGAAATATTTTGATAATAACAACTATTTTGAAAAAGAAATATTTGAAATAGAATATTTGAAAATAGAAATTTATGAAGTCGTGTTGATTAGATTGACGCCATTTTGACGTAAACGATATTTATGTCGATTTTAAAACGATTTCGAAATGAATTGAATTGAAAACGATTTCGAAATGAATTGAATATATAACGATTTCGAAATGAATTGAATTGAAAACGATTTCGAAATGAATTGAATTGAAAACGATTTCGAAATGAATTGAATTGAAAACGAATTTGAATTGAATTGAAAATGATTTCGAAATGAATTGAATTGAAAACGAATTCAAATTGAATTGAAAACGAATTCAAATTGAATTGAAATTTGAATTGAATAGAAATGAATTTTAAAACGAATTTATAAAGAAGAATTCAATTTTGATTTGAATTGAAATGGTAGTTGAAAATGTTTTTGAAACGAATTCAAAACTATTTATATAATTTGTTTTAAATAGGAATCGACGAAATATATATTATATATATAATATATATAATATAATGGCCTGAATAGAACGCGCCGCGCCGCGGCAGTTCGCGAATTTCGACCATTTATTTCAAACGGACATTACGGGAGATCCGACCGTCGGATTCTCCTAAAACCGGAACCGTTGGGTTCGTATCGAAAAGAGCTTTCTAAAGAATATTAGAAATTAGAAATCTAACGGTTGGATTTGGAGATACGTCCAAATCAAATTCGAAAAAGGTCGCTGTAAGTGCAGTTCGATGGCCATTGATGGAAATCGACTGTACAGGCCTTGATAAAATTATTAAAAATAGTAATAATTTGTGTAAAATCATAAGAAATGATTTGTGAAGATTTGGGATGAAAAACTCCATATTTGAAAAGATAAAAATAGATTTTTATCGAAATGAACTAGTTTTGAACTAGAATTATAATTCTATTTATTTTTAAATAAATAAATTGAATTTGAAAAGGGTTTTAAAAATAACCAAAATTTCCAATGATTGCATTGGAATGGATTTGAATCGAAATTGTCTTCGGAATATTTCGATGTTGGAATTCGTGATTATACAGATGTTGTTATGGAAATTTGAAAGATATATATATATATATCGTTATTTCCAATACGACATTTGTTAGTCGTAGAATTTGATATTGAATATAAGCCGATATATTTTCTATTCAGAGCCTTGTATTGAATATCAAATGTGATTTGGGTTTGTCGTGAATGGTGTCTTCACTAACACTGTTCTTGAACCCAGTTGAGAAAAGATTAAATCTTTTTATTTAGATTTAATGAAGAGTACCAATTAAATAACATTTAATTGGTATTGAATTGATATTGATTCTTGGGTTTATCGTGAACAGTGTTTTAAATAACACTCGTTCTTTAACCCGATAATTAATCGAATGTGATCTTGGGTTTATCGTGAACCGTGTTTTTAAATGACACTGATTCTTTAACCCAGTTAGCGATTAAAACTAAGTGGAGTTTTAATGAATCTTTAATTAGATTGAAAAGATCGAAAATGGAGTATCACCAGTTTTGCTCCAGGCGATAGTTAAATCTTTAATTAGATTTGAACGTGAAATGGTAATTGAATTTACCGATAACACTGTGGTGTTAGATATGAAGTATTACCAGTTTTACTTCATGGGATGAATAGGTTGGGATTGGGAAATTAAAACAAATGATTACTTCGGTAAGGTTCGCTAATCCCGACTAGTTTGAATTGATATTCAAAAATGGATTAAAGAATAAATTTGAGGAATTTATCTTTGATAAAATTAATGGGAATCTTTCCCTATGAATGTGAAATTTAGAAACTAACTGTCGGTTAGCCAAGCAGAATGGTTTTCTGGATATTGATCTGATGTTGGTTTCGGCCTTCGGGGTTAATATTTGGGAAATTATTCTCTTGATTAATTTACGGTTAGTGACTAATGAATTGGAATGAGGCGTATGTTGTGTTTGTGTAACACTTATTTAAAATATACGCGAGTTATTCGGAAAGACCGGGTTTATCCCATTCTGAATAACTGATACGACGATAAGTCGAAGACGATGGTCGAAGACCGGAAGTCTTCACGTCGTTTGGGTGATAACTGATGATCTTGATTGGGCTGTACACCCAAGAAGATGGAAACAGTTGGTGATCGTCCAGACGTACTTGGAGATCGATGGATATGCGGGGTACTAGGTGCTCCTGGTTTCGTTCAGACCCAGAACGGACTTGTAAATGGACTGTGTGTCTGACATTGGATTTCATTCTGTGTGACTGATATCGGTTGCATAGAGTGGTTTGCCTGTGTGGCATGCTAAGATTCAAATGATCAAGGCTTCTGTTGAAAAGCAAAGTCTTGTGGTGATGATCAAAGCACGGCCTTTGTGGCGTAGCTTTGTGTAACGTTTACTTCGTGAGTTTCGCACCCGGTATGAACCAAAAACGGGAGAGGACATCAGGGAGGACTTGCGTTTCTTTCTAGCTAGAAGTGGCGTCAGTGGTTTTACACGCCCTGACGAGTTTGACTTATGTGGTTGTTGCGGTTGCGAGGCGCCTCGGTTATATCGGTTTCGGCCGAATGCATTCTGGTCGGCTGACGGACCAGACTTACACCCCATAGGGTGGAGAGACGTATTGTTCAGGCATAATAATCCACATCGGTGGACTGGCCCTGACGATCCAAGGCCCACCTGAGTCTGGGACCTGAGACATGGGCTAGATTGTCTCGAATCGGTTGAGGACTATCTTTTGCCTCGGTTCATAGACGAAAATCCAATTTCCAAATACGTGACTTTGCGGTTTTATTTGTAAACCTATATATGGTGACATAGTGGGATGGGGCGCTCATGCCGCCTATGATTGATACTTATGATTTGAAGTTGTGTTATACACTATGCACTTATAATAGTATCAAATGATTTGTTTTAAACGTATCAAGCATTCTTTGGCTGTTATAAGGGAAAACCCTATCCTCGACTGCGTTGCATTGTGTGATGGGACCTGGGTCTTATAACAGCTTCATTTTCTTTATTTAGCATTGCGCTGTTTGTTTTATGCACTGGTGTTCTTGGGAGGAAACCCGTTCCGTGTTATACGGCGTGGTCCCTTGATTTACCTAGCTTTAAAAATAAAGATTAACTGTTTTAGTTCTCACACCAGTCACATGACTGACCTGGAGTTTATTGTTTTAACCTAAACTCTGGGTGCCCCTATTTTGACACGGGCAGCTAGTAGTTTTGGTTTTGCAGATTTATATTCACAGGATCCTGGTTTACAGCTGGAACGATATCCGGAAAGCTTTGTATCCGTATATCTCTTCTAGTTGTGTATTGTATTATTTTCCGCTGCTATGTATTTAAAATGTAATTTAAATCTCTGATATTTCTGTGTAATATTTATTCATTTATACTCTGTATATTCTTGTAATCTGATGCATTGTTGTAATATACAATGAGATGTTCTTCTATATGCGTTCTGTTGTGGTTTGTTCTCGAACTATCCGACGCTTTCCTTTACGGGGAAGTTGCGGGTCTTTACAATTTTATTGTTAAAATATTTCGTTCAACACATGACTAATCTCAACGGATGAGTACAGTCAACACATGAACCTTTATTTTATAAAGATAAAGATATAAATTTTATTGTTAAAATATTTCGTTCAACACATGACTAATCTCAACGGATGAGTGCAGTCAATACATGAACCATTATTTTATAATATTCTTCATTTTCTAAATTGGAATGAGGCCCAAACAATCACCATATAATGTTAATTATATGGATTTTCATACAACACATGTATATAATAGCATTGAAAAATAATCAACCATCAACCAAAGTGCACTACACTGTATAAGCATCAAATATAGATATCTAACGCTTATACAGCCTGTCAATCAATCGATCGACATATTTAATCAATCAGGATGAGTGGACTTCATATTTCATCCCAACACCCTTGTGGGGTTTCAAACAATCAAACGCATATTTTATTCGTGCAGTTGGGCGATGTGTAAAATTTATCGACCCAATCAATGTCTTTCAAATAGGTGTACATAAACAGACCGTCGGGTTTGTAAATGAATATTTTATTTTATTCACTTTCAATATATTCATATTCACGTTAAAAATTATATTTTTAATGATAAAACATTTTATTTTAACATATGAAATCCTATTCAGTTCATTCTTTAAATAAAATGATACTTATATTTTACTAACTTATTTTAGAAAATTTCGGCGGCATAACGGCACGATACTAGAAACGGGACGAGGCCTAGCCTTATCCCCGGTCTTGTGAAGGCCCACGCCATTCACACATCAATCTAATCCATTCATTTCACCAAACAATTCAATCAAATAATCTAACTAATTTGCAATCAAACAAACAAGTCCATGGTCTGTGGACGATTGTGTCGGGTGCTACTAAACACCGTCTGCATCCTAGTATATATATAACTAGAAAAAGAAATTGAAAGGTGAGAAATTCTCACAAATAGCTATCCAATCATCTTGACTCTTCGTTGATAGAAATCTTCATCGTTATCGCATCTTCGTCATCTTCGCTGCTGTAGCCACTACATATATAAAAATCACACATTTTTATATTTTGATGTCTTTAAAATAAAAATCACATTTTTATTTATTCACTCTCAATTTAAAAATCATATTTTTATAATCGCTTCCTACATTTAAAAATCGAATTTTTCTTCGCTATTCAATATATAAAAATCGAATTTTTACTTTTCTATTCAATAAATAAAAATCGAATTTTTCCTATGCTATTCAATATATAAAAATCGAATTTTTCTATTATAAAGATTTCGCCTTTTTAAATATATCATATAAAAATCACATTTTTATTTTTCTAAACATATAAAGATGCTATCTTTAATATTCCTATCATGTAAAAATTATATTTTTAATTCTCTACCTAAACAAAATCATATTTTTATCATCTATATAGTAAAGACTATATTTTTATTACTTTAAAAATATAAAAATCATATTTTTATCATCTATACTATGTAAAAATTATATTTCTACTACTTCTATATAGTAAAGATCATATTTTTAATACTTTAAAAATATAAGAATTATATATTTAGCCTTGCTATAATATAAAAATATCGCCTTTTCAAATATTAAAAAATCCTAGCTTTCCTTTATTTTAAAAACTGAATTTTTTCTAACTAAAAATCTAAACTTTGAATTTATAAAAATCTACATTTATATTTTCCTAACCAAATAAGAAGAAAATAAAATAAATAAAGAAAACTTACAGTCTATTTGCCGGAAAAAAAGGGGGGGAAGGGTTTTCGCTGCGTCGGAGTCGGGGTCAGGGTTTTTTTTTTTTTGGGTGCGGTGGGCTCCCTGATCGAGGTGGAAGGGGTAAGGGGAAGGCGGCGCAGGGGGGGTGTGCGGCGGTGGAGGAAGGGAGGGGGCTCTCGCTGCTGCGGCGCGACTCATCGGGGGGGGGGGGGGGGGCTCTCGCGCTTCGAGGTGACGGAGGAGGAGAAGAAGGGGAGGGCGGCGAGCTTGGATGGAGGTGGACGCCTCCGGTGGCGGCGACGAGGGAGGAGGCCGCTCCGTCCTCTTCTCTTTTCTTTTTTTTTTTGATTTTTGATTTAAATCGTGGGGGGGGGGGGGGGCTGGTTAAGGAGAAGGGGAGAAAGATATATATATATATATTTATTAATTATTTTATTTTCAAAAAGTTGACTTTTACATACGACCCCTGAACGAGGTCCACCGCTTGTCGTCCATAGCGTTTTGCCCCCGTTCCGAACACAATGGGATATGTATCGCAAGCTGATTTGACCATTTCGATTAGTTTCCGTTGAATTTACATTTAAATTACTATATTGAATTTTAAACGTACATTTCAAATTACCGGGGTCACATACTAACTAGAAAAATTCTAGAAAAATATTTTCTAGCTTCGTATTGACGATACGGTCCTAACAAAACTAGTTTCGTCGAATTCTGAGACCGCTTAAAAAATGGTCATTTTCCAGTCGATTAAAATCAACTGAAACTGGTCAAATGCGTTTTCCTTTGCCACGCTCACATATTGATTCGAAAAATTATGAAATTTGGAATCTAGCAATAACTTGACATCGTGGATCCAAAAAAAGTGGTTTCGTCGAAATCCGAGGTCGTTTGCAAAACTTCCATTTTTAAGGGCCTGAATTCCATAGCGACTATTCAGAATTTTCAACTGGACATATCTTTTGATTCCCGCTATGAAATCTTGATTTTTCGGATTCGTTGGAAAGATATCATCAATTAGGTCCTAATGTTTTTGGTTTCACTAAAATCCGGATTGTTTTGCACCCGGTACATTCAATTGAAGTTTGAAATCGAATTATCGAACTACCGCGCCATTTTCAATTCCTTTTATAATTATATATAAATATTCATATTCTAACGTCGACGTATATAATATATGCGTTCGAATTATATTCAAAATAAATTTCTCGTCGATTTTATTTAAAATAATCTATTTTAAATATTCAAAATTCGCTGAAATTGCCAAAATAAAAATTTTAAACTGGCTCAGATTTTTCGGGTTATTACAACACTAGTTTTCATTTTATTACAAATCATAACTTTTAATCGTTCACATCTAAATAATAACAGGACTTACAAAGAAAAAAAGTCTTGTTTTTCTGAGATTTGTTTTCTGAATTTGAAAAGCAATCCCTTAAAGAAGTCTGTCAATTCTCTAAGTTAGTTTTTGATTCGAAGCTTTTGACTCGCTTTCTAATTGAAGAAGAACTGGTGGCTAGGCTAGAACAGTCATGGACAACATGGTGGCTCCTTGGAATGAGTTTGTGTGATTTAGGGTTTGAGGATTAGGGTTGCTTTTATAGAAGTTTAATCTTATGTGAGCCGTTAGATCGCTCTAGGACCAATCACAACCGTCCAGACTAGATAGAGTTATCCAGAATTGCCACCTAAGCCCTAGTTACTTAGCAATAGGTCAGAAAGGACTCAGCAATGAGTCAGAATCGTCTTAGATGCGGATCTGGGCCGGGGGGGGGGGGGGGAGGTAGGTCGACCCCTAGGTCGACCTGATTTCTGGGCGGGAAATTTCCCGCCCAGCTTGCTTCGGGGTTTGAACTTGAATTTTGGATTTTAATTTGAACTATTTTAATTTATTTAAATTCTTAAATTTTCTGAAGGTCGTTACTCCTTCATACGGAGTCCGATTTACGCAAACTCGGACTATACCTCAAGCAGAATTCCGAGATGAACGCAATGGCGTAACCTATTTCCCTTAATTCCTCTTGTAAAAATTAAGTATTCTTTAATTTGTTAGTTTGACGTTCATAGAAAATACGGGGTGTTGAAGTTGTGCATTATTACAGACTGGAATATCTGAATATACATTGTTTTCCTTAGTATAAACTGTGCATAAGTAATATGCAAGTTTTAAGTTGTGTAAATTTTAAATTTTATACAATGTCAATATAAATTAAATTTAAACAACTAAATATAATGAAAATAGATTTATATCGTCATATTTATTAAAACAAACAGCTTTAATTGCCATTAGTATAGAATTTTAAACTAAGATTAAAAATTCTGATTTTAAATGATATTCCATGAATATAAAAAAAAATCCTTTTTATATTTATAAATAAATCGTTATAATTTAAAAACAATTCCATAACGACTATTTGAAAATTTGAATTGGGCATAACTAACAGTCTATAACACGAAATCAAAAATTTTCTGTTTTATTAGAAAGATATTATCAAACTGGTTCAAACGTTTCTTGTTTCACAGAAATTCGACTTATATCTAATCCTGTATATTCAAATTAAATTCAAATCGAAAATTACGAACCACCGCGTCGCTTTGAGCTCGTTTTAATTATATTATAAATTTTATATATTCGAACGGATTTTATAAAATAAATTCAATATAAAATCCATTATATCCCCAATATAATATATAAAACAAATTTAAAGATTCCAATTTATATGGCAGGAAAATCTGGGACATTACATTCTTCCCCCTTAAAAGAATTTCGTACCTGAAATTACAAGTAAGAAGAATGCTCCAAACCCAATTATTTTAAACTAATTATTTTTAAGTTATCAAAAAATAGATTTAGACACTAAAAGATTTTCGAAAATTTCCCCAGCAACTCCTCTGCACGGATCGATCAAAATAACTACAACTGCCACGATGGCCTCAACTTCTTCAAAATAAAAACAAAAGCCAAATTGCTTACCCAGCTCAGCATATAAAATCAATCACTCCAATCAATATATTTAGTTTACCTATTTGTGGAGAAAATTAATTCCAATTCCGCAGCAAAACAACTAACCACTCTTCATCTGTATTTCCAGTCTGTATGACCCAATCACCACCGCAGCCTTTTGAAATCTGTACTAAACTCGACTAACAATGCAAATGACAATCCCAGGTTAAAATAATTTAATTCATTCCAAAACCAAATTTATTTCCACATTTTTATATTGGATTTTAGTTTTGATCCATTTAATTCCTTATCGATTAAACCAACATAGATTCAATAAATCAAACAGTTCACAATCAAACCAATCTTATATTATATTTACTGGTCTGCATCCATTTTGGTTTAACATACATTAATATCAATTGATTGATTTACATTATTATCCATTCAATTTTCACATCTCAAAATTTTCATTTGATTACATTCCTTGAATTAATTCTACTTAACCAGGTCAAGTTTCAATTCAAATTCAATTTGATTCAAATCAAAAAAAGAAATATCTCAATAATTTAATAAAAATATTTCCTTTCTATACAAAAATATATTTCAGGCAAAATTATTTCATTTACCCTTTTTACAATACAATATTGTGTTCCTTACCAGTTCAAAGCTTCTCAACACTTGAATCGACCAACCAACACAATACAAAGCATTTGTATATAAAATCTACAAATATGCTCTTATATATATATATATATACACACACACATACATACAAACTCAATCTAGGGTGTTACTAACCCCATTTATATCGAGCTATACCCCAGAGCCGAGGTTACTACTCAACCAATAGCTCTGATACCAAATGTGATAACTCAAATTTCCGGTACCTTTCAAGCTGACCAAATAACACCAGTCCAACATAAAATGTACTGGAAACCAAGATGCGAGTAGAAAGAATTTAGAGGATGTGATAAGAAAGTAAGAAATATTAGAATAGAATAAATAAGAAGAAGAAAACACAACACATAATCATAATGTCACATCGTAGCGGAATAAAATATAATATAGAAATAAACCTTTATTGAGAGCTTTAAATAAAACTTACAATCATTAGAGTACATTAACACATCTGAACAGTTGTAATAACCTGTCCTCGTATACAGTCACATAACGGAATCAATACTAATACGTCTGAACTCCTCCAGCACGTCTTCTGAACTTCGTAGTATCCAATAACCTGGACCTGTACAACCTGGTCTAACCCGAGCATTACAAATACATGGTCAGTCTGGTGAACCAGAGTGAGATAAGCACACTAAGTTCAAGGGGAATCATCCATCTTGATTTTAAAGTTCAAAATCTCTTTGAAAGAAAGGATAATAGTAAGACCAAATCCGCACATAAATACGGACAGTTTTGAGACAACCCCAAACCCCCGTTTCCCGAAGGCAAGGGTAATCTTCGGAATATAACCCATAAACAAATAACAGCTGAACAGAAATAAATAAATACACCAGATAATGTACAATAGAATACACTGAATAAACATAATCATCAGAGTTACACAGTATACAGGATCATACTGAGTACAAAAATACAGTTCAGCTTTACATAAAATGGCTACAGCGGAATCAAAACATATTGTGTACAACAGGAGCTGAACAACATAAAAGGAAAGAAGTGATAGAATCCAACTTCAGCTCTAGCTATCCAGAAAGAGCCTTCTAAAACCTGAATACAAGGCTGCCCGTGTAGAAATAGAGGCACCCAAGTTTACAAGTGAAACAAACTATGAGTCTGTCATGGGACTAGTATGAGAAATCTACTTAGCTTATTTTACAATAAGGCCAATCACAGGACCACGCCGCTAACGCGGAATGGGTTTACTCCATTGGATTGCCAGTGCATAAAACAAATAAATCATTTAAACATCGCAAAGCTTTTTATAAAAATGAAGCCATTATAAGACTCAGTTCCCATCACACAATGCAAAGCAAACCATAGGATAGAGTTTTACCTTATAATGGCCAAAATATGTTTGATACGAATAAAACAAAGCATTTGATATTATTACTAGTGTTTATATGTTTCATAAACAATTTCAATCATAAGTATCAATCATAGACGACATGGGTACCATATATCATGTCGCCATATATAGGTATACAATCGAAACCGCACGATGCCGTATTTGGAAATTGGATTTCCGCCATGAAACAAGGAGAGGGATCGTCCTTACCGCTTCGAGACAATCTAGCCTACCATGTCTCAGGGCCCAGACTCAGGTGGGCCCGTGGATCGTCAGGGCCTGTCCACACGAAGTGGATTAAAATGCCAGAACACTACGTTTCCCACCCCATGGGGCGTAAAATGGTCATATAGCGACCAAACCATCGGACCAGGAGCGACCGATATAACTGAGGCGCCTCGCTATCCATCATCCACATAAGTAAAATGCCTGGGCGTGTAAAACCCAAAACACCACTCCTAGCTAGAAAAAAATGCAGGTCCTCCCTGATGTCCTCTCCCGTTTCTGGTCCATACCGGGGTCTGAGGCTCGCGAATCAACGCTAAACACTAAGCTAGCTATTTAAAAGCCCTGCTTTGATCATCAACTACAAAGCACTGCTTTTCAACAAAAGCTTTGATCACAGCATCTCTGTATGCCACGTCGTCAATCTACAACGTCAGACACACATCAATTTACATGTCCGTTCTGGGTCTGAACGAAACCAGAGGTCCAATACAGGAGAGAGTCCCTCGCACATCCGAACGATCAACAAGTACGTCCGGACGACCACAACTGTAACCCCTTCAGAGCAGCAACTCACATCAAAGGCATCAGTAGCCATCCATTCGATGTGAAGATCTTCGGTCTTGCACCATCTTCATATCTTCGACTTCTAACTATCGACCAATTATTTGAAATGAGAATTAACTCGGACTTTTCAAATATTTCATTTATATTTAAGAATTTCAAATCAATTCATTTCAATGGTTAAATTATTTGACATCCATAATTCAATTTATTAATGTAATTTTCACGTCAAACACGTTCAACTATCAAATATCCTATAAACCGAGTAAATTCAATTTATTTCCATTCCATATCGTTTATATTATTTTATAACGATTTATCACTATTTTTATTTATTTAAATATAGCCAATTTATTCAAACGACGCTTCAGGCCATAACGCAGCCATGGCGCTATTTTCCTTCAAATTTGATTTACACATATATGAAAATCTAACCGTTGGATCATTACAAATTTTATATCATTGGAAAGATCTTTTCAAAGCAGACCCAATGGTTCCAGTTTTGGGAAAATCCGATGGTCGGATCTCCCAGTACCATCGTTTAAATTTACGATTTAAAAATACGAACTACAGTGTCGTTATTCGATTTATTTTAATTATATATGTATATAAATATAATCCATTCAGGCACTATTTTCATTTAGATTTGAATTAAACATTCCAGATAACCCAACCGTTGGATCTTTGCAAAGTTGGTATCGTTGGAAAGATATTTCCAAAGCAAACCCAATGGTTTTGGTTTCTGGAAAATCCGATGGTCGGATCTCTCTGTACAATCATTTGAAATCACGGTTTCAAAATACGAACTACAGCTTCGTTATTCGATTTATTTTAATTATACATATATATATATATATATATAATCCATTTTGGCGCTGTTTTCCTTCAGATTTGAATTAAACATTCCAGATTATCCAACCGTTGGATCTTTGCGAAGTTGGTATCGTTGGAAAGATATTTCCAAAGCGAACCCAACAATTTCAGTTTCGAGAAAATCCGATGGTCGGATCTCCCAGTACAATCATTTGAAATCACGGTTTCAAAATATGATCTGCAGCTTCGTCATTCCATTTATTTTAATTATATATATATAAAAATATAATCTGTTCTTTGATTTCCAAACTATATTCATTTCATATATTTGATAAAATAACATTTTTAGCCAACAAATATTCATTTCAACATATCACTATGTTTAACACTTCCCATATATAGTAAAATTGTAATTTTTATCGTCAAAACAATTTATTTCCAACATGATTATTTTTAACACTTCGTATATAATATAAAAATGGTATTTTTATTGTTGAAACAATTTATTTCTAAAATGAAGATTCTTAGTGATTCATATATATTATAAAAATGCGATTGTGATTGTCAAAACAATTTATTTCAAACACGATTATTTTATATACTTTGTACATACAATAAAAATCTTATTTGTAACGTTCAAACAATCTATTTCATACATTCAATAAAAATGTTATTTTTATCATTCATGCCATTCTACTTTATACATTCGATAAAAATGCCATTTTTATCGTTCAAACCATTTTATTTCAAAAACGATTATTTTCCCAACACATGAATATAAATCAAACACAGGAATATTTCAGAAAATTTCGACAGCATAACGGCAGGGTAGTTTAAACCGGCACCATCCCGAGTATGGCTCCTTGCTCTACCTTAAAGCCTTGCAACTTTTGACAATGGGGATTTCAATAACTAGTTCGTACGCAGACGAATTTTCCTATATACTAATCCTATGGGGATTTTAACCACAATCAATCATTTCAACCATTCGTATTTATCAACCAAATTTCACATCAACCAAATCCAAACAATCACAACCAATATATATCATCCATGGTCTTTGGACGAGGGAGTATATATATAGATATAGATATATGTATATAAATATATTACGATTCCATTTCAATATTATTTCAATTCTATTCATCGCATATATGATTTCTACAATGCATATATAACTTATACATCGCACATACAACTTATACAACGCTTATACATGAGGTGTACAACGCTTATATAACTCATACATCGACCGTATAATTTATACATCGTCATTCCATATCGTTTATAATTCAGAAATCTAACATTGGGTTCCACTCCTCCAAAAATTGTAGAAGGCTTAGAAAAATATACGGTCTCTTCTAAAATGTAGAAGACATCCACACGAGTCCAATATCTCTTGTTTCACTGGATTTCAACAACATAGCAAAAGGATATGATTTTTATTGTAAACTCATAAATCGTAGTGCTTTAAAGTTCTATAAACAGTTAATTTATTTTCAGCCGTTACCTTTCAGAAGAGGTTCGAAATTTGGTTTGCATTTATCTTCCAATCCGCTGCGCTATAGGAGGATCGTCCAATGCCACGTCGAAGAGGGAGGAGAGGCGCCTCCGCGCGTGGTGGTGTCCACTTTTGTGCACCAGGATAGCGGCGGTGGCGGTTTGAAGTTCGGGACTTCCCGAGCTTGATTCGAATGCTAGAGGCCATGAAAAATTCCAATCTTTATATAGATGTGAAGATCATGAGGAGCACTACAAAATTCTCCAAAGGGCCATGGGTTTTATTGAGTGGATTTGAAGAAAAGTAGGAGAGAAGGAGGGGAGCACTTATGTCATTCGCGATTTAGAAATTACGGGGAGAGAGAAAGTGATCGAGAAATGTGATTGGTCGGTGGATTTTATATTTTATTTTTAATATATTCAACTCCGAAAATACCCTTCAATCCATACGAGCGCCAATTCAAACCCAACGACTGTCGCCTCTAGCTAAATACCCCCATTCCGATCACAATAGAATATGTTTCGTAAGCCCATTCGACTGTTTCAGTCAGTTTTTCTTCAAATCAAAATATAAAACATTCAATATTTGATTTGAACATACATTTTAATTTGCCTAGGCCACATACTGATCCCAAAAATTCCAGAAAAATAAATCTAGCTATGTTTTGATGATATGGTCCCAACAAAACTAGTTTTGTCGAATTTGGAGACCGTTTGAAAAATGGCCATTTTCTGGCCGATCCAAATTGACTGAAATCAACCAAACACATTTTCCTTTTCCATGCTCACATATTAACTCCAAAAATTATGGAATTTGAAACCTAGCAATAATTTGATATATCAGATCCAACAAAAGTGGTTTCATCAAAAAAAAAGGTCGTTTGCAAAATGTCTATTTTCAAGGGCTATATATACTCCATAGCGACCTTTCTAAAAATTCATTTGGCCATAACTTTTGATTGCTATGAAATCTTGATTTTTCAGATTCGTTAGAAAGATATTCATAAACAAATTTACATATTTTTGGTTTCACTAAAATCCGTTTAATTTTTCACCCGGTATAGTCAGTCAAAGTTAGAATTCAAAATTTCAAACTGCCCCACCATTTCAGGCCTTGTTTTATAATTAAAATAAATATATTTATTTTCCAACATCGATTCAAATATACTTTTGGTCGTTATTATTTAAAATAAATTATTTTAAATATTCAAAATCCACTAAAATAGCCAAATTGAAAATTTTAAATTAGTTCAGATTTTCCGGGTTGTTATAATCTCCCTCTCTTAAAATCTTTTCGTCCCCGAAAAGGAACGAAGCCGAAAGTTGTTTAATTAACTAACTCCACTTTCATTTTGGCTTTCATTCTTCGACTTTTCAGTTTCTAAGAATTTTCTAATTCTTCAAAAATTTGGCTAATACCTTAAATTTTCGAAAAATTTCGCCATAACCACCTTTGTACGGGGAGGGGTTTGGAAATTTATTGGGCCGTATTAGGTACCCAATAAATCCTAATAAGCATGCACATATTTATGGTGATATGTTCCGGTGTCCACAGGGAAGTGTGTATAGATCATAACTCAAGAGAAAAAATTCTCATCACCCTATAAATGGTTTTTGTGCCTTAATGACCAGAGGGACGTGTTTATTGTCATCTCCAGACCCGTGTCGTTTTTTTATTAATCTAGCAATTTACCGTTATATTTTGTATTGTCCATATCAATCATTAGTTCAACCTGTAATATATAGTCATCGCCATACAAGCCTCTTGCTCGTATGGTAAGCCTTCAACCTTGTCACACAAGCTCCAAATGCTTACGTGGTATATGATGAAGTACGCTATCTTCAAGAAGTTTGCCATGTAGTCTAGTTCAAAATTAATTATTACTATCCTATAGCGACATTTATTATTACACACAGAACAACCAGCACTCCGCATCCAATGGCATTCACAGGAGTTGATATAATAATAAAATTGCGCATCCAACTCATTAAGGTTTACCTTTTTTTCGGGCACGTAAATAAATTCTTTACTCAACAACTAATCCATTTACCTATTCAAACATATATAACGTACATGCATATATTTCTATCTATTTTCAATCAGTTCAATATTGATTCATTCGAATAAATTTACCATCATTCTCTTATTGATTAAATTAATTATTTCTAATATTTTGATTAATCAAATTCATAATCACACAACATAAACAACAATCAAATTATTTTTAACCTTTTCAAAAATATACTAATTAATTCATATACTCTTTTAAAATTATTCATACTATATAATTAAAATTTCATATCCATGAAAAGGAAACAACAGCTAAGTAGAAAATAATACGGAAATGCAAAATATGGTAAATGTACCTTGCACCGAAGTTAATCAGAGATATCCACCCTGCAATCGGGATAGGCTTGCTTAATGCTTTCCTTAGTTTCCCAAGTACAGTCTCGTGGATCTCCACTCCATTGAGCTTTGACAAAGTGAACCTTCTTATTCCTCGGCTCTTTTGTTTCTTTGCCGATGATCTTTATCGACTCTCTTCTCACAGCCAATTCTGGAATAATATCCAAATCCCATTGCGCTGCTTCTTCCACGACTAAATCTGGATCATGTACATGCTTTCAAAGTTGAGATACGTGAAACACGTCATGTACTCTAGGCAACCCGTCTGGTAATTGAACCCTATAAGCCAGAGTTCCAATCTGTTCTAGAATAGGAAATGGACCAATAAATTTGGGCGTCAATTTCCCTGTTTTACCGAACCGGGCTACTCCTCTCATTGGAGATACCTTCAAATACACATAGTTGCAATCTCTTCTGTCGGCTTTGAGGCATTAATAATCGTTTCTTAACGAAGTCGACTTTGTCTGCAGCTTCGCGAATCATATCGGGCCCCAGTACAAGTCTATTGCCAGGTTCTACCTAACAAGCGGGAGATCTGCACGGTCTATCATACAATGCTTCGAATGGTGACATTTTCAGGCTCGCTTGGTAGTTGTTGTTGTATGAGAACTTGGCCGAATACAAATGGTCTTCCCATGATCAACCAAAATCAATAACAAAAGCCTGCAATAAATCTACTAGAATACGATTCACCCTCTCAGTTTGACCATCTGTTTGAGGATGATAAGCGGTGCTCAAGTTCAGTTTGGTTCCCAATTCTGCTTGGAATGATTCCCAGAATTTACTTGCGAAAATTGGGTCATGATCGCTAACGATGCTCATGGGAACTCCATGAAGTTTAACAATTTCTTTAAAATAAATCTGCGCCAGACTCTGAGCAGTTCTATTCGATCTTACAGGTATGAAATGGGCGGTCTTCGTGAAACGATCTACGATCACCCAAATATTATCATTTCCTTTCCTGGTTCTGGGCAAACCATCTATAAAATCCATAGAAATTTGTTCCCACTTCCAACCTGGGATTTCCAACGGTTGCAACAATCCGGCAAGTTTCTGTTGATCGCTTTTGACTTATTGACAAGTAGAACATCGGCTCACGTATAAATAAATATCTCATTCCATAGATCTCCACCAGAAAGTGCGTTTAATATCATTATACATTTTTCTCACTCCTAGATGGATACTAAGTTTGGCTTTGTGACATTCATCCAATACTTTTCTCCGGAGTTCAGGAATGTTTGGAACACAAATCTGGCCTTTCAACCTCAGAATCCCATCGTTATCAATCTGAAAACTCGAGGGCTCGCCTTACTGAATTCTCTCTCTGATCTTCTGAATGAGGTGATCATCCTTCTGAAGAGTAGATATGTTATCAACCAATGAAGGCGTGATGATAAGACTGGCGATGATTACATTCTTTCTGCTGAGCGCATCAGCGACAACATTGGCTTTCCCCGAAGTATATAAAATATCAAGATCATATGCCACGAGAAATTCTAACCAATGCTACCGCCTCTTATTCAGATCTTTCTGGGTGAATAAGTACTTCAATGATTGATGATCAATATATAATTCGAACTTCTCACCCAAAAGATAATGTCTCCAGATTTTCACAGCAAACACGATGCCTAACAATTCAAGATCATGAGTTGCATAATTCTTCTCATGTGGTTTCAATTGACGGCTAGCATAAGCGACTATTTGGCCTCTTTGCATTAATACTGCACCAAGAACTTCTTTAGAACATCTATCCAGACTTTCAAGTCTTGATTGCCATCAATAATTGTTAAGACTGGAGCAGTTGTCAGCCTTAACTTCAGCTTTTCGAAAGCCGCCTCACATTCTGGAGCCCAATTGAACCTTGAATGTTTCTTAGTAAGCTTCGTTAAGGAACTAGATATCTTTGAAAAATCTTCAACGAACTTCCGATAATAACTAGCCAATCCAAAAAACTTCGGACTTCTGTGGGAGTAGTCAGCTGTTTCCAATTCTGAATAGTAGCGATTTTACTGGGATCCACGGAAATTCCTTCTTTGGATACAACATGGCCAAGAAACTTGACTTCTTCTTGCCAGAATATACATTTGGAAAATTTGGCTTTTAGAACATTCTTCCTTAGAATTTCTAACACTTGTTCTAAATGTTTTCCGTTCTCGCTTTATGACTTAGAGAAGATTAAAATGTCATCAATGAAAACCAGAACAAATTTATTCAATACTTCTCTGAATACCCGGTTCATTAGATTGACAAAATAAGCTGGAGCGTTACATAAGCCGAACGGCATTGCTAACCACTCGTAGAATAAATCTAGACCTTTGAATGCTGTCAAAGGAACACATTCTTTGGCAATACGAAGTTGATGGAAACCTGTGGCTAGGTCCATTCGTGAAAATACTTGCGCGTCATTCAATCGATCCAACAAATCATCAATCAGCGGCAATGGATATTTGTTCTTTAATGTCTGCTTATTCAAGTCACGATAATCCACACATAGTCTGAGAGTACTCTCTGACTTCGGGACAAACACCACTGCTTGCTCCCCACTCAGAGAAGCTAGGCATGATAAAACCCTTCCATACATGCTGTCGAGTCTGATTGTCTAATTCTTCTTTTTCCTTCAAGGTCATTCTTAGAATAGTGTGAGCTACTGGCCTTGCATTCGGAATTAAAGAGATTTTGAAATCTATTTCTCTACGCGGAGGTAAGCTAACAACTTCTTCAAACACATCTGCATAGTTCTTGACAACGGGAATATTTTCTACGTCGACTGGGGTATTCTCTGTAACGACATGAATCTTTTTGAGCAGGAGAAACATCCAGAGCTGACCAAAAGTCTTTTCTGTCAGAATTCGGACGTTCATATGGAATGGTTGTATAATTGACTGATTTAATCTTCGCCCTTATGACTCTGTCGGCGTATCTAACTTCAGCTTCATATTTGGTTAACCAATCCAATCCCAAAATAAGATCAAACTCTGTGAAATTCATGACGATCGCAATGGTAGGGAACAGATAACAGGAAAAAGAAATAGGCTACCAACAAATCCAACTAAGATCGAGGGAACCCCCAACCGGATTATGGACAGTCATGGGTGTTTTGAGCTTTTTCAAATTCAAATCCAGTTTCTTAACCGCATTCCTTGCAATAAAGCTTCGTGATGCACCTATGTCAAACAGTACTTTAACTGGAATATTTTTGACAGTAAGTGTGCCTTCTAAAACATCTGGCCTTGCTTGACTGGCTGAGGATACGGGAGTTTCCGAAATTTCATTTACATGTACTGCTTCGGATTTCTATGATAGTTGGCAATTTTTCGAAATGTGACCAGCTGGTAGCACTTATGGCATCCCCTGCCCTCTCGAGCCTTCTTACCGAACTTAGACTCCTCATTCTTTCGTTTGTTTGAGGCTTTACAGTTCCTCATCGAATGCCCTTGCTGATTACACTTTAAACATACAACCGACTTAACCTTTTTCTGACTGGCCCTTTGCCTCTTTCTAACCCTAGACGTCGTACTTATCTCAGGCTGTGTACTTTCCTCTGGCTGTGTACTCGTCTCTGGGCTGTCTGTTTCAATTTTCCTTTTGCTGCTAGAACTACATTCCTCTTCGTCGCCCAAAAGACTGTAACGAACATGGATTTTCGACCCCGAAAATCGACACAAAAACACTATGTCGATAATTCAAGCATCGAAAACACCCGAATGTTATTAGAAAGAAATTAGAGGGTGAGATAAGAAAGAAAGAAATATTAGAATAGAATAAAAAGAATAACAACCCAACACCATCAGGGTTTATCATCGAAGTGGAACAAAATATAATATAATAAAAATAACTTATATTGAGGGTTTTGAAATAATACTTACAACATCAGAGTACATCAATACAACTGGACAGTTGTAATAACCCATCCTTATATATATATAACACATAGCGAAATGATAATGGTAAAACATCATACGTTGAACTCCTTCAGCTCGTCTTTGGACTTCACAACATCCGTAACCTGATCCTGTACAAACCGGTCTAACCCGAGCATTACAAAAACCGGGTTAGTTTGGTGAACCAGAGTGAGAAAAACTCGCATAGTTTATGGGTAACATTCAACTTGATTTTTAGAGTTAAAATCTTTTCGAAAGAAAGGATAATCGTAAGACCAAATCCACACATAAATACAGATGGTTTTTACCTTACGATGAACCCAAACAGTTTTGAAAATCCATACCTGTCTGATATTATAATAATGTCTAAATACAAATAAATAACAATCTAGTAGAATGCTTGCATCTCACGCTCCACATATATTGTATACAAAACAAACCGCAGGCGCTTATTGGAGATTGGATTCTGACTATGATAAGTTATGGGACCACCTACCGATAGTGTATCTCTAGAGACGAATACACTGGGGTTAACAAGAACGTCTTGCAACCTGGCCCACACATGACCGACCACTCATTTCGCTTGAGTGTATCGAATGTATATCACCAACGGTTGGTAGCTACCCACCGTTTCCCGAAAAGGGACAACATCGATAGATTAAAGAAGAAAAAGGAATTTTCTCTATATATGTGATGATACATCCTAATGGGTGAGATCCACAGAGCCATGCTGTTTGCCCGATTTTTGTCATTTCTCGGTTGTGAGGCTTGAGGTTATAATCGACTTTTGGAACATCTGGCCACGGTCCACATCGTCCATACATGTCATCCAGGAATAGAATGAACTAAAGGCACCCTCCTTCTGCATCCAATATAGGAATCATCCCATGGATCAGTAGCGAGTAGTCCTTGCAAACCGTAGATTCCAATCATGACAGAATCATTGTCGAAATATCTCCGGGGATCAGCCAGAGAAATTCAACAATAGTTCCCCTGGTTATGAAGATTTACAGTCTTCATTGCTCCGTCTCAATCAGCATCAGATATCTTCTTCGATTTCGTTTCTGTTGGTCGGAATGGTTTTCGAATATAAATTCGATGCCGGTCTCTCCATACCAACAACGCATTGGGTATGATTTGGATAGCCGGTTATTTAACTCTCAAAATAAACAATCATCAAAATAAAACAGATCCATTGCTTTATTATATAGCATCACTTGGCCTTTAAAAATAATGTATAAGTTTTAATATATTAAAAGTCTCAAATCATTTATTTATGTAAATATTCTCAAATCATTTCATTTATATACTTAAGAAAATATCTTAAGATTCTATCATTAAATATTATTCAGTCATTTGCTACTTATCTTCTATCATTTGGATAATCGATTAAACTTATCATCGTAAACAATCATTATGATATCTCTCTTGGTTCCGCTATTTTATCCCATGATCGCTCCTTCCCTTTTTCAGAACAAACTCATTCCAAATCTCATTTTCTTATATTTTCACACATCTCTGTTATTTCTCCCTTCACTATGAAAACATCATTTCATATTCTCAAGCCTTTTTATTTCCTTTTATGTCGAAAATCCCATTTTATATATTTTCAAGTTCTTCAAATAATGTTGCACTATTATTCCCAAAATAAATTACACTAACATCTTTACCATCACAACTAATACTATCCTCCGATAATCCTGAAGTCGTTCAAGTTGGGGTATTTAATTGCCTCTCAGACCTTGATCAACAACGTTCTTATCTTAAGATGATATCAGTTGTAATACCAAACCCGATATTCATTCCCAATATCAAAACAAATCCCATTTTTATCATATCTTGATGAAAACTCATCTTTTAAATTAATATAGCGAATCTATATCGTATATTTGTAATCCAACTCATTCTAATTCCATTTTCATTTCAAACCTTCATTAGATTAATATCCAAAAATCAGTTATCTCAATTAATCCACAAGTAAGTTCTAATCTAGAATTTCAAATCCTGCCTTTTATTTTATTCAAATTACATTCCTAACAACCCATTTCAATAGTATATATATCCAATAGAAATTTGAGTTTATAACTTCACAAAATCTTGGGTATCATAAATCCGATAAAGTCTCAATAAGAATTTGCTTCAAACCACAATATAAATTTATTTTGTTTTATCCTTACTATAATTTATTTTTTAAAATATCATTTTATTATAAATAGTCCTCATCGTTTCATAAACCCCCTTATTCCTTTTAATCCCAAGATCTCCACTTTGATCATCATTTAACAAATATCAGCATTTAAAAATGGTTTAATCATCCATTAACTATTTTCCTTAAATTAATAACGAATTACATAATTCAATTTCAAGTAACCCAGTTGACTTAGTCAACTCTACACATTGTTAACTCATTTCCCAAATCTCAGTGCCTTTCCATTTAAATTACTTTCAAAATTAAATAATTTAAATAATTGCATTTGATTAAACAAATAGTAATCAAATCAATATAATTTCATTTTAAATTACTTCTTAAAAACAATTAACTTTATTTATTAAACATCACAATAATATCCACTCACTCGCTAACCAGTCTTGTAAATATGGGCATCATTTTTATAAGATCCTTTAATAATCTATATAAGGCACGTGCTTCGCGCATGGATAGATTTTGGTACCAAAAATGGTAATTGGTGATTTAAAATAATCAATCTATATAAAGTTGATTTATTTCCTTTTTATAAACCCAATTAAAATAATATATTCAAAAATCTATATTCAGTTATAAATAAATTTCATAACTATATTTCTACCGATTCACCTGACGGTAAATCAATTTCTATAAAACAGTTTTTATTTTGGCCATCTGCTGTAAATTCCTCAACCAATATTATCCATTGGTTAATAACCAAACAAATGTTGAAATTTGGATTTAACAATCAATAACCAATTCAATAATCCAATCATATGGGTTCAACAGTTCATATGATGATGATAAACAATAAATTTAACTGATCACGGTCAACCATTCAAGCATCAAATTTAATTGAATTCGTTTATATTGTTATAAACATAATCAACAAGGTAAGTAACCTTGTTTGGAAATATTCATTTAAAAATAACGATGTCATTTCATTTAAATTAACCAATGTTTAATTTAAATAACCGATACAACATATTATCAAACATACAATGATCATCACATCAACAAATGATTAGCAAAACATAGCAAACAAACATTTAACCCAAATTATAAAAATTATAAGTGGGAGTATTTAGTGAGTTTAACTCACCTTGATTTTTTTGTTGATTAAGCGAGTCGTTTTAATTAAATTAAACAGTCATTTTATTTAATTAAAAATGTACGCTGCTTCGTGCGTTGACCAGACCAGCTCCGGCATGTTGTGATTGTCCCTACATTCCCGAGCTTCGTATTACGTTGAAGTCTGTTAATGAAATAAGAAGTTATTAACGATATTATTTAACACAGTTTTAACTTAATGCAATTCACCCTAAATATTAATTTAATTTGTCTAACTATATTTGTTAACGCAACGCTGCTTATAGACATTTCTAGTATATATATTAACAAAGAGGTTGTGTAATAACAATCTATACTTAATGTAATGACCCGCACTGGCAGAGGTATTATGATTAATTTATTTAATTATATAAATGGTGGTTTAGAGAATTTAATGGTCGTGGAATTAACTAATGTTGAATATTTAATTAAAATAATAAATTAAATAGTATATTTAATTCTGAAATAATTAGAATTGGCTGAAATGGCGATATCGTGTGAACTGGGGAATTCAAAATATATATATTCAGCTTGGAATTGAATTTGAATAACGAATATATTCAATCGTCGACAGTTGAACGTATAGTTTATAATATAATTAAAATCGAGCTTGAAATGGCGCTGCAGTTCGTAAATTGGCGATTCGAACTTCAACTGAATGTACAGAGTTCGTTTTAAGCCGGATTTCTGTGAAACAAGAAATGTGTGGAGCTGGTGGAATATATTTTTCTAGTGGAAGAGAAGAATCGGGATTTCGTCGTATAGATTTTGAGATATGTCCAAATCAAATTTTAAAATAGTCGCTATAGAATCGTTTATCGACCGTAACGGTTTATTCGATATAACTAGATATCGGGTTTGAATTTAGACAAGGTTCTTTTGGGACATAACGATAATTTAATTTTTAGAATTTTACTGTAACTTTTAATTAATTAAATAAGCAACTTTTTATTTGGGGTATTGTGCACCCTGTAATCAACATTTTGGGGTTACACAATATGAGTCCATCTACCGGTATTATTATATTTTTTGGATCCTGACCCATTGGTCGTCACAATGATGTAGTTAATTCTGTCTATAGAAATTGTATATGAATGGAATTTACAAAAATCAAATATAAAAATATCCTAAATTTTGTGTGGACCTAAAACAAGGCCACGTCTCCTTCGTCTTGAGCCACACAAAAAAATCTATCTCCCTTTATAAAAACGTTCTCATCGGCTGCCACAAATTCTCTTGCAAAAACCAAAACGAGAGTTTAAATTCAAAACAAAAATCAAAGAAAAAATGGTAAAAATTCCAAAGCAAGTATCCTTGGACTCAGGAGGAGGGAAGCTTCGAATGGGTAATCTTTGTTTGGGGTGCGACGCATTTCTGTGTTGCTCGAAAATACACAGGCGAATCTAGGATTGAACCCTATTGGATTTAGGGGCCGTTGTAGGCCAAGCAAGTGGTGGAAGAGGGCTTGTCGTGGCGGAGCGCATCAGGCGCATGTGGTTTGAAGGGGTTCGGCAGTCCTTGGCGAAGTACGATGGGGTGGATTTGAGGACGAGGCAGCAGGTCGATATACAGGGGGGCTTGTCGAGTTGAACACAGTGGGGATAGTCAGGAGGAGATCGGCTTGGTGTGGCGTTTGGTGGCGTCGGAGCTGGTGTACGGTGGCTGAGATGGAAGCCGTGGATGGTCAAAGGGGACGGGTCAACGTCGGTTTTGAGTTACAGCAGCATCAGTTTTATGACATAGGGGAGAAAGGGAATTAAGGGGGACGGGCTGATGTTTGAGTGGGCCAAGATTGAACGGGTGAGCCCAATTTAAAAATGAATCAACCTAGTTTTATTTAAAACCATTAAATAATTGTATAAGTTGTGATATTAATATTTCATTAATACATTATCGGAATTTCACAAAATTAGATCCATTGGGACCGTATGAACGAGAGCTTCACACTGAAGCTGAGTGGAAGTGGATCGGTGCTCGTTTGAAATTATGGCGAAATAAACTGTTTGATTCAGATCAAACAACAGTTTATCGTTCGTTAACGATGAACTGCAAATGTGAGTAAATCTCACCAGCTCTGAACAGTTTATAAATTCATGTTGTATTTTTAGAACTGTTAGATATTGGATGATTGACTGTGTGTTGATTGTTTGATTGAACTGCTAGTCAGTTAGTTAAATTTCTATATTTGATTCTGTTTAACAGAATGCATCATATAGAACTGAAAGTGATGTTATCTATATGGTTTAACATCTGTGATGCAGGGAGACAGGTTGGAGGAATCCGACTGGATTCCTCAACAATTATTTTACTGTTTTTCATATATTGTGATATATGTTGTGATTTATGAATCTGTTATTGATTATGGATGTTAAAACGATATTGATCATCTTTGTTTGATATTTCAAATATCATAAGGAAACCTTGAGTTGTAAAAAAGGGGATATTTCAATGTATATAGGAATAAAGGAATTTTATAAAATCACAGGATTTTATAAAAGGAAATTATTTATAAAATGAACACGGTTTTATAAAAGGAAATTATTTATAAAACGATTAGAGTTTTATAAAAGGGATATTTATTTAGAAAATAAATAGAATAAAGGAAATATTTATTTAGATAATGAATAGAAGTTGTAAATAGGAAATATTTGTAACGGTAAATAGAAGTTGTAAATAGAAAATATTTGTAACGATAAATAGAAGTTGTAAATAGGAAATATTTGTAACGGTAAATAGAAGTTGTAAATAGGAAATATTTGTAACGGTGAATAGAAGTTGTAAATAGGAAATATTTGTAACGGTAAGTAAACGTAAAGTAAAAGGAGCTAATCTATGTTAGTTTAATCGATTAGAGTTAAAGCAAAGGAGTTAATCGATGTTAGTTAATCGATTAGAGTTAAGTAAAATGAGTTAATCGAATATAGTTTATTCGAATAGAAGCAAAAGAGTAAATCGAATATAGTTTATTCGAATAGAATAAAGGAGTTAATTGATGTTAGTTAATCGATTAGAGTTAAAGTATAAAAGGAGTTAATCAATGTTAGTTAATCGATTAGAGTTAAAGTATAAAAGGAGTTAATCGATGTTAGTTAATCGATTAGAGTTAAAGTATAAAAGGAGCTAATCGATGTTAGTTTAATCGATTAGAGTTAAAGCAAAGGAGTTAATCGATTAGAGTTAAGTAAAACGAGTTAATCGAATATAGTTTATTCGAAGAAAGAAAAAGGAGTTATCGAATATAGTCTATTCGAAAGGAGTTAAGTGAAATGAGTAAATCAATAGCGTTAGTCAAATAAAGTTAATTGATAGGGGTTAATCGAAGAGAGTTAAGTGAAAAGAGTAAATCGAATATAGCTATTCGAAGAGGGTTAAATAAAGAAGTTAGTAAAAGGAATATAAAGTGAACTTTGCCTATTTCAAAGTTAGAAATGTTGTTCAGTTAAGGTCTGAGAGGTACTTCTACCCCAACTTGATTGGCTTCGTTTTAACTAAGGAATAGTTAAGGTTTGGCAGTAAAGGTAATGGGTTGAGTTGGCATCGCGATGGTTTGTTTAAACATCTGTCTAAGTCCAATGAAGAAGCTTTGGAAATGTTTTCCAAATAAGAAACCAGAAATGTTTTCTAATAAAGAAAACAAGAAATGGAAATTTTTTCCATTGTTAAGAACGTATATTTTCTAAATTTAGAAAAATAGGAAATATTGAATATAGGGAAACAGGAGATAAGTAAATTAATGAACTAAGGAGATGAATGTTGAATGATGTATGATCGATATAATTTCCATTTGGAAATAATATCGTTGTTTGCACATCTGTTTTTATTCGATAGTTAAATCACAGACTATTGAAGTTTTGACCATTTTAACGTTGTTAATATGGAGAGACCGGTTGGATTATTATCCAAAGAACCACTCCGTATTGGCATAAGCGTTGCGAATCATATATGCCAAAGGAAATTGAAGATGGAGTTATGCAAGGGCTATCCTGTTTACAGAATAGTGCCTTCGGTTCATCCTGTTCCTGGATGACTTGTGTGGACGGATGTCTGACAGAGTATGTCCAGACGATCACGTATATTGATTTCTCCCACCGTACCAAGAGTGGAAGCGGAGAAGGAAACTTCTTTTAGCTAACACATAATGTATGGTTGAGGGCGTCAATCGGTGATTTGATGGATTTGACAATGTGGCATTCAAAGTGAATCTGATGTGATGTTAAAGCGTAGCTTCTAGCCTCATCATCCGGTAAATGACAGAAATCGGGCAGGCAGCATGGCTAAGTCGGTCGCACCGAAGTAGGGTGTATAATCACCTGATCTAGAGTTTCATTTACTTCTAAAAATCTATTGTTGATGCTGTCCCATTCGGGAAACGGTTGCTGATCCCAACTGTTGGTGATATACATTCGATACACTCAAGCGAAATGAGTGGTCGGTCATGTGTGGCCGGGTTGCAAGATGTTCTTGTTGAACCCAGTGTATTCCTCTCTAGAGGTACACGAACGATAGGTGGTTCCATACCTTGTCATAGTTGGAAATCCACTACCCAATACGTGCTTGCGGTTTTGATTGTATACTATATATGTAGAATGTGAGATGAAAGCGTTTCTGCTAGATGATTATATATATACTGTGGTTGATAGACATTATTATAATATCAAAAGGTTTTTGATATAAAGATATTTGGATTCTCATAAGGGAAAAACCCGTTCCGTTATGCGGCGTGGTCTTATGAGATATCGTTTACTTGTTCGAACTGTTTTTTTAAACTGTTTTACTCACACCAGTCCCATGACTGACCCGGAGTTTACTTTGTTGTTTTCCCTAAACTCTTGGGTGCCTAAATTTGTATGGGCAGTCAAGTAGTTGGGATTTTTCAGATATAGTTGAAGAGCTGGAGCAGGAGGCTTCAGGATCATATAGCTATAAGTTATTTCCGCTGTGTTGTAAGTGCTGTACTTTGATAATGATATGTATATTCAAGTACCAATTTTGTATTTCAAAGTTATGTTATGAAATATATTTATTCGTTCCGCTGTGAGATTCGTGTTACTCTGATATTGTGTTCTCCTTCTTCTTCTATTCTAATTTTCTATCTTATCTTTCCTCACCCTCTAATTTCTTTCACTAATTACCAGGATTTTTCGGACGTTTTGGTTATCGACATCGTGTTTATGTCGATAACCAAAGTCGCTCAAAATCCGGGTCGTTACAGTTGGTATCAGAGCTTAAGTTAAGAATTACTTGGCTCTGTGGCGTGACTCGGTAGAGATAGGGTTAGTAATACCCTAGACTGAGATTGAGTGTATGTATACGAGTGAACGTATTTGTATTTGATATAAAAGTTTGTTTTATATTGTGGAGACTCATTGGTTGAGTCGTTTATGAGTTCTGGTCGATCAGTTTTATCCACTGTATCGATAGGAGTTACTAAACACTTGAATACGATGAACCATCATGGTATGTTTTGAAAAGAGGGCAAATTAAAATAAGTTTACCCAAGGTAAATCTTGATATAGAGAAGATATATATATCAAAATTATAATATATTGGATACATTGGTTGTTATTATAATCGAGTAAGATTATAAAATTAAATGGTTATGTAAATAACCAATCAGAATTCATATAAGTGAAATACGTGAAATCAGATGAGTTAAATCTGAAATTTAAACTAGAAATTGAATTAAAATTCTGGAAAATTGGATAAGTGTTTATAAATAGATTTGGATTAAAAATAAAGAAAATTTAAGATCCTGGGAGATTTTAAATTGTTTTACAAGCAGAGTGAATTATATTTTGAAATGAATTTCAAAGTGGAAATGTTTAGAAATGGTTTTATAGTATTGAACTCACTTCGATCGCTGGAAAATAGATTCTGATGATGACAGCTGCATCATCAGTATTCATTTTCGAGTTGTAAGTGACGAATTACTACCAGAGATACTGTTTTGAATTTGTTTTGGGAAAGACAAGTTGTGTTGAATTTCAATTGGGATTTAAAATATAGAATTTGAAGTTTTAAATAGATTTGAAATATTAACTTGTTTTAAAAGAAATAAAAACGAGAAGTTCCTTTATAAACGAAGTTTATAAATGAAGTGAAAAGAATTATCATTGGATAATTCAGAAATAAAAATACAAGTGTGAAGTTGAAAGGGGAACCTATTTTCCAAAGGTAGTAATATCGATTTTAAAAGGAATTGAAATCGAGACTTATGTAAAGAATGAATAAAGAAAGTTTGAAAAGGAATTTGAATAAAGGAAGTTCAAACATAGAATTTAAATAAGAAAATTCAAAGGGGATTTGAATATAGAAATTCAAATGAGATTTGAATAAAGAAGATTTGAATAATGAAATTTGAATATATAATTCAAATAGCTTGAAATGAAATTTGAATATAAAATTCATACAGAGTAATAATAGGATTCGAATATAGAAATTCAAAGGGAGTTTGAATATATAGAATTTGAATAGAATCGAAAATGAAATTTGAATGTAGAAGATTCAAATAGAATTCAATTTGAAATTTGAATATAGAAGATTCAAAGGGAATTAAAATGAAATAAAGAGAATTCAAATAGATTCGAATAATGAAATTCAAATATGGGATTTGAATAAGAGATTTGGAAATGAAATTCAAATATGGAATTTGAATAAGTGATTTGGAAATGAAATTCAAATATGGAATTTGAATAAGAGAATTGGAAATGAAATTCAAATATGGAATTTGAATAAGATATTTGAAGTGAAATTCAAAAATAGAATTTGAATAAGAGAATCGAAATGGAATTTGAATATAGGAAATTCAAATAGAATTGAAATGGAATTCAATTAGTTGACAAACAAGTTAAACTTATATTTGAACATGTATATTCAAATAAAAAGGTGAAATAGGTAAACCAATTAATTAGCCATTAGTAAATGGATCTTGAATTGAAGTTGAACTTTAGATAAGTAAAGGCGACTGGTAAATTTATATTTGAAATCGGATATGAAACCTGAGTTTGAAAAAGTAGAATTTGATTAGTTTATAAGTAAGTTAAAATATATTTGAACATGTCATGTTCAAATATAAAAGTGAAATAGACTAAAGAGTTAATTAACAAATTAATTAGCGAATTGAGTTAAAACGATCAGGTATAGTTAAAATAAATTGGGTAGGTATAAATATATATGAGATAGGTATGGATAAGGTATGAAGGTATACAAATAGAATGCCCGACAAAAAGGTATGTATTTAATTCATATATGAGATTTTATGCGCCGTATCAGCTAGCCGCTTGGCTTTTTCTTTTTCTTTTGGATTGGTGAGGGCCATGGGAGGCTATTTGTAATATCCCGATGCTCCCAGTACAAAGGAGGTTATGGCGAATTTTTCCGAAAATTTAAGGAGTTAGAATATTTTTAAGACAACTTGATAGTTAGAAATCAACGTATCGATATATATAGAAGTCGATAAGGAAACGGACTTAGAAATAGAATAGTAAAATAAAAAAGGAAGACTAAGAATAAAATCTAGTAAGAATAGAAAGAGGAAGCGTATACGTGTTTAAAAGTGAACAAGCAGTTGTATGGTATTGATTATTCGAGTAAGTAGTCATATCTGTTTTGATGTTATAAATGTTATTCAGTCAAGGTCTGAGAGGTAGTTATACCCCAACTTGATTGATTTCATTATTAACAAATAAATAGCAAGATTTCAGGCTCGAAGATCAAATGTCGAATAAGAGTTAGTTGAATATAGTATTTGGGTTGTCATAACGATGTTTTACACAACGTCCGTTTTAACCCAAATAAGTGTAAGTTTGGAAATATAGTAAAGAATATTTCCTAAGTATAGAAATAAACAAGATCGGAAAAGAGATTAGTAATTGGAATATTTTCCAATTTTAAATAGCATATATTTTTCTAAAGTTTAGAAAATAAAGGAAGGCGATATTCGGAAATGTTTTCCAAATAACATAAAAGGCCAATATGGTTATTGAAAATATTTGGTTAACAAATATTGATAAAGAAATAGAGAAGTGATTTAACTAATGGAATAGTGATTATGGGCTCAGTTGAATTTCAAAAAGGAAAATTTGATTTTTGAAAGAGTAAACTGTTTAAAATTCCCAGGAAGAGACTGTTTGGATTAAGAACAAATTTAAATAGAAGTTTGCGGAAGTAAGCTGAAATTGAATTGAAACAGTTAAGTGAAAACTGAATGGAAATAGAACGATATCAGAAAAAAATTTATTCTTGAATAAAATTGGATTATCGAGATAGGAAACTAAAATGAAAATTGGATTGGGAAGTTTAGAGTTTGAAATCGAGAATGGAACTCGAATTTGAAATAAAATTCGACTTAGGATATAAGCGAATGGTTGTGTCGTGGATAAAAGCAGATGGGGATTTGATTGGGATGACCCTTGTATCCGCTGAATTTGATAACAGGTGGAAGTGATAGAGTTGATATGCCCGACCAAAAGGTACAAGTTTATATTTCATACGGTATGAGATTTTGATATGCCGAATTGGCAAGCCGCTTGGCTGTTTGATTTTCTTTGGGGATGGAGATGGCCCAGAGAGGCGAGTTGGAGTTTGACGTATTGACTGGAACAAAGGAGGTTATGGCGAAATTTTTCGAAGAGTTAAGGAGTTAGAAAATTTTCAGAATTTTTGAAAATTTTCGATAAAAAGGATTAATTAATAATTTAATTGAAATTAAATTGGTTCAGTTGAAACTGAAGTAAAAAGTGAACAAATATGTTCTAACCAGTCGATAGGGTCGTTCTCTACCTTTTAGCAATTTCGAGGACGAAATTATTTTAAGTGGGGAAGATTGTAATGACCCGCACTGGCAGAGGTATTATGATTAATTTATTTAATTATATAAATGGTGGTTTAGAGAATTTAATGGTCGTGGGATTAACTAATATTGAATATTTAATTAAAATAATAAATTAAATAGTATATTTAACTCTGAAATAATTAGAATTGGATGAAATGGCGATATCGTGTGAACTGGAGAATTCAAAATATATATATTCAGCTTGGAATTGAATTTGAATAACGAATATATTCAATCGTCGACAGTTGAACGTATAGTTTATAATATAATTAAAATCGAGCTTGAAATGGCGCTGCAGTTCGTAAATTGGCGATTCGAACTTCAACTGAATGTACAGAGTTCGTTTTAAGCCGGATTTCTGTGAAACAAGAAATGTGTGGAGCTGGTGGAATATATCTTTCTAGTGGAAGAGAAGAATCGGGATTTCGTCGTATAGATTTTGAGATATGTCCAAATCAAATTTTAAAATAGTCGCTATAGAATTGTTTATCGACTGTAACGGTTTATTCGATATAACTAGATATCGGGTTTGAATTTAGACAAGGTTCTTTTGGGACATAACGATAATTTAATTTTTAGAATTTTACTGTAACTTTTAATTAATTAAATAAGCAACTTTTTATTTGGGGTATTGTGCACCATGTAATCAACATTTTGGGGTTACACAATATGAGTCCATCTACCGGTATTATTATATTTTTTGGATCATGACTCATTGGTCGTCACAATGATGTAGTTAATTCTGTCTATAGAAATTGTATACGAATGGAATTTACGAAAATCAAATATAAAAATATCCTAAATTTTTTGTGGACCTAAAACAAGGCCACGTCTCCTTCGTCTTGAGCCACACACAAAAATCTATCTCCCGTTATAAAAACGTTCTCATCGGCTGCCACAAATTCTCTTGCAAAAACCAAAACGAGAGTTTAAATTCAAAACAAAAATCAAAGAAAAAATGGTAAAAATTCCAAAGCAAGTATCCTTGGACTCAGGAGGAGGGAAGCTTCGAATGGGTAATCTTTGTTTGGGGTGCGACACATTTCTGTGTTGCTCGAAAATACACAGGCGAATCTAGGGTTGAACCCTATCGGAGTTAGGGGCCGTTGTAGGCCAAGCAAGTGGTGGAAGAGGGCTTGTCGTGGCGGAGCGCATCAGGCGCAGGTGGTTTGAAGGGGTTCGGCAGTCCTTGGCGAAGTACGATGGGGTGGATTTGAGGACGAGGCAGCAGGTCGATATACAGGGGGGCTTGTCGAGTTGAACACATTGGGGATAGTCAGGAGGAGATCGGCTTGGTGTGGCGTTTGGTGGCGTCGGAGCTGGTGTACGGTGGCTGAGATGGAAGCCGTTGATGGTCAAAGGGGACGGGTCAACGTCGGTTTTGAGTTACAGCAGCATCAGTTTTATGACATAGGGGAGAAAGGGAATTAAGGGGGACGGGCTGATGTTTGAGTGGGCCAAGATTGAATGGGTGAGCCCAATTTAAAAATGAATCAACCTAGTTTTATTTAAAACCATTAAATAATTGTATAAGTTGTGATATTAATATTTCATTCATACATTATCGGAATTTCACAAAATTAGATCCATTGGGACCGTATGAACGAGAGCTTCACACTGAAGCTGACTAGAAGTGGATCGGTGCTCATTTGAAATTATGGCGAAATAAACTGTTTGATTCAGATCAAACAACAGTTTATCGTTCTTTAACGATGAACTGCAAATGTGAGTAAATCTCACCAACTCTGAACAGTTTATAAATTCATGTTGTATTTTTAGAACTGTTAGATATTGGATGATTGACTGTGTGTTGATTGTTTGATTGAACTGCTAGTCAGTTAGTTAAATTTCTATATTTGATTCTGTTTAACATAATGTATCATATAGAACTGAAAGTGATGTTATCTATATTGTTTAACATCTGTGATGCAGGGAGACAGGTTGGAGGAATCCGACTGGATTCCTCAACAATTATTTTACTGTTTTTCATATATTGTGATATATGTTGTGATTTATGAATCTGTTATTGATTATGGATGTTAGAACGATATTGATCATCGTTGTTTGATATTTCAAATATCATAAGGAAACCTTGAGTTGTAAAAAAGGGGATATTTCAATGTATATTGGAATAAAGGAATTTTATAAAATCACAGGATTTTATAAAAGGAAATTATTTATAAAACGAACACGGTTTTATAAAAGGATATTATTTATAAAACGATTAGAGTTTTATAAAAGGGATATTTATTTAGAAAATAAATAGAATAAAGGAAATATTTATTTAGATAATGAATAGAAGTTGTAAATAGGAAATATTTGTAACGGTAAATAGAAGTTGTAAATAGGAAATATTTGTAACGATGAATAGAAGTTGTAAATAGGAAATATTTGTAACGGTAAATAGAAGTTGTAAATAGGAAATATTTGTAACGGTGAATAGAAGTTGTAAATAGGAAATATTTGTAACGGTAAGTAAACGTAAAGTAAAAGGAGCTAATCAATGTTAGTTTAATCGATTAGAGTTAAAGAAAAGGAGTTAATCAATGTTAGTTAATCGATTAGAGTTAAGTAAAATGAGTTAATCGAATATAGTTTATTCGAATAGAAGCAAAAGAGTAAATCGAATATAGTTTATTCGAATAGAATAAAGGAGTTAATCGATGTTAGTTAATCGATTAGAGTTAAAGTATAAAAGGAGTTAATCGATGTTAGTTAATCGATTAGAGTTAAAGTATTAAAGGAGTTAATCGATGTTAGTTAATCGATTAGAGTTAAAGTATAAAAGGAGCTAATCGATGTTAGTTTAATCGATTAGAGTTAAAGCAAAGGAGTTAATCGATTAGAGTTAAGTAAAACGAGTTAATCGAATATAGTTTATTCGAAGAAAGAAAAAGGAGTTATCGAATATAGTCTATTCGAAAGGAGTTAAGTGAAATGAGTAAATCAATAGCGTTAGTCAAATAAAGTTAATTGATAGGGGTTAATCGAAGAGAGTTAAGTGAAAAGAGTAAATCGAATATAGCTATTCGAAGAGGGTTAAATAAAGAAGTTAGTAAAAGGAATATAAAGTGAACTTTGCCTATTTCAAAGTTAGAAATGTTGTTCAGTTAAGGTCTGAGAGGTAGTTCTACCCCAACTTGATTGGCTTCGTTTTAACTAAGGAATAGTTAAGGTTTGGCAGTAAAGGTAATGGGTTGAGTTGGCATCGCGATGGTTTGTTTAAACATCTGTCTAAGTCCAATGAAGAAGCTTTGGAAATGTTTTCCAAATAAGAAACCAGAAATGTTTTCTAATAAAGAAAACAAGAAATGGAAATGTTTTCCATTGTTAAGAACGTTTATTTTCTAAATTTAGAAAAATAGGAAATATTGAATATAGGGAAACAGGAGATAAGTAAATTAATGAACTAAGGAGATGAATGTTGAATGATGTATGATCGATATAATTTCCATTTGGAAATAATATCGTTGTTTGATCATCTGTTTTTATTCGATAGTTAAATCACAGACTATCGAAGTTTTGACCATTTTAACATTGTTAATATGGAGAGACCGGTTGGATTATTATCCAAAGAACCACTCTGTATTGGCATAAGCGTTGCGAATCATATATGCCAAAGGAAATTGAAGACGGAGTTATGCAAGGGCTATCCTGTTTACAGAATAGTGCCTTCGGTTCATCCTGTTCCTGGATGACTTGTGTGGACGGATGTCTGGCAGAGTATGTCCAGACGATCACGTATATTGATTTCTCCAACCGTACCAAGAGTGGAAGCGGAGAAGGAAACTTCTTTTAGCTAACACATAATGTATGGTTGAGGGCGTCAATCGGTGATTTGATGGATTTGACAATGTGGCATTCAAAGTGAATCTGATGTGATGTTAAAGCGTAGCTTCTAGCCTCATCATCCGGTAAATGACAGAAATCGGGCAGGCAGCATGGCTAAATCGGTCGCACCGAAGTAGGATGTATAATCACCTGATCTAGAGTTTCATTTACTTCTAAAAATCTATTGTTGATGATGTCCCATTCGGGAAACGGTTGCTGATCCCAACTGTTGGTGATATACATTCGATACACTCAAGCGAAATGAGTGGTCGGTCATGTGTGGCCGGGTTGCAAGATGTTCTTGTTGAACCCAGTGTATTCCTCTCTAGAGGTACACGAGCGATAGGTGGTTCCATACCTTGTCATAGTTGGAAATCCATTACCCAATACGTGCTTGCGGTTTTGATTGTATACTATATATGTAGAACGTGAGATGAAAGCGTTTCTGCTAGATGATTATATATATACTGTGGTTGATAGACATTATTATAATATCAAAAGGTTTTTGATATAAAGATATTTGGATTCTCATAAGGGAAAAACCCGTTCCGTTATGCGGCGTGGTCTTATGAGATATTGTTTACTTGTTCGAACTGTTTTTTTTAAACTGTTTTACTCACACCAGTCCCATGACTAACCCGGAGTTTACTTTGTTGTTTTCCCTAAACTCTTGGGTGCCTAAATTTGTATGGGCAGTCAAGTAGTCGGGATTTTTCAGATATAGTTGAAGAGCTGGAGCAGGAGGCTTCAGGATCATATAACTATAAGTTATTTCCGCTGTGTTGTAAGTGCTATACTTTGATAATGATATGTATATTCAAGTACCAATTTTGTATTTCAAAGTTATGTTATGAAATATATTTATTCGTTCCGCTGTGAGATTCGTGTTACTCTGATATTGTGTTCTCCTTCTTCTATTCTAATTTTCTATCTTATCTTTCCTCACCCTCTAATTTCTTTCACTAATTACCAGGATTTTTCGGACGTTTTGGTTATCGACATCGTGTTTATGTCGATAACCATAGTCGCTCAAAATCCGGGTCGTTACACTAAATTTGTTTGTTGGACCTATATATACATACTAATTAAGTTATACAAACTAATTTTGATTAAAACGTATTGGCCTTACTCATTTTAGATGGTCCAAATATTAGTTGTTGCAGCCGCCACCTTTTATGTTCAGTGCCTTCATATGCCTCGCCAATTCTTTCCCAGTTCTCTCCGTTCTCCTTCTTTTTATCCCAACGCTTTATGTAATTTTGTTTTCTTTTTAATGGCCCGGCCCAAGCCCACTTTAAAACTCAATAGTCCATGCGTATGATTCTTCTTCCCCACAAAACATGAAACCGAAGTTCCCTATAGACATTTTTGAAAATATTCACGAGCCCCCTTCTCATGCTTTCAAACTGCCTTCCCCATTTCAGTTCCCATCCTTTTATTTTCTACACACTATCCATTTCAGTTCGTCAAAAACCCATGTCCAAGCAAACAAACCCAAACAGTAGCTCCTGTTGCTTCTCCAAACACAGCTGAGTTTCGTTCTCTCTTTTCTTCCTTTCATATTTCTTTTTATTCTCTATTTTGCATGCCATAAAACCTTCCTGTACCTGAACGTGTCCATGCTACTTCTTCCCCTTCCATTCTCTTGTATGCACCCTTCCAGTCCGTTAAAATGAGCATCACCCATAAAGAAAACGATCAGCACCCTTATCTCCTGACTGACCCGCGTCACAACTCACTAGCACCGCGACAACCGTCTTCTTTCCCAACTGCTTTTTCCCTGAAGCTCCTCCTTCCGCACAAACAGTACACGCATGAAACGATGACATCACACCACATACCTCCAACTCCCAATCGAACACCATCAAACGACTTCTCCATCAACCTCCACCCCTATAATATCCCCCTCGAAGTACAAACAGCCCAGTTCCCTTGCGCCTAACCCAACCGAACAGCCCGCTTCGACCCACCTGAGCTTCGTCTGTTTCGAACCCATCACCCGAGACAATCAGCCCATCGCAATCTCTTTTATTTTTATAGTTCGATTTGTTCAGCAGAGATAAGTTCAGTAGAGGAAGATAGGAAAAATTAGATCTGTTCAATATAGAGGAAAGAAGGAAGAAGTCATGAGAAGCCTTGGCTGGAGACCAAAGGAGTATGGTTTATATAGCCATGAGAAACCGTGATAATCAAGTTTTCTTGGAGAGCACGGTGGGATGGTTTCGCTATCAGAAATGAAACAGCGTGGCCTTCAAGGAATTACTGGTTTGGGTGGCAAGGAACTGAATTGGTTTTATATTATTGTACGTGTAACTTAAACACATTAAATTGCTCTTTATGTTTCTAGGACGAAAACGATCACTTAAGCATTTGTATTGTTAGCTTATCATACTGAAGCCGAGACCAAAAACATTGGATGCAAAACGGAAGTGAACGTTTATTTCTTTAGGGGTCTGAGTGGATTCGATTGAGTGAAGATATACTTGCATACGTTTAATTTATTTTATCATGTTTATAGATCATTGAGGCCCAAGCTGATGTGATTCTTATTGGAGCGATAACCTTTTATCCGTACATAATTTTCACATCATATTGCTTAGGGTTGTAGTTTTCAGTTTATTTTGGTAAATTTAGTTTCTACCGTTATTTAACGTTGTACGTTAAATATTCGTAAGACTCAATGAAATTATTTCGTTAAATTCCAACTTCGTTTGCTCAGAAACGACATTTTAATTTCAATATATTCATTGGTTCATATTTAAATTTCGTCTATCGATAAAACAACTCCATTTGGCTCCAAACCGGAAATATAGCGATAACTAACCGTTTGTAATGGACGTTATTTGGAAAATAATTATTTCTATGACTTACATAACACCGTAAAAATATAAATAAGCTATAAAACATTCTTGTTCAATTTATTAAATAAACGTTATCGTTTATAACCGATTTTCCATAGCGACTATTTTACATTTTTATTTGGCCATAACTTACAATTTATAAACTGAAATCTCGATTTTTCTCTTTTATTGGAACATTGTAGTCAAATAGATTCAAACGTTTTTTCTTTCACAGAATTTCGACTTAAAATGGATTATGTATATCCAGTTGAAGTTCAAAACCCAATATTACAAACTACCACGCCGTTACGAGTTAGTTTTAAAGTAAATATAAATATAAACATTAAATTGTCGTTTTATAAACAAATTCAATATTTAATCCGTTAATATTTTCAAATATAATATTCAAAACCAATATAAAAATTCGAAACAAATGACCGAAAAATCCGTGTTGTTACATTCTTCCCCCTTAAAAGAATTTCGTCCCTGAAATTGCTAAGTAAGAAGAATGATCCGAATCCAATTAATTATCCAAAATAATTATTTAAAAATATCATCCAAAAATATCTAAGCCTTAATATTTTCCGAAAATTCGGCAACACCCCCTCTGTATTGTTCGATTCAAACAACTACAACTGTCACTCTAGTCCTCATATCGATCAAAAGAAAACAAAGCCAAGCGGCTACCCATCTGGGGTATAAATTCAGTCACCAAATCAATAAAATTAAGGTTTACTTATTTGTCGGGCAACCCATGCTCTAGTCATGAGACAAATCAACAACCAGCTATTCCCCTTCAAATCTGCACTAACTCAATTGCTAATTCAAAGAACATATATAGGGTTAAATCATATGTTTTTATTTCATACTGATTCTATTTAATTTATTATACAAATAATTTATTCTTTTCTTTTTCAATTCATTTAGGTATTTATGAATTTTATTGGTTCAATCTGGCACCCAACAAACAATTCAATATCAACACAGCCAAGTCATTCCACTTTCCTTTCAAATTTCATTCAACTTATCTTTGAGTTGCAATCTAATTTATTTAATTTCAATTTAAAGTTATCATTCACAAATCCCATAAATTAATTCTCTTTTGGTTTTATATAACCGTTCAAATTTTTAATCCAAATTGAATTCATTCGAATAAATCAGACACACCAATATCAACAATAAAAATATTTTCTTTTCTATATAAAAATATAATTTGGACAAAATTATTCCATTTACCCCTTTTACAAAACAATATTGTATCGATTGTCAGTTCAAATTGAACTGATCAAAACAACACAATACAAAACATTTGCATATATAAAATCTACAAATACGTGCTCTCATATATATACTCAATTCGATCTAGGGTTTTACTAAGCCAATCTCTATCGAGTTCAACACAGAGCCAAGGTTATACCTAAACCATTGCTCTGATATCAACTGTAACGAACAGGGATTTTTGACCCCGAAAATCGACACAAAAACACTTTGTCGACCATTCAAGCATCGAAAACACCCGAACGTTATTAGAAAGAAATCAGAGGGTGAGATAAGAAAGAAAGAAATATTAGAATTGAAGAAAAAGAATAACAACACAACACCATCAGGGTCTCTCATCGAAGTGGAACAAAATATAATATGATAAAAATAACTTTTATTGAGGGCTTTGAAATAATACTTACAACAACAGAGTACATCAATACAGCTGGACAGTTATAATAACCCATCCTCACATATATAACAAACAACGGAATAATAACAGTAAAACATCATATGTTGAACTCCTTCAGCTCGTCTTTGGACTTCACAACATCCCATAACCTGATCCTATACAACCCGGTCTAACCCGAGCATTACACATACCGGATCAGTCTGGTGAACCAGAGTGAGAAAAACTCGCATAATTTATGGGCAACATTCAACTTGATTTTTAGAGTTAAAATCATTTCGAAAGAAAGGATTATCGTAAGACCAAATCCACACATAAATACGGACAGATTTTACCTTACGATAACCCCAAACAGTTTTGAAAATCCATACTTGTCTGATATTGTAATAATGTCTAAATACAAATAAAAAACAATCTAGTAGAACACTTGCATCTCACGCTCCACATATATGGTATACAAAACAAAACCACGGGCTCTTATTGGAGATTAGATTCTGACTATGACAAGGTATGGGACCACCTACCGATAGTGTATCTCTAGAGACGAATACACTGGGTTCAACAAGAACGTCTTGCAACCTGGCCCACACATGATAGACCACTCATTTCGCTTGAGTGTATCGAATGTATGTCACCAACGGTTGGGAGCTACCCAACGTTTCCCGAAAAGGGATAGCGTCGATAGATTAAAGAAGAAAAAGGAATTTTTTCTAGATAGGTGATGATACATCCTAATGGGTGCGACCCACATAGCCATGCTGCCTGCCCGATTTTTGTCATTTCCCGGTTGTGAGGCTTGAGGTTATAATCGACTTTCGGAACATCTGGCCACCGTCCACATCGTCCATACGTGTCATCCAGGAACAGAATGAACTGAAGGCACCCTCCTACTGCATCCAATATAGGAATCACCCCATGAATTAGTAGCGAGTAGTCCTTGCAAACTGTAGATTCCAATCACGACAGAATCATTGTCGAAATATCTCCGGGGATCAGTCAGAGAAATTCAACAGTAGTTCCTAAGCTCATGAAGATTTACGGTCTTCATTGCTCTATCTCGATCAGTATCGGATATCTACTTTGTTTTCGTTTCTGTTGGTCAGAATGGTTTTCGAATATAAATTCGATCCTGGTCTTTCCATACCAACAACGCATTGGGTATGATTTTGATAGTCGGTTATTTAACTCTCAAAATAAACAATCATCAAAATAAAACAGATCCATTGCTTTATTATATAGCATCACTTGGCCTTTAAAAATAGTGTATCAATTTTAATATATTAAAAGTCTTAAATCATTTATTTATGTAAATATTCTCAAATCATTTCATTTATATACTTAAGTAAATATCTTAAGATTCTATCGTTAAATATTATTCAGTCATTCGCTACTTATCTTCTATCATTTGGAAAATCGATTTAATTTATCATCATAAATAATCATTATGATATCTCTCTTGGTTCCGTTATTTTATTCCATGATCGTCACTTCCCTTTTTCAGAACAAACTCATTCCAAATCTCATCTTCTTATATTTTCACACATTTCTTTTATTTCTCTCTTTACTACGAAAACATCGTTTCATATTCTCAAGCCTTTTTATTTCCTTTTATTTCGAAAATCCCATTTTATATATTTTCAAGTTCTTCAAATAATGTTGCACTATTATTCCCAAAATAAATTACACTAACATCTTTGCCATCACAACTAATACTATCCTCCGATAATCCCGAAGTCATTCAAGTTGGGGTATTTAATTACCTCTCAGACCTTGATCAACAACGTTCTTATCTTAAGATGATATCAGTTGTAATACCAAACCCGATATTCATTCCCAATATTAAAACAAATCCCATTTTTATCATATCTTGATGAAAACTCATTTTTAAATTAATATAGCGAATCGTATATTTGTAATTCAACTCATTCTAATTCCATTTTCATTTCCATTTCAAACCTTCATTAGATTAATATCCAAAAATTAGTTATCTCCAGTAATCCATAGGTAAGTTCTAATCTAGAATTTCAAATCCTGCCTTTTACTTTATTCAAATTACATTCCTAACAACCCATTTCAATAGTATATATATCCAATAGAAACTCGAGTTTATAACTTCACAAAATCTTGGGTATCATAAATCCGATAAAGTCTCAATAAGAATTTGCTTCAAACAACAATATAAATTTATTTTATTTTATCCTTTCTATAATTCATTTTTTAAAATATCAATTTATTATAAATAGGCCTCATCATTTCATAAACCCCCTTATTCCTTTTAATCCCAAGATCTCCACTTTGATCATCATTTAACAAATATCAGCATTTAAAAATGGTTTAATCATCCCTTAACTATTTTCCTTAAATTAATAACTAATTACATTAATTCAATTTCGAGTAACCTAGTTGACTTTGTCAACTTTACACATTATTAACTCATTACCCAAATCTCAGTTCGCTTTTCCATTTAAATCAGTTTCAAAATTAAATAATTTAAATAATTGCATTTGATTAAATAAATAGTAATCAAATCAATATAATTTCATTTTAAATCACTTCTTAAAAACAATTAACTTTGGTTATTAAACATCACATTAATATCCACTCACTCGCTAACCAGTCTTGTAAATATGGGCATCATTTTTATAAGATCCTTTAATAATTTATATAAGGCACGTGCTTCGCGCACGGATATATTTTGGTACAAAAAATGGTAATTGGTGACTTAAAATAATCAATGTATATAAAATTGGTTTATTTCTTTTTTATAAACCCAATTAAAATAATATATTCAAAAATCTATATTCAGTTATAAATAAATTTCAAAACTACATTTCTATCGATTCACCTGACGGTAAATCAATTTCTATAAAACAGTTTGTATTTTTTCCATCTGTTATAAATTCCTTAACCAATATTATCCATTGGTTAATAACCAAACAAATGTTGAAATTTGGGTTTAACAATCAATAACCAATTCAATAATCCAATCATATGGGTTCAACAGTTCATATGATGATGATAAACAATAAATTTAGCTGATCACGGTCAACCATTCAACATCCAGTTTAATTTAATACGTTTATATTGTTATAAACATACCCAACAAGGTAAGTAACCTTGTTTGGAAATCTTTGTTTAAAAATAACGATGTCATTTCATTTAAATTAAACATTGTTTAATTTAAATAACCGATATAACATATTATCAAACATACAATGATCATCGCATCAACAAATGATTAGCAAACATAGCAAACAAACATTTAAACCAACATATAAAAATTATAAGTGGGAGTATTGAGTGAGTTTAACTCACGTTGATTTTTCTGTCGATTAAGCGAGTCGTTTTAATTAAATTAAACAGTCATTTAATTTAATTAAAAATGTACGCGGCTTCATGCGTTGATCAGACCAGCTCCGGCATGTTGTGTTTGTCACCACATTTCCGAGCTTCGTATTTCATTGAAGCCTGTTAACGAAATAAGTAGTTATTAACGATATTATTTAACACAGTTTTAACTTAATGTAATTCACACTAAATAATAATTTAATTTGCCGAAGTATATTTGTAAATGCAACGCTGCTTACATATATCTCTAACCGTATAAATATTAACAAAGCGGTTGTGTAATAACAATGTATACTAAATTTGTTTGATGAACCTATATATACATACTAATTAAGTTATATAAACTAATTTTGATTAAAACGTTTTAGCCTTGCTCATTTTAGATGGTCCAAATATTAGTTGTTGCAGCCGCCACCTTTTATGTTCAGTGCCTTCATATGCCTCGCCAATTCTTTCCTAGTTCTCTCCGTTCTCCTTCTTTTTATCCCAATGCTTTATATAATTTTGTTTTCTTTTTAATGGCCCGACCCAAGCCCACTTTAAAACTCAATAGTCCATAGGTATGATTCTTCTTCCCCACAAAACATGAAACTGAAGTTCCCTGTAGTCATTTTAGAAAATATTCACGAGCCCCCTTCTCATGCTTTCAAACCGCCTTCCCCATTTCAGTTCCCATCCTTTTATTTTCTACACGCCATCCAATTCAATTCGTCAAAAACCCATGTCCAAGCAAACAAACCCAAACAGTAGCTGTTGCTGCTTCTCCAAACACAGCTGAGTTTCGTTCTCTCTTTTCTTCCTTTCATATTTCTTTTTATTCTCTATTTTGCATGCCATAAAACCTTCATGTACCTAAACGTGTCCATGCTCCTTCTTCCCCTTCCATTCTCTTGTATGCACACTTCCAGTCCGTTAAAATAAGCATCACCCATAAAGAAAACGATCAGCACCCTCATCTCCTCACTGACCCGCGTCACAACTCACTAGCACCGCAACAACCGTCTTCTTTCCCAACTGCTTTTTCCCTGAAGCTCCTCCTTCCACACAAAGTACACGCATGAACGATGACACCACACCACAGACCCCCAACTCCCAATCGAACACCATCAAATGACTTCTCCATCAACCTCCACCCCTATAATACCCCCTCGAAGTACAAACAACCCAGTTCCCTTGCGCCTAACCCAACCGAACAGCCCGCTTCGACCCACCTGAGCTTCGTCTGTTTCGAACCCATCACCCGAGACAATCAGCCCATCGCAATCTCTTTTATTTTTATAGTTCGATTTGTTCAGCAGAGATAAGTTCAGTAGAGGAAGATAGGAAAAATTAGATCTGTTCAATATAGAGGAAAGAAGGAAGAAGTCATGAGAAGCCTTGGCTGGAGACCAAAGGAGTATGGTTTATATAGCCATGAGAAACCGTGATAATCAAGTTTTCTTGGAGAGCACGGTGGGATGGTTTTGCTGTAAGAAATGAAGCAGCGTCGCCTTCAAGGAATTACTGGTTTGGGTGGGAAGGAACCGAATTGGTTTTATATTATTGTACGTGTAACTTAAACACATTAAATTGCTCTTTATGTTTCCGAGACAAAAATATCACTTAAGCATTTGTATTGTTAGCTTATCATACTCAATCCGAGACCAAAAATATTGGATACAAAACAGAAGCGAACATTTATTTCTTTAGGGGTCTGAGTGGATGCGAGTGAGTGAAGATATACTTGCATACGTTTAATTTATTTTATCATGTTTATAGATCATTGAGGCCCTAGCTGATGTGTTTCTTATTGGAGCGATAACCTTTTATATGTACATAATTTTCACATCATATTGCTTAGGGTTGTAGTTTTCAGTTTATTTTGGTAAATTTAGTTTCTACCGTTATTTAACGTTGTACGTTAAATATTCGTACCGAAATTTACCACTCTAAACGCGACGAAAATGGAAACACTGCTACGTTTTGAAGTTCCAGACTCAATGAAATTATTTCGTTAAATTCCAAATTCGTTTGCTCAGAAACGACATTTAAATTTCAATATATTTATTGGTTCACATTTAAATTTCGTCTACCGATAAAACAACTCCATCTGGCTCCAAACCGGAAATATAGCGACAACTAACCATACGTATTCCAATAAATTTTGTTTTGTCGGAAATGGATGCTATTTGGAGAATAATTATTTCTATGACTTACATAACACTGTAAAAATATAAATAAGCTATAAAACATTTATGTTCAATTTATTAAATAAACGTTATCGTTTGATTTTCCATAGTGACTATTTTAAATTTTTATTTGGCCATAACTTACAATTTATAAACTGAAATCTCAATTTTTCTCTTTCATTGGAAAATTATGGTCAAATAGATTCAAATGTTTTTTCGTTTCACAGAATTTCGACTTAAAATGGATTATGTATATCCAATTGAAGTTCAAAACCCAATATTACAAACTACCACGCCATTACGAGCTCATTTTATATTAAATATAAATATAATGCTAAATCGTCATTTCATAAACAAATTCAATATTTAATCCGTTAATATTTCAAAATATAATATTTAAAACCAATATAAATATTCGAAACAAATGACCGAAAAATGTGGGTTGTTACAAAGACCCTTCTTATCTAGATCTTCATATTGATAAGCCATGTATATCATTTCAGATTAAGATTGTTGCACATGTGCAGTTACATTACTTTGGTACTTTCTTTAAAGCCCGTTAATAAACCTTAGATTCTTCATCTTTGGATTTTGAACTAGATGCGGGGAAAAATGAGAAAGTTCATTGAATTTCTTATGGTATTCCGGGATAGTCATATCTCCTTGAATCAGATAGTAGAATTCATCACTTAACCACTCAGTCGCTTCTGGAGGAATAAATCTTTCATTGAAAATTTCTTTGAATCTATCCCAGGTAATATTACCTTCTGGATTTTCTTCAATAACAGTTTCCCACCAGATTAGAGCTTCGTCTTTGAGTGCCCAAGAAGCCAGTAATCTTTTCTGATCATCTCTCACCTTGAACCTTCAAATATTCTTTCAGCAGAACGCATCTAAGCTTGAGTTTGAATAATGGATTTATAGCCCGAGAACGGTACTCCACCCAGATTTCGATATCTCTTTAATATAGCTTCTATATCTGATCCTGGCTATGGAAGCACCACTGGCTCATTAGTTTGTCGAACCATAGAATTATTTCTTCTGCTTCTGCCACTCATTTTTCATTGTCTGCAAATAGCAGACAAAGTGTTAGGCCAACAGAAAAGGTATTTTTAAAAGCACAGAGACATATACTTGAATGTAAATGTGTCTACTGGGGTGTATTTTATTCTGCTACACTCATTCTAGGATATTACTGAACCTATCTGAAATGAGTAATTTGTCGTAGAATACTATAGATTCTATTTCTGATGAGTTCGTTAATATGTTATATTCCAGAACTAAACTTAACCAAAGCTCTGATACCACGTTGAGACAACCCCAAACCCCCGTTTCCCGGTGGCAAGGGTAATCTTTGGAATATAATACATAAACAAATAACAACAGAACAGAAATAAATAAATACACCAAATAATGTACGATAGAATACTATGGATAAACATAATCATTAGAGTTACACGGTATACAGGATCATACTTAGTACAAAAATACAGTTTAGCTTTACATAAAATGGCTACAACGGAATCAAAACATATTATGTACAACAGGAGCTGAACAGCATAAAAAGAAAGAAGTGATAGAATCCAGCTTCAGCTATCCATAAAGAGCCTGCTAAAACCTGTATACAAGGCCGCCCATGTAGAAATAGGAGCACACGAGTATGCAAGTGAAACAAACTACGAGTCAGTTATGGGACTGGTATGAGAAATCTACTTAGCTTATTTTACAATAAGGCTAATCACATGACAACGCCGCTAAAGCGGAACGGGTTTACTCCATTGGATTGCCAATGCTTAAAATAAATAAATCATTTAAACATCCCAATGCTTTTTATAAAAACGAAGCCATTATAAGACTCAGTTCCCATCACACAATGCAACGCAAACCGAAGGATGGAGTTTTACCTTATAATGCACAAAATATGCTTGATACGAATAAAACAAAAGCATTTGATATTATTACTAGTGTTTATATGCTTCAAAAACAATTTCAATCATAAGTATCAATCATAGACGGCATGGATACCATATATCATGTCGCCATATATAGGTATACAATCAAAGCCGCACGATGTCGTATTTGGAAATTGGATTTCCGTCATGAACTAAGGCGAGGGATCGTCCTTACCGCTTTGAGAGAATCTAGCCTACCATGTCTCAGGGCCCAGACTCGGGTGAGCCCCTGGATCTTTAGGGCCGGTCCACACGGAGTGGATTAAATTGCCTGAACACTGCGTTTCCCCACCCTATGGGGTGTAAACTGGTCATATACCAACCAAACCATCGGCCTAGGAGCGACCGATATAACCGAGGCGCCTCGCTATCCATCATCCACATAAGTAAAATGCCCGGGCCTGTAAAACCCAAAACACCACTCCTAGCTAGAAAGAAACGCAGGTCCTCCCTGATGTCCTCTCCCGTTTTTGGTCCATACCACTGTGTGAGGCTCGCGAATTAACGTTAAACACAAAGCTAACTATTCAAAAGCCCTGCTTTGATCATCAACCATAAAGCTCTGGTTTTCAACAAAAGCTTTGATCACAGCATCTCTGTATGCCACGTTGTCATTCTACAACGTCAGCCACATCTATTTACAAGTCCGTTCTAGGTCTGAGTGAAACCAGTGGCACCTTATTCCTCTCCCGTATGTCCAATACAGGAGAGAGGCCCTCGCACATCCGAACGATCAACAAGTACATCCGGACGACCACCACTGTAACACCTTCATGGCAGCAACTCCCATCAAAGGCATCAGTAGCCATCCATTCAATGTGAAGATCTTCGGTCTTGCACCGTCTTTATATCTTTGACTTCTAACCGTCGACCAATTATTTGAAATGAGAATTAACTCGACCTTTTCAAATAATTCACGTATATTTTAGAATTTCAAATCAATTCATTTCAATGGTTAAATTATCTGACATCCATAATTCAGTTTATTAATGTAATTTTCATGTCAAACACATTCAACCATCAAATATCCTATAAACCGAGTAAATTCAGTTTATTTCCATTCCATATCGTCTATATTATTTTATAACGATTTATCGCTATTTTTATTTATTTAAATATAGCCAATTTATTCAAACGACGCTGCAGGCCATAACGCTGCCATGGCGCTATTTTCCTTCAAATTTGATTTACACATATCTGAAAATCTAACCGTTGGATCATTACAAATTTTATATCATTGGAAAGATCTTTTCAAAGCGAACCCAACGGTTCTAATTTTGGGAAAATCTGACAGTCGGATCTCCCGGTACCATCGTTTAAAGTTACGATTTCAAAATACGAAATGCAACGTCGTTATTCGATTTATTTTAATTATATATATAATACATTCTGGCGCTATTTTCATTTAGATTTGAATTAAACATTCCAGATAATCCAACCGTTGGATCTTTGCAAAGTTGGTATCCTTGGAAAGATATTTCCAAAGCGAACCCAACGGTTTCGGTTTTGGGAAAATCCGATAGTGGGATCTCCTGGTACAATCATTTGAAATCACGGTTTCAAAATACGAACAGCAGCTTCATTATTCGATTTATTTTAATTATATATATATATATATATATATATATATATAATCCATTCTGGTGCTGTTTTCATTCGGATTTGAATTAAACATTCCAAATAATCCAACCGTTGGATCTTTGCAAAGTTGGTATCGTTGGAAAGATATTTCCAAAGCGAACCCAACGGTTTCAGTTTCGGGAAAATCCGATGGTCGGATCTCCCGATACAATCATTTGAAATCACGGTTTCAAAATACGAACTGCAGCTTCGTTATTCGATTTATTTTAATTATATATATATATAATCTGTTCTTCGATTTCCAAACTATATTCATTTCATATATTTGATAAAATAACATTTTTAGCCAACAAATATTCATTTCAACATATGACTATCTTTAACACTTCCTATATATAGTAAAAATGTAATTTTTATCATCAAAACAATTTATTTCCGACATGATTAATTTTTACACTACGTATATAATATAAAAATGGGATTTTTATTGTTGAAACGAATTATTTCTAAAATGAAGATTTTTAGCGATTCATAGATATTATAAAAATGCGATTTTGATTGTCAAAACAATTTATTTCAAACACGATTATTTTATATACTTTGTACATACAATAAAAATGTTATTTTATCGTTCAAACAATCGATTTCATACATTCAATAAAAATGTTATTTTTATCGTTCACGCCATTTTACTTTATACACGATAAAAATGCCATTTTTTTCATTTAAACCATTTTATTTCAAAAACGAATATTTTTCCCAATACATGAATATAAATCAAACACAAGAATATTTCTGAAAATTTCAATAGCATAACGGTAAGGTAGTTAAATCCGACACTGTCCCGAGTACGGCTCCTCGCTCTACCTTAAAGCCGCGCAGCTTTTGACAATGGGGATTTCAATAACTAGTTTGTACGCAAACGAATTTTCCCATATACTAATCCTGTTGGGATTTTAACCACAATCAATCTTTTTAACCATTCATATTTATCAACCAAATTTCACATCAACCAAAATCCAAACAATCACAACCAATATATATCGTCCATGGTCTGTGGATGAGGGGAGTACATATATATATACGTATATAAATGTATTACGATTCCATTTCAATATCATTTCAATTCCATTCATCGCATATATGATTTTTACAATGCATATATAACTTATACATCGCACATACAACTTATACAACGCTTATGAATGAGGTGTACAATGCTTATATAACTCATACATCGACCGTATAATTTACACATCGTCATTCCATATCATTTATAATTCAGAAATATCACATTGGGTTCCACTCCTCCAAAAATTGTAGAAGGCTCAGAAAAATATCTAATCTATTCTAAAATGTAGAAGATATCCACACGAGTCCAATGTCTCTTGCTTCACTGGATTTCGACAACATAGCAAAAAATATATGATTTTTATTGTAAAATTCGTAGCGTTTAAAGTGCTATAAACAATTAATTTATTTTCAGGCATTACCTTTCAGGATAGGTTCGAAACTAGGTTTGCATTTATCTTCCAATCCCCTGCGCTATAGGAGGATCGTCCAGTGCCCCGTCGAAGAGGGAGGAGAGGTGCCTCTGCACGTGGTGGTGGGATCCACTTCGATGCACCAAAATAGCGGCGGCGGTTTGAAGTTCGGGACTTCCCGAGCTTGATTCAAACGCTACAGGCCACGAAAAATTCCAATCTTTATATGGATGTGAAGATCGTGAGGAGCACTACAAAATTCTCCAAAGGGCCATGGGTTTTTATTAAGTGGATTTGAAGAAAAGGATAAGAGAAAGAGGGGAGCACTTCCTTCGTTCGCGATTTAGAAATTACGGGGAGAGAGAAAGTGATCGAGAAATGTGATTGGTCGGTGGATTTTATATTTTATTTTTAATTTATTTAAATCCGAAAATACCCTTCAATCCATACGAGCGCCAATTTAAACCAAATGGCTATCGTCGTTAGCTAAATACCCCCATTCCGAACACAATGGAATATATTTCGTATGCCCATTCGACTGTTTTAGTCAATTTTTCTTCAAATCAAAATATAAAATATTCAATGTTTGATTTGAACGTACATTTCAATTTGCCGGCGCCACATATTGATCCCAAAAATTCCAGAAAAATAAATCTAGCTATGCTTTGACGATATGGTCCCAACAAAACTAGTTTCATCGAATTTGGAGACTGTTTGAAAAATGGCCATTTTCTGGTCGATCCAAGTTGACTGAAATCAACCAAACACATTTTCCTTTACCACGTTCACATATTAACTTCAAAAATTATGGAATTTGAAACGTAACAATAATTTAACATCCCGGATCCAACAAAAGTGGTTTCGTCTAAAATGGAGGTCATTTGCAAAATGTCTATTTTCAAGGGCTATATAAACTCCATAACGACCTTTCTAAAAATTCATTTGGCCATAACTTTTGATTACCGCTATAAAATCTAGATTATTCAGATTCGTTAGATAGATATTCATAAACAGATTTAAATATTTTTGGTTTCACTAAAATCCGTTTTATTTTTCATCCGGTATAGTTAGTCAAAGTTCGAATTCAAATTTTCAAACTACCACGCCATTTCAGGCCTTGTTTTATAATTAAAATAAATATATTTATTTTCCAACATCGATTCAAATCGACTTTTGGCCGTTATTATTTAAAATAATTCATTTTAAATATTCAAAATCCACTAAAATAGCCAAATTAAATTTTCTAAATTGGTTCAGATTTTCCGGGTTGTCACAAGTTTTTACCTTACCATAACCCAGAACATTTTTGAAATTGTTAGCCTGCTTTGTAGTCGGGCTACCCAAAGCTAAGAGACTACTCAACGAGGAAGTTTGAAGAAAGAATTTATATCAGAAATTCGGATCGGGTCGGAGGGGTCCAACCCGAACCCTTTGGCTATGTTATAGATGAGTCAAGATGATACATGATTGAAAGCACGACCGAATCAGATCGGAGGACACCGATCTGAATCCTCTATGAAGATCTGGATCCGAATCGAAGAACGAGGAGAAATAGTAGTTACAGTGCATGATCTCTGAAAAGGCGGAGCGGTTATGCCCAAGTTCTCCCCATGTTTACCCACTAACCAGATGTGTTGTCACTATCTTATCTTATCCGAACCCGACTTTTATGGGATGGAGGTCACATATACCTGAACCAGAGCTACCACAGGGAGGTTTTCCATATATAAATACGCCTCCAAAGCTCATTTCAAAGGATCTTTTGGCATTTTCAGAACTCATACTCATTCATTAACCGAATTTCATCAAGATATTTAGATTACAATCATCTTTTAAAGTACATTCTAGTGGAGATTGAGTGAACTCATGCATTGTATGAGTGAAATTGAGTGAGAACCATCATTTATTTGCATTCAAGTCATCAATTCAAAGAGTAGAAGATGACGTAGGCTCTTTAACGTCGAACCACTATAAATCGAGTGTTTCTTCTATGTTTTTGATTTCATTCCATTAGAAACTACTGCTAGTTTGGGTTTTAAAGCCAATTTTGGATCTAACATTTTGGTGCTTTCACCGAGAGTTTATGAATTCTTCGTTCTTTTGGGATTACCATTCTACTGTTTGGACCTTAAGGTTCAAAGAAGTTAATCCTCTATTTCCAACACTTTCAAGTATTTGCTGATCAATTACTGAAGAATTGGACATTATGGCCAAAGGAAAAGGAAAAGAAGTGCAAGGCGCTAGAGAGAACGATGCTAGAGAAGATCAACAAGCCATCGTATTAATGAGGTTGCAAGGACAGAGCTCTGGAACAGTCCGATCCGAACCGGATGTTCCAAACCGAACTGATCAAGAGAATCCAAACTGACCCGGAAGCATTGGAGCTGCTCAGACCCTCCTCTAAACTGATTCGACTCCGGTGCCCCATTCTGATCTGACCCGAACGAGATTGAAGCTGGTACCTCTACTCAAGCACCCACCAATGCTCCGATGCCAGCCGCGACGATTAGTGATCAACCTGCTCCATTTGCACCCATCACACATGGAGATTTTTCGCATTTTCTTGAAATGCTTGAGAGCACTAGAAATGCGTTGGAAGCCCATAAACGTGACAGTCTTCGCATGAAAGAGAACATGATCACCATGAGTAGGGAACTCAGTGTGCTCCGGAGGCAAAAGACACCTTCTCAGACACGCCGCCTTGCCATAGACTATTCATCTTCTTCGGATGAAGAACGTCCTCGTGAAAGAAGGCCGCTTGAGTGACCTCAAAATCATGATTAGTTGACCTTTGGATCCTTGGGATCCCATGAAGACGCTGCTCGTGTGTTAGGACCTGATGACCCGAGCCTGAGAGAACCTATGTTGCTGCCCATGTGTGGATCCCATGTTCTACCCAGGAATCCTAATATTACTAATCCTACGCAACAACAACTTCTCCAACCCCTTCCTCCCGTGAATGACTGGGAGTGGAGGGAACAGAGTAGAGCAGCTGCCGCTAGAAACAGAAGGATAACCCCTAATCAGGAGCATAGGGGTAATTCGAACATTAAGCCTAGAGAACTTGAGTGAACGTTAACAAATGCCGATGTATGGGCAATGGTGCGCTAAATCATGTCTGAAAGATGATGATACACCAATGAGGACTGGGGCATTGAGCGAAGTCACACCCCCTTCACAAATGATATACTGGACTTCCATTTCCCCCGGCGATTTAACTTGCCACAAATGGATCGGTATTCAGGTAGAACTGACCCAGGACAACATCTGATGAGGTATGCATGGTTCATGAATGCCGCAGCAGCTCCAGACGTTGTAAAATGCAAGGCCTTCCCAATTTATCTAGAAGACGTGGCGTTGATGTGGTTCAACCGACCCCCTCCACAGTCGATATCAAATTTTAAAGAATTGAGTGAACGCTTTATGAACCAGTTTCGACTTCACGCTCGAAAATCTAAAAGCGTCATAGAATTGTCAAGGATTAAGCTGGCTCCGGGTAAATCTTTGAAATCGTACTTAGACCGCTTCCACCTGGCTGTCACCAAAGTCAGTGACCCTCATGAACCCACTATTTTGATGGCCTTAATAGAAGGAGTTGACCCGGACACAGAATTCAGGGATTATCTATCCGGAAAACCGCCCTCCACTAGGGAATTATTCTACGAAAAGGCCAATATTCTCTTAAGGCGAGAAGAAGCTCATGCAAATAGAAAGAGAAAGTCTGAAGGTGGCTCGAGGGAAGGCGTCCAAAGCAATGTTGCTGTGAAGCAATCCAGTGATAGCTCGGGGAACGTTGAGGTGAACGCCGGTAACTAGAACGGAGGTCATGACAACAGAAATGGCAACAGCAATAGTAGGAACAGAAATCGAGGGAGCAGCGCTAACAAAAGGCCTCGATTCCAAACTTTTGAGTACAATTCGCCGTTAAGTGACACGTTGGAAAACATTTATCTGGACACATACAACGTATTGCAATATAAAAAGCCACCACCCAGAGACTCAACTGAAAAAGAGATCGCTATGGGAAAGTTTTGTTTGTTCCATAGAACCCACGGTCATTCTACCAACGAATGCCGTCATTTGAGCGATGTAGTTGAGAAATTGCTATGGGAAGGGAAGCTAGACGAGTATAAGGTTTCCCCACGGGACGGGGGCAAGCAGGGCATACCCTGAACCAAAATCAGCCTACTTCCAAACCCACAGCCCAACAGAAAGGTAAAGGGATCGTTATCAATACATTATAGGTGGGCCCCTTCTAGCTAGCCATAGTTTCAAAGCAATGGATCTGTACGTTAATGCCACCAAGCACTTTGAGGTAGGGGAATGTAGTAATCTTGAAGACATCACTCCAGTGAAACAACAAAGGACAATGTCAAACGACATCATATTCCTTGGTAGAGATGGTACCAGAATACAATCACCTACTGAAGACCTGTTGGTAATTACCACAGCCATCGACCCCGCTTTAGTCCATAAGGTGTTGGTGGATAACGGAAGCTCGGCTAATATCCTCTTTAAGAAAGCCTTTGAACAAATGAGGCTCGAAGCAAAAGACTTAAAGCCATGCGAAGGATGGATACGGGGTTTTCATGGGGCATCAACGACTCCGATAGGCTATGTAGAACTACCAGTGACGTTAGGACAAGGGGATCGCCAAAGAGTGAGAATCCTACCATTTGTAGTTTTGGATGTTGAGTCACCCTACAATGCCTTCTTGGGCCGACCGGCCCTTGTGGAGTTTAGGGCATGTATTGCACCTTGGTGTCTACTGCTTAAATTCCCGAATGACACCGGAGTAGGAGTAATGAGAGGTGATCAAGCTACGGGACGGGCTTGCTACATGACAGAGTTAAAGATTCTAATGAAGGGATTGAATATAAAACCCAAGGATGCTTCTCCCCCTTCAAAGGGAAATTCGCCAGAGCAATTAAGGGGTCCATCCTTAAGAGAGTTGCTCGGAGATGCACTCGAGGATATAGATCCCAGAGAGGATAGGGAACCATAGGACCGAAAGGCGACTCCCAACGAAATGACAGTGGACATTTCCATTGATGATGCGGATTCGACAAAGGTATTGAAGATTGGATCGTAGCTAGATCCAATTCGAGCGAAAGAGTTGGCTGACTTTTTGAAGGAAAACCTGGATGTGTTTTCCTGGACTCACGCTGACATGTGTGGGATATCTCTTGCTACTATGAGTCATTCTTTGAGTACCAACCCAAAACACCCACCGGTCAAATAGAAGAGGCGGATGTTAGGCCCGGAGCGGTCAACAGCCTTGAAGGAGGAGGTGGAAAAATTAAAGGATAATGGATTCATCAAGGACTCGAAATATCCCGACCGGATATCGAATCCTGTCCTGGTCAAAAAAATCTAACGGGAGGTGGCGTACATGCATTGACTTCTTTGATTCGAACAAGGCTTGCCCGAAAGATAGCTTTCCTCTTCCCAAGATTGATCAACTAGTAGACTCAACGGTCGGGCACGAGCTCCTATCCTTTATGGATGCCTATTCAGGATACAATCAAATTCCCATGCACATACCAGATCAGGAGCTCACAAGTTTCATCACAGACTTGGGGTTATATTGCTATGTGGTAATGCCATTTGGATTAAAGAATGTAGGATCCACATATCAGCGCTTGGTCAACCGCATGTTCTATAATCGAATCGGAAAAACCATGGAGGTTTATGTGGATGACATGCTCGTGAAGTCTAGACAGTCTTCCGATCATACAAAAGATTAGCAGAGATGTTTGGCATTCTGCGAAGATATGGGATGAAATTGAACCCTCTAAAATGTTCATTTGGGGTCGTATTTGGGAAATTCCTCGGATTCATTGTGAGTTCTCGAGGGATTGAGATAAATCCAAGTCAGATAGCAGCAATAAGGAATATTGAAGAACCATGAAAGATTAAGGACAATCAAAGCCTGGCAGCAAAAGTTGCTGCATTAAGCAGGTTTATCTCCAAAGCTATAGACAAGTGTGTTCCTTTCTTCGATTTGACAAAACGGGGAAACGTAACTTTGAGTGGACTTCCGATTGTATGGAGGCTTTCCAGAATCTATTAGACTTATTAGAGAAGCCTCCAATACTGTCAAAACCTGTGGAACATGAGGATTTGTTCGTCTACCTGGCGGTATCGTCTCATGCTGTCAGCACAACATTGGTGCGTGAAGAAGACAAGGTCCAGAGGCCTGTATACTACGTAAGCAAGAAGCTAGCAGCCGCAGAGCGTAATTATCCAAGAATATAAAAGCTTGCTTATAGCCTCTTGACTGCTTCCCGAAAGCTCCTCCATTACTTTCAAGCTCACCTGAAAGTTGTATATACTGATCACCCTTTAAGGCAAGTGTTACAAAGACCCGAAGCATTAGGGCGATTACTTAAATGGAATATCGAGTTGAGCCAATTTGATTTGAATTTTCAACTGCGGAAATCAATAAGGGGGCAGGCCTTAGTCGATTTCATAGCAGAATTCACGATACCCGTAGAAGAAACGGTGGATGACAAGGTTGTTGCTTCTGAACACAAGCTAGAACTCAGTCCGTGGAAGCTATATACGGACGGGGCCAAGAATGATCGAAGATCCGGCGCTGGAGTTGTTTTAATCACTCCTGAAGGACGATCTATTTACTACGCCCTGCGACTGGAATTTCCTTCTACCAATAACGATTTCGAGTATGAAGCCCAGATTGCTGGGCTAAAGCTCGCCAAGGAAATAAGAGTAAATACACCGATATATGTTGTGACTCCAAGATAGTTTTCTGCCAAGTACGAGAGGAGTTTGTTACCAAAGGACCTCGGCTTGTTACTTATCTTAGAAAAGTAAAGGAGTTATTGGACAATTTGGAGCGTTACCGCATAACACACATTCCAAGAGCAGAGAATCAGAAAGAAGAATTGTTGGCAAAACTAGCAAGTTCTGACAACCCTGAAGAAACCGAAATGGTTCCAATAAAGATATTGGAGTCACCAAGTTTTGACCTAATGGAGGTGGAACTAGCCCTAGAAACCGAGCCAGAGAGGGAGTCATGGATGACACCAATCAAGAACTTCCTCAAGAGAGGAATTCTCCAATTGACGAAAAGCAAAAGACGAGTGTAACACGTAAGACTGCAAGATACGTTTTACAGGACGACGTCCTTTATCGCCAAGGGTTTTCCATGCCCCTACTGCGGTGTATCGCACATGACGACATCAAACGTGTACTGCAGGAAGTAAATGAAGGTGAGTGTGGAGAACACACTGGGGGCCAAACCTTAGCAAAGAAAATACTGCGGTATGGATATTTTTGGCCTACCGTGAATAAAGACGTGGCTGATTATTCACGACGCTGCGATGAATGTCAAAGATTCGCCAAAATTCCCAGAGCACCTCCGACCCAGCTTAAGTCAATGGTAAGCCCATAGTCGTTTGCCATGTAGGGAATTGATATTATTAGAGTGTTACCCATCGCCAAAGGAGGAGGAAATTACACGATCATCGCCGTGGATTATTTCACGAAATGGGTGGAAGCTGAACCCTTAACCACGATCACGACAAGGAAGGTGATAATTTTTGTGGTCAGAAACATTATCTGCCAATTTGGGATACCGAAAACCATTATAACTGATAATGGGACACAGTTCGACAGCGCCGAATTTAGAAATTTTTGTCAGAAATACAAGATCTATAAAAGGTATACCGCTGTAGCTCACCCGCAGACAAATGGGCAAGTTGAGGCAATAAATAAAGTTATTAAATCCATGCTTAAGAACTGGTTAGAAAGAGCCAAAGCCAAGTGGGTGGATGAGCTGCCGCTAGCTTTGTGGGCATACAGAACAACATTTAAGATGGCAACTGCCATAATCCCTTCTCACTCTCCTTCGGATAGGAGGAAGTGATCCCGGTGGAGCTCGAAGCCCCTCTCATAGGGCAACATACTATGACCCAATGACGAATAGAGCACTCCTCCTAAAGTCTTTTGACATGGTTGAAGAGAAAAGAAATGAAGCTGACTTGCGTGCCTCAAGACATCGACACCAAGTAGCATGTTATTATGACCAAAAAGTTCGCTTCATTACTTTCAATCCAGGGGACTTAGTGTTGAAATGCATCTTCCCGCCTTCAACCCAATTGGTACCAAGGAGGGAAGGACCATATGCCATTCAATGGAAACTTGATACAGGAGCCTTCAAGTTAACGACCATGGATGGCGAGGAGATTCCCAGAGCTTGGAATGCTCAGCACTTGCGGCGATATCTGAGCTAAATATGCAATGTTTTCCTTTTGTTTTTATACACTATGTAAAAAGGTACGACTTGCCTTAAAAAGTCTGTTTATATGAATGAAGAATTATGAAGTGGATGTAGGCTACGAGTTAGCTGATCCACTATAAAAATATCGTTTGTCATTTACTTTCGTGCATTATTTCCATCTTCAATAATTATTCTATCATAACTATGAAACACAAAACATTAAATTAAACTTGAAAAATTGGAGATAATTCATGTGCAGGAGCAAAAGAAATAACTATTTGCATAATAAGATATAAGGAATGGGAAGACGACATTCCTAACTCTAACTCTCATGAATCGAGAGAGAGTATAAAGGACGGGAAGACGACATCCCTTAAGGCGTGAAGGTGCATCCCAATAAGAGACTGCCTCGATAGTACTCTAACTTGGTTATGAGACAGGAGAGTATAAAGATGCTAGAAAAATAAGCATCAATGGCAAAAGAAATTTAGCCCTGCCAGAGGGTCGGGGGCAATTGAATGTTGAATTTAATCAATCTCGCATAAGCCTTAGTTAATCAGTCTATTCAGGATTGATTGGGGGCATATACATACACATGTTCCCTTTATCATGACTTTATCGTATAACTGCGATATGACATGTTGTTTATCTGCATTTTTACTTAAATGGTAAATTCACATATATTTGACATTGCAGGGAATAAACTACTTTGTTCATAAATACATGAGTTTATACAGAAAGACTAAGCAAAAGATGTGAGGGCTGCGCTCGCTACAACAATAACGGACTAGTGGAATATCAAAACAAAAGACAAAATGCGTTTTCACTTGGACTTCGGAGTAGACTTTGCCTTCTTGGCATGCTTGAGCTTTTCCTTCTCTTCTTTCTCAGTCTTAGTGAAAATAAGCTTCGGTTTCTTCTTCCCCGGGACGGTGACACTGGTATCAATAGAAGAATTTTTAGCAAGTTCCTCGGTGATCGATCTAGTTGAAAGTTTAACGACTAATCTTGATCCAGGATGTACTATCGCAAGAGGTTTAATATTTTCAGGATCTATCTCCTTAACTTTCAACTGCGTACGCTTATCTTGCTTGGCCTTCATCTTGGCAAGGGTCAGATCATTGACATTCCATGCATCCCCAGTTATAGTAACGTCGGGGTCTACATCATGCCCGTCATTACCACCGCCATCTTTTAAAGCAACTATTATTTCATCATCATGAGGAGTTCCGGTGTTAGGTGGTACGGGAGCCTTGTCGACAATCTCATCTCTCTCGCGCTCGTCACCCTTTCTAGGTTCTGTAGCAGCGACTTCATCCTGTTTCTCCCGGGTCTCTTCAGTAGACTTTTTACCCGGAGATGTCTTTTGCGAATCGTCGGCCCTCTCAACTGGCTTAGTACCTACAGAGCGAGAAGCAACAGTTACTAACTCAAGAGAAAACATGGGGCCTTCAATTGTCTGTCCGATAATACGACCAAAGTTTGAAATAGCTTTGATGAATTGAGGCGAAAAGGTAGAAATTCCTTCAGCAGATTTCTCGATTTGAACGACAGTAACTTCGGAGGTAGACTTGATTGTAGGAGACAAAAGAGAAGCCTCAAGAATTCCTGGCCTTTCCGGGTCATATCCCTCTACTCAATGACTTCAGTTGTAGCAGAAGAGGAGCCGGCTTCGATGGTATTTTTTCCTTTGGCCGAACGCTTCTCTTCCTTCATGGCAGCAGCAACAAGTCTACGCCCTTCCGCCAAGCGCATTGGTTCCTCAACCCTAAGGAATGTGTCCATTAGCTTATTTTCGTCAATCGAATCCACTCCAATTCTGCTTTCTCCCATTCGACCAGTTGGTCCCACGCATACACAAGGGGAGTGGGATAGTCCTTAAGCCAAGCAAGGTCTCGGTGATGGATCATTGAGCAAAGAATCCGACCATGGTTTCACCACTCTCGTCAATCTTCCTTTGAGCGTCTTTCAATTGTTCGTTGACTTCCTCAACTTGTTGCAAAGCCGTATTTACATTTCTTTCAGCAAGAGCTGCCCTCGTCTCAGCTTCCAATAACTTAGTCTCAAGCTCTGCATTCTTTTTGGCTAAATCTACTTTCTCTTGGGCAAGATAAGTATTCTCAGATTCGGCATCCTCGGCCTGCTTCTTTAAATCTATCCGCTCCTGACTATGGGATTCAAGCACAGAATGATAGCACTTTAGTAATTCCTTGAGTTGCTTCTTATAGTTATCTGCATCGCATTGTAAAAGAGCAAGCTTAGCTTGGGCATCCTCCAGATATTTCTCAGAGTTTTCGATGGCCCTCGCATCATACTCAGCAGCGTCGACCACGGTTTTTACGTCTGCCATTAGATCATTAATGATTTTAGAGAGAGTTTTTGCATACTTCTTCATCTCTTTATATTGTTCATCCACGAAATCTATAGTAGCCTTGACATCGTTGGCCCAATCAGATTTTACCGGTTGGAGTTTTGATACAAAGTGCATGTGGCCGAAATGGTGTTCGGGAAATTGCAGCCTTAGAATTTCCAGTCTAGCCTGGTTCTCGTCATTGAGAATAACCGGCCTTGTGGTAGTTATGTCAACAGTGCGACGAGATAACTTCGTAGTGGGTCATTTCTTTCCTGCATCCTTCCCTGATTCCGGTTGCTTCCCTTTTTGATCAGGAACCTTTCTTGATGTATCATCTTGAGGAATTGTGCCCTTATATGGAGCAGGAGGCTTAACACTATACTTATCTTTCTCATGATGTAAAGGGTAGCTCTTGTGTTTGTCTGAACCTTTGTGGTGTGGGGATCGAGAACGGGAAGGTCGATAAGGCTTTGGAAGTCGATCCCTCCTGTTGTCTCTCCTCTACTCTCATGCCGATCATGCTTCTCGTCAGGATCTATTGAGGGCATACTCGAAAGAATATCTCGCATACGATATCAATGCCTCCTTATTTGACCTATAAGAAGAAATGAAAGAATAATAGAGCCAACACTAACATAAAACTCAAGCGCTGTGATGTGTGGTACTAGAGTGTAGTGTGTTTCCTAAAGTGGTGATTTCCCCCTAGACAAACCAGAGCCCGGATTGAGGCCGGTATGAGTAGTCTCCTTGGACTTTACTGGAGTAACTTCTTCTTCAGAAGTGAAAGCAAGAGGATTGATCGCAAAGTCATCTGCAGTATAAAAGGTCTCGGGCAAGGGAAGATTTCCCAGATCCTGATATATAGGATTATCAACTATAGTCTTATCCCCTAAAGGAAGGACTGATGGTAACTCCTTTGGAGAGATTGGCCTTTCAGGGGTAGCTACGTCTTCAGGAGTGAAATAATTTTCTCTGTCCTTTTCAGCTATGTTCGCCAGTTCGTCATCCTGAATCGAAGGAGGAGGAGAGTCTCTAAGGGGTACCGTTGGATTTTTCGAGCTATCTCCCGCCTCATGAATAATATCGACTGGTGGTATGTACACGTAAGGGCCTTCTCTATGCCCTATGCTACGGATTATGGCAAGCAGACGGTGGTGATGCAAATATTCATCTACCAAACAATCCTTAATGGTCAAGAATTTTTGGTCACCATTAAGTAATCGATTCAAATGATCAAATTGTATTGGAAGCTTCTCTTGTGGAGGATTAGGAACTGCAAAGAGAAAACAAGCAGCGCTTAACAAATGCAAGATAAAAGATGGAACTGAAACTCGAAAAAATCCGAGTCCCTACTTGATTTAATCCATCTTCTGGCACATCCGGGCTGTTGCCTGATATAAAACCATTCAGGCTTCGGATCTCCAGCTTTGCTGCTAAATGGAACCGGGATAATTTTCCTTTTTGGCACCGATTCGAAATACACAAAAGACAGAGTCTCATTGATCCGATGCTTGAAAATTGTAAAAGAAATGAACATCTTCGAAGGTGAGTTCCTCACCCAGAATTTCTTGGTATGCTATGTATAGGGTATACAAATATGCGTAAGAGTTAGGATGAAGTTGCATTGGAGCAATCTGCAATTGTCTCAAAAATTCTATGATGAACGGTGGAAAGGGAGGAATTGCCCCGACTAGACACATTAATCTGGTGACGGCCATATAACCCTCCGGTGGATTATGAGGACGATTTCTTTTGGATGGAACCTCGGTATCTCTTCGGAGAATCCCGTGTTTTAAACATATCCTGGCAAGTCTGTCATCATCAATTGTCGATTCAACCGAGTCTTTAGGCGATTCCAAGATAACGACATCTCTGAATTCGTCAGGAGCACGGTTATCTCCTACCCTTCCTTCTTCTTCTTCACCGAGAGAGACATCACCCCCAGACTGTAACGACCCGCATTCTACGCATCATAGGATCGTAGAATATTTATTTCTGTCACATACGAAGTCGTATGGTCATGTAACTTTGGGGGACGACTATTGGGGTCATTTCCCATGTTCATGATTTTTCCCGATTTTTAAATGACCATTTTACCCCTAGTTGGCACTGTTTTGGCCATAACTTTTGACTGGAAAGGGATTTTGACCTGAAACCACTTCCATTGGCTCCGGATGATGGTTTCTCTTTCCGTAGAGTGGTCACATTAGTCAAACGGACTCACCGTTTGGGAGATATGGCTGAAACAAGTTTCAGATGGTGAAAAACAGCTTAATTGGGCTTAAACGGGTGATTAGCAGCTAGGCCCACAGGGGAATTTCGGGTTTAGAGGTATAGGAGGACTGATTAGGGTTAGGTTATCACTTTCATTTCAGTTTTGAGCCGCCATAAACCTTCTTGAGACCTTAGTAATGGCCTCCATCCTCTAAAACCACTCCAAAACACATTTTTAGTGAAGATTAAGCCTAAACTACATCAAAACAAGGCCAAATAGCAACAAAGCAAGGTTGGAGCTGCTGCTATACATAGGAATTCGACCCAAACAGAGGATATTTCAGATTTGGTGTTTTATTTTGTGGCCAAGGTGAGTGATTGCATCATTTTGACACTAATTACAGTTAATTAAGGGTAATTAATGAAGATTAGCGAATTTATACACTAATAAATTCTGGAAAAATGTTTAGAAATTTTTAAATAATATTTCATGCCTCTGTTAGAAAATTTAGACGATTTGATTAAGTTCTACTAAGTATGTGCTTAAACATGATTAAGAAGGATTATAGGAAAATAAGGGGTTTTGGGCACGTTTGATCCATTTTGACATATAAATTCATTGTTTTGGTGTTTGAGGTTAGTTTGCTATGTTGTTATGACTATTTGAAATGAATTGTGATTGATTAGAATAGTTAGATTTGTCAAAAACGTCGTCGAACGACGTAAACAAGTTGCTGGAAAAGTTGCAGAAAGTTGTGCAGGGCTTCGGATCGGATCGAATGGGGGCTCGGATCGGATATGTGAACTGGGCAAGAAACCCGACCCGAACCGGAGTTTGGAACATAAGAGGCTTGGCGAGAAGGAAGGCCGTTTGCTTAGAGTTGGAGTGGACAAGGGGATCGGATCGGAAGAATAATTGGAGGCCAGATCGGATCGACTTGGAGACGCATGGCTCGGATCGGAAGTAAACATTTGGGAGAACTAGCAAGAGGGAAGGCCACGCGGATCAGATGGCAAGGAGGGATCGGATCGGAATACGTGAAGAAATGAGGGAGCGGATCGGAGCACTGGAAGGAAGGTGATGACTACCAACCCGAACCGATGAAGGTGATGACTACCGACCCGAACCGATGAAGGTGATGACTACCGACCCGAACCGATGAAGGTGATGACTACCGAACCGAACAGAATTCTAGGACTGTTAATGCGCGACAACTCTTCTGAAGACCCACTCCAATTCGACCAAACCCGAGATGCAAAGGAAGTCCAAAAGAGAAGTTAGAGCTTAAGATTCAGATGGGAATCAGCGAGTTCGCTTCATGGTTGGGCTTGCTGCAGGACGCGTGCCAAGGAGTTATCGACGTCTATAGCTTTGGACTACTATGGTAGGAGGTACGAAGACGGATTCAGGGCCATTATGGCATCGGTAGAACCAAGGGCTACAACCAATGAAGTGGGTCATTGAAATGTTTGGTCATGACTCCATATGTTTAGCTTGGTCATAGCAGGGTTTCTACAAGTCGGGATTCGTCGTTACCTCAATTTGTCTAGTGTTCCAAGGTGGTAGATGTCGTATGCTTTACGCACTGAGTGAGAGATGTGAGGATGGTTGCTATGGTTGATTTGTTTGCCATCATTATGACATGCACACCCCACCCCCGTATCCTTACACTATTTATTAAGGCACCTTAGAGCATTGTACGGTATGTGGTACTAACTCTTTGGTTGCAGGTCCAGGTTCAGGTATGGTTTAGTATACCTGTTATCATTCTGTTTAGATGCTTATCGCTCACACTAGGCTTTATGTCTGACCCAGAGTTTTATGTCTCTTCTTATTACTCTGGGTGCTCACACGAGCAGACTAGAGACAGGTTAGCTGGTGATGCACGGGTAGCTGATCCGGAGACGAGCAGGAGGCTTCCACGTAATATATATAGTATTCTCCCTGTGTTGTTGAAGATCACTGCTTGGGCATTGGTGGCGCATCTTCTACTTTAGTTTTCTTTTGTTAGAGACAGTAAATTTGGAAAGTTGTAATAAGCTGTATTTGGATTTCCGCTGCTCTGATGTTGACATTGATTATTAGTTATCAGCTTATGCACTGTCTCGCCTGTTTTATGTCAAGTATGTTATTATTATATTTTATCCCATGCGCTGTGAGACATTCTACAGGTTCCTTGATTAGTTCATTCTCTTCTTTCCTTTCTCCTGGCAACCGTCCCGTGCTAGTTGGGCATGTGTACAGCGCAATTTCGGAGGAAATGCAGGCTGGTGCGGGGCGGGCCGTCACACTTGGTATCAGAGCCAGGTTGCGTAGTTATCCTAGGGAAGTTATCAGGGAGAGATAATATACGTATACGAGAGAGTGTATTTGTGATTACTTTGGTTTTTAAAAGCTACATATATATACTATTAGTAGTATAAGGATGAAGTCGTACTGCACTAGCACCACTATGGAGTCGTTAATCATTTCCTTTTTCAGATTGACGATGAGCCGATATGTTAGAGGTGCTGGTAGGGGAGCCAATAATGGGAATGCTGCTGACATGAGGATGATGTTTACTGACCTCATGAGAGAGATGCTTAGAGATGTGCAGAGGGCAGCTCCCAATGGTGGAAATGGTGGTGGTCCAATAGTGCAGGCGCCGAGGGTCGACTTCGCCAAGTTGAATAAGGATTATACTAGCCTTGGTGGGAAGTCGTTTCACGGAACGGAGTCGGCCACGGATGTTCAAGATTGGTTGGATAGTTGCGAACGTATCTTCGAGGATTTGGGTATCGAAGATGCGATGAAGAGAAAGCTAGTCACCCGTCAGCTGCAAGGGCGGGCAATGAATTGGTGGAATGCTATAAAGGCAGCTACTCCCGAGGATCAGATTACCTGGGAGCAGTTTAAGGCTCGCTTTAGTGAGAAGTTCATTCCAGCTGCTCAGAAGTCAGTGCTGTTTAAGAAGTTCTTGGAGCTCAAGCAGAATGGCAGAGCTGTCTCGGAATATATTGCTGAATTCGACACTTTGTCAAAATATGGGTTATCTCTTATTGATACTGCCGAGAAAAAGAATGAGAAATTCATAACTGGTTTGGATCAGTACTTGGGGGAAAAACTTATTAACCACATCGATGAGACGTTTGAATCGATTGTGGGGAAAGCATTAAGATCAGAAAGTCTCTACCCTAAGTCGAAGACTGAGGTTGCATCTGCAGATGAGCCAAAGCCACAAGCAGGTGGTGGAGGCAAGGGTGGTTCCCAGAATAAGAGAAAGCAGAACCAAGCTAAGGATGGCCAGAAGAAAAAGAATAAGAAAGATGTGGAGTGCTTCAGCTGTGGTAAGAAGGGCCATTATGCTAGTAATTGTCGGGCCAAGCCAGCGGATAGGAAGTGCTTCAACTGTGGCCAAATGGGACATCACAAGGACAAGTGTCCACAGCCCCCTAAGGAAAAGCAAATGGTGAAAGCCTACGCTCTTAATGCTATTCCTTCTTCGTCGAATGCCCCAACAGCGGCGGAGAAGGGAAAGAATGTCGTCATTCAAGGTATGCTTTCGGTTTATGATGTTCCTGTTAGAGTTTTGTTTGATACCGGAGCTTCCAGTTCTTTCATATCTAGTGACCTGGTAGATAGGTTGGGATTGGAGCCCGAGATTGTCGATAGACCTTTAGTAGTGACGAACCCGATTGGCGGTTCGACTAGCCTTAGCATGATTTGTCGTAATGTGGTCTTATCGAGTCATGGATGCATGTTTGTTTGTGATTGCTTTGTTTTGGGCTTTACTGGGTTTGGCATTATTTTGGGAGTAGATTGGCTCCAAAGATACGGGGTGGTGGTAGACTGTGAGGGCTTGTTGGTGACAGCTAGAGCGGATGATAGGCGGAGGATAGTGTATGGTGGTTTACCCAGTAAGGGGGTATTGGCTAGTTTTCTAAACTCCCTCGACATTCCGCATAGTGAGTTGTCAGGTTTGCCCGTGGTTGGCCAGTATCCGGATGTTTTCGAAGAAGTGACCGGACTTCCACCACACCGAGAGATTGAGTTTCGTATTGATTTGGTAAAGGATGCCAGGCCTATAGTGATGCCACTTCGTCGTATGGCACCAAGAGAGCAGCGAGAGCTCGAGGTGCAAGTCAGCGATCTTTTGAAGAAGGGATTTATCAGAAGGAGTGTTTCTGAATGGGGAGCACCAGTTGTGTTTGCTACCAAGGCGAATGGTTCCCTTCGTTTGTGTGTAGACTACCGCGAGTTGAATAAAGTGACGAGGAAGAACAAGTATCCTCTACCGCGGATAGATGATTTGTTCGATCAGTTGAGTGGCGCGAGAGTATTTTCTCAGTTGGATCTCGCGACAGGTTTTCATCAGCTTAGAGTGGAAGCTGAGAGTATAGCTAAAACGGCATTTCGAACGCCGTCTGGATTTTATGAATGGTTGGTTATGCCATTTGGGCTGACTAATGCCCCGACATATTTTGTGGATCTTATGAATAGGGTATTCAGAGATCAGTTGAATAAGTCTGTTCTTGTGTTCGTGGATGATATTTTGGTATATTCGAGGACAGAGGAAGAACACAAGGAACATTTAAGAGTAGTGATGGAGGTGTTGAGAAAACACCAATTGAAAGCAAAGTTTTCTAAGTGTCACTTCTGGAAGAGGGAAGTGAGGTTCTTAGGCCATGTTGTATCACAGAATGGTATTGCCGTGGACCCGACAAAGGTGGCTACGGTACAGGATTGGCCTACGCCCAAGAACGCAACAGATGTAAGAAGTTTCTTGGGATTAGCGGGATATTATCGTAAGTTTATCCAAGGCTTCTCCAAGATAGCAGCACCGTTGACTCAGTTGACAAAGAAGAATCAAGCTTTTGTCTGGGATGAAAGGTGCGAGAATGCATTCAAGAGTCTAAAGGACAAGTTGACAAGCGCACCAGTGTTAGTCATTCCTAAGGGGGATGAAGAGATGACGGTATACACGGATGCCTGTGGTACCGGACTGGGTGCTGTATTGATGCAAGGCGGTAGGGTTGTAGCTTACGCAAGTCGGCAATTGAAACCGCACGAGAGAAGATACCCTACCCATGATTTAGAATTTGCAGCAATCGTGTTCGCGTTAAAGATGTGGAGACACTATCTCTTGGGAGAAAGATTTGAGCTGTTTACAGATCATAAGTCGTTAAAGTATCTCTTCTCTCAGAAAGATCTGAATCTCCGTCAGCAGAGATGGTTAGAGTTCTTAGCTTCCTATGATTTTGACATCGCATACACACCAGGAAAGGGCAATGCGGTGGCTGATGCATTGAGTAGAAGACATGCCAGCTTAGGGGCTATGTTCCTTGAATGGAAGCAACTGTAGTTTATCGCGGGGTTTGATTTCAGACCAAAGTGCGAATTGGATCCAGAAATGTTAGCAAGTTTGACGATCAGACCCACTTTGATTGAGCGGATCGGCTCTAGTCAGAGGGACGATCCCAACCTATTGGAAATCATCTCCAAGTTAGAGATGGGTATCGATGAGGAGATGAACAAGTATGGGCTTGATCGAGATAGATGGCTTAGAAAGAATGGAAAGCTTGTTGTACCCAATGTCGATGGATTGAGGGATGAAGTGCTTAGAGAATGTCATCACTCAAAGCTGACTATACACCCCGGTGGTAATAAGATGTATAGAGACATGAAACAGACTTACTACTGGGAAGGAATGAAAAGAGACGTTGGGAAGTTTATATCCAAATGCATGAATTGCCAGCTAGTTAAAGCCGAGCAAAAGAAGCCTAGTGGGTTGTTACAGCCCTTAGAAATTCCCGAATGGAAATGGGAGCAAGTCTCGATGGATTTCATCGATGGTTTACCAAGGACTTGATCGGGACATGATAGCATTTGGGTGATTGTGGATCGATTGACTAAAAGCGCAAGGTTTATACCAGTCAAATCGACCAGAACGGCAGCTAAGTTAGCAGAATTGTATATGAAGTGGGTAGTGAGATTTCATGGAGTACCTAAAAGCATCGTGAGTGACCGAGACCCGTTGTTCACTAGTGGGTTTTGGAAGAGCTTACAAGAGGCTCTAGGGTCAGAGTTACATCTCAGTACCGCCTATCATCCTCAGACCGACGGTCAGACGGAGAGGGTGAACCGTATTTTGGAAGATCTCTTGAGAGCATGTATATTGGATTTTGGTGGATCGTGGGATGACCATTTGCATCTAGTAGAGTTTGCATATAATAATAGCTACCAATCCAGTATCGGTATGGCTCCGTTTGAAGCTTTGTACGGAAGACCGTGCAACTCACCATCATGTTGGATAGAGACTGGCGAGAAGTTTATGCTTGGACCAGATGTGGTGAGGGAAACTTCAGATAAGATTAAGACCATTCAACAACGAATGAAGGCTGCCCAAGATAGACAGAAGAGTTATGCTGATAAGAGAAGAACAGACTTAAAATTCTCTGTTGGTGACTTGGTGTTTGTCAAGATCTCTCCGTTGAAGAGCGTAATACGATTTGGCAGGAGAGGCAAATTAGCACCAAGATTTGTTGGCCCATTCCCTGTTCTTGAGCTAGTCGGGAATTTGGCATATGGAATTAACTTACCAGAGAAGATGGCGGGAGTTCACAACGTATTTCATGTTTCCCAACTAAGGAAGTTCGTTCATGACTCAGATATGACTATTTCACCTGATCAGTTGGAGGACTTCGAAGTAGAACCCGAGGCGGTTGGGAACCGCAAGCCGGCCCGTATTGTCGAGTAAGACATGAAGCAACTTCGAAGGAAGGCGGTGAGACTAGTCAAGGTTCAGTGGGGCGAGGACGAGAATGATTGTACTTGGGAGACAGAGGAGAACATTAGGAAGACACACCCAAAACTCTTTGCCTGGTAAGATTTTGACTTCGATTTAGTTTTCCGCATGCTAGGATAGGCTTGTTTGCTTGTTTTGGATGTTTGATTGTTGTATGTGGTTGTTAGGCATGCAGGATCCTTTGTATGTTTTGGGTTAAGGAATTTCGGGGGCGAAATTTCTTAAGGGGGGGGGGGGGGGAGAGTGTAACGACCCGCATTCTACGCATCATAGGATCGTAGAATATTTATTTCTGTCACATACGAAGTCGTATGGTCATGTAACTTTGGGGGACGACTATTGGGGTCATTTCCCATGTTCATGATTTTTCCCGATTTTTAAATGACCATTTTACCCCTAGTTGGCACTGTTTTGGCCATAACTTTTGACTGGAAAGGGATTTTGACCTAAAACCACTTCCATTGGCTCCGGATGATGGTTTCTCTTTCCGTAGAGTGGTCACATTAGTCAAACGGACTCACCGTTTGGGAGATATGGCTGAAACAAGTTTCAGATGGTGAAAAACAGCTTAATTGGGCTTAAACGGGTGATTAGCAGCTAGGCCCACAGGGAAATTTCGGGTTTAGAGGTATAGGAGGACTGATTAGGGTTAGGTTATCACTTTCATTTCAGTTTTGAGCCGCCACAAACCTTCTTGAGACCTTAGTAATGGCCTCCATCCTCTAAAACCACTCCAAAACACATTTTTAGTGAAGATTAAGCCTAAACTACATCAAAACAAGGCCAAATAGCAACAAAGCAAGGTTGGAGCTGCTGCTATACATAGGAATTCGACCCAAATAGAGGATATTTCAGATTTGGTGTTTTATTTTATGGCCAAGGTGAGTGATAGCATCATTTTGACACTAATTACAGTTAATTAAGGGTAATTAGTGAAGATTAGCGAATTTATACACTAATAAATTCTGGAAAAATGTTTAGAAATTCTTAAATAATATTTCATGCCTCTGTTAGAAAATTTAGACGATTTGATTAAGTTCTACTAAGTATGTGCTTAAACATGATTAAGAAGGATTATAGGAAAATAAGGGGTTTTGGGCACGTTTGATCCATTTTGACATATAAATTAATTGTTTTGGTGTTTGAGGTTAGTTTGCTATGTTGTTATGACTATTTGACATGAATTGTGATTGATTAGAATAGTTAGATTTGTCAAAAACGTCGTCGAACGGCGTAAACAAGTTGCTGGAAAAGTTGCAGAAAGTTGTGCAGGGCTTCGGATCGGATATGTGAACTGGGCAAGAAACCCGACCCGAACCGGAGTTTGGCACATAGGAGGCTTGGCGAGAAGGAAGGCCGTTTTCTTAGAGTTGGAGTGGACAAGGGGATCGTATCGGAAGAATAATTGGAGGCCAGATCGGATCGACTTGGAGACGCAGGGCTCGGATCGGAAGTAAACATTTGGGAGAACTAGCAAGAGGGAAGGCCACGCGGATCAGATGGCAAGGAGGGATTGGATCGGAATACGTGAAGAAATGAGGGAGCGGATCGGAGCACTGGAAGGAAGGTGATGACTACCGACCCGAACCGATGAAGGTGATGACTACCGACCCGAACCGATGAAGGTGATGACTACCGACCCGAACCGATGAAGGTGATGACTACCGAACCGAACAGAATTCTAGGACTGTTAATGCGCGACAACTCTTCTGAAGACCAACTCCAATTCGACCAAACCCGAGATGCAAAGGAAGTCCAAATGAGAAGTTAGAGCTTAAGATTCAGATGGGAATCAGCGAGTTCGCTTCATGGTTGGGCTTGCTGCGGGACGCGTGCCAAGGAGTTATCGACGTCTATGGCTTTGGACTACTATGGTAGGAGGTACGAAGACGGATTCAGGGCCATTATGGCATCGGTAGAACCAAGGGCTACAACCAATGAAGTGGGTCATTGAAATGTTTGGTCATGACTCCATATGTTTAGCTTGGTCATAGCAGGGTTTCTACAAGTCGGGATTCGTCGTTACCTCAATTTGTCTAGTGTTCCAAGGTGGTAGATGTCGTATGCTTTACGCACTGAGTGAGAGATGTGAGGATGGTTGCTATGGTTGATTTGTTTGCCATCATTATGACATGCACACCCCACCCCCGTATCCTTACACTATTTATTAAGGCACCTTAGATCATTGTACGGTATGTGGTACTAACTCTTTGGTTGCAGGTCCAGGTTCAGGTATGGTTTAGTATACCTGTTATCATTCTGTTTAGATGCTTATCGCTCACACCAGGCTTTATGTCTGACCCAGAGTTTTATGTCTCTTCTTATTACTCTGGGTGCTCACACGAGCAGACTAGAGACAGGTTAGCTGGTGATGCACGGGTAGCTGATCCGGAGACGAGCAGGAGGCTTCCACGTAATATATATAGTATTCTCCCTGTGTTGTTGAAGATCACTGCTTGGGCATTGGTGGTGCATCTTCTACTTTAGTTTTCTTTTGTTAGAGACAGTAAATTTGGAAAGTTGTAATAAGCTGTATTTGGATTTCCGCTGCTCTGATGTTGACATTGATTATTAGTTATCAGCTTATGCACTGTCTCGCCTGTTTTATGTCAAGTATGTTATTATTATATTTTATCCCATGCGCTGTGAGACATTCTACAGGTTCCTTGATTAGTTCATTCTCTTCTTTCCTTTCTCCTGACAACCGTCCCGTGCTAGTTGGGCATGTGTACAGCGCACTTTCGGAGGAAATGCAGGCTGGTGCGGGGCGGGCCGTCACACAGACGATGCTTCACTGTTATGAATTTCCATCTCGTAGTCTGGGCCTTCACTATTCCATCCTGAGTCTGAGGTGGAAGATACATCCTCGGCAGGTGGATTCTCAGATGATCTGGCGTCGTCTCTCCTTTCTGCTAGTCTAGATGAGCATCTTTCTGCCATGGTTGTTAAGCTATTGAAGAAGCAATAGTGAGAGTTAGAGTAAAGCTGCCCGTGTTCCCCTGTGCATGTGTGTGAGCTAAAGTGTACAAGCATGTATGTAATAACATGAGTTAGTTAAATAAAGAAGTGTAGTACAAAGATGAACAATGCAGTGGGATATTTATAAGCAGTCCAAAAGTCAAGTCAGAGAGGCTCTATCCTAACTATCCATAAAGTCATCGACTACGACCAACATTGGTTAAGTTAACTGAATTATGTCTAACAAGTTCTCTTGGATCGGTTCGGAAGTAAAATGGAAATAGCTTCGGGTCGGTTCAGGTGTACATGCAGTGATCGGGTCCGAACAAGTCCCCTTTGCTGTGTTAAAATCGGATCAAGTCGGACGTCCTGGGTGTTGTGGGATCGGTCGAGTGCCCAGATCATCAGTAGACAAGTCCGAATATTTCACTGCAACAGATTGGATCGGAGGAGTTTCAGATAAGGTGATTACAAGCGGTTCGGCTGACACCGAACCGAACCTCCCCTATGCCTTCAAGGTCATTCTCCTAATTCAACTTTCCCTTTGCGATTGCCATCAGTTCCACTGACCCGACCCGGTTGAATAAATATGCTACTTCTCCTTTTTCTTTGTTTCCCACCTTGAACTGAACTCATCCCTTCTTTCTTCTTCTTCTCCTGCTTCAAATTCCTCCACCACAACCAAGCTCCCATGAATCAATATATCCAACACCAGCTTCGACTTCCTCCACAGCCATCTCGAGGTGGCGACGAGACCACCAGCGACGATGGCGAGAAGATAGGAGGCTCAGTATTGAAATTGACATGACTGGCGAGCGAAATTATTCAAGTTTACTCCTAAAGTTAGATATAAATCGATTAAGATGGAGTTTATTGTAGAATTTAAACCCCACCTGTCAATTTGATGGGAAGATTAAATAGAATTATAAAATTTGGGGGGCCAGGGTTCGTGCTAAGTGACTAAGGAGGCGATGTAAAATAAAGGGAAAAGAGGGTTTTAGCAATTTTATATAAAAAACGATGGGGCTATTTGTATTCCTCGTGGGCCCCCAGCGATTGGGCTGACCCATTGCGGAAGAAGTCCTTACTCCTTCAGCTTTGTGAGGCAGAGCGGGCTCGTTTTGAGTCGGACCGAATAAATGCGGGATCCAAAGGATAGGTTAACTTACAAAGCTAATCCAAAAAAAGAAGTAATAATTCGATAAGAATGCATTATAAAAATTTACCTTGAGGAGCTACTTGGACGGCAAATAAAGTTATCCAAGTTATTTTGAACAATGGAAATAATTTGTGCACTTGTATCGTATATTTGTAGACAAAAAGAGATGCAACTCGGTGAAGCAGCGCATCTCTACAAGTGAATAGACGAAGCTATGCAATGATACCAGTTCAGAAGTCAACAGACAGATTATTTCGAAGTACGCTTCGTCTCCGATAAAAACGTACTTCGAGGGGGCAAAATGTTAGCCCGCTTTGTAGTCGGCAACCCAAAGCTAAGAGACTGCTCAACGAGGAAGTTTGAAGAAAGAATTTATGTCAGAAATTTGGATCGGGTCGGAGGGGTCCAACCCAAACCCTTTGGCTGTGTTATAGATGAGTCAAGATGATACATGATTGAAAGCATGACTGGATCGGATCGGAGGACACCGATCCAAATCCTCTATGCAGATCCCGATCCGAATCGAAGAACAAGGAGCAGCAGGAGTTACAGCGCATGATCTCTGAAAAGGTGGAGCGGTTATGCCTACGTTCTCCCTATGTTTACCCACTAACCAGATGAGTTGTCACTACCTTATCCTATCTGAACCCGACTTTTATGGGATGGAGGCCACGTATACCCGAACCGAAGCCACCCCAGGGAGGTTTTCCACCTATAAATACACCTCCAAAGCTCATTTCAAAGGAACTTTTGGCATTTTCAGAACACACACTCATTCATAAACCGAATTTCATCAAGATATTTAGATTACAATCATCTTTTAAAGTACATTTTAGAAGAGATTGAGTGAATTCATGCATTGTATGAGTGAAATTAAGTGAGAACCATCATTGTATTTGTATTCAAGTCAACAATTCAAAGAGTAGAAAGTGGACGTAGGCTCTTTAACGCCGAACCACTATAAATCGAGTGTTTCTTCTGTGTTTTTGATTTCATTCCATTAGAAATTATTGCTAGTTTGGTGTTAGAGCCATTTTTGGATCTAACAGAAATCAATATATTTTCCGATATTATAATAGTGTCTAAATAAAAATAATTATCAATCTAGCAGAACACTTGCATCTCACGCTCCACATGTATAGTATACAATCAAAACCCCAGGCGCTTATTGGAGAATGGTTTCCGACTATGACAAGGTATGGAACCACCTGCCGATCGTGTATCTCTAGAGGGGAATACAATGCGTTCAACAAGAATGTCTTGCAACCCGGCTCAAACATGACCGACGACTCATTTCACTTGAGTGTATCGAATATATATCACCAACGGTTGGGATCATCAACCGTTTCCCAAAAAAGGGATATCATCGAAATAGATTAAAGAAGCAAATGGATTTCCTCTAGATATGTGATTACACCCTAATGGGAGCAACCCATATAGCCACGCTGTCTGCCCGAATTTTGTCATTTCCAAGTTGATGAGGATTGAGGTTTGAATTTATCTTTGGAACATCTGGTCACCATCACTTTGAATGCCACATCGTCAGATCCGCTGGATATCATTAATTGACGTCCACAAAAATACTCTGCAGTTTAGATAAGAGATGGTGTACGGCCTTCTACGCCATAAATAGAAATACGTTTGAAGAAATCAATGTACATGACCCCTTTAGAAATACTCTATCAGACATTCGTCCATACAAGTTGTCCTAGGACTAGACAAACCGAAGACACCCTCCTACCACATCCTAGGTAGCACCCTGAAGATCAGTAGCGAGCAGTCCTTGCAATCCGTAGATTCCAATCACGATAGAATCACTGTAGAGATATCTCTGGTTGCTAAACCAGAGGAATTTCACAAGTAGCCCTTCCGCTCATGAAGATCAACGGTCTTCAATTGCTCCATCTTCAATAATCTTCTTTTATGTATTCGCTGGTTCGTCCCATATATATATATATATATATATATATATATATATATATATATATGTGTGTGTGCTCTCTTCCTTCTGGAAGATCACACATCTTAGTTTTTTTAAAAAAAAAATGTATTCGCTGGTTCGGAATGGTTTTCAAATATAAGTTCGAACCCGGTCTTTCCGTACCAGCAATCGTATTGCCCAGGATTTATAGTCGGTGATTTAACTATCAAATAAATAATTGTATAAATAAAATGAGTTCACTGATTCAGTATTCAGCATTACTTGGCATTTTAATTAAAAACGATTAACGATAGTAAATATTAAACTTTAAAATATCTTAAAATTCCGAATATAGCTTTTTATTTTCTTACTTAACAAAAGGTTATTTTTCTAAACTATTTATTTTCAAACTTAGGAAAATATTCTATAATCATGCTCAATTTTATTCTATTATCATTTTCAAAACATTTACCACCTCGTTACTCATTATATATTTTGGGAAAACGATTCATCTTATTTCTAGTAAAACAACGTTACAAAATCTCTCTTATTTTATTACTTGGATACAATAACCAACTCCTGTTCTCTTAGAAGAAAAAATACCATTTCCAAAACTCCACTTTCCAATTTCCTTTTATCTCGAAAATACCGTTATAAACTTCTCACAAACTATTTTTATTTCCTCTACTTCGGAAATATTATATAATGTAAATATTCTCGAACCTTCTCATTTCCGTTACCTTGGAAATTCCATTATATATTCTTAAATCCCCCTTTTTATCCATTACTTTGGAAATCTCTCTATATATATATCCTTCAATTTTGATATTTCCATTTCGTTATTGTTTCTCATATGAAGATAATAGATTATTCTTAATTACCTTCCCATTACAACTAACCTCATCCTCAGATAATCCTGAAGTCATTCAAGTTGTGGTATTTATTTACCTCTCATACCTTGATCAACAACGTTCTCATCTTTAGTTAGACATGAATTGAAATTTAAAATCCATATTTATTGTAATACCAGACACACCTCATTTAACTATTTCATTTATAGTATGTTTTATTTCTTTAAAAATCATTCCTCAAGTATAACTATTTTTCTTAAATCCATTAATTAATAAATTATTTATAAAATATCACATTCCCTTTTACTTCTATAAACGATACATTTTACTCCTTGGAATTTTTTTTAAATCCTACTGCTCACTTCTTTACCAAATTCAGTTTTTACCCTCCCGCCTGAAATCTTATTGTACCAATTTTACTAAATTCCATTATTAAATAACATTAATCAACGCTTTACACCTCATCTCCTCTTTATAAACTTCATTTATAAACCACTGATTTGATATAAACCCTTATCTCAATTTCTTAATTCAAAAGTTAACTCATCAATTATCATATTTGCTTAAAAATCCCCTTTATAACTTTGTTATAATAATTCGAGTTTTAATATAAACCCAAGTCGTAATTTCCTTTCACATTCAATCAAATTTATTACCATTCCGATTAACTTTCGTACATGATCCTCTTTTAAGTAGAAATCTCTTAAATTATATTAATTGAATTAATAATTCACTTTAACATTAAATACCGCATAATTAATTAAATTATTTAAATAATAAATTTCTTTTTAAAATCTTGTTAAAATTAAATAATTATTCGTTAACTCATCTCGTTAAATTAATTCAAACAACTGATCTAGTAATCAATCCAGTTAAAACGGTTGACTTTATCAATCCAAACCACGATTACCTTGTTAACCAATTCCAAATAATCCTTTATATAAACTAATTAATAATAGAATTAAGTTATATAATTCCCTTTTATTTATTCCTCAATGATTATTAAATTAAATTTTGCTCATTCGCTTATAAATTTGATAACTATCAGAAATCCTCTTTATAAAATCATTTGATAATCAATTACAAACTTTATTAATAAATAATAAATATTTATTTCTTTTCAACAAACTTTTATTCAAAAATACAGATTTAAGAATCTATCTTCAGTTATAAAATAAATTTTATAACTTCATTTCTATCGATTCATCTAATGGTAAATCAACATTCAAAACAATTGATTTATAGGCTATATACTGCCAATTACTCAATCAAAATTCCCCATTGGTTTAAACAAACAAACATTGAATCCTAGATCAATGATCAACAATCAAATCAATCATTCGATAAGAACAGTTCATATATTGATAAATGTGAAAATAAATAACATTAAATATATTTGAGGAATCCCGTTGGATCCCTCCAACCTGTTCTTCCCTACATTAAATATGTTATCTCAAACATGATCATTTAATATGGGTTCCATAACAGTCAATAATGAACATTCAATATCAACCAATTTATTTCACACAACCATAACGATTCAAACAATCCATTAAATTAATCACGTTTATTTTATAAACATTACCAATAAAGTAAATCACTTTCATTGGGTCAAGTCGTTAAAATAACGATTTGATTTTTCATTCAAATTAAACTACTTTTAATTTCATAAATTTTATAAATATATTATGTATAAATATCAAACAATCAACCATAGCACACAAAATAAAAGCCCGACTTACATAAAATATAAGTGGGGTAACTGAGTGAACTCACCTTTGATTGGATTCCGTTGTTAAATCGGCTCGTTTTCGTTAAATTAACGGTGTTTAGTTTAACTGGAAAAAAACAGCTGCTATCTGCCCTATTCTGTTCTCTCCTGTTGGCGTAGTATTCGTCGACGCGGTTCCGATGTTTTCTGTTTCAACGCATTCTGATCACGTGCGCATTCGCAATTAATATTCCAAGTTATACGAATATTTAAATTAAATAAAGTTCAATTTATTTATACCTTGGGCCTTACTTTAATTTCCATTCAGCCCAACCCGAGATTAAACCAGGCCCGCATCCACTCCTACACCTCCTTAACTATCGGATCTATTCCTCTCCCTTTCACAAATATTCGCCGCTAGCAAAAATGGAAAAAGAAAAACCCTTCCATGCCGACACTAGATCTCCTTTTCCCCCTTCTCACTTCAGCTAAAATCAAGAATAGCCGCATCGCAACTCCCCTACGCAACCGCTTCCACGATCAGCGCTTCACCCTCCACCTTAGATCGACATGCCAACCCTAACAACCCCTTCCACGTCCTGTCGTGCCACCACCGCTTCGCTGGTTGACCCAATTTCCTCAATCCACTTCAACAAACCACCGTGAAACCCAATGCTTCATTGATAATCCCCGAATTCTTAGAAATCAAAGAGCTCCCTCCATACCCACAACGACTTCCGCAAATTAAGATCGAGGCTTCCATCGCGAAGGTTGAAAGATCTTCGGCTTCAAACAACATTCCCCGAACCCATCAAAATAGATAAGTATTTTTTCATGGTTTTTAATTCCTGTATTAATCTATTTTTTTTGTAAATTATGAGTTTCAAATGTGGTTTTCTTCATTGGTTGATTGGTTTTTATCCTGAAACTCAGAACACAATGTGTGTATGCGTATTTATAAAGGTGGAAAAATCCAGGTATGATCAATGTCTCAATCGGCTTGTTATATCATAGGTTTAGACTTTTTCCGTGCTTAGATCCTTAGGTGTTATACCCTTTCATTTCAACGGTGATGTCAATGTGTTACCGGTGATGGCTGCGTGATGGACTGTGGTGCTCTGATGGAAACTGCTGCGTATATTTAGCAGAGTAGTGTCAAGATTAGTGATGGATTTCCATGTACCGTCTCAGGTCAGAAATATACAAAAACCGAATTGTTCCCATGTAGATTAGGAGCTTGCTATTTGTATTGTCTATTCACATTGTATATGGTCTGTTCGTACTGTATATACAACCATTGAATTGTATTGTCAATTCATACCGTATATTGTAATTTGCTGTTCATATTGTCTGTATAAATGAAGCTATCGATTTTTCTATTCAATTTGCAAATTTGAACCCTGATATATATGTATGGCAGAACATGATTTGTACTTAAGATTCTCTGTATATAAAGGTACATTAGCTGTCTCGATTGATGGTATTATATATTTTTAAATATTCTAGCTGTTTATTCACTGTTTCTAACTATTATATTCACTGTTTTCCTTAGCTTCTTTATTTGTTCATGTTACTGTGTATATCGGGAATTTGCGGTTTACTATTGTTTTGCTATTCATGAATTGTTCATTAGCTGTTGTTTTACTGTTCTCTGAGTTGTGTTGCACTAGAGTTTGAATTGAGTTGTTTTATCCATTAGTTTTGCATTAGTACAGATAATACATGCTGTACTTGAATTCGAAGAGAATTGGTTTTTGGCTATTTTGTTTTGCATTAGTACAGACTGAAATATCTGAATATACATTGTTTTCGTTAGTATAAACTGTGCATAAGTAATATGCAAGCTTTAAGTTGGGTAAATTTAAATTTTATACAATGTTAATATAAATTAAATTTAAACAACTAAATATAATGAAAATAGATTAATATCATCATAATTATTAAAACAAACAACTTTAATTGCCATTAATATAGAATTTAAAACTAACATTAAAAATTCTGATTTTAAATGATATTCCATATATATAAAATAAATCCTTTTTATATTTATAAATAAATCGTTATAATTTAAAAACGATTCCATAACGACTACTTGAAAATATGAATTGGGCATAACTAACAATATATAACACGAAATCGAAATTTTTCTCTTTCATTAGAAAGATATTATCAAACCGGTTCAAACGTTTCTTGTTTCCCAGAAATTCGACTTATATCGGATCCTGTATATTCAAATGAAATTCAACTTGAAAATTACAAACCACTGCATTGTTTTGAGCTCGTTTTAATTATGTTATAAATTATATATATTCGAACTTCATTTTATAAAATAAATTCAATATAAAATCCATTATATCCCCAATATAATATATAAAATAGATTTAAAGATTCCAATTTAAATGACAGGAAAATCTGGGACACTACAATGTGTATTTTAATTTTGGAACAACAAATAGCTTACTGCCTTGTTGATTTCTTGACCAATCCCATGCAAACCCATTTATCCTCAAAAACAAACTTCTCCATCAGCTCTTCACTGCTTAGCCAACCCCTTCATCATTGACATCCCCTCACGCCTGCATCCACCATCAAAAATCACAGTCCAAATTCCACAGCATCCATCAGTAAAACACACTACACAATAACCATTCTGTTGCTGTTCATATATCATCAGCCCAAACTTCACGCAATGGTCAACACAAAATCTCTTAATCCATCTCCCTATTCCAGTTAATTAGAAGAACCCGCTTCCGTGTAATTCATTCTATGGACGAAATATCTTCCTTCAACCGTTCGTTCTACATTCCCCAAAAAATCAGACAAAATTCACTAACCATCTTTACTTCGAAATCATTTCCATCCCTAACCTTTTCAGAAAACTCGACATCTCTCTTCCTTGATGTGAAAACGCAGCTCCTCACAGTCACCATTAGTGAATTCAAACCCCACCATCCCTCTCAAAATCATCACGCCCCCTCAAATCACACATTCATCATACACTTCCCAACTGCTTACTATCGCACCCAGCTACCATCCCAGTCCAACCGTCCAAACCAAGTCGGCCTCTTCAAGAAAAAAATCGCGACAACCTTGTTCGAAGTAATCACGCTACTCAACAAAATCTGCTCACTCCCTCCGAATCCTCTTCGAATCCACCTTCGAACTCACCATCTCGCCTTCACAACGCCGACCTCTCAAAATCGATGCCCATCTTCATCTATTTGCAGCCTCAAAGATCGGAATCCCCCCTTCACGCGAGCGTCTTCGTCACCGAGCTTCAGACAATCCCGCGATTTCCAATTTGATTTTTTTTTCTTTTTTTCTTTTTTCTTTGCGGAATAGATTTCGATTTAGAAAAATTAGAGTGGATGAAGTTTTTGATTTACTGGGAAAATGGAGGAATGACTTCAATTCGTGAGTTACAAAATGGGTGTGTTCAATTACTTAGATGTGAACGAGGAGACAAATGTACAACGCCATTAAATTACGGTCTCCTTGATACTGAAAACATGAGACAATTTGTACCAAAATAGAAGAAGAGGCACAGATAGGTTTGTAAACATAGGTTGGCCTTATATTATTTAATATATTTGATGTGATATTGATTTTATTCGTCAATTTTATAATTTGCGTTCCGAACGCTTATCCTGATTGTAGCAGTCAGATTCAATTTAAATTGACGCTTTAATTAAATTCTAAATAAAATTTAATTCGGTTTCAAACATTAAATCTATTGATAATAAATAATTATTAGACAATTCTAATTCAAAATAGAATTTATATTCATGGACTAAATTGTTTAGATCTGGTTTTAACTCAACATTCAATTATTGTCGATATATTCGATATTAAAACATATACAAATTATTAAATCGGTGAATTCAATAAAAATCCATATATAATTCTAATTTAATATTTAAAATGAACTTAAATATTTAATATTAAACGATAAAAAATATGGGATGTTACAGTTAGGGTGGTTGGCGTTGGTGCTGGAGGGTCGTAACGGTGAGGCGGTCACGGTGGCTTGGATGGTCGGAGCTCTGATGGCTCCAGAGCAACAGGGTGGAGGCTTGTTGGCTACGTGTTTTCATTTAAAATTTGAAGTATCGAAGAAGAGAAGAGGTTTTAACCATGTTTTAATTAACATCAATGATGATATTTAGTGAATTTACGACATTGTTAATTTAACTATATTATTTTAATTCATATTAAAATTATAATGTGCATATCTTTGTTATACGTTATCAGAATCAAACGAGATGAATTGCAATGGAATCATATGAGTAAATACTATGCGATGGAACTGGGACTGGAATGTTTGCAGGTAGCTGGAAGTTTTGTCTAAGGTAAACATTTGTTTAATTTAAATTGAAATTAATCGTTATTTCGACAATCAAAGCAAGGTGAGAACTTCTTAAATTATATTTGGAATATTTATTTGGTGAGAACTTCTTGAATTAGATTTGGAATATTATTAGAATCATAACATAATTATATATTGGTTGCTTTGTCGATGTTATGGTTGCTTCATGGTAGATGAATGTTACTACAGTCATTATTACTATTCATGTGCATATAAGCGTTAAGTGCTGTAACGCTTATATTATAAAAACTGTGATATGGACGAATAGTTGCTATGAATGTTATTATGATTGTTCACACATTACACATACATATATGGAGTTCTATGGGTATTGGTTAAGTCTCGTTCCATTTGGATAGTATAAATGAATATTTTATTCATTTGCGCAAAATAAGGCATAAAAATGAAAGTTGCAATATTTTATCCGAAATTGGATAGAAATGAAATTAAATTATCTATGAAAAACTTTTGTAAAGGTGGAAACAAATTTGAAAGAGCTTGGATATGAAAATGGTTTGTTCAAATTTGAAATCGATTTTGAATAGTAAATTCAAAATTGAAATTAGATTAGATATATAAATGATATTTTAAACTCAAATTTATTATTTTGTTAGTCTTATATAATGTTTGATTTGTTTTCTACAAAGTTTGGATTTCAAAAAATTAAAATTTGAATAATAATAATAATATTATATTAATATTATAAGAATGAAATATTCGATTTCAATTTGTAATTGAATTTGTGGTTGAAATTTGAAAATATTGCTTTTAAATGAGTGTATATATGTTTTATAAAGCTTATAAAAAATATTAAAACTTAATAGGATGAATCTTAACTTGAAATTATAATATGATCTGAATAGGGCTATGTCGCGCTGTGGTAGTTCGCGAATTTCGACTACAAACTTCAAACGCTTATAGCTAATGCAATATAAAGAGAATTTACCTGAAACAAAAAATGTTTCTTTTCGAATGATATTAGTTTTCAAATGAAAAAGAAAGTTTTAGTTTCCAATGTATAGATTTATAAATATGTCCAAATCTATTTTCAAATAAAATCGCGTTTTGGCAATTCAATGACCGTAATTGAATATCGTTATAAATAGATTTATAAAAATTATTAAAAATATGAAAAAATTATGATAAATCATAATAAATGATTTTAAAGTGATTTGGGTAAGAAATATGAAGTTTTGAACTGTAATTTGATTTTGGGGTTTTTTCAGAATATTTAACGAATAATATAAAAGCAATGTTTTGGAATTCTATATTTAAATAAACTAAAGTTTTCCAAGTTAAAGTCATTGGATTTGGATGGAAATAATCCTTGGATAGTTGATACTTAATTTCGTTGTTAGGACGTATACTATTTGTGGAATTTCAAAGATATTTATACAGTTATTCTACTTATAGTATTCGCTGATTACGAGAATTCACATTGAATAATGCTGATATAATTTCTAATTAAATCTTATATTTAATATCAATTGGTTTTGGGTTTTTTCATGAATGGTATCTTTAATAACATCATTCTTTAACCTAGCTAACATTAAGCTATGATTTGGAATTTTAAAAGGATTAAAATCCTTTAAAGGCTAATAAGATGATGCTTGACGATCTTGATTTAGTGATGGGTTTTTTAAAAAGAAAGTAAAGGAATAATGAACTAATGAATCTTGATAAAGATTTAATGAATGATTACTAGTATTTTTTAAGCTTAGTTATCTTTGATTTAAAAAATATGTTTTTAAGAGGAAATTATGAAATATATTTTTGGAATGTGAATTTTAAAAGGAACCTTGGGTAAGATTAACCTATGTTTAAAGATTTAAGGAATGATTATCAAGATTAACAAGGCATAATCATTTACAAGTTTTTCAAATGTGGACTTTGTTAACGGATAAGAAATGGAGAACTGCTTTAAGAAGGTTTAAATTAACTAATCTAAGTTGAAAGAGACTTAACAAATCCTGTGTTTTCATATGGTTTTAAATTTGCGCTGATTATTCGGAAAGACCGGGATCAGATTTCTATCTGAAAACCATTTTGAATAATGATACGATGAAATAGAGCAAATAAATATATTGAAGATGGTGGTTTAAGACCAGGAATCTTCACATCGTAAGGATTGCTTGTAAATTCCTCAGGTTTTTCCTATCATGAGTTTTATATATAGCAGTGGTCGGGACGTATTTGGAGAATTTCTGGATTTACAAGGGCTTCTCTCCTTTATTAGATGAGGAATAAAGCGCCTTTGGTTTAGTTCAGTCCCAAAACGAACTTGTATGGATGTGTGTCTGACATTGTATTTTGTAATATATTGGTTGATCCTTACTAAACATATTTCTTTTGGTGGCGGAGAATTTGTTCTCTTAGCTTAACACCCTTCTTTGAGATCTACAAGCTCAAAGGTGATATAGTTAGTGAATATCAATTATATGTTATGAAATGTCAGTGTGGCATGCTAAGTGATTGAACTATTGATGATCAAAGCATGTCTTTAGGGTAATGCCTAGCTTTTTGTAATGAAATTCGTCAAGCCTTACTCTCTGGAAATGACCAGAACAAAAAAATGCGGCAAGGAAAGGAGTGTGTAGTTTCCTTCTAGATAAAAATTGTACCATGGTATGAAGCCCAGTTATTACTTATGTGACAACTTCTACTTGTGCGGATTTTGATGACACGGGCGCTTAGTTGAACGTTAGTAATGACTGGTAGATAGCATACTCAAGCGTGCTCTAAGTTATCCAGTTAAGGGATAACCCAACCTTCTGTTGGCAATGAGCTAGTTGGTTCTCGGGACATCCCTCTAGAGGTGTACCCATCGGATAAGGAAGTTCCTTAGCTTGGTCATTTGTTGGAAATCCATTCTCCACAATGAACCCTTACAGTTTTAGTTGTATTCTATATGTCAACATAATATTATGAGATATTATGTCGGCTAGGATCGTTACATTTACATGCGAAGTGATTTTCCATACTACGCACTAATTATAATATTAAATGACTTTTCACGTATCAAGCATTTTTGTTATTACAAGGAGAAACCTTGTCCATATGTGCGTTTGCATTCCAGGAAGGGGGAACACGACAACCTCAATTTCTAGCTTGAAAGGAGACTCAATGGCGAACAAAAGGAAGAAGACTGGAACTTCTGCTCATACCGATGATGTTGACGTTGAAGACACAAGGAACGAGGCAAGCCAGGAAGCTTCCTCTCATGGAGATCATTCTGCATACTTGACTGGAGACAAGATGAACAAAGTTCTCACTGAACTGAGAGATCAGATGGCACAGCAAGATGATCTCCTCCAGAAACAACAGGAAATGATCAGCCAATTCTTCGCTCGGATGGAAGGCCGAGCAATGCTCAAGTCATTGGAAATAAAGCCACAGAAGCTGCTCGGGCATCACATGGACTCGGGGGGCAACCCCCTCGTTATTGGAAATGCACAGCGACCGACTTCAGCTCCAGATCGGATGGATACCGAAGCGCAAACTCTCACTCAACTGCAGCAGGGATCAGATCATGACAGGCCACCAGCACCAGGTCGGATCGCCCCTCCTCAGTTCGCTCCCCATGAACCACGATCCAGCCTTCACTAACCTGCCTCACGAACCGACCCCATCGAACCAGATCGGGTCGCCACCATCGATCCGCGATCCGTGAGCCGTGATCCCCAGGCAACAACTCACCAGCACTCCGTTCTCTCCTGCACTCAATGCTGCGGGTACCGGCTCTGATCTTGGTAATTTGCAACAGCTTTTTGAAGGCAATCGACTCGCTGATCTGATTCAATGCCTCTCGAGAGGCCGCACCTATCAGAATGACGTGGATGACGTCAACCACAACCCGTTCACTCAAGAAATCAGGAATTCTCGCAATCCCTCGGAATCCAAACTTCCACAACTGGAGCCCTACAATGGCAGGACAGATCCTACCATGCACTTGATGCGCTACAAACGGCATATAGAAGTTCAATCGGCATCGGAAAACGTCATGGCTAAATGTTTTCCCCACTTTCTAACTGATATAGCAGCCATGTGGATTCAACAGCTAGAAACGGAATCGATCAGCAGTTGGAACATGTTGGTCACACGCTTCCTTGAACAATTTCGGGTCCACATCGCATGACCCAAGAATGTCATGTCCCTCACCACAATCAAGCAGAGGCCCAGAGAAACTCTGCGTTCATTTCTGGAAAGATTCAACGTTACAGCAACATCAGTTGATCGCCTTGAGCAATCGATGGTATTGATGGCAGCAGTATCCAGCGTTCTAGATAACTCGGAGTTTAAAAAATCCTTGTACCGAGATCCACCATGAAATCTCGGCGAATTCTACCTTAAAGCAGATAGATTTCTGCGGGAAGAAGATGCAACTTCCGAGAAGAAAACCTTCGATGCCAACATGCTCAAGGACGGAGAACCGTCCGATTCTGGAAATGGCAAAGGAAAAGCCGCCGTCAGGAATGACCGCAACACTCAGCCCCGGAGAGGGCCCAGATATGAAAAGTACACTGAACTCAATGCCCCACTCTCAGACATCTATCAGGACACGAACGGTGCTGTCTCCTACCCAAAGCCTCCTAGGAGGGAGCCATCACAAAGAGAACGCGATTCTGGAAAGCACTGCATATTCCACGATATGGACGGACATGACATGAATGAGTGCAGAAATCTTCGTGATTTGATTGAGGAACGGGTTAGACATGGAGAGTTTCCCGAGTATGTGAAACTACCAACAGTGCCTGCACCTGCGCTGCTACCTCCCGCTCCCCAGAGAGGGAATGACTCTGGATCGAGCTCTCGTGGGCTCATCATCAACTGATATGGATAAGATCATCTTTCATTTTTTGCATTTCTTAGGCTTTAAGATTAGTTTTTGCTTTCGTTAGGTTTTCCGATTGGTTGAATCGGAGTACACACGTACGGAGTTAGGATGTAGCCCCAAATCGTGCTCTGGACTCGGTGTCAAACCAATCAGAATTTGATTTGGTTTTGCATTTTGAATTGAATCAGGACTTTCCAAGCATGGATTATGTTTGGAGAATTTAAGTATCTTGTCGGGATGTGGTGGGATCCTCAATTTCGGTTATAGTATGGCTTATAGTTATCATGGAACTCTAGGTATGGATTATACCTAGGGTTGGACTATCTTATCAGGTTGTGGCAAGCGTAGCTCTATTTCAGGTCTGAGTATGGATTATACTCACTTTGGACTCCTTGATAAGGATTATAGTTAGGAATGACAAATGGTCTTGTCAGGATGTGACAAAAGAAATCGGGTATGGATTATACTCGGTTTGAACTCCAGGGTATGGATTATGCCCTGCAAACGGTCTTGTCAGGATGTGACAAAAGAAATCGGGTATGGATTATACTCGATTTGGATTTCTGGGTATGGATTATGCCTGGAAATGTTGGCCCTTGCCGGGATTTGGCAGGATGACTCAAAAACGTCCTTTGAGTATGGTTTATGCTCATTAGACGCCGAAGCATGGTTTATGCTCAGAAAATTTGAACAACATCGCCAGGATTTGGCACGTTTGTTTTTCCTTTATCTCTTTACAGGTATGGATTATATCTGTAGCTGGCAGACCCGGCAAGGTCATGGCATTATCAAATTTCTATGGCTTATAGATTTCCTGGACTATCCAGAACACATCTTCCTTCAACCAATAAGATATGTTCTGGGGGGCAAACTTGTTGACACACTTTTTGGTAAAAGCTGTCACACTGAGTATCTGGATAACATCGCTCTCGGATATGGAGAACATCGTCAGAAGATAGGCAGCGATTTGGTCAAAGTCGCATCACGAACAAAGAAAGGCCTGAAACTTCTATTAGATGATCTTTTTTGGGCCCGAAAATAGCGATTACGGAGCTCCGTAACTCTTGTAGATCTCTGAATTAGCTTCAGTTTGAGCTTTGGTTTGGCTCAATCGGACTTACGGTTTGAAAGTTATGCCCGTTTCCGTGAATAGGTGTAATCTGGAAATCATTTGGATGAAGTGGCGAAGCAACACCTCCTGGACCGGATCGCCCCCTTTGGCTCATGGGCTCCTCCTTGGTTCACACACACCGGATCGATCCGATTAGCTCACCCATGGTTGGATCGCCCCCCTCGGTTCGCACTCCTGCATCACGATCCGACCCGCTCTGCTTCAACTTCAACACTCGAGCACCACAACCAGCTTGGCTCGCCCTGTCCAATCACGATCCGACCCACCTGGATGTAACGCTGCGCATAGATCTTAACCTATTCTTAAGGATACTCCTGCTCTTACTTTTCTGGATCGGGTGCGACGTACCCCACCACGAACCGGTCCTCCAAGAAGCTCCTCTACGCCTATAAATACACCGAAACATGGCCATTTAAAGGGACTTTTGACTTTTGACACTTGATCTTGATGGCTTCCACCATTATCAACGCAAGGAATTTGCGAACAGCGGAAGACCATTTCTAATCATTCTAACACGAGGTTATCGTGTATAAAATCAATTTCTCTTCTCCATTTCTTCACTGTAAACACGAGGATTTCGCGTATAAACCGAGAGATAATTGTACTTGTAACTTCTTAGGATTTAAGAAGAGATAAAGTGGACGTAGGCTTGGTTTGAGCCGAACCACTATAAAAACTTTGTGTGTTCCCCATTTTTACTTCTTTATCTGCATTCTGTGATCTGCAATTGGGTGTTAGGCCCAGAAATTGGTCTAACAATGTGTATGCCACAAGATCTTATGGTAGCTACATTTTTTTAAAAAGCATTACGAATTTTCTACACTGTTATTCATAAGGGAAAACCTTGTTCCTTGTTCATACTGCATGGTCTTATGATTTACCTTAATTTAAAATAAAATAGTTGTTTTTTATTCTTACACTTATCCTATGACTAACCTGGAGTTTAATGTTCCTTTCCTAAACTCTGGATGCCCATATATTTCCACATGGGCAGCCTGGTAGTTAAGGTTTGTAGATAGTCTTAGAGTCATTCTATATAGAGAAGGTTCCGGATTTAGGCTGGAGCTATTATACTAGATCATTTGTATTCTTCTACTGTACTTTAGTATTTCCATTGTATATTTATTGTACTGCGGTATATATTTCATGTAACTCCGATGTAAAAATATTGTTGTATTAATAAAGTTTGTTTTTTTTCTGTTCTAATGTGCAACTACCACTAAAAATCTGTCTTTGAGAATGTTTTGAGTTGGTATAATTACAAATTTAAGCGATCAAAAAAGCAGGTTATTACAAAAGTGGTATCTGAGCTTTAGTTTATACAAAGTTTATGGGGTAGGACTCATTAGAGCGGAAAACTCTTTAGAAACATGATACATAATATCCTAGGATAGGTAACTCATTAGAGATAGGGTTAGTAATGCCCTAGAATGAGTTTGAGGGTTATATATGAGAGGGTGTATTTGCAATATAAAATTGATTTCGAAAGGGTTTAATTTTGAAAAAGAATATGTTTTGAAACATATGGATATAATTATATATATTATGACATGCATAATAAATTAAAAATCAAGTTTAAATATAAGTGTTTTATGATTAAAATTCACATGGTACAACAATTAATCTTCCCCAAACTAACTAGATAAACAAATCTAAGTGTAAATTTTTTGTGAATTCAATTTGACTATAAGATATTTGATGATATATAGTAGTTTTTCGAATTTATATGGTTAATTATAACTGCGGTAAATAGTCAAGATGGTAAAAAATTGAATACGAACACCTTTAATCAAACTGTGTAATTCTAATCGTACATATAAATATGTAATTAGCTTTAATGAATTAATAAGAGTAAATAACCCAAGTATAAATATTTTTGTAGATTTAACAACGCAAAGAACCTGATTAAAAGAAAGTCTATAATTTGGAAAATAATTAAGATAATTCGAACTTTAAATTTAACTTTTGCAAGTTAAATGGATTGTAATTGTAGAAATGAATCAAATGAATTAAAATTTAGCTTATGTGGTGTTACGTAAAATTGGATTGTATTTGAAATAATATTGGGTGGAATTGATTATAGGAAAATTTGAGTAGTAAATGATTTTATAATGGTTCTGAATTTGTATGGAATATTCGATGATTTTGGATAGTCGCAATTTTCAAGTTAGAATTGAAAACCTAGCTAAACTTTTATTATAACCATATTCACTTAGGGGTTATAATTTAGTAATTAAACGAAGTTCGAATTTAATTTAAAATTTAATTAAAAATTTAATTAAAAATGAGTTCGTAACGCAATGGAAGTTGTAATTTGATTATATACACGTTTAAATTGCACACGATTACAATATAACTCCAACTAACTCGAAACTTGAAATCTAGGCATAATTAACTATTACGGATTTTATAAAATTGGTTTCTTTGAAATCCGAGGTCATTTGAAGAACGGTTATTTTCATATATCAAATTAAATCGAAAAATATAATTTAAATTCAAAACAGTCAACATCTCGATAATAAATTATTATCATTAAAGTTTGTATTCAAATAAAATTTATATTGATCATCTGAATCATTTTTATTCAGTTTTAAGTTAGAATTCAATTGTTTCCCATTTTGTATTACAATGATTCAATATACTCGAAATTAAATCGTATTCTATTACGTTTGGATCGATCAATGTTCTTTTTGAAATTCTCACTATCGAAGAAGTGTCTATGTGTCCTTAGTAAAGAGCCAACTATTATTAGGGGGAAGCCATTTAGTATTACTCTATGATGCCCCACTGTTGATCGTGCTAGAGAACAGGTACTATCAATTCTGGTATGGACGTATTTCTCTCATATCCCCTCGGTCTTGCAATCGCTTATTGGTTCGAATTGGCTCAACTCTATATGTAAGCTTAGGTGTTTTGATGCTAATACCGTAGTAAGAGACAAACTTTTCTATGCCAAAGCTTTGATTGAAATACCCCCAGATAAACCTCTCCCGAAAACGATTAAGGTTAAAACAACTGATGATTATGTGGCAGAGATTAGAGTTTGAAATTGTTAGACGCCTGATATATGTACTATGTGCCACTCTTTGGGACACCTACGCTCTACATGTAACTGGAACCCACTGTTTTGGATCCAATCCCAGTTCCTCTTACTGTCGTAAGGTGGGTTGCGGAAGCTCCTCAGTATGTTATTTCCCAAACTGTTCAGCAAAGTCACTTGATATCATCTACCCCATCTGTTAATGATAAGCTGGCTTCATGTGAAAATGTACATTTGGAAGTTCAAGACATTTCTTCAATTAAGGAATCATATTGTGATGGTATCCATTGGTATTCAGTTGACATCTCCTGGGTCCATGATTTTTCTGGAATGAGATATAATCCTACTGAAAATATGTACTATAAATATGTCACTAACATTGAGCATGATTATAGGATATTGATATATCAGGTAGTAGGAGATGGTTTTGAGCTCACTGAGATGGGTGAGCTAGGCGGGACGAATAGGTCTCTATTCATGATGCTTCTTGGGGTCGAGAATACGAGTTTCGTAGTTCTAACCCATGTTTTGTAACGAATCTTGCTATTCTTTTTTTTGAGTATGTCAATATTATAGGTACTGATAGTTCCAGTATTTCCTCCTTTGTTGGGGATTAGATGTGTTGGTCTTTATTAGTAGATGAAGCACTATGCTTCACTCCTGTTTTGTATTATACTATGTCCTGGCACATCAACTAGTCTTGTAGCAGTTAAACAAACTGTCTAACTCATGTCTTTTATGTGTTCATTATTTTTTATAATGAAAATGGTTGCGGCCACTGTAAAAACTGGTTGGCCTTGCCAAAATCGTATTCGATAATTAATCGATAAATTCCATATAAAAATCCATTTATATTACCAACTCAACATTCGAAGCAATGTTAAATGTTAAAAATAATCAACCTAAAATCCAGGTCGTTACATTCTCCCACCTTAAAAGATTTTCGTCCCAGAAATTACTAAGGTAGGGAAAATGCTTCAAATCCATTTAGTTTTCAAAAACTCAGTTATGTTGAAACTCAACATTTTATACTTCTACAACTTTAGTTCCAACAAAACGTTTGGTTTTCATTCATATGTCACACCATATATGCTTACATTCATTTAAATCTAAAGGATTTACAACCAATAAATTCACATCCAATTCATATTCCAATAATATGCATTCAAATTGATTCAGATGGATTTTAATCAATTTATTTACTTAGTTTACGACAAACGATATTTATCCTATGCATATTCGATATTATTAGATTAATAAAATAACCACTTATAGCTCTAGCTAACTTTGAATTGATTCCAAATTAGTTTATCCATTTCAATATTTAACCTGCTTAAGTTAAATTTGATTTCCATAATTCAAATACTCGGGTTTTTTTTCAAATCCTTTTGAAATGACATAAATATATACATATATTTATAACCATCTCGAATTCAAAGCATTTGAATTTTTCCAAAATAACTTGTTTTCAAAAATAATTTCGATTAGAAATTTTACTATGGTAGCAATCCATCACTTAGAAACTCGAAAATGAACGCTCATGATGATGCAATGATTAGTAGAATTATTTTCCAGCGACTGAAGTGAGTTCAACTTTATCACTCTAAAAATCCATTTAAAATGATTTGTATTCAAAAATCCTTCCAAAACATAGCAATATAATTTTAATGTATTTTAGAAAATATCTTTCCAACCTCCCGGGCATTAATTTCCAAATTCTGGTTTGAATCCAATTCCAGTTCATCTTACTTGTATACTTCATTCTTATACAAATTATATTTGGTTATATATAACCGTCCTAGTTTTATAAACTCATTTGATTATAATATCAACCAATACATCAATATATTTTAATAACCTATAGAAAATTATTCTTTTTATATCAAAATAGAATCTTGGGTAAAATTATATCATTTACCCACTTTAAAACAATATTATGTCCAATTTCTATGTTCAAGTGTTTAGAAACTCTTATCGATGTTGTAACGGCCCATGATTCGATCAAAATTCATAAGCCACTCGACAGATAAGTCAACAAAATATAAAACAATTTTTATATCAGCTAACAAATACGCGCTCTCGTATATATACACTCCACTCATTTTAGGGTAATACTGACCCTATATCTAATGAGTAAACCAACAAAGTCTAGGTGTTCAGTCAACCTAAGCTCTGATACCATGTGTAACATCCCAAAAGTCTGTACCCTTTGATTTGACTAAATACACCACACGTCAAACCCAAATTTGCACACAAAATTCGAATCATTATAAATAAAGAAGAAAAAGATAGAAGAAGAACAAAATGACAACAAAGAATCTCACATCGCAGTGGAAAAAAATATAATATAATATAATATAATATAATATATATATATATAATAACCTTTGGAATATAAAACTGTATTTGTACTTACATATAGCATCAGATTACATCACATATACAACACAATGAAATAAACTCTAGATATCTAAAATTAGAGCCTCCCATCCAAGCTCCGCCAAGGGTATTTGTAAACATCTGAACTACTTGGCTGCCCATACAGATTTGCGCACCCAAGAGTTTAGGGTAAAACAGAACAAAATAAACTCTGGGTCACTCATGGGACTAGTGTGAGTAGACTCTAATTACTTGATTTATTTTGAAAAATCCTTTCGAAAGAAAAGGTAATCGTAAGACCGATCCATACATAAACATGGATGATTTTTACGTTATGATAACCCATAATATTCTTCGTATCAACACTACTCTGATATAATAATAGTGTCTAATCAAGTAAATAGTAATCTAGCAGAATGCTTCCATCTCACGCTCTATATACATAGTATACAATAAAAAACCGTGGGTGCTTATTGGAGAACAGATTTTCAACTATGACAAGGTATGGAAACACCTTCCAATAATGTATCTCTAGAGAGGAATGCACTGGGCTCAATAAGAACATCTTGCACCCCGGCCACACATGACCGACCACTTATTTCACTTGAGTGTACCAAATGAATTATCATCAACAATTGTGATCAACAACCGTTTCCGAAAACATACAGCAGCCATAGAATAAGAAGCGATTGAATTTACTCTAGATCGAGTGACAATACACCCTAATGCATGCGACTCACATAGTGTAACTCCCCACTTCCATTAATGTCACTCACAAAGGGAATGCATTAACTTCTATGGAGCGTTTTAAGTAAATATAGAACAGAAACTTAACAACAAGACAGATATAAACAGTAATCAAAGATTTAAAACTTTATTTCATTGCAGTGGAAAACACATATGTTTGATTACATCATCAAAAACTAGAGTTAAAGTACATAACACCCTTCTTGACTACCAAAAGGACATAAATTGAAAGACATAATCCCCAATACAAAATAGCCATAAATAAAAGGAGAAGCTGAACTTTACTTCAGCGGTCCAAGCAATCTTCTAAAAGCAGAGAAACATCAGTCCAAAATCAAGCTCCATTAGTGCTAGTTCCAACCTGAGCACCTAGGAGGGGGGGGGGAGAAAAGAGGAGGAAACAAAGGGGATCAGACATAAAGTCTGGCGAGTGCGATAACTTTAACAATATAATTAAAAAGTAACTAGGCTAAGGCATAAGTTGAAAAATAAGGGAATGACCATGAACCATTGAATATGGCAGAGTAAATAAGGAAACAAGATGAACAATGATATCGTTAAAGCGCCCCTAAACCACTATAAGATAATTACTAAACTACACAAACACTATAGGACAATTGCTATACTGCACCACCACTAGTCACCCTAAGGTTGATCCCGCCTACAGACTTAATAATGATATTGGTAGTTTCGTGCACCCCTAGCTGCCTTCATAGGTGCCGCCTGCCCCTATCTCCACTAGGTGTACCCACTATCCCCAAGCGATCGGCTCCCTAACTCGTAGATACCCGTGCTGGCCCCACGATGGGATGTATCACTCCCCAAAGTGGCAACCCGATACAACCAACAATGCACGACTTATACCTACACGATGCAACAACGTCTTACCTACCAGCCCAGGCCCACACACACATATGAACCCGTTGGACTTGCGTTACCAGCGCTAACCCGTTTTGGCCTCTTACAGTCAAGCCCAGTATGCGTGTCCCGTCCTCGACTTGGGTCGAGCTCACAAAGATGCGTATGGGTTACTGGTTGAAATGGGCCCCCATTACTTGACACAAACTATCCACCTAAGCTTGGTCCCCTCTAGTACATCCCACTTAACCCACTTCTTATTTATGTTCAATTACATGTTTCAATTTTTGGTTAAGTGTTTCTAATCGTATTTCCAAATGCCACCCAAGGCACCCACTAGATTCCACATGCCACCCAAGGCACCCACTTAACGCCCTTATGTCCCACTACATGTTTATCTGGTTAAGTGTTTCTTAATTCATTAAGAACGTAACCTCATAAAGACCTCTCACATTAGACTGGCATTTGTGGCAGCTGGATTTGCCGGGCGGGTCCGGGCAGTCATACACCACAAAAGAGCCTAACCTCATGTCTTTACAATTGTTACGTATTTAATTTATGCCTAAGACCTCTCACATTAGACTGGCATTTGTGGCAGCTGGATTTGCCGGGCGGGTCCGGGCAGCCTTACACCACAAAAGAGCCTAACCTCGTGTCTTAAACGATTAATTACTCCTAATTAATCATTCCCCAATTTGAATTACTTTCTCTATTCAAATTATCAATCCATTCCAAATTTATCGATGTCCACAATTGACTCAATTATGTCCATCTATTTATGGTATGTAAGATCATACCAATTTTCATCACAAATTTATTTTATGCCTTTTAAGGCATTTATGCCAATTAAATCTTTTTAATATTATCCCTTTTACCCCACGTTGTATGTTTGTTCTTTTAACGTAAAATATAGGTTAGACTCGAATAGTCTAACTCATGGAATAAAGAGAAAACATCACAATATACACATAATTAAAACATAGGGGTGAACTTGCATGTGTGAATGATGTTCTACATCTAAAACTTGCATAGGCCAAAGTTACAACTAGCATAAACAACATATGTCATGTATCCAAATGGTGTGAACTTGTTGAGATAATGGTCACAAACCTGCATAAATCATGTATGTCATAGATCTACATCTAAAGGTGTAAACTTGCATAGGCAATAACCCTAAACTTTCATAACATGATTCATATCCCAAACTCATATATTTATATAAACTTGCATATGTGATTTATGCATCATAACAATGGTGTAAACTTGCATCTAACATGTAAATTATCATGTAGAATTTATCATATAACTCACACCTGTCATAGCCTAAGTTTAGATCCAAAATTGATGTCACAAAACATGTAAGGTTATACTAACTTGCCTATGATTCTTGTCTAAATCAATATCTAAACTTGCATACATACTTGTGATCTATCATATGAATTAACATAACCAAACTAGCATATGAACAACATGATGATTTGATTATACATAAGCCAAATCATAGAATTACAACATAGGTGATAGTATTACATCATAAATGATAGCATCATAACATAACGTCATAGAGATTCCAACATAATTCTACAACATAATTACAACATGCGATCAATAATTAACATCACGTCCATACAATCCGCATCATAACTTAATCCAATTAAATTGCTAATTATTTTATTAAAATTATCGAACTCACAACTCAAAGAAGGTCTTGAGTTCTGAATTCTGAATTCTGAAGTTGAATTAGCCTTGCTTTGAAGAAGATTCGTTGTTAGGGTTCTATAGAACTGATTTGATTTGCTGTTCTTCCTCTCTAATTGGTGGTGGCTACTCTAGGGTTCAAGATGACAGCATGACGGCCATAGTTTTAGTTTTAATTCTGATTTAGGGTTTGAGTCTATGGGTCTTTTTATAGAGTTTTGAATTAATTAAGACGTCCGATGATCTTAGGGTTAATCAAAACCATTCAGTCGGGATAGAGTGACACCTCAGCCCTAATGACTCAGCAAGGAGTCAAAAAGGACTCAGCAACATGGGTCAGACTGAACCAGAAAGTTGTGCAGGCCTGCTGCCTTGGCCTGGGCGCACTTGGCAGTTGCGCCAGTGCAAATTTGTACTGGAGCACTTCCCAAGTGCGCCAGTGCAATATTTTTTTTCTTGTTTTGCCACCAATCTTCGTTCATCCATAACTCCTTCATCTGGTACTCGTTTCCTGCAAACTCAGACTCTATCTCAACCAGAATTCTTAGACGAACACGATGGCGCAACCCCATTCCCTTAATTCTCACGTCTAAGATTAATTATTCTTTAATTTAGTTAATTCGATTATTCAAAAATCCGGGGTGTTACATTCTCCCATCCTTAAAGGATTTTGCCCCTGAAATCTCCAAGTTAAGGAGAATGCATATCCTACCATCCAAACAACCATTTACTCAACCATCAAACACGGGCATCTATTGTCCTTATAAAAATTTCTAATGCTGTATGAACATGTGCAAGAAGTGTGTGTATATGTTCCTTATCTAATGCAAAATCAGGCGGTCTACTGATTCAGTTGGCATCCTTTATGCAAACCATGATAGTGCCATGCGTCCATTATGTATACGAAAGAATCCTAACGATACATATTATCTCTACATGCGTGCGCAACCATTCACCAAAATGCCGCATCCATATGATAGCACAACCATTATACATCCATTAGCTTAAATATACACACGCATTTATATGCAATATGAAGCGACTGAGCCGATCTAGTGCCTAAAGTGTGTGTATATGCATCCACGAGCAACCACTAGCAAACACTTGCATCCACATGCATCCATCATACATAACATGTCTCAAACACATGTTTCAACCATAGGACTACCCTATCTAAAGGTCAAAGGTACTAGCGAGAGGACATACTAAAGATAAGATAAGTACAAGGTAAGCGATAAAGGAGAAATTAAAAGACATACCCTCGAAAAGAAAAGGGTATAATGAACGCATCTTCGCTTCCGTCTCCCAAGTAGCGTCGCTCTCATCATCTCCCCATTGCACTTTGAGTAGCTTGACCTCTCGATTCCTCAACTTCTTAATCTCTAACACCAGAATGCACGTAGGAGCTCGTCGAATCGTCGCGTCGCGCTCTATCTCCACCTCTCTAAGCAAGCTCGGCTCTACCACTTCCGCGGTCTCGTGCAAGCACTTCCTCAAATGTGATACATGGAATACATCGTGTACGCCACTAAGTCTCTCAGGCAACTCCACTCTATACGCCATCTGCCCAATCCTCTCCTTAATAGGAAACGGCCCTACGAACCTTGGTGCTAACTTCCCAATGGACTCAAAGCGAACGACGTTCTGTAATGGAGACACCTTGACAAAGACCATGTCCCCAATATCAAACTCAAGATATGTCCTCCTCTTGTCCGCATAAGATTTCTTCCTATCTTGCGCCGTCTTCATCCTCCTTCGAATCAAATCGATCTTTTCTGAAGTCTCTCTAATCATATCGGGCCCAAGTAAGATCTTATCTATAGACTCCCACCAACATGTAGGCGAACGACATGGCCGTCCATAAAGAGCCTCGAACGGTGCCATGCCAATGCTAGACTGAAAGCTGTTATTATATGCGAACTCCACCAACGGAAGATGTTCCTCCTATGTACCTTCGAAATCTAAGACACACAACCTTAATAAGTCCTCTAGAATACGATTCACCCTCTCGGTCTGGCCGTCCGTCTGAGGATGATATGCGGTGCTCAAACATAACTGAGTCCCTACCGCCTCTTGCAAGCTCTTCCAAAACTCGCTAATGAAGATAGGATCGCGGTCGCTCACTATGCTAGAAGGAACACCGTGCAAACGAACTATTTCTCGAATGTATACGGAGTCTAACCATGGAGCAGTCCTCTTACCTTTCATGGGAATGAAATGGGCGCTCTTAGTAAGTCTGTCTACCACGACCTAAATCCCCGTATTACCCTTCCTCGATCTTGGTAATCCGTCAACGAAGTCCATCGAAACACTTTCCCACTTCCATTGTGGGACCTCCAATGGGTGAAGCAATCCACCGGGCTTCTTTTGCTCTGCTTTTACTTGATGGCACACAAAGCATCTAGCAACAAACTCTACCACGTCCTTCTTCATACCGGCCCAAAAGTAAACTCGTCTCATGTCCATGTACATCTTGTTCCCGCCGGGAGGATGGTCATCTTCGAACGATGTGCATCATCAAGAATGGTCTTCCTCAAGTTCTCGTCCCGTGGTACACAAAGTCTACCATCCCTACTTAACCAACCCTTATCATCTAGGGTATACCTACGGAGATGGCTCGATGATGCCCCTCTTTTGAGCTTTTCTACTAACTCAACCAACTGTGGGTCGTCTCACTGTGCCTCGCCAATCCGTTCCAAAAGCGTAGGTCTGACCTCCAAGGACGCTAGCAAACCGGGTACAAAATCAACGGACGGTTTAAATTCAAACGTAGAGATGAACTCTAAGCTTCGCCACTCAACAAACAACGGACTCAAGGACAACCTTTTCCTACTTAAGGCGTCTGCCACTACGTTACCCCTGCCAATGGTATATGCTATCTCGAAGTCGTAGGATGCTAAGAATTACATCCACCTTTGCTGCCTTAAGTTCAAGTCCTTCTGAGAGAATAAGTATTTTAGCGATTTGTGGTCAGTGAATAATTTGAATTTTTCGCAAAGAAGATAATGACGCCAAGACTTAAGTGCGAAGACAATAGCGGCCAACTCTAGGTCATGTGTAGGTAATTTCTCTCATGTACTCTCAATTGCCTTCCACCATAGGCTATTATCCTTCCCTCTTGCATTAAGACTGCGCATAGTCCTGTCCCACAAGCATCGGTATAAACGGTAAATGGCTTACTCCCATCTGGCAACACTAAGACCGGGGCTGTGGTCAAAGCTCTCTTTAAACGTTGGAACACATCATCACAATCTATGTCCCACATGAAAACAAAGTTCTTCTTTTTCAAGCATGTTAATGGGGCTGATATTTTTTGCAAAGTCTTTGATGAACTTCCTATAGTAGCCAGCCAACCCTAAGAAACTCCTCACCTTGGTAGCATTTTTAGGAACCTTCCAATCTTGGATGACCACTATCTTCGCGGGATCCACAACTATCCCTTCTTTGGAAACCATGTGCCCTAAGAATCGCACTTCCTTCCTCCAAAAGTGACATTTAGAAAATTTAGCTTTAAGGCTATGTGCTCGAAGAGTCTCCAACACTTCCCTAAGATGTAGGGCTTGCTCTTCCTCGCTTTTAGAAAAGATCAAGATGTCGTCCACAAAGACTACCACAAATCTATTAAGGTACTCCCTAAACACCCTACTCATCAAATCAACAAAGTATGCGGGGGCGTTTGTCAAACCGAAGGGCATCACAAGCCACTCGAAGAAACCGTCTGGAGTCCTAAAGGCAGTCTTGTCTGTGCTATCCTCAGCCACTCTCAACTGATGGAAACCCGTGGCTAAGTCCAACTGCGAAAACACTGAGGCGTCAACTAACTGATCGAAGAGATCGTCAATCCTCGGCAGTGGGTTTCTATTCTTCTTAGTAAGCTTATTAAGTTCTCTATAGTCCACACAAGGTCTAAGGGACCCATCCGCATTCGTGGAAAATACTACTGGAGCACCCCACTCCGTTATACTACGTCTGATGAACCCCTTCTCAAGAAATTCCTTCACTTGCTTACTGATTTCTCTTCTCTCTCTTGGAGCCATGTGGCGCACTGGTAATGCAACTGGCTTTGCATTATCTACTAGATATATCCGAAAGTCTATCTCACGTTTTTGGCGTAAACCCCTCACCTCATCGAAGACATCAGCATATTCACGGACTATGGGAACAGAATGTAAATCATCATTGGATGCGTCAAGGGATTCTAGGTAGCTAAGCATTACTGGATCTCTAGGGTCAAAAGAAATATCAAGGGTCTTCCCAAAATGATTCAACAATCTAACTACCCTTCTTTCACAATCTAGGATGGCCCTATATCTAGTTAGCCAATCCATACCTAGAATTAAACCGTAGCCCATGAAGCCAAGAACAAAAGCGTTGCACTCAAACTCAACGCCCAAGATAAACACTCTCAAATCCCGAAAAATCATAAAAAGATGAGCCGAACCACCGATAGGATTTGAGACTACTAAGGGATCAGTAACTAGACTAGTATCAAGGTGCAGTGTTTCAACTAATGATGTAGAAATAAACGAATGTGATGCGCCAGAATCGAATAAAGTACGGATAGGATGATCAATCAGAAAAACTAAACTTTCAACGGAAATTTCTCTACCTCGTTCTTGCAGTAGTGGGACCACGAGAGCCTGAACTTGTCCCCTTGCCTGCCCTGGTGCCATACGAGCCTGCACCTGTCCTCCCGAGGTAGACCCTGCCCTTTTCCCTTTCTTTGGGCAGTCCTTAATAAGATGTCCCGCCTCGCTACAGTGGAAACAACCAGTCTTCTTTTTCTTCCTACAATCTTTGCTTAGATGGTCGGGTGTCCCACAGTTAAAGCATCTTTTCTTTCCCTTAGCATTGTTGCCTTTGCCACCTTTCTTGTTCTGTTGTTGCTGTTGCAGCTTCTTTTGATCCCCTTTCTTCTCGGGTACCTTATTAGCATTGGTACCCTTCTCCTCTTCGTGGATAAGCGCCATGTCAACTAGTCTTTCAAAGATAGCCCCCATGGGGATGTGGGTCATAGCTAACCCATGAAGCGGCTCATTCAAACCCTTAACAAATCTTAGGGCCTTCTTTTCTGGAGTATTCACCAAGTCCAAGCCAAATCTCGCCAAATGGTTGAAGTTGTTGACGTATTCTTTCACCGATAAATTCCCTTGCTTTAGTGCTAGAAACCTTTCCATGTATAGATTCTCTTCAGCCCGTGAGAGAAACTTCGCCTCAAACCTCTGCCTAAAATCTGGCCATGTATCGAATGGACGTCCACCATTAGTGACCTCCCACCAAAACGAGGCCCTCATCCTTCATTAGCCAGGCAGCCAACTGGACCTTTCTTCCATCATCCACTTCAAAGATTCCAAATAATTCTTCCACTTCCTTTAGCCAGTTTTGAGCTTCAACAAATGTCTCCATCCCGTGAAAAGGTTTTCCGCCCATTGCCCGAAAGTCCTTACATATCTTAGCAAAAGTATCGACGCGAGGAGGAGGGGGAGGAGGAGGAGGAGCATTTGTTGGACCTACGGTGGCGGCCCTAGCCTGGAGATATCGACGAAACCAACCGGGTACATGAACACCCTCCGGTATCTCAGATGCTTCAGACATGCTGAAACGAAAAAGGAAAGATTCAATATAAAAGAACCGAGGGAAAGATATATGGCTCTTGGGGTTATGCTTTCTAAAATAAGCTTTTCTCTTGAAAATACTTTCCATAAAACATACTTTTGAAGGTACTCCTTTATAAAAATTGTTTTGAAAAATATTTTTTCAAAATTCATATCTGTTCTGGTAACCTTCTACTCTGATACCACATGTAACACCCCACTTCCGTTAATGTCACTCACAAAGGGAATGCATTAACTTCTATGGAGCGTTTTAAGTAAATATAGAACAGAAACTTAACAACATGATAGATATAAACAGTACTCAAAGATTTAAAACTTTATCTCATTGTAGCGGAAAACACATATGTTTGATTACATCATCAAAACCAGAGTCAAAGTACATAATACCCATCTTGACTACCAAAAGTACATAAATTGGAAGACATAATCCCAATACAAAATAGCCATAAATAAAAGGAGAAGCTGAACTTTACTTTAGTGGTCAAAGCAATTTTCTAAAAGCAGAGAAACAGTAGTCCAAAATCAAGCTCCACTGGTGCTAGTTCCAACCTGAGCACCTGGGGGGGGGGGGAGAAAGAAAAGAGGAGGAAACAAAGGGGGTCAGACATAAAGTCTGGCAAGTGCGATAACTTTAACAATATAATTAACAAAGTAACTAGGCTAAGGCATAAGTTGGAAAATAAGGGAATGACTATGAACCATTGAATATGACAGAGTAAATAAGGAAACAAGATGAACAACGATATCGTTAAAGCACCCCTAAACCACTATAAGATAATTACTAAGATACACCAACACTATAGGACCTGCACCACCACTAGTCACCCTAAGGTTGATCCCGCCTACAGACTTAATAATGATATTGGTAGTTTCGTGCACCCCTAGGTGCCGCCTGCCCCTATCTCCACTAGGTGTACCCACTATCCCCAAGCGATCGGCTCCCTAACTCGTAGATACCCGTGCTGGCCCCACGATGGTGTGTATCACTCCCTAAAGTGGCAACCCGATACAACCAACAATGCACGGCTTATACCTACACGATGCAACAACGTCTTACCTACCATCCCGGGCCCACACACGCATATGAACCCGTTGGACTTACGTTGCCACCGCTAACCCGTTTTTGTCTCTTACAGTCGAGCCCAGTATGCGTGTCCCGTTCTCGACTTGGGTCGAGCTCACAAAGATCCGTATGGGTTACTGGTTGAAATGGGCCCCCATTACTTGACACAAGCTATCCACCTAAGCTTGGTCCCCTCTAGTACATCCCACTTAACCCACTTCTTATTCATGTTCAATTACATGTTTCAATTTTTTGTTAAGTGTTTATAATCGTATTTCCAAATGCCACCCAAGGCACCCACTAGATTCCATATGCCACCCAAGGCACCTACTTAACCCCCTCATGTCCCACTACATGTTTATCTAGTTAAGTGTTTCTTAATTCATTAAGACCGTAACCTCATAAAGACATTTCACATTAGACTGGCATTTGTGGAAGCTGGATTTGCCGGGCGGGTCCGGGCAGTCTTACACCACAAAAGAGCCTAACCTCGTGTCTTTACAATTGTTACGTATTTAATTTATGTCTAGACCTCTCACATTAGATTGGCATTTGTGGCAGCTGGATTTGCCGGGCTGGTCCGGACAGTCTTACACCACAAAAGAGCCTAACCTCGTGTCTTAGACGATTAATTAATCCTAATTAATCATTCCCCAATTTGAATTACTTTCCCAATTCAAATTATCAATCCATTCCAAATTTAACGATGTCCGTAATTGACTCAATTATTTCCATCTATTTATGGTATGTAAGATCATACCAGTTTTCATCACAAATTTATTTTATTCCTTTTAAGGCATTTATGCCAATTAAATCTTTTTAATATTATCCCCTTTACCCCCACGTTGTACGTTTGTTCGTTTAACGTAAAATATACGTTAGACTCGAATAGTCTAACTCATGGAATAAAGATATAACATCACAATATACACATAATTAAAACATAGATCTAAACATAGGGGTGAACTTGCATGTGTGAATGATGTTCTACATCTAAAACTTGCATAGGCCAAAGTTACAACTTGCATAAACAACATATGTCATGGATCCAAAAGGTGTGAACTTGTTGAGATAATGGTCACAAACTTGCATAAATCATGTATGTCATAGATCTACATCTAAAGGTGTAAACTTGCATAGGCAATAACCCTAAACTTGCATAACATGATTCATATCCCAAACTCATATATTTATATAAACTTGCATATGTGATTTATGCATCATAAAAATGGTGTAAACTTGCATCTAACATGTAAATTATCATGCAGAATTTATCATATAACTCATACATGTCATAGCCTAACTTTAGATCTAAAATTGATGTCACGAAACATGTAAGGTTATACTAACTTGCCTATGATTCTTGTCTAAATCAATATTTAAACTTGCATACATACTTGTGATCTGTCATATGAATTAACATAACCAAACAAGCATATGAACAACATGATGATTTGATTATACATAAGCCAAATCATAGAATTACAACATACGTGATAGTATTACATCATAAATGATAGCATCACAACATAACATCATAGAGATTCCAACACAGTTCTACAACATAATTACAACATGCGATCAATAATTCACATCACGTCCATACAATCTGCATCATAACTTAATCCAATTAAATTGCTAATTATTTTATTAAAATTATCAAACTCACAAATTAATGAAGGTCTTGAGTTCTGAATTCTGAAGTTGAATTAACTTTCCTTTGAAGAAGATTCGTTGTTAGGGTTGAATAGAACTGATTTGATTTGCTGTTCTTCCTCTCTAATTGGTGGTGGCTACTCTAGGGTTCAAGATGACAGCATGACGGCCATAGTTTTAGTTTTAATTCTGATTTAGGGTTTGAGTCTATGGGTCTTTTTATAGAGTTTTGAATTAATTTAAGCCATCGGATGATATTAGGGTTAATCTGTAACACCCCGAATTTTAGTTAATACTAAAATTCAATAATTATAGGATAAATAATCTCAGACGTGGGAATTAGGGGTAACAGGCTACGTTATTGCGTTCGTCTCGGAAAAATACGTGAAATAGAGTCCGAGTTTTCGAAAATCGGAGTCCGTATGGCCCGGTTATGGCCCAGAGAAGTTTGCAGAAAAATTAGAGCTTAAAACAGAATTAGGAGTTTAAATTTAAATTTAAATTTAGAACCAGCGGGGCCAGGCAGGAGGATTCCCGCCTAAGCATGTCGACAGGGCTGTCGACAGGCCTGTCGACAGGGGTGTCGACATGCCTGTCGACTTGCCTGTCGACATGGTGTGTCGAGCCAGGGTGCTTGGGTGCACCAGATCTGGTTTTCTGGTTAGGGCTGGGTCTGGTTCTAGAGGTTTCCTAAATCTAATGGACCTAAATTAATCTAGGGTTAATCCAAGGGCCTAAAACACTCTCTTAATCTATAAATACACCCTAAACCTACCTTAATCCTCACCAAAAATAGAAATAATGGCCTCATGCCGCCAAATTAAATCCTAAGAGGAGTCTCCATTAATCTAAGAAGGAAGTTTCAAACTAATCCCTCTCATATCATTCTCTAATCATCACCATCATCATAATTAGCAACTAATCTCTCTTAACAAGTTGGTTAATCTTGAGTTTGGTGAGTTTCTATCACTTTAACATCAATTGTTAAAGTAAGTAGATTGGGTGTAATGAGACTTATGGTCTTAAATGCGGATTAGTGAGTATGAATCATGCATAATGATATGTTACTCTATGTTGTTCTATGTTTATGCATATTTGATAAGTTGGTTTATGCATGCTTAATAAGTTGATTTATGCATGTTTAACAAGTTGATATATGCATGTTTAATAAGTGGATTTATGCATATTTAATAAGTGGAATTATGCAAGTTGAAAGTGATATGCAAGTTAAGTGTATGTTTAAATGCAAGTTGAAAGTGATATGCAAGTTATGCATGCTTATGCAAGTGTATGGAAGCTTATGCAAGTCATGTATATGTTTAAATGCAAGATTTATGTGATATGCAAGTTATGCATGCTTATGCGAGTATATGAATACTTATGCAAGATAGGTATATGCTTAAATGACGTGATATGCAAGTTATGCAAGTATGTGAATGCCTATGCAAGTATGTGAATGCCTATGCAAGTATGTGAATGCTTATGCAAGTTATGTGTATGCTTAAATGCATGTTTAACATGTTATGCAAGATTGAGAATGCCTATATGCAAGTTTAACATGTTATGCAAGATATGTGTATGATAATATGCAAGCTCATATGCAACATGTTATGCAAATCATGTGTATGATAATATGCAAGTTTGGGTTGTATGTAGTTGGGTTAATATATGCTCATATATGCAAGTTGACATCCTCTTAACCCATGACAAAGTTGTATGCTAAACCCATGATATTTGTGATGATCTTCCCCTTATTATGTCATGTAACGAGAACGATTTACGTGGGGAACGATGGGGTTGGTAAATATATTAATAATAAATGAATGTTTGGGTATAATTAAGCATACCATAAAAATAAATTACCATAAGTGGGAATTTACCTATTGAGTTAGGTCTTCCCCGTGGGAATTTACCTATTGAGTTAGGTCTACCCATGTTATGGAAAACTTGATATTAATTAGGGATAATTAATATGGGGGTGATTAATTAGGTGTAATTAATCAACTAAGACACGAGGTTGGACTCATTTGTAGTGTAAAACTGCCCGGACCCGACCGGCCTAACCAGTTGCTACAAATGTCAGCCCAATGTGAGAGGTCTTAGCCATAAATTAAATACGTGATTAAGATAAAGACACGAGGTTAGACTCTGTTATGACGTAAGACTGCCCGGATTCTACCGGCTTAACCAGGCGGTCATAACAGCCAGTCTAATGTGGGAGGTCTTTATGGGGATCACGGTCTTAATTAATTAAGAAACACTTAACCATAGTAGCATGTAGTGGGACATGAGGGGTTAAGTGGGTGCCTTGGGTGGCATGAGGAAATTTGGTGGTTGCCTTGGGTGGCATGTGGAATCTAGTGGGTTGCCTTGGGTGGCAATAGAAAATACGATTAGAATACTTAACCAAGTGGAAACATGTAATTAAACATGATTAAAGGGTTAAGTGGGATACACTAGATATTTGACAAGCTTAAGTGGGTAGCTTGTGGGGGCCCATTTCAACCAATATCCCAAACGTATCTTTGTGGGCTCGACCCATGTCGAGTGACGGGACACGCATATTGGGCTTGATTATAAGAGGCCAAAACGGGTTAGCGGTGGCAACGCAAGTCCAACGGGTTTCATATGCGTGTGTGGGCCCGGGCTGGTAGATAAGCCGTTGTTGCATCGTGTAGATATAAAGTCGTGCACCGTTAGTATTGGGTAGCCAATTTAGGGGAGTGATACACCCCACTGTGGGACCAGCACGGGTATCTACGGTAGGGAGCCGATCGCTTGGGGAGTAGTGGGTACACCTAATGAAGATAGGGGCAGACGACACCTATGTAGGGGTACACGAAACTACTGGGTAAGAATACTGGGTACACCTAGTGGAGATAGGGGCAGACGGCACCTATGTAGTGGGCTAGGGGTACATGAAACTACTGGGGAAATTTTCTAAGTCTTTGGAAGGGATCAACCTTTAAGTAGGAAGGACTGGTGTGGTGCAGTTAGTAATTATCCTTGGGTGGGTAGATGCGTCCTGACGGTTATCTTAGTTTATCCTAAGTCTACCAAGCTGCTTAGTGTAGCCATTCATCCCCAGATATTACCGTAGGTCAAGTTTATGTCTTCTCTGGTTACTTTAATGATTGTATTGTTAAAGTTATAGGACTCACTCAGACTTATGTCTGACCCCGTTGTTTTTATCTTTTTTTCCAACCCTCAGGTCCTACGGTGGATCCTAGCGGTAGTAGAGCTTGATCAGATTTCTGTTTCCAGTCTTGAGGAGCTTGGGTTGATGTAAAGCTCCAGTTATCCAGTTATCTTTTCTTTTCTTATGGCTATTGTATGAGAGAGTGGGATTATGTACTTCTTTATTTTGACAGATATTGTACTTGACTTTTATCATGGTTTTATGATGTAACCAGACATGTTTATTTCCGCTGTTATGAGATGATGTTTTCAATTTTAAATACTGTTTATATCTGTCTTGTTGTAATTTTTCTGTTCTATATTCACTAAAATACTCCACCGATGCGATGGCATTCCCTTTGTGAGTGACCCTAGCGGGCGTGGGGTGTTACACGTGGTATCAGAGCAAAGGTTACCGGAACAGATGAAATTTTTAGAAAACTATTTTTCTAAAACATTTTTGGAAAAGATATTTTCAAAAACATGTCTTTTAAGAGAAAAGTTTTTGAAAGAAAAGCATAATCCCCAATAGCCATATTTATATCCTTCGAATTCTCCGTTTTGAATCTTTCCTTTTTCGTTTCAGCATGGCCGAGAATCTTAATCTTCCAGAGGGTGTGACGGTACCAGTATGGTATAGGAGATTGATGGAGGCTAGGGCCACCACTGCGGGTCCAGCAAGTATTCCTCCACCAACCGTAGCACCCGATCTTCCTCCTCCCCCTCCTCCTCGCACGGATACTTTTGCTAAGACTTGCAAGGAATTTAAAGCTATGGGAGGGAAACCTTTTCAAGGATCTGAAACCTTTGTGGAGGCTAGAGATTGGCTTAAAGAGGTGGAAGAGTTGATAGATATCTTTGAGATGGAAGAAGGGAAGAAAGTCAAGTTGGCTGCTTGGTTAATGAAGGGAGATCAAAAGAGACCTCAACAACAGCAAAGCAAAGGTGGGAAAGGCAACAGTGGCAAGGGCAAGAAGAAGAAGTGTTTCAATTGTGGGACACCTGGCCACCTAAGCAAGGATTGTCGCAAGAAGAAGAAGACCGGTTGCTTCCACTGTGGCGAAGCAGGGCACTTAGTGAAGGATTGCCCTAAGAAGGGGCAAAGGACGGGATCTACCTCAGGAGGACAGGTGCAAGCTCTTATGGCACCTAGTCAGGCTAGTGGGCAAGTACAGGCTCTCGCAGTTCCACCGATTCAGGAGAGAGGTAGAACTATTTCCGTTGAAAGTCTGGTATTTCTATTTGACCATCCTGTCCGTACATTGTTTGATTCAGGCGCATCGCATTCGTTTATTTCATCATCATTAGTTGAGTTACTGCACTTAGACACCAGTCTGGTAGATGATCCCTTGGTTGTTTCAAACCCAATTGGGGGCTCCACTTATTTGTCCATGATATGTTTGGGTTTGAAGATTTCTATACTTAGCATTGAGTTTAGATGTGATGCTTTTGTATTGGGCTTCACGGGCTATGGGTTGATTTTGGGCATGGACTGGTTATCCAGTAATGGTGCCGTTCTTGATTGTGAAAGGAGAGTTGTTAGGCTGATGACCCGCTTGGGTAACACTCTCGAGATTTCTTGTAATCCCATGGACTCTGTTATGCTAAGTTATCTTGAATCGCTTGACGCTTCGGTCGAGAGTTTACAATCTATTAGAGTGGTCCGGGAATATCCGGATGTGTTTGAGGAGGTGAAGGGCTTACCTCCGAAGCGAGAGATTGACTTCCGAATATATTTGGTGGATAATGCTAAACCGGTATCTTTACCATTGCGCCACATGGCTCCTCGTGAGAGGAGGGAACTCCATAAGCAAGTAGGGGAGTTGCTTGAGAAGGGGTTCATAAGACGGAGCATATCAGAGTGGGGTGCTCCAGTAGTATTCGCTACGAAGGCGGATGGGTCCCTCAGACTTTGTGTAGACTATAGAGAACTCAACAAGCTCACAAAGAAGAATAGACACCCATTGCCGAGGATTGATGATCTTTTCGATCAGTTGGTTGGCGCTTCAGTATTTTCTCAGTTGGACTTAGCCACGGGGTTTCATCAGTTGAGGGTGGCTGAGGATAGCATAGACAAGACTGCCTTTAGGACTCCGGATGGTTTCTATGAGTGGCTGGTGATGCCATTTGGGTTGACGAACGCCCCTGCATACTTTGTTGATTTGATGAGTAGGGTGTTCAGGGAGTTCCTTAATAAATTCGTGGTGGTCTTTGTGGATGATATCTTAGTATTTTCTAAGAGTGAAGAAGAGCATGCCCTACATCTTGGGGAAGTGTTGAAGACTCTTCGAGCGCATAGCCTTAAGGCTAAATTCTCTAAATGTCACTTCTGGAGGAAGGAAGTATGATTCTTGGGGCATGTGGTCTCCAAGGAAGGGATAGCTGTGGATCCCGCGAAGGTAGTATCAATTTAGGATTGGAAGGTTCCGAAGAATGCTACCGAAGTAAGAAGTTTCTTGGGGTTGGCGGGTTATTATAGGAAGTTTATTAAAGACTTCGCGAAGATATCAGCCCCATTAACCCGCTTAACAAAGAAGAATCTTGTTTTCACATGGGACGTAGATTGTGATGATGCGTTCCGACGGTTAAAGAGAGCTTTAACCACCGCTCCAGTTTTAGTGTTGCCAGATGGGAGCAAGCCATTTGTTGTCTATACCGATGCCTGTGGGACAGGACTTGGCGCAGTCTTAATGCAAGAGGGAAGGGTAATAGCCTATGGTGGAAGGCAGTTGAGGGCACATGAGAAAATTTACCCTACCCATGATCTAGAGCTGGCCGCTATTGTTTTTGCGCTTAAGATTTGGCGCCATTATCTTCTTGGTGAGAGATTCGAGTTGTTCACTGACCATAAATCTTTGAAGTACTTGTTCTCTCAGAAAGATCTAAACTTAAGACAGCAAAGGTGGATGGAGTTTTTAGCATCCTATGATTTCGAGATAGCGTATACCCCTGGCAAGGGTAACGTGGTGGCGGACGCCTTGAGTAGGAAGAGGTGGTCCTTGAGTCCATTGTTCGTGGAACGACGAAACTTGGAGTTTATCTCGATGTTTGATTTCAGACCTTCCGTTGACTATGTACCTGGTTTGCTAGCTTCTTTGGAAGTTAGACCTACTCTTTTGGGGCAGATTGGGGAAGCCCAGAGGGACGACCCACAGTTGGTTGAGTTGATAGGGAAGCTCATAAGGGGAGAGTCGTCCAGCCATTTGAGTAGGTACACCCTGGACGATAGGGGGTGCTTGCGTAGAGACGGTAGACTTTGTGTACCGCAAGACGAAGGGTTGAGGAAGGCTATTCTTGATGATGCACACCGTTCTAGGATGACCATTCATCCCGGTGGGGATAAGATGTACCAAGACATGAAGAGGGTTTTCTTCTGGGCCGGTATGAAGAAAGACGTGGCCGAATATGTCGCTCGATGTTTGGTGTGCCAGCAAGTGAAGGCGGAGCAAAGGAAACCAGGTGGGTTGCTTCACCCATTGGAGGTTCCGAAATGGAAGTGGGATAGCGTCTCGATGGATTTTATTGACGGGTTACCCAAGTCGAGAAAGGGTAATATAGGAATTTGGGTGGTGGTAGATAGACTTACTAAGAGCGCCCATTTCATACCTGTGAAGAGCAAGAGGTCCGCTCCATGGCTAGCTTCTGTATATCTTCGAGAGATAGTTCGATTGCATGGGGTACCCTCTAGCATAGTTAGTGATCGAGATCCTATCTTCACTAGCGAGTTCTGGAGAAGTTTGCAAGAAGCAGTGGGGACTCAATTGTGTCTGAGCACTGCATATCATCCTCAGACAGATGGCCAGACTGAGAGGGTGAATCGTGTTCTAGAAGACCTTTTGAGGCTTTGTATCTTAGATTTTGGAGGTACATGGGAAGAGCATCTTCCACTAGTGGAGTTCGCATATAATAACAGCTTTCAGTCCAGTATTGGTATGGCTCCTTTCGAAGCTCTCTATGGAAGGCCTTGTCGATCACCTACATGTTGGTGGGAGTCTACGGATAAGATCTTGCTTGGGCCTGATATGGTTAGAGAAACTTCAGAGAAGATTGACTTGATTCGAAGAAGGATGAAAGCAGCGCAGGATAGGCAAAAATCTTATGCGGACAAGAGAAGGACGGATCTTGAGTTTGAGGTTGGGGATAGGGTTTTTGTTAAGGTATCTCCGTTGAGAAATGTTGTTCGCTTCGGATCCGTTGGGAAGTTAGCACCAAGGTTTGTTGGGCCGTTTCCTATTAAGGAAAGGATTGGACGGATGGCATATAAAGTGGAGTTGCCTGACAGACTTAGTGGTGTCCATGATGTATTCCATGTGTCCCATTTGAGGAAGTGCTTACATGAGACCGCAGAGGTGGTAGAGCCGAGCTTGCTTAGAGATATGGAGGTAGAGCGTGATGCGACTATTCGACGAGCTCCTACACGCATCCTTGGGTCAGAGACTAGGAAGTTGAGAAACAGAGAGGTTCAGCTAGTCAAAGTGCAATGGGGAGAAGATAAGAGCAACGCGACTTGGGAGACGGAAGCGAAGATGCGTTCATTGTACCCATTTCTTTTTGAGGGTATGTCCTTACTTTCTCCTTTATCGCTTGACTAGTACTTATCTTATCTTTGGTATGTCCTCTCGTTTGTTCCATTGACCTTTAGATAGGGTAAACCTATGGTTGAAACATGTGTTTGAGACATGTTATGGTTGATGGATGCAAGTGGATGCAAGTGTTTGCTAGTGGTTGCTCGTGGATGCATATACACACACTCTAGGCACTAGATCGGCTCAATCACTTCATATTGCATATTGCATAAAATTGTGTGTAGGATAATATATTTATGGATGTATAATGGTTGTGTTATCACATGGATGATGCATTTTGGTGAATGATTGTGCACTCATGTAGATATTGTATGTGTCGATAGGGTTCTCTCGCATACATAATGGATGCATGGCACTGTCATGGTTTGCATATGTTCATACATTAGATAGGGAACATATACACACACTTTTTGCATATGCTCATACATCATTAGAAACTGTTTAAGGACAATGGATGCCTGTGGTTGATGATTTGAGTAGATGGTTGTTTGGATGGTAGGATATGCATTCTCCTTAGCCTAGAGATTTCGGGGACGAAATCCTTTAAGGAGGGGAGAATGTAACACCCCGAATTTTAGTTAATACTAAAATTCAATAATTATAGGATAAATAATCTCAGACGTGGGAATTAGGGGTAACGGGCTGCGTTATTGCGTTCGTCTCGGAAAAATACGTGAAATAGAGTCCGAGTTTTCGAAAATCGGAGTCCGTATGGCCCGGTTATGGCCCAGAGAAGTTTGCAGAAAAATTAGAGCTTAAAACAGAATTAGGAGTTTAAATTTAAATTTAAATTTAGAACCAGCGGGGCCAGGCGGGAGGATTCCCGCCTAAGCATGTCGACAGGGCTGTCGACAGGCCTGTCGACAGGGGTGTCGACATGCCTGTCGACTTGCCTGTCGACATGGTGTGTCGAGCCAGGGTGCTTGGGTGCACCAGATCTGGTTTTCTGGTTAGGGCTGGGTCTGGTTCTAGAGGTTTCCTAAATCTAATGGACCTAAATTAATCTAGGGTTAATCCAAGGGCCTAAAACACTCTCTTAATCTATAAATACACCCTAAACCTACCTTAATCCTCACCAAAAATAGAAATAATGGCCTCATGCCGCCAAATTAAATCCTAAGAGGAGTCTCCATTAATCTAAGAAGGAAGTTTCAAGCTAATCCCTCTCATATCATTCTCTAATCATCACCATCATCATAATTAGCAACTAATCTCTCTTAACAAGTTGGTTAATCTTGAGTTTGGTGAGTTTCTATCACTTTAACATCAATTGTTAAAGTAAGTAGATTGGGTGTAATGAGACTTATGGTCTTAAATGCGGATTAGTGAGTATGAATCATGCATAATGATATGTTACTCTATGTTGTTCTATGTTTATGCATATTTGATAAGTTGGTTTATGCATGCTTAATAAGTTGATTTATGCATGTTTAACAAGTTGATATATGCATGTTTAATAAGTGGATTTATGCATATTTAATAAGTGGAATTATGCAAGTTGAAAGTGATATGCAAGTTAAGTGTATGTTTAAATGCAAGTTGAAAGTGATATGCAAGTTATGCATGCTTATGCAAGTGTATGGAAGCTTATGCAAGTCATGTATATGTTTAAATGCAAGATTTATGTGATATGCAAGTTATGCATGCTTATGCGAGTATATGAATACTTATGCAAGATAGGTATATGCTTAAATGACGTGATATGCAAGTTATGCAAGTATGTGAATGCCTATGCAAGTATGTGAATGCCTATGCAAGTATGTGAATGCTTATGCAAGTTATGTGTATGCTTAAATGCATGTTTAACATGTTATGCAAGATTGAGAATGCCTATATGCAAGTTTAACATGTTATGCAAGATATGTGTATGATAATATGCAAGCTCATATGCAACATGTTATGCAAATCATGTGTATGATAATATGCAAGTTTGGGTTGTATGTAGTTGGGTTAATATATGCTCATATATGCAAGTTGACATCCTCTTAACCCATGACAAAGTTGTATGCTAAACACATGATATTTGTGATGATCTTCCCCTTATTATGTCATGTAACGAGAACGATTTATGTGGGGAACGATGGGGTTGGTAAATATATTAATAATAAATGAATGTTTGGGTATGATTAAGCATACCATAAAAATAAATTACCATAAGTGGGAATTTACCTATTGAGTTAGGTCTACCCCATGGGAATTTACCTATTGAGTTAGGTCTACCCATGTTATGGAAAACTTGATATTAATTAGGGATAATTAATATGGGGGTGATTAATTAGGTGTAATTAATCGACTAAGACACGAGGTTGGACTCATTTGTAGTGTAAAACTGCCCGGACCCGACCGGCCTAACCAGTTGCTACAAATGTCAGCCCAATGTGAGAGGTCTTAGCCATAAATTAAATACATGATTAAGATAAAGACACGAGGTTAGACTCTGTTATGACGTAAGACTGCCCGGATTCTACCGGCTTAACCAGGCGGTCATAACAGCCAGTCTAATGTGGGAGGTCTTTATGGGGATCACGGTCTTAGTTAATTAAGAAACACTTAACCATAGTAGCATGTAGTGGGACATGAGGGGTTAAGTGGGTGCCTTGGGTGGCATGAGGAAATTTGGTGGTTGCCTTGGGTGGCATGTGGAATCTAGTGGGTTGCCTTGGGTGGCAATAGAAAATACGATTAGAATACTTAACCAAGTGGAAACATGTAATTAAACATGATTAAAGGGTTAAGTGGGATACACTAGATATTTGACAAGCTTAAGTGGGTAGCTTGTGGGGGCCCATTTCAACCAATATCCCAAACGTATCTTTGTGGGCTCGACCCATGTCGAGTGACGGGACACGCATATTGGGCTTGATTATAAGAGGCCAAAACGGGTTAGCGGTGGCAACGCAAGTCCAACGGGTTTCATATGCGTGTGTGGGCCCGGGCTGGTAGATAAGCCGTTGTTGTATCGTGTAGATATAAAGCCGTGCACCGTTAGTATTGGGTAGCCACTTTAGGGGAGTGATACACCCCACTGTGGGACCAGCACGGGTATCTACGGTAGGGAGCCGATCGCTTGGGGAGTAGTGGGTACACCTAATGAAGATAGGGGCAGACGGCACCTATGTAGGGGTACACGAAACTACTGGGTAAGAATACTGGGTACACCTAGTGGAGATAGGGGCAGACGGCACCTATGTAGTGGGCTAGGGGTACATGAAACTACTGGGGAAATTTTCTAAGTCTTTGGAAGGGATCAACCTTTAAGTAGGAAGGACTGGTGTGGTGCAGTTAGTAATTATCCTTGGGTGGGTAGATGCGTCCTGACGGTTATCTTAGTTTATCCTAAGTCTACCAAGCTGCTTAGTGTAGCCATTCATCCCCAGATATTACCGTAGGTCAAGTTTATGTCTTCTCTGGTTACTTTAATGATTGTATTGTTAAAGTTATAGGACTCACTCAGACTTATGTCTGACCCCGTTGTTTTTATCTTTTTTTCCAACCCTCAGGTCCTACGGTGGATCCTAGCGATAGTAGAGCTTGATCAGATTTCTATTTCCAGTCTTGAGGAGCTTGGGTTGATGTAAAGCTCCAGTTATCCAGTTATCTTTTCTTTTCTTATGGCTATTGTATGAGAGAGTGGGATTATGTACTTCTTTATTTTGACAGATATTGTACTTGACTTTTATCATGGTTTTATGATGTAACCAGACATGTTTATTTCCGCTGTTATGAGATGATGTTTTCAATTTTAAATACTGTTTATATCTGTCTTGTTGTAATTTTTCTGTTCTATATTCACTAAAATACTCCACCGATGCTATGGCATTCCCTTTGTGAGTGACCCTAGCGGGCGTGGGGTGTTACATAATCAAAACCATTCAGTCGGGAAAGGGTGACACCTCAGCCCTAATGACTCAACAAGGAGTCAGAAAGAACTCAGCAACATGGGTCAGACTGAACCAGAAAGCTGTGCAGGCCTGCTTCCTTGGCCTGGGCGCACTTGGCAGGTGCGCTAGTGCAAATTTGTACTGGCGCACTTCCCAAGTGCGCCAGTGCAATATTTTTTTCTTTTTTTCTTGTTTTGCCACCAATCTTCGTTCGTCCATAACTCCTTCATCGGGTACCCATTTCCCGCAAACTCAGACTCTATCTCAACCAAAATTCCGAGACGAACACGTTGGCGCAACCCCATTCCCTTAATTCTCACGTACGAGATTAATTATTCTTTAATTTAGTTAATTCGATTATTCAAAAATCCGGGGTGTTACACATAGCCATGCTGTCTGCCCTATTTTTTCATTGCCCGGTTGATGAGGCTTAGGGTTGTCAATGTACGCTTTTAGATACGGATATTGCCATACCCATAATCGAAATTATTTCGGATATCGGATATTCAAATCCGTTTTAATTTTCAGATATCAGATATTTGTATCTGCTTACTTTTCGGATAAGAACGGATATTGGATATTTGTCCGCTCTGCTAGTAATTAATAAATGAGTACTTTTGGCTCAAATCCCTAAAACATTTCAAAATACAACTCATGTCTCTCCCATCTTTTCCATTCAAACCCGCCCCTTATTTTCATACTTCCTCCTTTTTCATTTTTTAGCCAGAATTTTTGGCTCTATCAGGTAAAAAAAAAAAATCTAAAATCTGGAAATATTCTCGAAGGTCCACCCAAATAAAAAAAAGTTGCATATACGTATGCAACTATTACCAATAGTTGGATACATGTGTTCAACTATTGCATAAGTTGTTTTGGCTTGAAACTCTGGACCAAAACTTGGATACATGTGTGCAACTATTTGAAAACTTGCACATATGTATGCATGTATTGCACGAAGAAAACTTAAGTGAAAATTAGCCTACAGATTGTTGCACACTTTTATGCAATACTTGCACAGATGTATGCACGAAAATCAACACAAATCCGTGACTGATATTCTTGCATAGTTGTATGAAGGAAAATTCAAATATATGCATAATATGCATTTAACTGCAACTTCGCTATTTTTTCGTTTTTGATGCCTTGTTTGATGGTTTTTTTATCTGAATTTTTTGTCGAGTGCATGTTTGATTTAAATATGAATTTACGTTTTTTTTAAAAAAAATTAGTGAATTTTCGAAAAATAGGGACTAAATTTACAATAAGTTTATGACCGGATGTAAGCCTAATTAAGTTTGGTTTTAGGGATGTTTGCCTAATATTCACTTAATAAATTTAAGAGTATAAATAAAAATGTTTGGATCAACATAAAATAATTTTTATACTAATTTTTATTAAAAACCGGGAAATAAAGAAATGTGATGATGAAACATTGTTTTATACTAATATCCATAAGCATATTCAAAAATATTCCAAAATTAAACACTACACCATTTTTCACTAAAAATGGACAAAAACTTATCTCTTAGTAACATTCAACAGTTACAAAATAATTAGTAACTCTATTTTTCTGTTTTGAATTATATATATAGCATAAATTAGTCAAATGGATATTTTTCGGACACGGATACCACTATAACCATATTCGTATCCGAAAAGCTTTTCGGATATATGTTTCCGCTTTTTGGATAATGCAGGATAACGAATATTTTCGTATTTTCATATAAGAATTTAGATGGATATCGGAATTTTCGGGTATTCATTAACAGCCTTAATGAGGCTAGAGGCTATGATTACCTGTAACACCCCACGTCCATTAATGTCACTCACAAAGGGGATGCATTAACTTCCATGGAGGTTATAAGTGGATATAGAACAGAAAAATTACAACAAGACAAATAATAAGTAGTACTTGGAAATCTAAAACTTCATTTTATTGCAGCGGAAACATGTTTATTACATCACAAAACCATTAATCAGAGTCAAGTACATTATCCATCTTCATAAAACAAAATACATAATCCCATTACACAAATAGCCATTAAAAGATAACAAGCTGGACTTTACTTCAACGGTCCAAGCTTTCCAAAGAGAGATGAGCAATCCAATCAAACTCCACTAGAGCTAGGCCCAACCTGAGGACCTAGAGGGGGAAAAGGATAGAAATGGAGGGGGTCAGACATAAAGTCTGGCGAGTATGATAATTCTAACAATACTATTATCAAAATAAATAGACTAAGGCATAAGCTGGAAGACAAGTAAATGTCTATGAACTTTTAGGAAGATAAAGATACCGTTTAAGAAAACGTTGAAGATAACGGTGAAGGCATACCTAATTACTAATGAATAATTACTATACTGCGCCGCACATTACTACACTGCACCGCACCAGTCACCCTAAAGGTTGATCCCACTTGCTTCACACAGAAACATATAAATAGCCTTACGTACCCCTAGCTGACTACATAGGTGTCGTCTGCCCCTATCTCCACTAGGTGTACCCCCCTACCCACTTTCGATCGGCTCCCTACTCGTAGATACCCGTGCTGGCCCCACAGTGGGGTGTATCACTCCCCTAAAGTGGCAACCCGATACAACTGAGAATGCAACGGCTTATACCTACACGATGCAACAACGGCTTACCTACCAGCCCGGGTCCACACACGCATATGAAACCCGTTGGACTTGCGTTGCCACCGCTCCCCGATTTGGCCTCTTATAGTCAAGCCCAGTATGCGTGTCCCGTCCTCGACTTGGGTCGAGCCCACAAAGATACGTTTGGAATACTGGTTGAAATGGGCCCCCCACAAGCTACCCACCTAAGCTTGTCATTAATAGTATATCCCACTTAACCCTCTTAGTCATGTTCATTTACATGTGTGTTTGGTTAAGTCTTACTAATCGTATTTCACATGCCACTAAGGGCACCCACTAGATTCCTCATGCCACCCAAGGCACCTACTTAACCCCCATGTCCCACTTTACATGTTTATCTGGTTAAGTATTTCTTAATTCATTCAGGCCATAACCTCGTAAAGACCTCTCACATTAGACTGGCATTTATGGCAGCTGGATTTGCCGGGCGGGTCCGGGCAGTCTTAAACCATAAAAGAGTCTAACCTCGTGTCTTTACAACTGTTATGCTTTAGTTTAGGCCTAGGACCTCTCACATTGGGCAGACAGTTGTGACCACTGGATTTGCCGGGCGGTTCCGGGCAGGTTTACGTCACAAACGAGTCCAACCTCGTGTCCTAAGCATTGATTGATAACTTTCAATCTTTTACCCCAGTATTAATAATTCCCTATCCAAATTATTAATTAAGTCCACTTTTATTGATGCCCATAATTGACTCAATTATTGTCATCCACTCATGGTATGCAAAATCATATCAATTGCACCCAACATCTTATTATTAAATCCTTAATATTACCCCTACCCCACGTTTATACGTTCGCTTATTCAACGCATAATATAGGCTAGACTTGAATAGTCTAACGCACAGCAGAAAGCCAAATTAACATATAGACAATAAAATAAATCTAATGATGATAGGGGTGAAACTTGCATAAATTACACATGTTAAGGATCAAAAGGTGTCAACTTGTTAAATGTCACAATTCACATGATATGATCATAGCCCAAATCTATACATAAACTTGCATATGGTGTTTTTAGGCAACATAATGATGGTGTGAACTAGCATAGGATATCACATATGTCATAGCATAATTCTATATGTCATAATAGATGTCATTGCATATGTTCATAATTTTTCTAATTAATTTAACTTGCATATGTAACTTGTCATATAGATCAACATAGCCCAAACATGATGATTTAATTAATATGAACTAACTAGCATTGATAGTAACATCATGGCTTTTTACATGTATGATTCATCGCAACTTAGCATAGAAACTTTCAACATACATAACATCATCATAGCATGATTTACAACATATAGTATATCATCACCACATAGCATAGGATTAATAACATACATGATAACATATACGACAATTCACATCATCTACTCACAATCCATTCATGACTTAACCTAATTAAAATGAAAATAATCTTGTTAAGACTATCATACTCACAATTAGAGAAGAAAAGAGAGAGTTTTGCTTTGCTTTAGGGTTGAGATAATTAGAATTGAATTAGCTTTTCTTCCTTCTTAGTTGGCGGCGGCTATGCTGAATTCCATGGCGACGACATGACGGAAGCTCTTCTATTTTTAATGATGTTTAGGGGTAGTATTATGGTGTATTTATAGGTGTAGTTAGTTGTTTTAGGCCTTTAGATAAACCCTAGGATAGATTAGAGCCGTCAGATTTCGTCACAGCCCCCAAAACCCAGCCCAAAAACCCATTCAGGTGCACCCAGGTCGCCTGGGCTCGACCAGGGAGGTCGACCCCCATGTCGACCCTAGGGTCGACACCCATGTCGACCTGGTGGTCAGGTCGACCCCCAGGTCGACACCCATATCGACCTGGTGGGCAGGTCGACCCCCAGGTCGACCTGGTCTGGGCGGGAATTTTTCCCGCCCAGCCTGTTTGGGCTGAATTTTCGAAATTTGAATTTTCTGAATCTGTTTTGAATTTTCTGAAACTTCGAATGGCCATAACTTCTTCATACGAATTCCAATTCAAGCAAACTCGGACTCTATCTCAACCAGAATTCCGAGACGAACACAATGGTGCAACCCGTTTCCCACAATTCTCACGTTTGAGATTAGTTATTCTTTAATTTGTGAATATTAATATTAACAGAATTACGGGGTGTTACATTCTCCCCTCCTTAAAGGATTTCGTCCCCGAAATCTTCAAGTCAAGAAGAATGTATCCTAACATCCAAACAACCATCTACTCAACCATCAAACACAGGCATCCATTGTCCTTATAGACTTCTAATGCTTTCATGTTTAAATGCACAGTGTGTGTATATGTCCCTATCTAATGCAAAATCAGGCGGTCCACTGATTCAGTTGACCTCCTTTAATGCAAACCATGATAGTGCCATGCGTCCATTATGTATGCAAAAGTTCCCTAATGCTACATATTATTTCTACATGCATGCACAACCATTCACCAAAATGCGGTATCCATATGATAACACAACCATTATACATCCATTTTACTAAATACAGCCATTTATATGCCATATGCAGTATGAAGTGATTGAGCCGATCTAGTGCCTAACAGTGTGTGTATATGCATCCATGAGCAACCACTAGCAAACACTTGCATCCACTTTGTATTCATCATACATAACATGTCTCAAACACATGTTTCAACCATAGGATGATCCTAACTAAAGGTCAAAGATACTAGCGAGAGGATACACTATAGATAAGATAAGTACAAGATAAGCGATAAAGGAGAAACTAAAAGACATATCCTCAAAAAGAAAAGGGTATCGTGAACGCATCTTCTCTTCTGTCTCCTAAGTAGCGTTGCTCTCGTAATCTCCCCATTGTACTTTGACTAGTCTGACCTCTCGATTTCTCAGCTTCTTAATCTCCGACCCAAGAATGCGCGTTGGAGCTCGTCGAATCGTCGCGTCACGCTCGATCTCCACCTCTCTAAGGAAGCTCGGCTCTACCACTTCCGCGGTCTCGTGCAAGCACTTCCTCAAATGTGACACATGGAATACGTCATGTACACCACTAAGTCTCTCAGGAAACTCCACTCTATACGCCATCTGTCCAATCTTCTCCTTAATAGGAAACGGTCCTACGAACCTTGGTGCTAACTTCCCAACGGACCCAAAGCGAACTACGTTTCGTAATGGAGACACTTTGATAAAGACCATGTCCCCAACTTCAAACTCGAGATCTGTCCTCCTCTTATCCGCATAAGATTTCTGCCTATCTTGCGCTGCTTTCATCCTCCTTCGAATCAAGTCGACCTTCTCCGAAGTCTCCCTAATTATATCGGGCCCAAGTAAGATCTTATCGGTAGATTCCCACCAACATGTAGGCGAACGACACGGCCGTCCATAAAGAGCTTCGAATGGTGCCATACCAATGCTAGACTGAAAGCTGTTATTATATGCGAACTCCACTAACGGAAGATGCTCTTCCCTTGTACCCCCAAAGTCTAGGATACCTAGCCTCAAAAGATCCTCTAGAATGCGATTCACCCTCTCAGTTTGGCCGTCCGTCTGAGGATGATATGCGGTGCTCAAACACAACTGAGTCCCTACCGCCTCTTGTAAGCTTCTCCAAAATTCGCTAGTGAAAATAGGATCGTAGTCGCTCACTATGCTAGAAGGAACACCGTGCAAACGAACTATTCCTCGGACGTATACAGAAGCTAACCATGGAGCAGTCCTCTTACTCTTCACAGGAATGAAATGGGCGCTCTTAGTAAGTCTATCTACTATAAACCAAATCCCTGTATTACCCTTTCTCGATCTCGGTAATCCGTCAACAAAGTCCATCGAGACGCTTTCCCACTTCCATAGTGGAACCTCCAATGGGTGAAGTAACCCACCGGGTTTCTTTTGCTCCGCTTTTACTTGTTGGCACACCAAGCATCTAGCGACATACTCGGCTACGTCCCTCTTCATACCGGCCCAAAAGTAAACTCGCTTCATGTCTTTGTACATCTTGTCCCCGCCGGGATGAATGGTCATCTTCGAACGATGTGCTTCGTCAAGAATAGTCTTCCTTAGGTCATCGTCTTTTGGTACACAAAGTCTACCGTCCCTACGTAACCAACCCTTATCAACTAGGGTATACCTATGGAGATGGCTTGATGACTCCCCTCCTTTGAGCTTTTCTACTAACTCAACCAACTTTGGGTCGTCTCGCTGTGCCTCGCCAATCCGTCCCAAAAGCGTAGGTCTGACCTCCAAGGATGCTAGCAAACCGGGTACGAAGTCAACGGAAGGTCTAAAATCAAACATAGAGATGAACTCTAAACTTCGCCGCTCAACAAACAAAGGACTTAAAGATAATCTTTTTCTACTTAAGGCATCGGCCACCACATTACCCTTGCCAGGGGTATAAGCCATCTCAAAGTTGTAGGATGCCAAGAACTCCACCCACCTTTGCTGCCTTAAGTTCAAGTCCTTTTGAGAAAATAAGTATTTTAAAGACTTATGGTCAGTGAATAATTCGAATTTCTCGCCAAGAAGATAATGACGCCAAGACTTAAGCGCGAAAAGAATAGCGGCCAACTCTAGGTCATGCGTGGGGTAATTCTTCTCATGCGCTCTCAACTGCCTTCCACCATAGGCTATTACCCTGCCCTCTTGCATTAGGACTGCGCCTAGTCCTGTCCCACAAGCGTTAGTATAAACAGTAAATGGCTTACTCCCGTCTGGAAGTACTAAGACTGGGGATGAAGTCAAAGCTCTCTTCAACCGTTGGAACGCATCATCACAATCTACGTCCCATGTGAAAACTAGGTTCTTCTTCGTCAAGCGTATCAATGGAGCTGATATCTTTGCGAAGTCTTTGATAAACTTCCTATAGTAGCCAGCCAATCCCAAGATACTTCTCACTTCAGTAGCATTTTTTAGGGACCTTCCAATCTTGGATGGCCACCACCTTCGTGGGATCCACGGCTATCCCTTCTTTGGAAACCACGTGCCCTAAGAACCGTACTTCCTTCCTCCAGAAGTGACACTTAGAAAATTTAGCCTTAAGGCTATGCGCTCGAAGAGTCTCCAACACTTCCCTAAGATGTAGGGCATGCTCTTCCTCATCCTTAGAAAAGATCAAGATGTCGTCTACAAAGACTACCATGAATTTGTTAAGGTACTCCCTAAACACCCTACTCATCAAATCAACAAAGTATGCGGGGGCGTTTGTCAAACCGAAGGGCATCACTAGCCATTCATAGAAACCGTCCGGAGTCCTAAAGGCAGTCTTGTCAATGCTATCCTCAGCCATTCTCAACTGATGGAAACCAGTGGCTAAGTCCAACTGCGAAAACACTGAGGCGCCAACTAACTGATCGAAGAGATCGTCAATCCTCGGTAGTGGGCGTCTGTTCTTCTTAGTAAGCTTATTAAGTTCTCTATAGTCCACACAAAGTCTAAGGGACCCATCCGCCTTCGTGGAAAATACTACTGGAGCACCCCACTCCGATATACTTCGTCTTATGAACCCCTTCTCAAGTAACTCCTTCACTTGCTTATCGAGTTCCCTCCTTTCACGTGGAGCCATGTGGCGTACTGGCAAAGATACTGGTTTCGCATTATCCACAAGATATATTCGAAAATCTATCTCCCGCTTCGGAGGTAAGCCCTTCACCTCCTCAAAAACATCCGAATACTCTCGGACCACTCTAATAGATCGTTGATTTTCCTCAGACGCGTCCAGCGATTCTAAATAACTTAGCATAACATAATCTATGGGATTACAAAAGATTTCGAGAGCGTTGCCAAGGCGAGTCACGAGCCTAACTACTCTCCTTTCACAATCAAGAACGACCCCATTTCTGGATAGCCAATCCATTCCTAAAATTAGCCCATAGCCCGTGAAGCCCAACACATAAGCATCACATCTAAACTCAACGCTAAGTATAGAAATTTTCAAATCCAAACACATCATGGACAAATGAGTTGAGCCCCCAATTGGATTCGAAACAACTAAGGAATCCTCTACTAAACTGGTGTTTAAGTGCAGTGATTCAACTAATGATGTAGAGATAAACGAATGCGATGCGCCCGAATCGAATAAGGTATGGACATGATGATCAAACAGAAAAACTAAGCTTTCAACAGAAATGGTTCTACCTTGTTCTTGCAGCGGTGGGACCGCGAGAGCCTGAACTTGTTCCCTTGCCCTGGTGCTATAAGAGCCTGCACCTGTCCTCCCGAGGTAGCCCCTGCCCTCTGCCCCTTCCTTGGGCAGTCCTTCACTAAATGTCCCGCATCGCCACAATGAAAACAGCCAGTCTTCTTTTTCTTTCGGCAGTCCTTGCTGAGATGGCCTGGGGTCCCACAGTTAAAGCATTTCTTCTTTCCCTTGCCATTATTGTCTTTACCACCCTTCTTGTTTTGCTGTTGTGGTTTCTTTTGATCCCCTTTCTTCTCGGGTGCCTTATCAGCTTTAGCGCTTTTCTCCTCGTGCATGAGCGCCATTTCTACTAGCTTCTCAAAGGTGGCCCCCATAGGGATGTGGGTCATGGCCAACCCTTGCAGCGGTTCATTCAAGCCATTCACGAACCTTAGAGCCTTCTTCTCTGGCGTGTTCATTAAGTCCAAACCAAACCTTGCTAGAAGATTAAATTTGTTGACATATTCTTTCACTGACGAGCTTCCTTGCTTCAATGTCAAGAACCTTTCCATATATAGATTTTCTTCCGCCCTAGAGAGAAACTTCGCCTCGAACCTACGTCTGAAATCCGCCCAAGAATCAACAGGACGCTCCACATTAGTGACCTCCCACCAAAACGAGGCCTATCCCTTCATTAGCCAAGCTGCTAATCTAACTCTCCTCCCTTCTTCCACTTCAAAGATTTTTGGCAATTCTTCCACCTCCTTAAGCCAATCTCTAGCTTCCACAAACGTTTCTGACCCTTGAAAGGGCTTTCCACCCATAGCTTTAAATTCCTTGCACATCTTTGCAAAAGTATCTACGCGAGGAGGAGGAGGAGGAACGGGTGCAACTGGTGGTGGAGGAACATTGGCTGGACCCGCAGCGGCCCTAGCCTCTAACAACCTCCTATACCATCCTGGTATCGTTACACCGTCGGGTAGATTAAGATCTTCAGCCATGCTGAAACGAAAAAGGAAGGATTCAAAATGGAGAATTCGAAAGATAAAGATATATGGCTATTTGGGGATTATGTTTTTCATAAAAACTTTCCTCTTTAAATTTCTCATTAAAACATGTTTTTGAAAACATTTTTTTTTCCAAAAATAACTATTTTTCTAAAGTATTTTTATCTGTTCTGGTAACCTTAAGCTCTGATACCACGTGTAACACCCCACGTCCATTAATGTCACTCACAAAGGGAATGCATTAACTTCCATGGAGGTTATAAGTGAATATAGAACAGAAAAATTACAACAAGACGGATAATAAGTAGTAATTGGAAATCTAAAACTTCATTTTATTGCAGCGGAAACATGTCTATTACATCACAAAACCATTAACCAGAGTCAAGTACATTATCCATCTTCATAAAACAAAATACATAATCCCATTACACAAATAGCCATTAAAAGATAACAAGCTGGACTTTACTTCAACGGTCCAAGCTTTCCAAAGAGAGATGAGCAATCCAATCAAACTCCACTAGAGCTGGGCCCAACCTGAGGACCTAGAGGGGGAACAGGATAGAAATGGAGGGGGTCAGACATAAAGTCTGGCGAGTATGATAATTCTAACAATACTATTATCAAAATAACTAGACTAAGGCATAAGCTGGAAGACAAGTAAATGTCTATGAACTTTTAGGAAGATAAAGATAGCGTTTAAGATAACGTTGAAGATAACGGTGAAGGCATACCTAATTACTAACGAATAATTACTATACTGCACCGCACATTACTACACTGCACCGCACCAGTCACCCTAAAGGTTGATCCCACTTGCTTCACACAGAAACATATAAATAGCCTTACGTACCCCTAGCTGACTACAGTGTACCCCCCTACCCACTTTCGATCGGCTCCCTACTCGTAGATACCCGTGCTGGCCCCACAGTGGGGTGTATCACTCCCCTAAAGTGGCAACCCGATACAACTGAGAATGCACGGCTTATAACTACACGATGCAACAACGTCTTACCTACCAGCCCGGGTCCACACACGCATATGAAACCCGTTGGACTTGCGTTGCCACCGCTCCCCGTTTTGGCCTCTTATATTCAAGCCCAGTATGCGTGTCCCGTCCTCGACTTGGGTCGAGCCCACAAAGATACGTTTGGGGTACTGGTTGAAATGGGCCCCCACAAGCTACCCACCTAAGCTTGTCATTAATCGTATATCCCACTTAACCCTCTTAGTCATGTTCATTTACATGTGTGTTTGGTTAAGTCTTACTAATCGTATTTCACATGCCACTAAGGGCACCCACTAGATTCCTCATGCCACCCAAGGCACCTACTTAACCCCCATGTCCCACTTTACATGTTTATCTGGTTAAGTATTTCTTAATTCATTCAGGCCATGACCTCATAAAGACCTCTCACATTAGACTGGCATTTATGGCAGCTGGATTTGTCGGGCGGGTCCGGGCAGTCTTACACCATAAAAGAGTCTAACCTCGTGTCTTTACAACTGTTATGCTTTAGTTTAGGCCTAGGACCTCTCACATTGGGCTGACATTTGTGACCACTGGATTTGCCGGGCGGTTCCGGGCAGGTTTACGTCACAAACGAGTCCAACCTCGTGTCCTAAGCATTGATTGACAACTTTTAATCTTTTACCCCAGTTTTAATAATTCCTTATCCAAATTATTAATTATGTCCACTTTTATTGATGCCCATAATTGACTCAATTATGGTCATCCACTCATGGTATGAAAAATCATATCAATTGCACCCAACATCTTATTATTAAATCCTTAATATTACCCCTACCCCACGTTTATACGTTCGCTTATTAAACGCATAATATAGGCTAGACTTGAATAGTCTAACGCACAGCAGAAAGCCAAATTAACATATAGACAATAAAATAAATCTAATCATGATAGGGGTGAAACTTGCATAAATTACACATGTTAAGGATCAAAAGGTGTCAACTTGTTAAATGTCACAATTCACATGATATGATCATAGCCCAAATCTATACATAAACTTGCATATGGTGTTTTTAGGCAACATAATGATGGTGTGAACTAGCATAGGATATCACATATGTCATAGCATAATTCTAGATGTCATAATAGATGTCATGACATATGTTCATAATTTTTCTAATCAATTTAACTTGCATATGTAACTTGTCATATAGATCAACATAGCCCAAACATGATGATTTAATTAATATGAACTAACAAGCATAGATAGTAACATCATGGCTTTTTACATGTATGATTCATCGCAACTTAGCATAGAAACTTTCAACATACATAACATCATCATAGCATGATTTACAACATATAGTATATCATCACCACATAGCATAGGATTAATAACATACATGATAACATATACGACAATTCACATCATCTACTCACAATCCATTCATGACTTAACCTAATTAAAATGATAATAATCTTGTTAAGACTATCATACTCACAATTAGAGAAGAAAAGAGAGAGTTTTGCTCTGCTTTAGGGTTGAGAGAATTAGAATTGAATTAGCTTTTTTTCCTTCTTAGTTGGCGGCGGCTATGCTGAATTCCATGGCGACGGCATGACGGAAGCTCTTCTATTTTTAATGATGTTTAGGGGTAGTATTAGGGTATATTTATAGGTGTAGTTAGTTGTTTTAGGCCTTTAGATAAACCCTAGGATAGATTAGAGCCGTCAGATTTCGTTACAGCCCCCAAAACCCAGCCCAAAAACCCATTCAGGTGCACCCAGGTCGCCTGGGCTCGACCAGGGAGGTCGACCCTAGGGTCGACACCCATGTCGACCTGGTGGGCAGGTCGACCCCCAGGTCGACACCCATGTCGACCTGGTGGGCAGGTCGACCCCCAGGTCGACCTGGTCTGGGCGGGAATTTTTCCCGCCCAGCCTGTTTGGGCTGAATTTTCGAAATTTGAATTTTCTGAATCTGTTTTGAATTTTCTGAAACTTCGGATGGCCATAACTTCTTCATACGAAGTCCAATTCACGCAAACTCGGACTCTATCTCAACCAGAATTCCGAGACGAACACAATGGCGCAACCCGTTTCCCACCATTCTCACGTCTGAGATTAGTTATTCTTTAATTTGTGAATATTAATATTAACAGAATTACGGGGTGTTACATTACCTTTCTGGCCATTTCATTCACTTTGAATGTCACATAATCAAATCTGTCAATTACTAATTGAATTGCACATATATACATTAGGTGTTAAGTTAAATGAAGTTATCTTCCTTGCCACCATACTCGGTATATTTGTAAAAACCAACATACGTAATCAGTGGAAATACATTGTCATCCGTTCGTCCATACAAGTTCGTTCTGGGACTGAACGAAACCAAAGTCACAATTTCCATTACTACATCTTAGGCAATTTCTACCTAGGATTAACAGAAAATGCCCTTGCACTTTACACTGTCTTCGGTTATCTTCAATACAATCTGATTTGTAATGCTCATGCCAATACATAGTGGTTTCGAATAATAAATCCAACTGATCATTCCATACCAGCAATGATAACATTTAATTAGCCAACACTTCAATAGTCAGTTATTTAACTATCGAAGAAACACACATTCATCCAAATCCTTATTTCCAAAAGGAAATACTATTGATTTGCATCAAACAATCACTGATCCCCTTTTAATTAATATTTCATTAATTAAATCATTTCCCAATTCATCTCAAATATCCTTATCGATATTCTTGGGCAAAACTTCTTTGGCCTCTCACGATACTTGGAAAACATTTCCAAATTCTCATCAAGTTCCTATTTTCTACACTTCGAAAATATTCTCTTATTAGATGGGAAAACATATCCATTCAACTTTTCTTCGCACGAACCCACTCATTTTCTATACTTAGAAAATATTCCTTATTTCATTTTGAAAACGTTTTGTAACGACCCAGATTTTTGGTCAATTAGTTTTAAATATTTAATATTGTTATAAATATTGGGTAGATAATATAAATGAATTTTTATATTTGAGTTATCGATTTAATAATCGATTTCGATTTAATATCGAATATATTATATTATCGTAATATGATTTATATAATTAATTTCGAAGTTAGAACTGAATCAAAATGTTTCAGATGATCAATATAAATTGCATTTGACTATAAACGATAATAATAATAATATATTATCAGAGAATGGGTTATTTTTGAATTTAAAATTATATTATAACAATTTAATATGGGTATTATGTATATACGTTCGAATTAAATTTCAATATCAGTTCTTAAGTTCAGAATAGTGTTGTAATATTGAAACGCTGGTCGGTGCATTAAAACAAGGGTTCGTGATTTCAAGTAATGTACCCCAAGATATTTAATTAATGGATAGGATCGAAATCAAATCGTTATACATCTAAAAAGAATAAAAATCTCTTTATTTCAAATCAAATTAAGTAGAAATCAAATATAATTTAATTCGTTTGTCCTTCATTATACCTAAGCTAACCTAATGACTTAATAGCCAAGTAACTCTTCTGTTATAAATCGCGACACCCTCCCTTTTGTTTTTCCATTTCGCTCCTCAGAACAACCATAAGCTTCGAATCTAATAATGTCCTCTTCATATGAAAATCACAACACTTTTATTTGTTTTGCAAACAATTCAAAAACTATGGAAAAAAGGGTCGTTACTCGTTCACAACCAATATCAAACTAAAGCCACCCTGATTTTTCCCTCTTCCTCAAATTATCAAATCGAAAATTGAAAACACAATGATTCCTGATGCTCAACCCAGCTTACCGCGCTCTTAAATTTTTGAAGAAGATGAACCACGACTTGGAAATGCGATGACACTCTGGATCTTGAACTCAAACTCGAATGACGTGGTTCGAATTTGATGCGTATATTAATTCTGGAGTGTGCAATTTGGTTTTGGGGTTGAGCAGCAACTCGAGGATAGATTTTTGGAGCGTTCGATTGAAAAAAAATTCGTTGCCTTATGGTTTGATTTCAACATCGCGATGATGCAAAGTGGAGGTCGTAGCTGTGGTTTGGATGGAGATGGATATCTTGAGGCCGATTTGGGCGGGGGAGGGGGGTTAACTCATGGAAATAATATATTGAAAAGTAGGTAGTGACAATGAGGAAGAAGAAGCAGTGCGGTTCTTTATGTAGGAGGAGGAGGTAAGATGATGGATGTATCCAGGTTGAAGCTCGAACACTGTGATGGGGCTGTAGTAAGTGTCGTTGGCCAAGGCAGATGTGAAGAAGGCTCAAGGTCGGTTACCAGTTTCGAAATCAGGAAGGCAGAGAGCAGTATTACTGAAAATGGGAAATTAAGGTATAAAGATTTTTTTTATTTAACTTGTTAATAATCATTTAAATTCATTTAAACTGGTAAAACTTACATAAATATCATACGTGATCATATTTTTAGCAAAACAAATGACGATGGATTCGTAAGGACGTAGGTTGTGCCTTCGAAGTGCTTTGGAATTTTTAAGGTCAATTCGATCCAGTTATGCAATTTTCATTTAAATCGAGTATCATTCTATTTAAATTAAAATATGGATCAAATATGCAATTAAAAATCACAATGAGTGAATCTCACTCAGATTTTATTTAGAATTATTTTTATTAGTTAAAAATAATTGTTTGTTGGTTGCTTGCATGGATTGGAATATTATTGTGGCTACTATACATATATATTAGTTATATAGGCTTGGTGATTGTGGTTATTATATATATATATGGTACGATATTTCCCGCAGTATCATTAGTGGATGCCTGCAGTTTCATTAGTGGATGACCCTATACGCCCCCACAATATGATAGTGGACGACATACTACACCACGAAGTCCTTCCTTGAACCAGGATGGGTACTATTTATGTTAACTAACGTTTGTGGATGCAGGAAAACAGGTTGGAGGGATTAGATTCCTCAAATTTTGTTATTGTTTGTTTATATGTATGTATATATTTGTGTGTATATATATTACCATATATGATGTGTTATAAAATCCTTGTTTGATAATTGAGTGTTTTTGGTTGTTCAAATATCACTAGGCCAAAAAGTTAATTTATAAAAATACTGTGAAAAGGATATTTCGAGATTTAAAATGGAAAAATTATTTTTCATTAATAGAATTTGAATTTCGAATGGGCTACGAAGTATTAACTTATTTTGAATAATAAAAACAAGTAAAGAATTTATAAATAATGTTTATAAATTAAATAATGCAGTAAATTGAAGTAAATTTATAAATGGTGTTTATAAATGAAGTGAAGAATTATCAATGGATAATTGGGAAATTTAAATTCAAAATGTGAATTTAAAATGAGAATTGGAAATCGTTTTAATTAGAAAACGATGAAATCTATTCCGATGTTCGGAATGTAAATTTAAATTGGATATTAGAAATAATTTGTGCCAAATTTATAAAATAAATTGTATCCAAAAAGGATATTGTAATTGTATTAATTATAAACTAATATTTAAATTAAATATTAAAGATTCTATGTTATATATGGGTAACTTAAAATAAATAGAATATTCCAAAAATAAGATTTTGGTTTTAAATAGATGTTGAAATGAAACTTGTTTTTATGTATAAAACAAGCAAATTTATAAACAACATTTATAAATATAGTGAATTAATTATCAGAAGATAAATTTGGAATTTTAATTCAAGTATGAATTTAAAAATAGAATTTGAAATCTTTTCAAAAAGGGAACGACGGTTTTTATTACGGAGTTAGGAATATAAATGTAATTGAGTTTCAAAACAGATTTTGAAATGAAACTTATTTTAATATATAAAACAAGTAAGCTGGATTTATAAATTATGGTTATAAATCTAGTAAAATAAATTATCATTAGATAATTTAGATGTTTAAATTCAAGTATGAATTTAAAAAGTGAATTGGAAAACAATTTGAAATAGAACAGTAAATTTTATCCTGGAATCCAGAATACAAATTGAAGTGAGAAAAATCCAACAGATTTATAATTAGAATTCGATTATATCGAATTTTATAAATAAATTTATTTATAATGGGAATTGGAATTTAATACAATAAATTGAGTATAAATAAATTATAACCGAGTAAATGAAAAATCACCCAGATTTGCTGACTAATCCTTCTTTCTTCCCTTAATAATTTTTCCCTCTCAATAAAAACCTTTTTTCTTCAACCACTTTCGCTTTTAACATAAGCCTTCTTTTGCTCCTAAAAAAAGCAATTATATCTTCTCATCTTTTTGACCATCATTTCGAACAAAGTCTCACATTGCCATGCCATTTATCCTTTGGATAGACTTGTAGCAAACTTCTCTTTCCTCTATAAGGGTGTTTGACATGCGGATGAGGGCAACCACCTTACCCTCCTATTGATCACCTAAGGCTGCCATTGTCATCACTAAACAACTCTCCTCCTTACCTGCCAATCAACCATCATCTTCCCCTTGAGCTCAACGCAACAACGACAATCGCAATTTAGCCCTATTCGTCCATGCACATGACACTTATCAACGTCGAATACCACCAGCCTCCTTCCATGTATTCGCCCTCAACCCAAAACCCCAAACCCCAAACTGAAGCTTATTTCACGTAGCGATGATCAATGGCCCAAAATTTAAACCCTAATCGATCGCTGCTCTCAAAATCGAACGATCCGAAAATGATTCGCACCCCTAATAAACATACGATGATGAAGAACAACCCCATCCAAAATCAGAGCATTCTATTAGTTTTATTTCGATTTATTTTGATCGATTTTGAGGAGAGACTTCGGTCGTTATTCATTCTCAAGGAAAAGGAACGAAAGTACGAAAGAAAAAAAATGGAGGGGTTAGGTGTTTACTTATAGACAAAAATAATACTAAATAATTCATGTGAAACCTAAACCTAAAGTGACGTGTTTAAATGACCACATACTAGCTACAATCACGATAAATCTTATCAGCTTGCAATGACTTAATATTTCGGACAAGATGGAACTGGTTTCGTCGAATTCCAAGATCACTTGTAAAGCTTCCTTTTAATTCTCAATATGAATCGATATGCATTTAAATTGCACATGATCACAAAATAACTCCAAGTAACACGAAAATTGAAATCTAGGCATAACTAACTATTATGAATTTTATAAAGTTAGTTTCGTTGAAATCTGAGGTCGTTTGAAGAATGGCTATTTTCACGTATCAAATTAAATATAAAAATTATAATTTAAATTCAAAACAATCAACTCCTCGATAATAAATTATAATTAGCGTTTATATTCAAATAGAATTTACATAGATCACTTGAATCATTTCGATTCAGTTTTAAATTAGAATTCTAGTGTTTCCCATTTCGTATTACGATAATTTGATATACTCGAAATTAAATCATATTCAATTATTAATCGATAAATTCAATATAAAAATCCATTTATATTACCAACTCAACATTTAAAACAATATTAGATGTTCAAAATCAGTCAGCCAAAAATTTGGATCGTTACAGCTAGAGAGTCATATTTATAGTTGCAAATAAGAGTACAGACCGTTGGTTTATATAGATTTTGTAACAACCCGGAAATCCGAGCCAATTAAAATTTTTTATTTTGGCGAATTTAATGAATTTTGAATATTTAAAATGAATTATTTTAGATAATAGCAATGAGAAATTTATTTTGAATAAAATTAGAATGTATATATTTATATAGATCGTCGTTAGAATATAATTATTTATTTATAGTTATAAAAGGAATTGAAAATGGCGCGGTAGTTTGAAAATTCGATTTCAAAGTTCAAATGAAAGTACATGATTCAAAATAAGCTGGATTTTGGCAAAACCGAAAATATTAGAATCTATTGGAGAATATCCTTCCAACGAATCCGAAAAATCAAAATTTCATAGCGGGAATCAAAAGTTATGCCCAGTTGAAAATTCAGAATAGTCGCTATGGAATTCGGGCCCTTAAAAATGGGAATTTTGCAAAAGACCTTGGTTTTCGATGAAACCACTTTTTTTGGATCCGGGATGTCAAATTATTGCTAGGTTTCAAAATTCGTAATTTTCCGAATCAATATGTGAGCGTGGCAAAGGAAAACGCGTTTGACTAGTTTAAGTTGACTTTAATCGGCTGGAAAATTGCCATTTTTCAAACGGTCTCAGAATTAGCGAAATTATTTTTTTTAGGACCGTATCTTCAATACGAAGCTAGAAAATATTTTTTGGGGATTTTTAGAGTGCGTATGTGGCCCCGGTAAATTGAAATGTGCGTTCAAATTTAATATATAGATTTATATTTTGATTTTGATGAAAACTGATCGAAACGATCGAATCAGGTTACGAAACATGTTCCATTGTGTTCGGAATGAGGGTAATTAGCTAGAGGCGACAGTCGTGGACTTGATTTCGAGTTCGAACAGAAAGTCAACTTTAAGGAGAATAAAATAATTAAATTAATATATATTATCTCTCACCCCTTTATCATCCCCCCGGTCAGTTATTGGGTTAGAAAAAAAATATAAAATAAAAACTGTAACCCTCGATCCATCTCTCCAGCACCATTGCGCTCTGCCACCACGCGCCTCACCCGCCGCCGCTCCGATCTGGACCCCCTCCCTCCCTCACGCTCTCTCTTCCTCTCCTTCTAGCGTCAGCGGTGGTCCCCAAACCCCCCTTTTTCCTCACTGCAGCCACCGCAGACCACCACCTCGCCTGCACCCGCGCCCGAGCGACTCCCACCACCCAGCGCCGACGAGCACTCCTCCCCCTCCCCCTTCCTTCTTCGGCAGTGGGCTCCTTTTCGTTAAAATGGTGAGTTTTTCTTTTAGATATTTAGTTAATTTTATAATTAAATAAAATCTAATTTACTTATATATAATAGCATTAAGAGAAGATGATTTGTTTTTAAATATAACTTTGGAGAGAAAAGAAATGATTTTTCAAAGTAAAAAGAAAAGATTTGATCTTTATTTATATGATTTATCATACAAAGAAAGTATTTTTAACTATATAAAAATACAAAGATATGATTTTTAATAATATGAAAAGTGAGATTTTTATAACAATAAAGATGAGATTTTTTATTTCTAGGAAGACATGATTTTTTATATAAAATTTGTAGAATAAAAATATGATTTTTATATTATAAAGATAATAAAGATATGATTTTTATATTATAGAGATAATGAAAATATGATTTTTATATATATAGATTAGTAAAAATATAATTTTTATATAAGTAGTGAATCAAAAATATAATTTTTATATAATGAGAAAGAATAAAAATATGATTTTTATATTGTAAGGGTATTAAAAATATGATTTCTAATATACAGAACATCATATTAAAAATGTGGTTTTATAATATGAACAGCGTGAAAAGGATGGCGTAGGAATTTCTGGAAAATCAAATCGATTAGATGTTCAGAAATATAATGGCGGAGTGGAACCCTTAGTGAGAACTTCTCTCTTTAATCTTGTTTTCTAGTTGAAATATATACTAGGATGCAGATGGTGCTTAGTAGCACCCGACACCCCTCGTCCACAGACCATGGATGACTTGCTTGTTTGATTGTTGTGTGTGAAATTTGATTGTGTGTTGTGGAATGAAATAAAATATTTTATTGTTAAAAATATGATTTTTAACGTGTATATAAAACAAATATTTATAAACAAATTGGATGATTTGTTTATATACACTGATTTGACTGATATTGATTGGGACGATAAATTTTACATTTCTCCCAACCACACAAATAAAATATGTGTTTGTTGATTTGAAACCCCACACGGGTATTGGGATGATATTTGACGTACACTAATCCCAATTGTTTAGTTGTATGTCAATCGATGGGTTGACAGACTGTGTAAGCGTTAATAATTTATATTTAATGCTTACGCATTTGTGTGGTGCACTCTGGATGATGGTTGATTATTTATCGTTACTATTATATACGTGTGATGTATGGAAATCCATATAATAAACGTTATATGGCAATGGATTGGGCCTCATTCCAATTTAGAAAATAAATTCATGTGTTGAATTGAAAATAAATTCATGTTTTGAATTGAAAATAAATTCATGCGTTGAATTGAAAATAAATTCATGTGCTGAATTGAAAATAAATTCATGTGCTGAATTGAAAATAAATTCATGTGTTGAATAGAAAATAAATTCATGTGTTGAATAGAAAATAATTTCATGTGTTGAAATTAAATAATTTCATGTGTTGAATAAAAGCTGTGTTGATTAGATTGACGCCATTTTGACGTGAACGATATTTATATCAATTTTATTCATTTTTATAATGAATATAGAAAACGAAGTGATTTCAAAATATAACGTTTTGAAAATATTATCATTTGTATATCGATGATGTGGTATATTCAATTTTGATTCGAAATTGAATATGAAGTTGAAATCGTTTTGAAAACGAATTTAAAACTATTTATAAAATACGTTTTAAAAGGAAATCGATGAAATATATATAATATATATATTATATATTATGTATATAGAATGGCCTGAATAGAACGTGCCGCGCCGCGGCCATTCGCGAATTTCGACCATTGACTTCGAATGGATATTACGGGAGATCCGACCATCGGATTCTCCTAAAATCGGAACGTTGGGTTCGTATCGAAAAGAGCTTTCTCACAAATATTAGAAATTAGAAATCTAACGGTTGGATTTGGAATTATGTCCAAATCAAATTTGGAAAAGGTAGCTGTAAGTGCAGTTCGATGGTCGTTGATGGAAATCGACTATACGGGCTTTGATAAAATTATTAAAAATAGTAATAATTTGTGTAAAATCATAAGAAATGATTTGTGAAGAATTGGGATGAAAAATTCCAAATTTGAAAAGATAAAAATAGATTTTTATCGAAATGAACTGGTTTTGAACTGGAATTAAAAACCATTTAATTTTGAAATAAATAAAGTGGATTTGAAATGGTTTTGAAAATAACCAGAATTTCCAATAATTGAATTGGAATGGATTTGAATCGAAATTGTCTTTGGAATATTTCGATATTGGATTTCGTGATGATACAGATATTGTTATGAGAATTTGAAAGATATATTTATATCGTTATTTCCAATATGATATTTGTTGGTCGTAGAATTTGATATTGAATATAAGCCGATATATTTTCTATTCAGAGCCTTGTATTCAATATCAAGTGTGATTTGGGTTTGTCGTGAATGGTGTCTTCATTAACACTGTTCTTGAGCCCAGTTGAGAAAAAGATTAAAATCTTTTTATTTAGATTTAATGAAGTGTACCAATTAATTGGTATTTAATTGGAATTGAATTTGAATTGATTTTTGGGTTATCGTGAACGGTGTTTTAAACAACACTTGTTCTTTAACCCGATAATTAATGGAATGTGATTTTGGGGTTATAGTGAACCGTGTTTTAAATGACATTGGTTCTTTAACCCAGTTAAAGACAGGAGGTGATTTCCTAAGTTAAATAATCATTAATATTGATTTTTGGGAAGATTAAAACTAAGTGGAGCTTTAATGAATCTTTAATTAGATTGGAATGGTCAAGAATGGAGTATCACCAGTTCTGCTCCAGGCGATAGCTAAATCTTTAATTAGATTTGAACGTGAAATGGTAATTGAATTTACCGATAATACCATGGTGTTAGATATGAAGTATTACCAGTTCTACTTCATGGAATGAATAGGTTGGGACTGGGAAATAAAATTAATGATTACTTCAGTGTGGTTCGCTAATCCCGACTAGTTTGATTTGATATTCAAAGGGAGATTAAAGAATAAATTTAAAAGAATTTATCTTTGATAAAATTAATGGGAACCTTTCCCTAAGAATGTGAAATTTAGAAACTAACTGTAGGTTAGCTAAGAAGAATGGTTTCCCTGGTATTGATCTGATGTTGGTTTCGGCCTTCGGGGTTAATATTTGGGGAATTATTCTCCTGCTAATTTACGGTTAGTGACTGATGAATTGGAATGAGGCGTATGTTGTGTTTGTGTAACACTTGTTTATTATATATGCGAGTTATTCGGAAAGGCCGGGTTTATCCCATTCTGAACAACTGTTACGACGATAAGTTGAAGATGAAGACGGCGGTTGAAGACCGGAGGTCTTCGCATCGTTTGGGTGACAACTGATGATCTTGATTGGGCTGTACACCTAAGAGGAGGGAATCAGTTGGTGATCGTCCTGACATACTTGGAGATCGATGGATATGCGAGGAACAAGGTGCCTCCGGTTTCGTTCAGACCCAGAACGAACTTGTAAATGGACTGTGTGTCTGACATTGGATTTTATTCTGTGTGATTGATTTCTATTAAATATATATCTGTTTGGCGGCGGAGAATTTATTCTCTTGCTTAACGCCCTTCTCTGAGACGTACGAGCTCAGGGGTTATATATTAATGGATATCAAACGCATGGAGTGAATTGCCTGTGTGGCATGCCTAAGCGGCAAATGATCAAGGCTTTTGTTGAAAAGAAAAGTCTTGTGGTTGATGATCAAAGCACCGCCTATGTGGCATAGCTTTGTGTAACGTGAATTCGCGAGCCTCACACCCCAGTTGTGAACTAGAAACGAGAGAGGACATCAGGGAGGGCATGTGTTTCCTTCTAGCTAGACTGGTGTCAGTGCTTAAAATGGCTGACATTTATATAATTTTCACCTGTGTGGTTGTTGCTATTGCGAGGCGCCTTGGATATATCGGTGACTGTGTGGAGTCGATGGAGTAATTTGGCTCATTTACGCCCCAAAGTGCGGGGAAACATAGTGTTCAGGCATAATAATCCACATCAGTGGACCGACCCTGACGATCCAAGGGTTGATGCGTTCTGATCCTGAGACATGGGCTAGATTGTCTCGAATTCGGTAGAGGACGATTCCTTGCCTCGGTTCATAGATGGAAACCCAACTTCCAAATACGTGACTTTGCGGTTTTGATTGTAAACATATATATGGCGACAAGATATATGGTACCCATGCCGTCTATGATTGATACTTATGGTTGAAATTATTTTATACACTATGCACTTATAATAGTATCAAATGATTTATTTTTAGCGTATCAAGCATTCTTCGGCTATTATAAGGTAAAAACCCTATCCTTTGGCTTGCGTTGCATTGTGTGATGGGACCTGGGTCTTATAATAGCTTCATTTTTCTTTATTTAGCATTGCGCTGTTTGTTTTATGCACTGGTATTCTTGGGAGGAAACCCATTCCGTGTTATACGGTGTGGTCCCTTGATTTACTTAACTTTAAAAATAAAGATTAATAACTGTTTTAGTTCTCACACCAGTCACATGACTGACCTGGAGTTTATTGTTTTAACCTAAACTCTGGGTGCCCTTATTTTCGACACGGGAAGCTAGTAGTTTTGGTTTTGCAGATTTATATTTTCAGGATCTTGATTTACAGCTGGAACGATACTCGAAAAGCTCTGTATCCGTGTATTACTTCTAGTTGTGTTTTGTATTATTTTTCCACTGCTATGTAATGTATTGTAATCTCTGATATTTTATGTGTAATATTTATTCATACTCGGTAATATTCTTGTATTCTGACGGAATTGTTGAAATAAGCAATGAAACGTTCTTCTGTTTGCGTTCTGGTTTGTCGTGTTCTCAAAACAATCAGGGGTTTCGAATGGTCTTGGTCGGTTTAGCGATCGATTCAGATCGAGCGAAATTCCCGGTCGTTACAACGTGGTATCAGAGCTTTGGTTTACAGAGCTCAGAGAACAAGACACATTAGAATCGAACGAACAAATTCATCAGATATTGGATTAGTAATATCCATTGAGAATGACTCGTTAGAGATGGGATCAGTAGTATCCTAGAACGAGTGTGAAGAGTGTTGTTTAAAAAAAAATAAAAATGAAAACAATTTTGTTTTGAAATTTAAATCATTGTATATGTATTTGAATATTTATATTAAATTAATTTGGACAATCCAATATATAAAGATTTTGCATATACGCCTTGCAAACGTGTATTCGAAGTTTAAATGTACTGGATAGTTATAGAATCACACTCTAGTTGCCCGGGGATAATTCTGGTGATGGGGCACCATCGCCAGTATTTATTTTCGAGTTTCGAAAGTGAGATTTCTATATACTTTCAATTGACCGGTGTGAGAACCGGAACTAGAAAGGGCTTATTGTTGTGATTTGGCATCAAAAATCTGATTTTTGGACTATGTATCAAAGTTATGAATTTGAAAAGCTAATCAACTATTTGATTGTTGGTTGTGTTGTTTGATTATTGTTTAATTAATTAAATGTTGAACCTTTAGCCAAATTGAACCAAATAGTGAATCGTATTGAAATTTTTTCGCATTTGCATACATATACATGTACTAACATTGAACATGTATTAGCAAGGAGGCTACGCAGAGGAATAAAATTGTTTGCCCGACAAATAGGTACATATTTATTGTATTTCTTTGGGTTTGGGTGATTTTATGAGCCGATTGGCTAGCCGCTTGGCTTTTTCTTTTTCTTTTGCATTGAAGAAGGCCATGGGAGGCTATATGAAATATCCCGAAGTTCCCGGTGCAGGGGAGGTTATGGTGAAATTTTTCAAAAATTTAGGGTGTTAGCCAAATTTTTGAAAAATTTGAAAGGTTCTTAGAAACTGAAAAGTTGAAGAACTTAAGCCGTAAAGAAAATAATGGAAGTTGAGTTGATTTGTTAAACAACTTTCGGCTTCGTTCCTTTTCGGGGACGAAAAGTTTTAAGTGGGGGAGATTGTAACAACCCGGAAATCTAAGCTAATTTAAAATTTTTATTTTGGTGAATTTAATGAATTTTGAATATTTAAAATGAATTATTTTAAATAATAGCAACGAGAAATTTATTTTAAATAAAATTAGAACGTATATATTTATATAGATCGTCGTTAGAATATAATTATTTATTTATAATTATAAAAGGAATTGAAAATGGCGCGATAGTTTGAAAATTCGATTTCAAAGTTCAAATGAATGCACAGGATTCAAAATAAACCGGATTTTGGCGAAACCAAAAACATTAGAATCTATTGGAGAATATCTGCAACGAATCCGAAAAATCAAAATTTCATAGCGGGAATCAAAAGTTATGCCCAGTTGAAAATTCAGAATAGTCGCTATGGAATTTTAGCCCTTAAAAATGAGAATTTTGCAAAAGACCTCGGTTTTTGACAAAACGACTTTTGTTGGAACCGGGATGTCAAATTATTGCTAGGTTTCAAAATTCGAAATTTTTCGAATCAATATGTGAGCGTGGCAATGGAAAACGCGTTTGACCAGTTTCAGTTGATTTTAATCGACTGCAAAATGGCCATTATTCAAACGGTCTCAGAATTTGACGAAATTAGTTTTTTTAGGACCATATCGTCAATACGAAGCTAGAAAATATTTTTCGGGAATTTTTAGAGTGCGTATGTGGTCCCGGTAAATTGAAATGTGCGTTCAAATTCAATATATAGATTTATATTTTGATTTTGATGAAAACTGATCGAAACGATCGAATCAGGTTACGAAACATGTTCCATTGTGTTTAGAATGGGGGTAATTAGCTAGGGGCGACAGTCGGTGGACTTGATTTTGGGGTCGAACAGAAAGACAACTTTAAGGAAAATAAAATAATTAAATAATTAAATTAATATATATTATCTCTCACCCCTTTATCGTCCCCCCGTCAGTTATTCGGTTAGAAAATAATATATAAAATAAAAAACGTAACCCTCGATCCATCGCTCCAGCCCCATCGCGCTCCGCCACCACGCGCCTCACCCCCCGCCACTCCGATCTGGACCCCCTCGCGCTCTCTCTTCCTCTCCTTCTAGACTCGGTGGTGGTCCCCAAACTCCCCTTTTTTCCTCACTACAGCCACCGCAGACCACCACCTTGCCTGCACCCGCGCCATAGCGTCTCCCACCACCCAGCGCCGACGAGCACTCCTCCCCCTACCCCTTCCTTCTTCGGCAGTGGGCTCCTTTTCGTTAAAATGGTGAGTTTTTCTTTTATATATTTAGTTAATTTTATAATTAAATAAATTCTGATTTACTTATATATAATAGCATTAAGAGAAGATGATTTGTTTTTAAATATGACTTTGGAGAGAAAAGAATTGATTTTTCAAAGTAAAAAGAAAAGATTTGATCTTTATTTATATGATTAATCATATAAAGAAAGGATTTTTAACTATATAAAAATACGAAGATATTATTTTTAATAATATGAAAAGCGAGATTTTTATAGGCACAAAGATGAGATTTTTTTTACTTTTAGGAAGACATGATTTTTGTATATATAATTTGTAGAATAAAAATATGATTTTTATGTTATAAAGATAATAAAGATATGATTTTTATATTATAAAGATAATAAAAATATGATTTTTATATATATAGATTAGTAAAAATATAATTTTTATATAAGTAGTGAATCAAAAATATATTTTTTACATAATGAGAAAGAATAAAAATATGATTTTTATATTGGAAGAGAATTAAAAATATGATTTTTAATATATAGAACATCATATTAAAAATGTGGTTTTTAATATGAACAGCGTGAAAAGGATGGCGTAGGAATTTCGGGCAAATCAAATCGATCAGATGTTCAGAAATATAACGGCGGAGTGGAACCCTCGGTGAGAACTCCTCACTTTAATCTTGTTTTCTAGTTGAAATATATACTAGGATGCAGACGGTGCTTAGTAGCACCCGACACCCATCGTCCACAGGCCATGGACGACTTGTTTGTTTGATTGCTGTGTGTGAAATTTGATTGTGTGATGTGGAATGAAATAAAATACTTTATAGTTAAAATATGATTCTTAATGTGTATATAAAATAAATATTTATAAACAAATCGAATGATTTGTTTATATACACTGATTTGACTGATATTGATTGGGACGATAAATTTTACACATCGCCCAACCGCACAAATAAAATATGTGTTTGTTGATTTGAAACCCCACACGGGTATTGGGATGATATTTGACCTACACTAATCCCAATTGTCTAGTTGTATGTCAATCGATGTGTTGACAAAATGTGTAAGCGTTAATTATTTATATTTAATGCTTATGCAGTTGTGTGGTGCACTCTGGATGATGGTTGATTATTTATCGTTGCTATTATATACATTGTCGTATGGAAATCCATATAATAAACGTTATTTGGTAATGGATTTGGCCTCATTCCAATTTAGAAAATAAATTCGTGTGTTGAATTGAAAATAAATTCATGTGTTGAATTGAAAATAAATTCATGTGTTGAATTAAAAATAAATTCATGTGCTGAATTGAAAATAAATTCATGTGCTGAATTGAAAATAAATTCATATGTTGAATAGAAAATAAATTCATGTGTTGAATAGAAAATAATTTCATGTGTTGAAATAAAATAATTTCATGTGTTGAATAAAAGCCGTGTTGATTAGATTGACGCCATTTTGACGTGAACGATATTTATATCAATTTTATTCATTTTTATAATGAATATAGAAAACGAAGTGATTTCAAAATATAACGTTTTGAAAATATTATCATTTGTATATCGATGATGTGGTATATTCAATTTTGATTCGAAATTGAATATGAAATTGTAATCGTTTTGAAAACGATTTATAAAATACGTTTTAAAAGTAAATCGACGAAATATATATAATATATATATTATATATATAGAATGGCCTAAATAGAACGCGCCGCGCCGCGGCAGTTCTCGAATTTCAGCCATTGACTTCGAATGGATATTACGGGAGATCCGACCGTCGTCTCTCCTATAACCCGAACCATTGGGTTCGTATTGAAAAGAGCTTTCAAACGAATATTAGCAATTAGAAATCTAACGGTTGGATTTGGTATTATGTCCAAATCAAATTTGGAAAAGGTCGCTGTAAGTGCAGTTCGATGGCCGTTGATGGAAATCGACTGTACGGGCCTTGATAAAATTATTAAAAATAGTAATAATTTATGTAAAATCATAAGAAATGATTTGTGAAGAATTGGGAAGAAAAATTCCAAATTTGAAAAGATAAAAATAGATTTTTATCGAAATGAACTAGTTTTGAACTGGAATTAAAAACCATTTATTTTTGAAATAAATAGTGGATTTGAAATGGTTTTGAAAATAACCAGAATTTCCAATAATTTAATTGGAATGGATTTGAATCGAAATTGTCTTTGGAATATTTCGATGTTGGATTTCGTGATGATACAGATATTGTTATGAGAATTTGAAAGAAATATTTTTATCGTTATTTCCAATACGATATTTGTTGGTCATAGAATTTGATATTGAATATAAGCCGATATATTTTCTATTCAGAGCCTTGTATTTAATATCAAATGTGATTTGGGTTTATCATGAATGTTGTCTTCATTAACACTGTTCTTGAGCACAGTTGAGAAAAAGATTAAATCTTTTTATCTAGATTTAATGAAGTGTACCAATTAAATGGTATTTAATTGGAATTGAATTTGAATTGATTTTTGGGTTATCGTGAACGGTGTTTTAAATAACACTTGTTCTTTAACCCGATAATTAATGGAATGTGATTTTGGGTTTATAGTGAACCGTGTTTTAAATGGCATTGGTTCTTTAGCCCAGTTAAAGACAGGAGGTGATTTCCCAAGTTAAATAATCATTAATATTGATTTTTGGGAAGATTAAAACCAAGTGGAGCTTTAATGAATCTTTAATTAGATTGGAATGGTCGAGAATGGAGTATCACCAGTTTTGCTCCAGGCGATAGCTGAATCTTTAATTAGATTTGAACGTGAAATGGTAATTGAATTTACCAATAACACTGTGGTGTTAGATATGAAGTATTACCAGTTTTACTTCGTCGGATGAATAGGTTAGGATTGGGAAATAAAATAAATGATTACTTCGGTGTGGTTCGCTAATCCCGACTAGTTTGATTTGATATTCAAAGGGAGATTAAAGAATAAATTTAAAAGAATTTATCTTTGATAAAATTAATGGGATGTGAAATATAGAAACTAACTGTAGGTTAGCTAAGAAGAATGTATTCCCGGGTATTGATCTGATGTTGGTTTCGGCCTTCGGGGTTAATGTTTTAGGAATTATTCTCTTGCTAATTTACGGTTAGTGACTGATGAATTAGAATGAGGCGTATGTTGTGTTTGTGTAACACTTGTTTATTATATACGCGAGTTATTCGGAAAGGCTGGGTTTATCCCATTTTGAATAACTGTTATGATGATAAGTCAAAGATGAAGACAGCGGTTGAAGACCGGAGGTCTTCGCATCGTTTGGGTGATTAGTAATGATCTTGATTGGGCTGTACACCCAAGAGGAGGGAATCAGTTGGTGATCGTCCAGACGTACTAGGAGATCGATGGATATGCGAGGTACAAGGTGCCTCCGGTTTCGTTCAGACCTAGAACGAACTTGTAAATGGACTGTGTGTCTGACATTGGATTTTATTCTGTGTGATTGATTTCTATTAAATATATAAATGTTTGGCGGCGGAGAATTTATTCTCTTGCTTAACGCCCTTCTCTGAAACGTAATAGCAAAGGGGTTATATATTGATGGATATCAAACGCATGGAGTGAATTTCCTGTGTGGCATGCCTAAGTGGCAAATAATCAAGGCTTTTGTTGAAAAGCATAGTTTTGTGGTTGATGATCAAAGCACCGCCTATGTGGCATAGCTTTGTGTAACGTGAATTCGCGAGCCTCACACCCCGGTTGTGAACCAGAAACGGGAGAGGACAACATGGAGGGCATGCGTTTCCTTCTAGCTAGGGTTGTGTCAGTGCTTAAACTGGCTGGCATTTATATACTTTTCACCTATGTGGTTGTTGCTGTTGCGAGGCGCCTCGGATATATCGGTGACTGTGTGGAGCCGATGGAGTCATTTGGCTCATTTACGCCCTAAAGGGCGGGGAAACGTAGTGTTCATGGATAATATTCCACATCGGTGGACCGACCCTGACGATCCAAGGGTTGATGCATTCTTATCCTGAGACATAGGCTAGATTGTCTCGAATTCAATGGAGGACGATCCCTTGTCTCGGTTCATAGATGGAAACCCAACTTACAAATACGTGACTTTGCGGTTTTGATTGTAAACCTATATATGGCGACATGATATATGGTACCCATGCCATCTATGATTGATACTTATGATTGAAATTGTTTTATACACTATGCACTTATAATAGTATCAAATAATTTGTTTTTAGCGTATCAAGCATTCTTTGGCTATTATAAGGTAAAAACCCTATCCTCCAGCTTGCGTTGCATTGTGTAATGGGACCTGGGTCTTATAATAGCTTCATTTTTCTTTATTTAGCATTGAGCTGTTTGATTTATGCACTGGTATTCTTGGGAGGAAACCCGTTCCGTGTTATACGGCATGGTCCCTTGATTTACCTAACTTTATAAATAAAGATTAGTAACTGTTTTAGTTCTCATACCAGTCACATGACTGACCTGGAGTTTATTGTTTTAACCTAAACTCTGGGTGCCCTTATTTTCGACACGGGCAGCTAGTAGTTTTGGTTTTGCAGATTTATATTTTCAGGATCCTGACTTACAGCTGGAACGATACTCGGAAAGCTCTGTATCTGTGTATTACTTATATTTGTGTTTTGTATTATTTTTCCGCTGCTATGTAATGTATTGTAATCTCTGATATTTTCTGTGTAATATTTATTCATACTCTGTAATGATCTTGTATTCTGATGGAATTGTTGTAATAAGCAATGAAATGTTCTTCTGTTTGCGTTCTGATTTGTCGTGTTCTGAAAACAATCAGAGGTTTCAAACGGTCTTGGTCGGTTTAGCGATCGATTCAGATCGAACGAAATTCCTGGTCGTTACAGATTTAATCTGGATGGTCTAACTGATGCAAATTATATATAAATTCTAGAAAAAATCAAGCCTTCTCCACCTATATTCATCAAGGGCGGTTGACACCCATGGGTCGAATTTCCCCAAAAGATTTAATTCTCCTATAATGATGATTTTTGTTAATTTCTTAATTAGTTGCTTTGATTTAATTCCTTATGTTGAATATTGTTATCCCTTTTGCATAGAAATATATACGCACAAATACAAATCCTCTTGGAATATTATTTGATGATAATCTATAATTAATTATATTTCGAATTTATAAGTCTATTTGAATTTCAAACCTTGTGTGTAAATGTTATGCATAACTTGTTTTATTAACATCTTTTTCATGCGGACTCCGTTTTCAGTAAATAAAATATGGAAACCGACCAGGATCTCGCTACGAATGCAATAACAATACTTTAGTGCCCTAATTTATAATCATTCAAAATTCAATTTTTCAACCCATTAGTTTATTAATTATTACTATTATTATTATTTATTTTAAATTAAATTATCTTATGTCTATTTTATGTTATTTTACGCGGTGCTACATTCTCCTCCTTATGAAAGATTGCATCTCGAAATCTTTCCAAAAGGGAGAAAAACGCAAATTTTTCTAATAATCATGTTGTACACCTATCTTATTTTATAAATATCCATAACTCATAGTGGTTATTCACTGTAGACTTGCTAATGTAAGCTCAGTACTAGTGTGTATGTGTAATAAGTGATGCTGAATGTATGCAAAACACCCTAATATGTGTAGAAATTCTGTATGTGTGCATGAAGCATTTTTGTTGCAAACAATTCCTATCATCCGTCTAGCAACCACAATGTAACCATTGAATCATTAAATTTCTGAGAAAGACTAACAAATTAAAGTTTTCATGCCTTTTATCGAATTTTCTTCCTTATGTACTCGAACCAATCTAATTAAATATGGAGGAATCTTAAAATCCCGTGTTTCACAATATCGGTGGTGGCACGAGACTGCAAGGTTTCTTCTTTGTCCCCATTTATCAAGTAGGCCTTACCAAACTTAGCCATAGTGTGAAGGTACTTATCTAATATAAATGTATAAAAATGTCATAGGCTTCTATCAACAAAATATCCTTCATTTCCCTAGTATGTTTATAAAAACGTCATAGGCTTCTATCAACAAAATATCCTTCATTTCCCTAGTATTGGGAAAGGCCGAAATATAATACTAACTTCCTAACGTTCACAAGCTGCCTAATAAAATTATACTTTTCCCTAAATATCTAATCATAAATCTGGTTTTAGTAAAATTTATTGATGGTTATCCCGTCAATACTTTGGTATTTTCAAACGACCTCTTGAAATACTTCAAGAGCGCCTACTAATTACCAAAAAAATAATTATGCTACTCCTATAAGGATAAATATTATTCTTATCATCTAAGAGATCCAAGATGCAGTTTTTCTGCTTATCCCCAAAGCTTTGGCTATTTCAATTTTCCCTTCAGGCTTCAAATGAGGGGTGACAAAGGGCTAATTAATAAAAGTTAAACAAATATCCTTAAACAAATTAAAACATAGTAATATACAACTTAAAAAGGCTAATAAAAATCTAATATTTAAGCCTATTCATTAATGTCATGCTTTAAGTTCTTATTCCCAAGGATGGCATTCCTAGAAGCTAAAGTTCTTTTATACTCAATATTCCAAAATTATGAGACTAATACGCTTTCTCCTTGTAGGTTGAAAATCTAGTTCTATTATTAACTTCCAAATTCCATATACGGTAAATCACTTAGTTAGGTATCCCCATGAAATTTTCTCTCACTCAATCAACTAAAAATTAATATGGGTTTTAAATGCCAACCACATAGGCAAAAACAGGCATTCCTTACTTATATCAATTTACTCCCTTGTCCAATCAATACAAGAGATCACTAGTGATCACAATCTATAAAACAAATCTTTCTGAAGTTTTCTCCTATAATTAAGTGGTTCAAATGGTATTGAGGTATTAATACTTTTATCCAAATTCCTTAAGGTTCCAGTTCCTTTAAATCTTCCATTTTCATGTTTCTCATAAATGTGGTCCATTCATGTAACGACCCGGGTTTTCGCGATCCTGGTTATCGACATAAACTCAATGTCGACTATCCAAGCATCGGAAATACCAGATAGTTAATTAAAGAAAATAGAGTGTGAGAATAGATAAGATAGAAACTTAGAATAGAAGAAGAAGAACATCACAACATCAGAGTAAACACGAATCTCACAACGGAACGAATAAATATATTTCATAACATAACTTTGAAATAAAACAGTATCTGAATACCATTATTAGAGTATAAAACTTATAACATAGTGGAAATAACAATAGCTATATAACCCTGAAGCCTCCTGCTCCAAGCTCTCAATATATCTGTAAATCCCGACTACTTGACTGGCCGTGCAATATTGGGTACCCAAGAGTTTAGGGGAAACAAAACAAAATAAACTCTGGGTCAGTCATGTGACTGGTGTGAGCAAACTCAAATCATTTGATTTAACTTTCAAAAATCTTTTTGAACCAAAGAATAATCGTAAGACCGATCCACACATAAACACGGATAGTTTTTACCTTACGATACCCCAAAATATTTTTCTATAACGACATTTGTCTGATATTATAATAATGTCTAGATCAAGTAAATAAAAATCTAGCAGAAACACTTTCATCTCACGTTCTACATATATAATATACAATCAAAACCGCGGGCTCTTATTGGGTAATTGATTTCCAACTATGACAAGGTATGGAACCACCTTCCGATCAGTGTACTATAGAAGCGATACACTGGAGTTCAACAAGAACATCTTGTAACTCGGCCACACATGATCGGCCATTCATTTCGCTTGAACGTTCCGAATATATTTTCACCTTATGGTTGGCATACCAACATAACCGTTCCCAGGAGATACAGAAGCGAAAGAAGTAACAAATATGAATATTATCTAGATGGTGACAATATACCCTACTTGGGTGCGACCCACTTAGTCATGCTACCTGCCCGATTTCTATCATTTCCCAGTTGATGAGGCTTGAGGTCATAACGTATCTTTTAACATATCACTCCTTCATTTACTTTGAATGCCACATCGTCATACCCGTCAAATCACAAATTGATTCCCCCAAAAATACCACGGGTATAAGCTAAGAGAAACGAATTCCTCTGCCACCAACGTAAATATGTTTGAAATGATCAACTTATGCGATCTACCAGATATACTCTGTCAGACATTCGTCCATTCAAGTTGTCCTAGGACTGGACAATCCAAAGGAATTATTCTATAAATCCATCTTAGGCAAATTCTACCTAGGATTTACTGAACAGCCCTTGCATAACTCTGTCTTTAATTATCTTCATCATATTTGATTCGCAATGCTAATGCCATACGGAGTGGTTTTCAGATAATATTTCTGATCCTGGTCTCTCCGTATTGACAACGAAACTGGTCAAAATCTTCGATAGTTGGTGATATAACTATCAAAGGAAAATATGTGTGCAAACAGTGATATTTTTTCCAGATGGAAATTCTATCGATCAATCATCAATCAACATTTATTCATTTCCCCATTTCTTGTTTCCATATATTCATCAAATCCTTATTTTTTAATTTTAGAAAATATACATTATTAACTTTGGAAAACGTTTCCATTTCTGATTCACGCATCGATATCTTCCCACCTCTATCAGTCTCTAACTGTAAACTAGTAAGAGAACAAACCCCTATGTATTAACCCCGAAGGCCGAAACCAACATCAGATCGATACCCAGAAAATCATTCAATTCGACTAATTTCCAGTCAGTTCTAATTTCAGTAATTCCATTTAAATTCCTAATTCAAACGCCCATATCCTTTATAATACTCTATTTGCAAAATATTTATTTTAATTTGATATCTTGTTACACCCGTGTGCGAAGCACGGGTCTAAACCTTCCTAATGTAAATTCTCTTTTTATAAAACTCTATTCATTTTCCAAACATTTCCCTTTTATAGTTCTATTTGTTTTCGAAATAAATATTCCTTAATTATATTCCTTTTATCAAATTCTGTTTATTTTATAAATATTTCCTATTATAAAAATTCTATTCGTTTTCTAAATAAATATTTCTTTTTATAAAAATTCTATTTATTTTCTAAATAAATATTTCTTTTATAATATAACATTGAAGATTTCCTTTTTAACATTTCAGTATTCCTTATGGTATTTAACGTACCATATAACAATGATCAGTATCATTCAAACATACAAATCAGTAACAGATTTCATATCACATCATATAACACAATATATGAAAAACAGTAAAATGAATGTTGAGGAATCTAGTTGGATTCCTCCGACCTATTTCCCTACATCCACATATGTTACACAATATAATTCACATCAATTTCATTTCACTATGAAATATTCGGAACAACAGAATCAATATTTAATAAATGATTTCTGTATATAACTATAACTATAATTTCAAACAATTAACTAACAATCAATCGAACAATTATCATACACGGCATTCAATCATTTTTATCAATTCTAAAATACATTTATAAAAATATAAACTGATCAGAGTTAGTGAGTTTTACTCACATTGATGGTTTGTCGTTAAATAATGATAATCGTTCAATATTCTGATCTAGATTTTAATTTCGCCATAAATTGTAACGGGCTCCAATACACTGACATTCAGTTCCATGTTGCAACCCTCGTCCATACGATCCTATCGGATCTTGTTTCGCTGAATTTGATATCGCATGGTAAAGTTATGATATTTACAAGTTTATACACTTTAATTTAAAAATAAAAGCTTGGATTTAAATTCCTAAGTGGGCCTTACCCTCTCAACATCAGCCCACCCTTCACTTTAAAACCCGACCCGTTATCTGCTTCTTCCCCAAATTCAAAAACCAGACTTTCTGTATTTCTCAACTCCAATCAATCCTCCACTGCTCCTTCCACAAAACATGATTTCGAAAACAAAACACATCATTGTCTCCCTCTTCGAAATCTCCTTCTATCTATACCACTTTTGATCAAACCGCACTCCCACTGATCATCGCATCGTCGAGGTCATCGAGCACGGCTATAGGACTCGCGCGAACTCAAATCAGCACCGGACCTCACCGGAAAATCAACCCCGAACCCAAACTCCATCGCAAATTCAACTACACTACCCGTTTGATCCATTTTCTCCTCTACCGGTCGATAATCGTGACCCTAGAAAACGCCATACACATAAAAATCTATCGCACAAGTCCAAACTAGTATGGGATTGAAGCTCGTCGCAACAAGAACTCAAATATATACATATACCGATTTATAGGAATTTGTCCTATTTGATTTTGATTTTTGAAGAGAAGGAAGTTTCGTTTCTTGAAGAAAATAAACGCGGTGGATTTTTGTTGACTATTGAAGGAGTTGAATTAGCTTTAGGTTAAGGGAGGGTAGCGGTATAAATATAGGAAGATTTAAATATTTTTTTATTTTATTTTGTATTGATTTTTGTTGAAGTGTTATTTCAATTTATCGTTTAAAAATATATAAATTACATACGATACCCAAAAATCATGAAAATTGGCATGCAATTACAGTTCGACATTACGAACCCAACGAAACTGGTTTCGTCGAATTCCGACTCCGTTTTCTCATACAACGTATTTTTAACCATCAAAATAATGACCGTTTTTCACATTAAAAATCCGTACGGCCACACACTGACTCTAAAAATCATGAAAATTAAAATCTAACAATAATTTAAATGTTATGGATCCAACAAAATTAGTTTCATCGAAAACGGAGGCTATTAGCAAAACTGGCTATTTTTAAAGCTCTAAATAACCCTTTTTAAATATATAAATATATTTAAAAATAATTAAATTAAATATAAATAAATTTATATTATCTTATATATTCACAATAGAATATCATACATTTCCAACTGGATTTATAACTCGATATTCAAATCCCGGTTGAATCGATATTCAATTTATATTGAAAAATCCATTTATAATATAAATAAATCGCTATAAATTATAAAGGAATTCCATAGCGACTATTTGAAAATTTGATTTGGACATATAATCAAAATCCACACAATGAAATCCTGATTTTTATCCTCCACTAGAAAAATATACTTCACCAGCTCCGGATGTTTCTTGTTTCATAGAAATCTAATTTAAAACGCTCAAATCGCCAAATAGCGAACTACCGCGCCATTTCGAGCTCGATTATAATTATAATATAAATTATACGTTCAACTATCGTTCAAATAATATATTCGTTATTCTAATTCAAATTCTAAGCTGAATTAAATATTTTAAATATTTCAGTTCACATTATATTGTCAATTCACTATTTCCGACTATTTCGGAATTAAATATATTATTCTATTATTTAAATTTATTAAATATTCAATATTATTTAATTAAACAACGCTTTAATTCTCTAAATCACTAATTAAATGAATTAATTATTATACCGTAAAAATACGGGACATTACATTCTTTCCTTCTTAAAATAATTTCGTCCTTGAAATTACTAAGGTAGAAAAAAACTCTATTAACTGGGTAAAAATTATTTGTTTATTTATTAACTTTAGTTTGAACTGAACCAATTTAATTTCAACTAAATATTACTTTATTTCAATTAACGAAAATTCTGAAAATATTCTAACACCTTAACTTTTTGAAAAATTTCTCTAGTACCTCCTTTGTACTGGTTAATAGCTCAAACTTCAACTCGCCTCTCTAGGCCTTCTTCAACCCAAAAGAAAATCAAACAATCTAGCGGCTTGCCAATTCAGCTCATAAAAACCTCATACCCAATATAAATATAAAATGGTACCTTTTTGTCAGGCATATCAATATATCATTTCCATGTGTTGCCAATTCTGCATATACCAATGTCATCCCAATCTCGGTTATCCCCGAGCCGAATTCTGTACTTAACTCAGATTCCATTTTCAATTTCAACTCTTAACTTACCAATCTAATTCCGTTTTGGATTATCTCTAATTCAATCCAATTCGATATTTTCTACCTCAATTCAATTTTCCATCTAACTGGCTTTAATTAAATTTTCAATTTCTATTGGCTTTTACAAATTCTACCTTAATTTGTTTTAATTCAAATAATCTTTTTCTGAGAATTTAAAACAACTTTGCCTTTTTCGAAAATCAAAATATTCATTTTGGAATATCAAAACAACTTGTTTTCTCAAAACAATCCGAAATCAATATCTTTAGTAGTAATCCATCACTTAGAACTCGGAAATGAACACCGATGATGCAGCTGTCATCATCATAATCTATTTTCCAGCGATCGAAGTGAGTTCAGTACTGTATCACTTTTAAAACCATTTCTAAACACTTTCATTTGAAATACATTTCAAAATACCATTCACAATGCTTTGTAAACAATTTAAAATCTCCCAGGATTTTAAATTTTTTATATATTTAATCCATATTCATGAACAAACACTTATTCAAATTTCCAGAGTTTTAATTTCAATTCTGATTTAAAATTTCAGATTTAATTCACTTCGTAATACTTATACGAATTTTTTTGGTTATATATATAACCTTCTCAATTATACGATTGTAATAACAACCAACACGTCCAATATACTATACTCATTCCAATATAAATGCTTTATATCAAAATATAATTTGGGTAAAATTATTTCATTTACCATTTTTCAAAATGTACTGTGTCGGTTCATCATATTCGAGTGATTAGAAACTTCTACCGATACAGTGGATCAAACTGATCGACCAGAATCCATAAACAACTCAACCAATAAATCTCCACAATATAAAACCATTTTATGTCAAATAAAAAATACATTCACTCGTATATATACACTCAACTCAATCTGGAGTATTACTAACCCCATCTCTACTGAGTAACGCCACAGAGCCAAGGTAATTACTTAACCTTAAGATGTGATACCAACTATAACGACCCGGGTTTTCGCGATCCTGGTTATCGACACAAACTCAATGTCGACTATTCAAGCATCAGAAATACCGTGTAGTTAATGAAAGAAAATAGAGGGTGAGAATAGATAAGATAGAAACTTAGAACAGAAGAAGGAGAACATCACAACGTCAGAGTAAACACGAATCTCACAGCGGAATGAATAAATATATTTCATAACATAACTTTGAAATGAAAAAATATCTATATACAATACCATTATTAGAGTATAACACTTACAACACAGCGGAAATAACAATACCTATATAATCCTGAAGTCTCCTGCTCCAAGCTCTCAGTATATCTGTAAATCCCGACTACTTGACTGCCTGTACAAAATAGGGCACCCAAGAGTTTAGGGGAAACAAAACAAAATAAACTCTTGGTCAATCATGTGACTGGTGTGAGTAAACTCAAATCATTTGATTTAACTTTCAAAAATCTTTTTGAACCAAAGGATAATCGTAAGACCAATCCACACATAAACACGGATGGTTTTTACCTTACGATAACCCAAAATATTTTTATAAAATGATACTTATCTGATATTATAATAATGTGTAGATCAAGTAAATAAAAATCTAGCAGAAACTCTTTCATCTTACGTTCTATATATATAATATACAATCAAAACCGCGAGTGCTTATTGGGTAATTGATTTCCAATTATGACAAGGTATGGAACCACCTTTTGATCTGTGTACTCTAGGAGTGATACACTGGAGTTCAATAAGAACATCTTGTAACTCGGCCACACATGACCGGCCATTCATTTCGCTTGAATGTTCCGAATATATTATCACCTTACGGTTGGCATACCAACATAACCGTTCCCGAGAGATACAGGAGCAAAAGAAGTAACAAATATGAATATTCTCTAGATGGTGACAATATACCCTACTTGGGTGCAACCTACTTAGCCATGCTGCCTGCCCGATTTCTGTCATTTCCCAATTGATGAGGCTTGAGGTCATAACGTATCTTTTAACAGATCACTCCTTCATTTACCTTGAATGCCACATCGTCATACCCGTCAAATCACAAATTGATTCCCCAAAAATACGATGGGTATAAGCTAAGAGAAATGAATTCCTCCGCCACCAGCGTAAATACGTTTGAAATGTTCAACTTACGCGATCTACCAGATATACTCTATCAGACATTCGTCCATTCAAGTTGTCCTAGGACTGCACAATCCGAAGAAATTATTCTATAAATCCATCTTAGGAAATTTCTACCTAGGATTTACTGAACAGCCCTTGCATAACTCCGTCTTCAATTATCTTCATCATATTTGATTCGCAATCCTAATGCCATACGGAGTGGTTTTCAGATAATATATCTGATCCCGGTCTCTTCGTATTGACAACGGAATTGGTCAAAATCTTCGATAGTCGGTGATTTAACTATCAAAGGAAAACATGTGTGCAAACAACGATATTATTTCCAGATGGAAATTCTATCGATCAATCATCAATCAATATTTATTCATTTCCCCTTTTCTTATTTCCATATATTCATCAAATCCTTATTTTTTTAATTTTAGAAAATATACGCTATTAGCTTTGGAAAACGTTTCCATTTCTGATGAACGCATCAATATCTTCCCACCTATTTCGGCCTCTAACTGTAAACTAGTAAGAGACCAACCCCCTAAGTATTAACCCCGAAGGCCGAAACCAACATCAGATCAATACCCAGAAAGTCATTCAATTCAACTAATTTCCAGTCAGTTCTAATTTATGTAATTCCATTGAAATTCCTAATTCAAACCCCCATATCCTTTATAATACTTTATATGCAAAATATTTATTTTAAATTAATATCATGTTACACCCGTTTGCGAAGCATGGATCTAAACTTCCTAATGTAAAATTCTCTTTTTATAAAACTCTATTCATTTCCAAACATTTCCCTTTTATAGTTCTATTTGTTTTCTAAATAAATATTCCTAAATTATATTCCTTTTATAAAATTCTGTTTATTTTATAAATATTTCCTTTTATAAAAAATCTATTTATTTTCTACATAAATATTTCTTTTTATAAAAATTCTGTTTATTTTCTAAATAAATATTTCTTTTTATAAAAATTCTATTTATTTTCTAAATAAATATTTCTTTTTCAGTATAACATTGAAAATTTCCTTTTTAACATTCTAGTATTCCTTATGGTATTTAATGTGCCATATAACAATGATCAGTATCATTCAAACATACAAAATTAGCAACAGATTTCATATCACATCATATAACACAATATATGAAAAACAGTAAAATAATTGTTGAGGAATCCAGTTGGATTCCTCTGACCTGTTCCCTACATCCATAGATGTTACACAATATAAATCACATCAATTTCATTTCACTATGAAATATTCTGAATAACAGAATCACTATTTAATAAATGATTTCTATATATAATTATATTTTCAAATAATTATCATACACAGTATTCAATCATTTTTATCAATTCTAAAATACGTTTATAAAAATATAAACTGATCAGAGTTAGTGAGTTTTACTCACATTGGTGGTTTGTCGTTAAATAATGATAAACGTTCAATATTCTTATCAGGCTTTTAATTTCGCCATAAATTGTAATAGGCTCCAATCCACTCCCAGTCAGTTCCATACAATCCTGTCGGATCTTGTTTCGCTGAATTTCGATATCGCATGGTAAAGTTATGATATTTACAAGTTTATACACTTTAATTTAAAAATAAAAACTTGGATTTAAATTCCTAAGTAGGCCTTACCCTCTCAACATCAGCCCACCCTTCACTTTAAAACCCGACCCGTTATCAGCTTCTTCCCCAAATTCAAAAACCCAACTTCCTGTATTTCCCAACTCCAATCGATCCTCCACCGCTCCTTCCACAAAACATGATTTCAAAAACAAAACACATCGTTGTCTCCCTCTTCAAAATCTCCTTCTATCTATACCACTTTCGATCAAACTGTACTCCCACTGATCATCGCGTCGTCGAGGTCTTCGAGCACTGCTACAGGACTCGCGCAAACTCAAATCAGCACCGGACCTCACCAGAAAATCACCACCGAACCCAAACTCCATCGCGAATTCAACTAGACTACCCATTTGATCCATTTCCTCCTATACCGGTCGATAATAGTAACCCTAGAAAATGCCATACACACAAAAATCCATCGCACAAGTCCAAACTAGTATGGGATTGAAGCTCGTCGCGACAGGAACTCAAATATATACATATACCGATTTATAGGAATTTATCCTATTTGATTTTGATTTTTGAAGAGAAGGAATTTTTGTTTCCTGAAGAAAATAAACGTGGCGGATTTCTGTTGACTATTGGAGGAGTTAAATTAGGTTTAGGTTAAGGGAGGGTAGTGGTATATATATAGGAAGTTTTAAATATTTTTTATTTCATTTTACATTGATTTTTATTGATGCGTTAGTTCAATTTATCGTTTAAAAATCTATATAATTACATACGATACCCAAAAATCATGAAAATTAGCATGCAGCTACAGTTCGATATTACGAACCCAACGAAACTGATTTCGTCGAATTCCAACTCCATTTGCTCACACAACATATTTTTAACTGTCAAAATACTGACTGTTTTTCACATTAAAAATCTGTACAGCCATACACTGACTCCAAAATTCACGAAGCTTGAAATCTAACAATAATTTAAATGTTACGGATCCAACAAAATTAGTTTCGTCGAAAACGGAGGTCGTTTGCAAAACTGACTATTTTTAAAGCTCTAAATAACCCTTTTTAAATATATAAATATGTTTAAAAGTAATTAAATTAAATATAAATAAATTTATATTATCATATATATTCACAATAGAATATCATACAGCTCCAATTGGATTTATAATTCGATATTCAAATCCATGTTGAATCGATATTCAATTTATATTGAAAAATCCATTTATAATATAAATAAATCGCTATAAACTATAAAGGAATTCCATAGCGACTATTTGAAAATTGGATTTGGACATAAAATCAAAATCTACACAATGAAATCCCGATTTTTCTCTTCCACTAGAAAAGTATACTTCACCAGCTCCGAACGTTTCTTGTTTCACAGAAATCTGATTTAAGACGGATTCTGTATATTCATTTAAAGTTCAAATCGCCAAATAGCAAACTGCCGCGCCATTTCGAGCTCGATTATAATTATAATATAAATTATACATTTAACTGTCGTTCAAATAATATATTCACTATTCAAATTCAAATTCAAAGCTGAATTAAATATTTTAAATATTCCGGTTCACATTATATTGTCAATTCACTATTTCCGACTATTTCGGAATTAAATATATTATTCTATTATTTAAATTAATTAAATATTCAATATTATTTAATTAAACAACCCTTTAATTCTCTAAATCACTAATTAAATAATCAAATGAATTAATTGTTATACCATAAAAATACGTGACATTACAATTCCTCATCAAAACCAGACCACTCCATGAATGCTTACTTAATTTCTTCGGCCTCTTTTAAGCTTGAAAATATATTCATTTCTTTTCAAATAAATTTCTCTTTTAAATCAATCCCCAAAGTTAATGGTCTTTTAGTCTCATTAATTACAAATTTAATGCATACTTAATTTACAATTAATATCCATGTATCCTAATTTCGAAAATCAAGAATCACGTAAGTTACGCTATATTATTGTTATATATAAATTGCTAATCGTTAGATACAATTATAAACGTGTAAATCCCTAGACTATCTTGGACAACCTAATTTACCACCCTTGATGCTTGAAGTAATTATACTTCACCATCTTTTCAGAACTTAAGGGACTTTCAGATTAGGTTGTGCAATTTACCCCCTCTTAGTCCTAGAACCTAATCCTAACTTACCTAATTAGCTATTCGTATTTACACCATAGTTATTTATTTTTATAAGGTGAAATTTTAGTAGTTACATAAAATACATTCTTCTGAATATTGTTATATCCTTATTATTTCTCAAACTTGAACAAAATTAAAGTATGTATTTACTACCTTATTAGACCTTGGGATGTTAAATTTTTGCTGAGTATTAGTTATTATTGAGCTAAATGCCAATCCATGTCTTGTTTTAATAAATCATCCTTTAATAAGAATTTATTCCAAAATGTTACAACAACGATTTAGATGTGTGTTTTCAAATGTTAACTAAATGTTTAAAATAAGAGCAGAATTACTTTTCTTTTTTAAACACTTATTTTTGTTAACTATTTGAATGTCAACCATTAACACTTTCCAAGACGGTCAATAAATCTTTTTAACGGCTAATAAAAGAAATGCTTATTCTATTTTAGAAAATAGATTCTTAGTTAATATCCAAGATTAGACTAGGGGGTAATTAAGTCTCATAAAATGTCTAATGATATTTACTACTAAATTTCTCAAAATACATTATTACTTCCATAATAACGCTTTCAAAGCATTACTCAAAGTTTGTGTACTGTTTTACATTAAAGCTTAATGACTTTTTTATTTCTTTCAAAATATTCCAAATAAATGCCCCATTTAAAAAAAATTAACATGTATTAATTAAATGCTCATAAATTCAAAAATTAAGAGTAAAATAACCTCTCTTATTCTAACGCTTATCTTTAATTTGTATTCTAAATGTCAGTCTTTAATGTTCTTCAAAATGACAAATGTTTTGAGATAAATGCTTGTTTTTTTTAAAAAAAAACAAGACTTTAATAATTCAGCATTAAATTAAGTAGTAATTAAGCCTTTTAGACATTCATTTCTATATTCTTCATTTATGTTATTACTTCCAAAAATACATTTTAAAACATTAATTTGAGACTACATTCATTTTAGCAATATAATTTAAAACTTTACTACCATGCATGTATACTCTTATCAAGTTTTACATTGATGTACGTTAAAAAAATTTATTCATGCATGTTTTTATCGAGAACATGACTACTCATTTGTATAGTGAGGGTGCTTTACAAAATCTAATTAAATGGTCATGAATTAGTTATAAGTTGCTAAATTAATTTATCGGAGTAGTCATTTAACATTTGTTCTACTCCTGGTCTTATTACTTCCTCACGTACTCCTTATTATATGAGAATATTACTATTTCAATTTTACCTAAATTTTAGTAAATAATTTTACTATCCATTCTCTCTCAAATGAGTATATTTATGACGTTTTTCCCACCAAACTTTTTTATTTCCTCTGTTTCATTCTCCTTTTATTTCTAATTAAACGTAAATTTTATTGTCATAATTTGTAAAATATTTTGAAGAAAAAATCTTTTCAAATTCATTTAAATTTTAAAAGTTTGTTATATCCTAGTCATGAAAATTATAAATCTGTCATTATAATTGTTCATTGCTCGACACTTATATTTCATATCTATTAAAAGCTCATAACTCAAAACGTTTACTATTATCCTTTAATTAAAGAATTTATCTCCTATTTTTCCTCAAGTTTATATTTACAGTTTGTCTAATAGAAAAAATAGTAAAATTTTCAAATTTCAACACTTAATTTCTCAAAAACCTTATTTCTAGATTTCTTTCCTGAATGGATTATTATGAAACTAGATCCTATAAATGAAATGTTAAAATTTTCTTTTCAAAATAATTTAATAGTATGTCATAAGTCATTTTTATAGGTTTCTTAACATTTTGATTTTTTCGTCCAAACTTTATGTCATAAGTCATTTTTATAGGTTTCTTAACATTTTGATCTTTTCGTCCAAACTTTCTGTCATACTTTTCTACAGAAGTCTATCTCTTTTATTACATTCTTTCTACCATGTACCTCTATTTTCAATTCTTAACATTCCTGATTATTGTCTCTGTAAATGCCCCTTATTTCCATCTTATCCATTAAATAACTCTCATTCTTATGAACATTTAATCAAAAATCCAATATTTATATTTATGGACAAATGACCTTAATTACATCCTTAATATTTTCCGTTTTAGTTATCTTTTATTTCATGACCATTTAGCGTTCTTTTTAAACTTCGAATCTTCATATTTACTAATATGAAAGTTTATTACAATTAACAAAATGTGTTTTTCCTTTTTTTTGAAAACTTAACATATTCTTATGCTATGACATGGATTTGTACTTCTTAACGGTTATCCTAACAAACACCTATTAGAAAATCCTTTTATTTATTTCTCCCTTATTTTTTCCACAAATGATAATTAAGTCACTAATTGATCTCCATTAATTAGTTATTAAATTTAGGAGTTTCATTCATTCCAACTTTGTGGTTCTCATAATATTTATGTGATTATATGCTTCTAAGTTGATAATGAAGCAACTAAATCACTACATGGTTTCTAGGATATTTCTGGAAATTAAGGTCAACTCTTTTCTAGAAGGACCTACTGATACTATTTTCTAGAAATATGTGTACCTTAAAAATATATATAGTAAAACTTTTGAAATTCATTTTCCAAAATAACAAGCACGCCTCTCATACGTCCCCCTCATCAGGTAACTTATGCTCTGATACCAAATGTTACGACCTGAAATCCCAATCTAGAAAAGTCCCATCGGAACTTAGAACCATTCTAGACGAATCGTTGGTTCCTATAATAAAATACTAGAAGTAGATATAACATAGCAATTTAAACGTAATCATAGTCTCACACAACGAAAGGGATAAAATATAATATCTCAATGGTAGATGTACCATAAAAATAAAACCCCATAAATGTCAGATACATGAGTTTCAACAAGATAATAAGGTATATCAATAGTTATCCCAGCACATAAAGATAACAATAACAATATTATTGCCATAAATAACTAAGCCTCCATCGTAGGACTTCACCTCCAAACATCACTAATCATCACTAATCCAAGCATCCTCATCTATTAACATGATTATGTTAATAGAACGGGGTTCAGAACATAAAGTTTTGGTGAATAAAAAACATATAAGTTTAGGAGGGACTATTTCCTACATTTGGCAATACAAATTCTTCATGTCATGTCTATTAAATAACCATATATAAATAAACATATGCGGCAGACATCCTTACAGTCACTTAAGGCTTGCATATTGATCTAAGGGCGGACATCCTTATTGTCACTTAATGCCCCCAAGAACCGAGATATACCTAGTCACTTAAGGCTATTTCCTAATTTTTTAAGGGTGGACATCCATGCAGTCACTTAATATCCATTGGCGGACATCTAACCACTTGAGACCTCGTTTTTAACGTCAATTTAAATATATATATATATATATATATATCTTTTTGTAGGTTGAGGAATAGTAGCAACCACTTAATACTAAGATCAGGTAGGAACACAACTTCATTTTAAGTCCCTCCTGGCGGACCATCTTGTTACCTCATCATTTAACACTGTCAAGGCCCTATAATATTATGTGTTATGTTAGAGAAAATTGATAGTTAGAGAAAATTTATAGTTGTGTTTATTTACCTCTTGTATAAACTCTATTACTGTTCTGTATAATTGTATAAGCTTGTACATTCTGATTATATGGTTTGTATAATTAGTACTATCTTGTCTTTTATATATGTAATCTAATTATTATATATTATCTGATGTGCTATGAGATATACAATAGGTTATCTAATTGTGTTTATATTATGCTCTACCGTTTGTCTTCTCTTCTATTTTCTTCTTTTGTTTCTTCTTTCTATTCTTTTCAATATTTATTTCACTTGGCGATCACTTTGTATCGATCATGTGCTTGTACAATGCAAATCTTTAGTTCTGAGCACTGATGGTGTATTGCGGGTCATCACATTTGGTATCACAGATAGGTTGCATTATTTAACCTAAGCAGTACTGGAGTTAATATAAACATGAGATATATTTTGATATATTTTGGTTTTCAAATATACCTATTATTAGTATATACAGTATAGGTTATTTTGCACACGAGTGCCACTTGATCGGTTTTCTCTATTAGTAACTGATCGTCCTAACACTTGCTTAGACGATCTAGAAAACAAAAAATACTTCAAATTATCCCATCTCAAGAGTTGAGAGTCCGGAAAAATCGAGAACTACTAGCCTTGATTTACAGTTTTTGCTTTCAGTAACGGTACGATACATTATGTGGAATTCCCTAAAATTTCTAATTAGTTTTGGCACCCAAGTGCGATGAGTCGAATATGTCGCGATGTGTGGATACTTATGTATCCATGTGGCATAACGTTCCTTGGAACAAAGTCGACTATTGTGGTGTGAGAGTTGTTCAGTTTCTCGCAAGGGTTTTCTTCTATGAGTTGGAGTTAGAGTTGAATGAATTTGGAGTTTTCTCCAAATAGACTCCAAGGTTGAGCCTGAATTGGGTGTGAATCATTATCGTTTCGAGATCTCAAAATCGACATACTCATGATTCTTTTTAATGGAGTTTGTATTGACTTATTAAGTGTCGATGTAGAGTTCGCCAATTCAAGCGATGTGTTTGCGTCGAAGAGTATGACTGAATTTTATGTGATGTCAAAGTAAGTTTATTATCTTATTTTTAACTCCAAAGTTTTGGAGTTTATGGCTGGGTTGAATGATTGACTCAGAGGGTGATTATTCAATTCTGAGCAAATGTTGATGTTGGAGTTGATCAAGTAAGCTTGCGATGTTTGAGCTTGCATCCAGTGTGAGGTTTGTCCAACTTTGTCAGGACAAATTATGGACATGTACGTGTTGATTGTCATTCATGTTTCATTGAGTGCTTCCTCGATGAAGCGAGAAATAATGACATCATCGCTCGATATATGTTCCATCAATGGCATTTCCGTACATGTTTCAGTTTGGTGTTGAGATTTCATCGTTCTATTTGATCGTGTTATTCGATGGATGGGACGAGATTAGGACTCGTGAATTGATTTGTCTCTCTTGATTGTGACATACCATGTTGAGGGCTCAGTATATTATATACATATGTAACATCCCAAGTTTGGTCGCCAGAACATAAATACTATTGGTGACTGCAGCATTCATAGTGATTAATTTCGTTCCTCGAGGTTGGGAAGTGTTATAACATAGTTAATAAATAATTTAAAGTATACAGGGTTCGTCAAAACTTGAATTCATCGATTCATGGCTGCATGTTTGCAAATTGGTTGCTTATTGATTGTTGAGCTTAATTGGACTTAATATTTAAATCTAGGAGTTCAATCACTATAAGGATATGGAATATAAGTGGTAGTGAGAAGCTGTTGGTGGCGATAGTAGGCTAGAAAGATCTCTTCAGTAGCAAGTCATCTTTAATTAGAGATAGTGGGTTAAGACTTATATCTTCAGTACGCGAGTCGCTTATAATCGGATGATAGCGGGTTGAGACATATCTCTAGTAGCGAGTCATAGCCTGATTTTATAGCTTGAGAGTTGTGGACACATTCAATGAGGTGATCAGATTGCTACCCTATTTAAGTCAAGTTCCGTATCGAGCTAGTATGGATGTTCATTCGGAGAGAATCCCGAGGGGATTTCCCCGATTGTGAGTATTTGGTTGGTATATGCTGATTATAGCATCTCACGTGATGCTTTGATCCTAATTGATTGGTTGGGTCGTATGCTAAAACTAATGAGTCGGCATATTTTGTTAGTTGGCATTTTAGGTGTTGAGAGAACCCATCTATTAGAGTTTCACTTTTTGTTGAGAAAAGTGGAGTGCTTGGGTCACGTTTTCTCGAGTAGGATGTCATTATGAGTCCTACGAGAATTTGGAAGTTAGAGTTGATCCATAAATGTATTGATTTCTCATTTTGAGCAGGAACAAGAAGGCAATAGTACTCACTTGGTTGTGTGAGTGGTTTAATTTTGATTTATTCTCGAATGGAGGGTTGTCATGTTTTACTCGATAACTAAATCCATGTGAGAAGGATTAGTTGACTTATGATTTGGAGTTGATGGAGATAGAGTTTGTTTTGGCGAGTTAGCGGCACTATTTATTAGCAAGGGGCTTAGAGTAGTTGGGGATGTCGCGTAACCAAGATTTCTCCTCCTTGTAGGATATCTCAACCTTTGCTGGTGGAAAGGGTTGTAATACTTGGCCTCCTACATGTATGGGATTTCCTATACATACGTATAGAAAAGGTATTTATTCGTGCATGTTGAATTGGAAATGTACCAGTCCATAAACAATATTTCTTTAGTGAATGTCAGTTGTGTGTATTACTGGTTATGATTCTATAATCCAAGGTGAGGTAGTAAGGACTCGACCAAGGTGGTTGGTTCGGTGTTGAAGAGCTGCTATTTGTTTCCAGCATAATGGGAAGGGTTGGTTGCACATTTGTTTTATAATGAATGCGATGTCATATTTCTATTGCTAAATGGGATGGATATGGGAATAGCTGTCGATGGTTTCCATCGATAGTTTGCCATAGAAATTTGGAATGGTATTAAAGGGCTTGAGTCATACTCGATTTATTGGCGAGAGATGCTAGATTACTACTCTCTAATTTTGAATGGCAACCAAGTTGTCATGTAACAACCTGAATTTATAAATAAGTTTGAAATTAATAGTTTAACTGAATTTTAAATTTTAATATTTAAAAACTCCATTCTATGGAATTTAATGAAATAAATGAATTTATTTTGTAGATGAACAATAATATGTAATGCTGAACAATTAAATTGAACAATTGTCAAATATGAATGTAATTGTTTATGTAACACCACGTAATATTAAAGGGCACTATATCAATGAAATAAAGAATACTTAATTTAAATCTTGGGAATCAATGGAAACAGACTGTACTATTGCATTCGTCTCGGAATTCTTCTTGAGACAGACTCCGAGTTTGTGTGAAACGGACATCGTATAAAGAAGATATTAAGGTTTGAAGTTTGTATACGTATAAGATATATATATATGTATATATATATAAACAAACCAGTCTAGAATATTCAAAATAATTCAAATTGAGGAGCGAGAAAGCAACGCGGGGGAACAACCCGCTGGAGGTCGACCTGCACCCAAAAGAGGTCGACCCATACAAGGGTGTGTCGACCTAGGGTCGACCCACCCAGATCTAGGGCAGATTCATTCTCTGAACCTGGACACATTTTTGAACAAGATTCATTGGCGGAAGGCTATAAATAGGACAACATTTCTATTGTTTTATTCACCTAAAACAATGGAGACAAGGAGATTCTACCTCAGCTTTGATTGAACTATCCTATTTCTCTTCAACAACAACTTATACATATATAAGAATCTCTGCTACAACATCAATATTTTTTCTCGGTTCTTTTGATCCAGTCTGTGTGAGTTCATGTTGCTTTTAGATATAAATACTTAACAAGTAATCTTGATATGTCAATAATCTGGATCTAAAACTTATGCATGTTAAGATGTTGATTGATGTTTAAACAAATCTGCTAAAATGACATGAAATTTGTTATACACCTATTTTGTTCGGTTATTTCTACATGCCTATTTATGTTCTTCTTCCTCCCTCATTCCATTTTTATTTTTATAGCCAGGATACCATCGAGCCTAGGCCGATAACGCTGAAAAATGCATACAAACGAAATTGGGGTTAATTAGGAATGAGTGGAAATGGTAATTTGGGGGAATAACCTGTACTATGAATATGATTAAGTTTGGGGAATAACTTATAATATGCAATATAACTGAAATATGGGGTGTATGAATATGGAAACATGTAGGCTTAATAAGATTAAGGGAACATGTAAATGCAACGGTATGACACCTATGTATTATGTTTGATCTGTGGGGAGGGTTAAGTAAACTTGTTAATCTATTGGGGTTGTAGGGACACTATTAACCTGTGTAAAGCCTAGTTGATTGGGGATGCATGTCACGGGGTGCTTGTGTCATTTGTTTTATGGGACCCATATTAGTCAATAACCCGTAGGGTATTAAAAGAGGATACCCGCACTAGGTAGGGGTCAGGGCACACTTACTGAGACTAATTATAAGAAGTTCATTTGGGATGGGGTGTTTTGATGGCACGTTCCAATAGGGTCATGTGTGTGCATGGGTCGGTCTGTCTAGGAAAGTAAGACATCATAACACCTATAAATAGGTTTGTGTCCTTCTGGTGGTTGCCACTTTAGGAAGTAATGCACCCTACTATGGTGCCCTCACAGGGTATTTACATGGTAGGGAGCCGATCATGGGGGTAGTAATTAGGGTACACCTAGTTCTGTTTAGGTACCTGTGATTTCTGTTTGGGGGTATTACCCGTTATATTCTTTTTAGGTACCTGTTATTCTATTTGGGGTAAAACCCTTTGCTAGAAGTACACCTAAGTCTACCATTTATGCTATGTTGGGATCATTTTGTTTATGTTAAGTAGTTTAAAAACACTTAATGCGATATACTAGTATTGGTGCAGAGAAAGTATTTGAGAAGCATAATTTATCCTATTCATCCTGTTTATACATGTTATATACTGTTGTTATCTCTCATCCAGTTTATTTACTATCACATTAATTTTATCTCTTTATGTGCTAAAAGTCACTGGACTAGCCAAACTTTATGTCTGACCCTTTTTGTTTGCTTTTCTCTCTCTTCCTACCACCTAGGTTCTCAAGGTGGGAATACTCCAGCTTGATTAGGACTCTCTCTTCTATTCTACTTGGAGCAGGATTTGATTTGCTTTGCATAGATGTATCACTTTCACTATCTGTCTACCTTATTATGGTTGTTTTTGGGGACTATGGATTTATATTTATGTACTCTAATGATTTTAGTATAAGGCAGATACTTTATTTCGATGTAGTTAGTTTTCAGTATTTCAGACTTATGTTGTAACTTGATTTTTGGACCACGGTATTTTCTTTTGGAAAATAAAGTATTATATTTCCGCTGCCATTTTGCATATGTCTTGTGTAATTCTGTGTCCGTTTACCTATAACGATTCACGAAACTTAATGCATTCCGATAAAGAGTGACATTAGCGGACGTGGGGTGTCACGTTTGGCATCAGAGCTGAAGGTTACAAGATCGGATAAAGGATTTTTAAAACTCATTTTCAAAAGGTTTCAAAAAGAAAGTGTTCACAAAGAAAGGTCTGTTTTTGAAAAACATATTCCCCAAAGCCATATAAAATATCTTTCGGTCCTCCGTTTGAATTCCTTTTCCTTGTGTTTTCAGCATGGTTGGGGAATCGAATCTTCCCAAGGGCATTCAGATACCCGCTTGGTTCCGTTGATACCTTGTGGCTACAGCACCTTCCAAAGGCCAAGCAGACTCTCCTCCCCCAACTGCAGTCATTGTTCCATCTCCTCTGCGAGTGGATAATTTCTCATAGATATGCAAGGACTTCTGCGCCATGAGTGGAAAACCATTCCGTGGAATTGAAAGCTTTGTGGAAGCATGAAACTGGCTTAAAGAGACGAAGGATTTGTTTGGTATTTTCGATGTTGATGACCGTTGGAAGATTTAATTAGTCACATGGCAGCTGAAATATTAGGCTTCATTTTGGTGGGAAGTGACACAAGCCGGGCGTCCAGTAGATACTTGGCCTGATTTTCGTCAGAGGTTCGAGGTGAAGTTTCTCTCTTAGGCAGAAGAGAGTATGATGAAGGAGAGGTTTCTGGCACTTAAGCAAGGAAGCATCCCGGTCAAAGAGTATGTCAATAAGTTCAACCAGCTGGCAAGATTTGGTTTGGAGTTGGTAAATACTCCACACAAGAAAGCTTTGAGGTTTGCAAGAGGATTTAATGAATCCCTAAATGGACTGGCTGTGTCTCATATTCCGATGGGAGCAACTTTCGAGAAGCTCGTTGATATGGCATTGATGAACGAAGAATAGACATGCGAAAAGAAAGAGGCAAAGACTAATGGGACTCAAAATAAGAAAGTGTGGCCCAAGAAAGAACAGCGAAAGAAAGATGGAAAGAATGACAAAGCTCCGAATAACAAGAAATGTCATGGTTGTGGCTGGGTCATGTGGTCAAGAATTGCAGAAAGAGGAAGAATTCTTGATACAATTGCGGTGAAGCTGGACACTATATTACGGAATGCCCAAAGAAGCAAGGAAAAAGGCAGAGGGCAGGACCTTCTGGAGGGCAAGTGCATGATCTCGAAGCTAGCAGACCGAAGAGAGGTAGGAATAAAGTTTCCGTTGAAGGTTTGATTTCTCTTTCCAATCATCCATTTATGACTCTATTTGATTCTGATGGTTCTCACTCTTTTATATCTGATTCTGTGATTGAATCTCTACACCTTAGTACTAGTATTGTTTCTGATCCCGTTGTTGTCTCAAACCCCATTGGTGGCATAGCTTGTTTGTCTATGATTTGTCGGGTTTTGAGAATATCAGTGTTGGGTGTTGAGTTTGAGTGTGACGCATATATGCTTGGTTTCTTGGGCTACAGTTTGATTCTAGGGATGGATTGGGTAGCTATGTATGGTGTCATTCTAGGCTGTGAGAGGAGGGTCGTTAGACTTTTGACTTGCCATGGGAGGACACTCGAGATTTGTTGTGACCCCAAGAGGTCTGTCATGCTTAGTTTCCTAGAATCCGTTGATACTTCCGTAGATGATTTACGTTTTGTACTGTAGTTTATGAGTATCTTGATGTTTTTGAGGAGGTTTGGGGCTTATCTCCAAGGCGCGAGATTGATTTCTGTATATACTTGGTGGATAATGCAAAGCCATTTGCATTGCATGTGCGCCAAAAGACTCCTAGAGAAAGGAGGGAGCTCAGCAAGCAAGTAGGGGTGCTACTTGAGAAGGGGTTTATTAGGAGAAGCATATAGGAATGGGGTGCTCCAGTGGTTTTCGTGACTAAGGCCGATGGCTCGCTTCACTTATGTGTGGATCATAGGGAGTTGAACATGCTCACTAAGAAGAATAGGCACCCACTCCCGAGGATAGATGATCTGTTTAACCAGCCTGTTGGTGCATCTGCTTTCTCACAGTTAGATTTGGCTACGAGATTTCATCGGTTGAGAGTGGCCAAGGGCAGTATAGATAAGATTGCTTTCAGAAATCCAATTGGTTTCTTTGCGTAGTTAGTCATGCCTTTTGGGTTGACTAATGCACCCGCATATTTTGTGGATCTGATGAGTAGAGTGTTTAGGGAGTTTCTGAATAAATTGTTAGTGGTCTTTGTTGATGACATCTTGATTTTCTCAAAGAATGAAAAATAACATGCCCTGCATTTAGGAGAGGTCTTAAGGACTCTTAAAACACTCCAGCTTAAGGCGAAATTCTCTAAATGCCACTTTTGGAGAAAGGAAGTGAGATTTTTAGGGCATGTGGAAGGGATAGCGGTAGATCTCGCAAACGTAGTTGCAATTTAAAATTGGAAAGCTCTAAAGAATGCAATGGAGGTGAGAAGTTTTCTTGGTTTAGTGGGCTATTATAGGAAGTTTATTAAAGACTTCACGACGCTATCAGCCCCACTTACCAAACCAACGAAGAAGAATCTGATCTTTGTTTGGAACTTTGATTGTGAGGATGCTTTTCAGCGATTAAAGAGGGTTCTGACGACAACCCTGGTTTTGACATTGCCAGATGGGAGCAAGGTATTCACAGTGTACACTGATGCATGTAGTACAGGACTTGGTGCCGATTTGATGCAAGAGGGAAGGGTAGTATGCTACGGGAGTAGACAATCAAAGGTTCGTGAGAAAAACTGCCCCACTCGCGATTTGGAACTAGCTGCTATTGTATTCGCGCTTAAGTCTTGGCGACATTATCTACTTGGAGAGAGGTTCGAGTTATACACGGACCATAAATCTCTCAAGTATTCGTTCTCGTAGAAGGATGTCAATTTGAGACAGCAGAGATGGATGGAGTTCCTAGCGTCCTATGACTTTGAGATTGCATATACCCCTGGCAAAGGTAATGATGTGACAGACGTATTGAGTAGGCAGAGGATGATCTTGAGTCCTCTATTTGTAGAGAGGCAGAGCTTGGAGTATATATCGACCTTCGACTTTAGGCCCTCTACCAAGTTTATACCTGGTTTATTGGCATCGTTAGAGGTGCGACCAACTCTTTTGGATCAGATAGGATCTTCACATGAAGAGGACCTATAGATAGCAGACATTTTGGATATGCTGAGCAGAGGAGAGACTTCTAGTCACCTAAGAAGATACTCCACGAATGATAAAGGGTGGCTACGAAGGGATGAAAGGCTTTGTGTTCCCCGAGTTGGGAGTCTGTTGAAGACAGTCCTTGAGGAAACCCATCGTTCTAGAATGACTATCCATCCAGGTTGTGATAAGATGTATAAAGATATGAAATGGGTTTTCTTTTGGGTTGGGATGAAGAAAGATGTAGCGGAATTCGTAGCGCAATGTTTGATATGCCAGCAAGTTAAAGCTGAACAGAAAAAGCTTGGTGGGTTCCTCCACCCTTTAGAGGTCCCACAGTGGAAGTGTGAGAGCGTCTCTATAGATTTCATTAATGGTTTGCCAAGATCGAGAAAAGGCAATACCAGTATCTTAGTTTTAGTAGATAGGTTGAATAAGAGCGCTCATTTCATTCCTGTTAAGAGCAAGAAAATGACAACATGGTTGGCATCAGTTTACCTTCGTGAGATAGTCTGACTACATGAAGTACCTTCCAGCATAGTGAGTGATCGTGATCCCATCTTTACCAGTGAGTTATAGGGAAGCTCGCAAGAGGCATTTGGTATGCAGTTATTTTTAAGCACCGCATATCACCCTCAAATCGATGGGCAGACAGAGAGGGTGAATAGAGTTCTTGAGGATCTTTTGGGGCCGTATATCCTAGACTTCGGTGGAACTTGGGAAGTGCATCTTCCATTAGTGGAGTTCACCTACAACAACAATTATCAGGCTAGTATTGGCATGACACCTCTCGAGGCATTATATGGACGACCCTGTAGATCACTGACTTTTTGTTGGGAGTTTACAGATAGACTTCTATTTGGACCTGAGATGATTAGAGAGACTTCAGAGAAGATTGACCTTATCCGCGGATGCATTAAGACATCTCAGGACAGGCAGAAGTCCTACGTAGATAGGAGAAGGACTGACATTGAGTTTGAGGTGGGAGACATGGTTTTCATCAAGGTATTACCTTTGAGGAATGTAGTATGCTTTGAATCAGTAGGAAAATTGGCACCAAGGTTTGTAGGGTCATTTCCCATAACAGAGAGGATTGGTCAAATGGCCTATAGAGTAAAGCTACAAGAGAGATTTGCGGGTGTGCATGATGTTTTCCACATTTCTAATTTGCCGACATTTCTAAAAGATACAATAGAAGTAGTTGACCCAAGCATGCTTGAGGAGGTAGAGGTAGAAAAGGAGACAACAATTACAAGAGTTCTTACCTGTATACTTGGATCAGAGGTTAAGAAGCTTCGCAATCGAGAGGTTAAGCTAATGAAAGTTCAATGGGGAGAAGACAGCAAGGATGCAACTTAGGAGACTGAAAACAAGATTCATCCTCCGTTCCCTTTTCTTTTCAAGGGTACGTTCTTAGCTACTTTTTCCAAGCTTTTATCTGTGGTTGTTTCTATAATTCGTATGTATCTTATCGATCAAATCTTTGACCTATAGGTAGAAAACCAATGGGTGTAAACATGTGTTTGAAACGTGTTATGTTTGATGGATGCAAGTGTTTGCTAGTGGTTGCCCATGGATGCATATACATACACATTAGGCACTAGATCGGCTCAATCACTACATACTGCATATGGATGTGTGTGCATTTTACATTTTATATGGATGAAAATGGATGTATCATCATATGAATGTTGCATTTGGATGAATGACCGTGAAATTATATAGAACTTACATGTGAAACTAGGATTATTTGCATACATTTTGATTACATGGAACAAACACAAATTGCATTAAAGGGGTCAACTGAATTAGTAGACCACTTAATCTTTCGCATTAGTATAGGGAAATACACACGCACCTTTGCATATGTTCATATAACCATTAGAAATCTTTTAAGGACAATGGATGCCTGTGATTGGTGGATGAGTAGATGGATGAGGGATGTTAGGATATACATTCTTCTTAACTTGGAGATTTCGGGGACGAAATCCTTTAAGTAGAGGAGAATGTAACACCCTATAATTTTAAAGGACATTATATAAATAAACTAAATAATACTTACTTAAATATTAGGAATTAAGGGAAACGGACTGTACCATTGCGTTCGTCTCGGAATTTTGCTTAAGATAGACTCTTGAGTTTGCGTGAAAAGGACATCGTATGAAGAAGATATTAAGGTTTGGAGTTTGTATACGAGTAAGATATATATATATATTATATAAACAAACCACTCCATAATACTTAAAATAATTCAAATCGAGGAGCGGGAAACCAACATGGGAGATCGACATGTTGGGGGTCGACCCACCCAAGATCCGGGGTAGATTCATTGTATGAACCTCATCGCGTTTCTGAACAAGATTCGTTGGTGGTAGGCTATAAATAGGACAACATTTCTATTGTTTTATTCACCTAAAATAATGGAGACAAGGAGATGCTGCCTCAACTTGGATTGAACTAGCCTATTTCTCTTCAACACCTGCCTATACGTATACAAGAATCTTTGCTACAACTTCTACATTCTTTTCTCGGTTCTTTAGATCCGGACTCTGTGAGATCATGTTGCTTTTAGATATAAATACTTAACAAGTAATCTTGACATGTTAATAAACCGGATCTAAAACTTATGCCAGTTAAGATGCTGATTAATGTTTCAGCAGATCTGCTAAAATGACATGAAATTTGTTATACATCTATTTTGTTCGGTTATTTCTATATGCCTATTTCTATGTCTATTTATGTTATTTATGCCTATTTCTGTTCTTTTTCCACCCACATTCCATTTTTATTTTTATAGCCAGGCTACCTTCAAGCCTAGGCCGATAACGCTGAAAAACGCATACAAATGAAATTGGGGTTAATTGGGAATGACTAGAAATGGTAATTTGGGCGCATAACATGTACTATGAATATAATTATGTTTGGGGCATTACTTATTTTATGCAATATAACTGAAATATGGGGTGTATGAATATGGAAATATGTAGGCTTAATAAGATTATGGGAACATGTAAATGGAACGGTATGACACCTTTGTAATTCTGTTTGATCTGTTGGGAGGGTTATGTAAACTTGTTAATCCGTTGCGGTTGTAGGGACACTATTAACCCATGTAAAACTTAATCTGTGTAAAACCTAGTTGATTTCGGACGCAAGTCTGGGGTGCTTGTGTCATTTGTTATGTGGCACCCATATTAGTCAATAACCCGTAGGGTATTAAAAGGGGACCCCGCACTAGGTAGGGGTTAGAGGCATGCTTACTGAGACTAATTATAAGAGGTTCATTTGGGATGGGGTGTTCTGATGGCACGTTCCAACGGGGTCATGTGCGTGCATGGGTTCAGTATGTCTGGGAAAATAAGACGCCACAACACTTGTAAATAGGTCTGTGTCCTTCTGGTGATTGCCACTTTTGAAAGTAATACACCCTACTATGGCGCCGGCACAAGGTATTTGTGTGGTAGGGAGCCGATCGCGGGGGTACTAATTAGGGTACATCTAGTTCTGTTTAGGTACCTATTATTTCTGTTTGGGGTATTACCCGTTATATTCTATTTAGGTACCTGTTATTCTATTTGAGGTAAAACCCGTTGCTAGAAGTACACCTAAGTCTACCATTTATGCTATGCTAGGATCATTCTGTTTATGTTAAGTAGTTGAAAACACTTAATGCGGTATACTATTATTGGTGCAGAGAAAGTATTTGAGAAGCATAATTCATCTTGTTCATCCTGTTTATATCTGCTATATACTGATGTTATCTCTCATCCAGTTTATTTACTATCTCGATACTTTTATATCTTTATATGCTAAAAGTCACTAGACTCACCAGACTTTATGTTTGACCCGTCTTGTTTCCTTTTCTCTCTCTTCCATTTCCCTTCCCTAGGTTCTCAGGGTGGGGATACTTAGGCTTGATTAGGACACTCTCTCCTGTTCTACTTGGAGTTGGATTTGATTTGCTTTTCTTAGATGTATCACTTTGACTATCTGTCCACCTTATTATGGCTGTTTTTGGGAACTATGGATTGATATTTATGTACTCTGATGATTTTAGTAAAAGGTAGATACTTTAATTTTATGTAATTGGTTTTTAGTATTTCAGACTTATGTTGTAACTGGATTTTTGGACCACGGTATTTTCTTTTGGAAAATAGAGTATTATATTTTCGCTGCTATTTTATATCTATCTTGTGTAATTCTGTGTCTATTTACCAATAATGCTTAACTAATTCAAAATTGCATAAATTAAATTTATGTAAGTTTATAAAAAAATTAAATATTATATTTGAACTATGAATATATTGACGTTTCAAATCTACTGAAATATAAAATTTTCTGAAAAAGTAATTTTTATGGCAAATTTGGTTAATTTTGAATTTTTGTAAAAATTTAAAAGTTGTCAAAATTTTGAAATCATCTTTTTTTATGAATATATACTTAATTCTGAACTTCCAAAATTTTTTGGTTCATTGAAATTCAATTTCGTTTATCCAAAATTAGCATTTTAAATTTGACAAACGAGCCAAATGGATGGCGTTTTGTTGTGTATATTTTAATATGAGGCTTACCTGTATCTCTAATGTATTGGGTGTATTTATTCTAGTATTGAATTCAAAAGGGTTATTTAATCTGTAGGCTAATATATTAAATTATCAATTGGAATTCCATAACCACTACTAGGAAGAAATAAAATAATACATATCCTTCTCTTTGCCGTCATTCACAGATCTCAGAAACTTCTCTTTCTCTTCCTCTTTCATGTCAAGATCTGGATCAAAAACTTGATTGAATTCATATAGAAAATTTTCCTTAGAATCTATTTGTAAATGAAGGTAAAAATCAAGGCAAACAAAACCTATCTTCCTCTTTCTCTTCGCATCTCCTCTCTAAAATCCACATCCCTAAAATCCTAAAATCTCTTCTCCTTTTTCCTCTTTCCCTTGCTTTAATTCAGCCTCTACTAATCTTACCCGAACGCAAACAAACCACAAACCCAAGACATGACCGCTTTTGCATTTGAAATCAAAGACCATTTTATTTTATTTTTTTCTAGATTTTTGACTTGTGTAGCAGTGGCCATAACTTCCTACTAGAAAGTTGGAATTCACTATTTTTTTAAATTATGCTAAATCTTTTATGTTGAACACTTTTGCAAATTTCGTAATTTTCTACATCGAAACTTCCAATCTTTCAGATGCATTTTTTGACTCAAATTTCTGACATAGAAATTTGACTGTCGTTGTTTTAGTCATGTCTCCTTCAAATCTTAACGAAAACTAGTTTTCATTTTATTAAATTGAAGAAAAAAGAATTTGCAACAACTTTTATGTTTATGACTTTTTCAGATTCTGATGTTAACCAGTCCAAAATTTTATTCACTTTTTTTTATTTTGGTAAAATCTATATACATCTTCCTTAGCCTCTGTCCAGCTTGATTGCCTCATCCTCTATCTGCACCATATTTTCTAACATTCAAGGTAAGTTTTACCTTACGATTGACTTTGTTAAAATTGTTTCCACGTCAATATAAAATATAGTATAAGTAGTTTGTTGTTCTCTTTTGGGTTTGGTTGGCTGTGAATTTAATGATTAGCTAAAATGTTGGCAGTTTGGTTTTTCATTTTATTATGGTTTTGGAATGATGTGACATTTATATGCTTTGTATTTGTTGGTCATGATTTGGAAATTTGTCCCTAAAATTGGTCACTCGCTTATAGAGACATTAGTTCACCCAATTTATCAAATGCGAACTCTTGTTTATAATTGTTGTCTTGTAAAACTTGCCATTTAATTGTACTCGTTCCTGAAATGAAATACCTTTGTTGTGTACTCCTGCTGATTCGTTCATTCATGAAATACCTTAGTTATGTACCTCTGCTTGTTTACAGTAACATGGCAAGCCTTGATGTGTTGTTTTATGATTTTTCTTAAATTATATATTCTAACATGAATGCTTATGTTGGATACTTATTCGTGATTTAGAATCGAATATAAAAGTTAGGGTTAACTATTATATTAAGTTCTTATTGAACTACAATTAGTTGAATAAAGTTAACCCTAACTCGAGTGCTTTAGTGTTTTGCATAAACCTTCAGGTCGGACAGAGTGTTGCAGCATAAAGATATTCACGAAGTTAGAGACACATGAAGGCGCGCACGCTTTGATTCAACAATATTTATAAATTTTATTTAGTTAAAATTTTATGTATTTCCGTTGTGTAAAAATATTGTATAACTCTGATATTTTTGTAAAAATTACTCCGCTGCATGTTATTGTGTGTTGTATTCTGTGTATTGATTATGTTAAACCTCATAACAATAACAATCTATCATTTCGAGCAGTTTTAGGTGGATTAATTACCGAGTTAAAGCGGTGAAAAGGCAGGATGTTATAGTTTGTATCATAGCTTTGGTTTATACACAGCTTAACTTACAGGGTTTAACAAGAATTACCACTAGAATCTCTAGGGACAATAAGTATTTTTTTAGTATAATTAATTTTAAAAATATAATTTGGAATTGAAATTACAAAGCACTTTTGAAGTGTATATTAATTTGAAAATATAATGTATTTAGAAATATAAATCGATTCAAACATAAAGTCATTTGGTATAATTTTTTTTGGGAAATAAATCAATTTGAGGATATAAAGTGCATTGAAAATAGAATTTGATTTAAAGTATAAAGTATTTTGGAAATATAAATTAATTTGAACAAAGGTATGTTGAAAGTATAGAGTATTTATAAGTATTAATTGATTTGGAATAAATTATGTTCAGAAGTATAAATTGACATGAAACATAAAATATATTGGAATATAAGTTAATTTGAAAATGAAATATTTTGAAATTTGAAATCTTATGATGAGAAATAATTTGAAATAAATCCGAGTATATAATAAAAAAAATTGAAACCAAATAAACTTTTGGAAGCAAATAAGTATGGCTAAAGAACTTGATATCGAATTAATTATTTTGAAATCTCTTAACGATTTTGAAAAATGATTGTTTTTGAATTCCAACAAATGAGTTTTATTATGTAAATTTCGTAGAGAAAACATCGATAATAAATATAACAAAAGTTACGAATTTTCGAAGAATATATTCATAGAGGTATATCGATGCTTGTCTTTATTGTAGTATACTTAAGATATACTAATAGGTGATAACTAATATTTAGATTAAGAAATTACAGATTTTAACCATTGATGAAATACGAAATGTATATTGTGAAATAAACTGACATATTGATTTAGTTAAAACAGGAAAGAGATTATTTGAATAAAATTTGAGAAATTGATTCAGGATAGTTTGAAATTGATTTCGAATGTTTGAAATGGAAATGTTTTAGGTTATTTAAATATTTTCAAATTGATTTCAAATGTTTGAAATTGATTCAGGATAGTTTTGAGCTATTATTTTTCCAAAATTATTTTGTATGTAACTAAATTATTTGATAAAAATATATATATCCAATTCGAATAATTTAAGATCCAAAATGATTGAATATAAAGATTCGACTGAAAATCGATAATCGATATGTGAAACCCAATTTGATTGTTAATATTTGATAATGAACCAATTTGTAAATGTAACAACCCGGAAAATCGGAACCAATTTAATTTTTTATTTTGGCTATTTTAATGAATTTTGAATATTTAAAATGATTTATTTTAAATAATAACGACTAGAAATTTAGTTTGAATAGAATTAGAACATATATATTTATTTAAATCAAAGTTAGAATATAAATACTTATTTTAGTTATAAAAGGAATTAGAAATGGCGCGGTAGTTTGAAAATTCGATTTCGAATTTCAAATGAATGTACAGGATTCAAAATAAACCGAATTTTGGTGAAATCAGAAATATTTGAATCTGTTTGAAAATATCTTTCTAAGAATATGAAAAATTCAAATTTCATAGCGGGAATAAATAGTTATGTCCAGTTGAAAATTTAGAATAGTCGCTATGGAAATATAGCCCTTAAAAATAGCGATTTTGCAAACGACCTCCGTTTTCGATGAGACCACTTTTGTTGGACCCGGAATGTCAAATTATTGCTAGATTCCAATTTCCACAATTTTTGGAATCAATAGGTGAGCGTGGCAAAAGAAAACGTGTTTGGTAATTTCAGTTTGAATTTAATCGACTGAAAAATGATCGTTTTTCAAACGGTCTCCAAATTCAAAGAAATTAGTTTTGTTAGGACCATATCGTCCCAACACGGCCAGATTTATTTTTATAGCATTTTTGGGATTAGTATGTGGCCCCGGTAAATTAAAATGTACGTTCAAACGTAATATATACAGATTTATATTTTAGTTTAAATGAAAATGGATCGTAACGGTCGAATTGGCTTGCGGGACATATCCTATTGTGTTCGGAATGGGGATAATTAGCTATGGGCGATAATCGTTGGGCTTGATTTTGATTTCGAATGAAAAGGGTAACTTTTTGGAAATTAAAATAATAAATAATATAAATATATATTAGGCCCTCCCCTTTTATTTTTCTCACCCATCTTCATACCCTGTCAGTTTTTAAAATTGAAAAAAAAATCGCTGCTCTACCCTAGCCGCCACCCTCCTCCGTCAAGCCTCACCGTCATGCACCGCTCCTCACCGGGCCTGCGTCGTCGTCGGCCATACGCCCCGCTCACGTGCTCCTCTTTCCTCTCCATCCCTCTCTCTCCAAAATCCGATGGCCCCAAATCCTAGAAACCTGCCGCCGCCATGGGTTCGACCCCCGCTGCGTGCCTCAGCCTCTCCTTTGACCACCCTTCCGATAGTGAAACCCCCCTTCTCCGATTTGTTGTAGAAAATGGTGAGTTTTCCTTTTTAATGTTTATTTATATAAAAGATTATATGTTTATTTATAAGAAGATTATAGTTTTAATTAGGAAAAGATTATATTTTCTTAATTATATGAAGCATTAATAAAAATGTGATTTTTCTTTAAATAACCTTGTTTAAAAAATATGATTCTTACATAAATGGTTTTGTAATAAAAATGCAATTTTTATTACGTATAACATCATCATAAAGATTTGATTTTAAAAAAAATATAAAGACGAGATTTTTATGAAATTAAAGATGTGATTTTTATCCATATAAAGATTTGATTTTAAATTATAACAGGAAATGATTTTTATAGTAGAAATGAAATTATTTTTATGAAATTTTTATATGAAATCTCTTAGAATAAAAATGTGATTTTTATAATATTAACCTCGTGTTAAAAATGGGATTTTTATGATGTAAATATCGTATTAAAAATATGATTTTTAATATAAATTTCGTGAAACGGATTGCGTTGGAATTGGAACAACGAATCTGTGCGATGATAAATAATTGCGGAGTGGATCCCCAAGGTGATAACTTCTCACTTTAATTTTATTTTCTAGTTAAAATATATACTAGGATGCAGGCGGTGCTTAGAAGCACCTAACACTGTCGTCCATAGACCGTGGACGACTTGCTGGATTATAATGTGTTGTGAAAATTGATTGTGATGTGGAATGGAATAAAATATCCATGTGTTGAATAAAATATTTTATAGTTAAAAATACAATTTTTAACGTGTACATGAATAAAATAAATATTCATTTACAAATCAAACGGTTGGTTTATGTACACCCATTTGACTGAAATGATTGGGGCGATATATTTCACACGATGCCCAACTGCACAAATAATAATCAGTGTTTGTTGTTTGAAAACCCTACACGGGTATTGGGATGATATTAGACATACACTAATCCCAACATTTAGTTGTATGTCAATCGATGGGTTGACAGGCTGTTGTAAGCATTAATTATTTATATTTAACGCTTATGCAGTTGTGTAATGCACTCTGGATAACGGTTGACTGTGTTCGATAATTGTTGTGTACATGTGTGTATGAAATCCATATAAATAAAATTATATGGTAATTGACTGTGTCTTATTCCAATGTGGAATGAACGAATATTTTAAATTAAAGAATATTTCAAAATGGCGAGTAATGAATATTTTAAAATAACCAATATTTTAAAATAATATTCAGTAATGGATCAAAATATGATTTTGATGTCCAATTTGGGATAGACACGAAAATATTTAAATATATGAAGCCGTGTTGATTAGATTAACGTCATTTTGACGTGAGCAATACTTATATCGATTTGTTCATTTTTACAATGATCATCGAAAAGGAAGTGATTTCAAAATCAAATGTTTTGAAAATATTATCATTTATATATTAATGATATAGAATATTCAATTTTGATTTAAAATTGAATATGAAGTTGAAATCATTTTGAAAACGAACTTGAAACGATTTAGAAAATACGTTTTAAGTGGAAATCGACGAAATAATATATATATATATATATATATATATTATATTCATGGCCTGAATAGAACGCGCCGCGCTACGACAGTTCACGAATTTCGACCAATAACTTCGAATGGACATTACGGGAGATGTGACCATTGGATTCTCCTAAAACTAGAACCGTGGGGTTCGTATCGAAAAGAGCTTTCCAATGAGCACAAGAGATTTGAAATCTAACGGTTGTAATTGGAATTATGTCCAAATCAAATTTGGAAAATGTCGTTGTAAGTGCAGTTCGACGACCGTTTATGGAAATCGACTGTATGGGCCTTGGTAAATTTATTAAAAATATCAATAATTTGTGTAAAATCATAACAAATGATTTGGAAAGAAATGGGATGACAAATTCCGTATTTGAAAAGATAAAAATATATTTTTATTGAAATGAACTAGTTATGAACTAGAATTATAAATCCAATATTTTTAAAATAAATAAATTGGATTTGAAATGGTTTTAAAAATAACCAGAATTTCCAATATATGGATTGGAATGGATTTGAATCGAAATTGTCTTCGGAATATTTCGATATTGGATTCCGTGATTATACGGATATTGTGGAGGAATTTGGTAGATATATATATATTGTTATTCCCAATACGATATTTGTTGATCCTGGAATTTGATATTGAATATAAGCCAATATAATTTCTATTAGAGCGTTGTATTTAATATTGAATTGGATTTTGGGTTCGTCGTGAATGGTGTCCTTATTAACATCGTTCTTAAACCCAGTATGGAAAGAATGAATCTTTTAATTAAGATTTAAAGAAGAATTACAGATTAATTATCATTTAATTGGAATTGAAAATGGAATGTGAATTGGGTTTATTATGAACTGTGTTTTTAACGACATTCATTCTTTAACCCGATTTACAATGAAATGTGATTTGGAATTTATAAATCTTTTTATTAAGATTTAACAGGAATTTTCCAAAGTAAAGTTTTCCAATTTAATATACTAAATTGGAATTGAACGGAATTTGATTTTATAATAATCGAAATAAGCTTCTATGGAGGAAGACTGTTAATACATATGGAATTTAAAAGGCTTTGTCGTTATTCCATTTATATTATTAGTCGGATATTTGATTTGTTTTTCCGTGAAGATTCCATTTTTATGGAAGAGGATTCAGGTATATTGTGAACTGTGTTTTAAATGACATTAATACTTTAACCCAATTAAAGACAGGATTACATGTCTAACATTGCATTTCGAACTGTATGGTTGATCTCTGCTAAATATATATATCTGTTTGGTGGCGGAGAATTTATTCTCTTGCTGTAACAATCCGAATTTTAATAACGTGTTAAAACCAGAAATCAAGGCAGAATTAATTTTTAAAATAAGAATCAAGGGAAAGGGGTTACGCCATTGCGTTCGTCTCGGAATTCTGCTTGAAATAGAGTCCGAGTTCGCGTAAAACGGATATCGTACGAAGAATATATGGAATAACGAAGTTATGCAGAAAAACCAGAAACGGGCCAGGATGCACTGGCGCACTTGGGAAGTGCGCCCATACAATTTTGCATTGGCGCACTTGGCAGGTGCACCCAGGACGAGCAGAAACCTGCTTGGTTAGGCTCTGGCTGGCCTGGTCGGGTTCTGGTCGAATTTCTAAGCTCTGATGTGTCACTAGGGCTAACTTGTCACTTTCTGATTGGCTTCTCTTGAGATGTATGGCCTTGATTAACTCTAGCTTCATCGATGGCTCTAATTAGTTTGAAACCCTATATAAATAGCCTCCTAGCTTCATTCTTTTTACACCATTCTTCTCTAACCTTATGCTGCTCAAACTCTTGATGATCATGGCTTCTTCTTCTTCCTCTAAATTAAATTAAATTAAAATAAACCGTGAAGATTATTTCTTGAAGACTACGGCTAGGAATTTCTTATTGGGGATTTCCTTCTACAATCAAAGCAAGATTTAGCGATTCAACAATTCAATCACTAATTTATAGACTTGACTTCTGCATCTAAATTTCTTAGACCACGATCTGTAAGTTCCAGTTACTTTTAGATAAAAACTATAAATCTAATATGAGCATGGTATAAATTGGAAGTGATTTATGTATGATTCATATCTATTCTTGTTTTCTTCTTGGATCTTGACAATTGGGAATATTGCCTATGACGTTGAAACTATTGTTAATGGCCTAAGATTATGACGGTGAACATAAGACTATGCCTATGACTATGACGGTGAACATAAGACTATGCTTATGCCTATGACTGTGAACATAAGACTATGCCTATGACTATGCCTATGCCTATGACTGTGAACATATGACTATGCCTATGCTTATGACTATGAACATAAGACTATTGCCTATGACTGTGACAAGGACAATTGTGACTAATTACCTTAGATTCATGACCATGAGGTTATTGCCTAGGATTATAACTTTGAAATCGGATCTAAGCTTGATTTTCTATTCTGACCTTTTCTTTGATTGTCCTTGGATCTCGATTTTGGGGATTTTTCTATTTAAACTAGATCTATCCTTGTTCTTGAAACTAGATTATTATTCAAACCTTCTCATGATCAATAATGTTATCAGATCTATATGCCTGTGATGTTTTAATCAATTTATTCAGTTATGTCATGCCTTAAAAATAGATTGATAATAGAATAATGTTGATTATGTTATATGTGGAATTGAATGATATTAGTCTATGCCTGTGGTTCTATTTTATTATCATGTTGAATTGGGAGTTAATGAATAAGTCTATTCATGTGTATATGAACTTGAAGTATAATACGTTAAGACAAGTTGCGTAGTTTATCATGTTATGCAAGTTTAGGGTTGTAAAATCATATCACATATGTGACTAAATGTTAGATCTACATGTTTATGTGTATATGTTAAACCTATGTCATATTTCAAGTTCACGCTTATTCATATGCTCGTGATCGATTTGCAAGTTCACATATATGTAAGTTGATTTAGTCTATGTTGCAAGTTCACATATATGTATGTTGATTTAGTCTACGTTGCAAGGTTCACACCTATGATATTCATGTTGACTATTTTGCAAGTTCACACCTATGATGTTCATATTGACTATGCCAAAAATGCCAAGTTTACACCTATGTCATGTTTATGTTAATGAATTGCTTTATGCCAATTTTGCGTATGTTAAATTGGGCTAAGTTTTTAGCCTAATATTATATATCAAAAATCATGCGGACGAGAAATTAGGCTAAGATTGTTAGCCTAATATTTAGACGGGGTAATGTTGGGAAAAATAGGTAATCATAGGAAGCTTGGCATGAAACTTGCCTTGAAAACTTGACAAGAACTTGACATGAAACTTACCTTGAAAATTTGACAAGAAAATGACACGAAACTTGCCTTGAAAACTTGACACGAACTTGACATGAAAACTTGAACATGGACATGACACTAGAATGAACCTAAAAATGGCCAACTCGAGGTTGGGTTGAGTTTGCAGTGTAAATCTGCCCAGAACTGCCCGGCAAATCTAGTGACTGCAAACAATAGGATCCAATGTGAGTAGTTGGTCATATCGCGCTTGAAACCCGAGGTTAGACTTAGTTGTGGTGTAAATCTGCCCGAAACCGCCCGGCATATCCAGTGACTACAACAACAGGCTAATGTGAGAGGTTGGGGTGCATTAATGAACTAATGCCACATGATAGGGTTACATCATGAACATGAAAGATGTTAGCCTGCTTTGTGACCAGGCTACCCAAAGCCAGGGACTTGAGTATGAACTTACATTGATTGGTGATCACTTGGATGGAGTGATAGAAAGATGGAAAATTTGAATTATACATGCAAATGTCACCGGATCGGATCCCCCTATCGGATCGGATCGGATCCCTCCTTTTGAATCGGATCGGATCGGATCCTTCCATTCGGATCGGATCCCCTTCCCCGGATCGGATCGGATCGGAGTACCTTCTACCCGAACCGCCTGAAGTATTCTGTACAGAAGTGCGTGCAGGCATTCTGCTCGAACAACTGGTTCGGTTCGGGTCCGATCCGAACCGATTGGACCTGCTTCTACACATGGAGTTTGACCTCTTCTCTTGGCATAACCGACTCCTACAATTGCGGATCGGACTCCACTTGGCAAAGCACGACCTGGTAGCCACTTTTCCACGTTCTCCACTACTTCTGAAATCCCCTCCGGTCACGCCACGTGGCCCATCCGAACCGGAACTGCCCAGAGCTTCTCTACAGCTATAAATACACCACAACATGGCCATTTGAAGGGACTTTTGGCATTTCATTCATACATGGTAGCCATGGCCGAATTCCCCCACCAATAACCACCTCCTTCTCCAATGAAAATCAATGAATTCGGAGAGAATTATTCATTGTATTTGAATGATTGAGTGATTAAATTCCTTGTAATTGTAATCCATGAATGAAATGAGAAACTATGAAGTGGATGTAGGCTCATTAACGCCGAACCACTATAAATTTCGTGTGTTGATTGACTTTTCTTGTTTTTAGTTCATAATTCCTCAATATTCTCTGCTAAATACGATCAATTGGGTGTTAGGACCATTTTTTGGTCTGACATTTTGGTGCTTTCACTGAGAAATGAAGATTCTCAACCTATAGGGATTCTCCATTCTACTATTGGATCGCCAAGTCCGATGAGGAAATCCGGCAAATTCAACATTTTTAATGACTTTCCAGTTCGAAAAAGTCTCTGGATCGGATGCGGGTGACCAGCAGATCGGATTGAGTTAATGCAGAATCGCATGGCTTCGGTTCAGATAGCCCCACTCAGTTCGGGTCGGGTCCGACCCGACCCCACGAAGTTATACACTGAGACGCCAGAACTAGTAATAGCAGCATCGGTTCGGATCCAATGACCAGGGGTCCGATCCGACCCCAATAAAATGAAAAATCAATCCGACCCGAACCGCAGGAAAAGATCCGAATCGGCCGCTTGCTGATGACGTAACCCCGACCCGATCCAATGACATACCCGATCCAATCCGACCCGAAGACGTCTAACCCGGAGTGACACAACGAACCGACCCGGGGACAATGCTCCGACCCGACCCGTTGAGCAGGACTCGAATCCAGCTGCTGTTGATACCCCGATCCGACCTGGTGATGCATCTCCGAACCGAAGTGGGTACCCCGAACCGAACCGAGGAAATGAATGTTACCGATGGTGCATCTATGATCCGACCCAACGTGAAGGCAATCCCGAGCCGCAATTTGAAGGGATGATCCGATCCGAACCGAAATAGCTGTTTTTGGGAAAAAATACATTTTTATGACCATTTCAGAAAAGGCTCGATCGCCGCCGGGACTGCGGGGCCCCGGACCCCCGCCGGCGCTGCGCCCGGACCCACTGACGGCCTCGCCTTCGGCTCGGAGCACGGCTCGCCTTCGGCTCGACGTATATTTTGACCAACAGTAGTCATCAAAGTTTGTTAATGAAGATAAGGTGGATAGTCAAAGAATATGACAACCAAATAGCAACGACTAGGATTCCTCCAGAAGCCATAGCCTCTATTTGCCGATGCCATTCAATGGGAGGAACTGTCAGTCAGATTCAGCTTGCTATCAACGACAGTATACGAGATAATGATTGTCTAATAGTTGCCTCATCTTCTGGAACTCTGATAGTGTGGATTTCAGCAATGCAACTGATGTTGTTCCCTAATGAGTAGTGACCATCCCATTTATATGACTTAAACCTGTCCAATCGGCGGAGCATCGAATGACAGTTATATAGAACAGTTCGAACACTACTTCAAAGATGATTCATATGATTTTAGTGACCTTGATTGTCAATAGTGGGATACCAGAAAGCAGCTAAGGATCCCAACATCCCAAAGCTACACTTCAATTGTATGATGTGATGAATAAAATGTCCTGCGTCTCACCTCCCGAAGAACATAGCTAACCTTTGCAATGGCTATTTACTGTCAATCGCATAGAGGAAGACTGATTTCCATCGAATAAGGGTTAGGTCAACATACTTTGGTTCCCAACGATTGGTAACAGCTGAACCCCTGCAGGCCATGATTGGACATATGAATCTTTGCTCGGATGATAGCAACTTGACTGCTCACCAGTCACCATATGACCTTTTTCAAGAGATGAGAGTTCGAGATCAAAACAAATATGAATCGGCCGTTAGCTCTCGACTTCATACATAAATTGTGATAGAAAACGTGAACATTACTTCAAGCCTTGGAAGCCATGCTATTGTAGTCAAGTTTATCTGACTAAGGTCTAAACTGACCAGCTCTAGCGGCGATTAGAGCTTACATTGCACCCTGGTATCTATTGTTAAAATTCCTAATGAAAGATGAAATGGGAATGGTCCATGGAGACCATGTTACTGGAAGAGCCTGCTATTTAGCTAATTAGGAGATGTTACTCGATAGAGGTGGCAAGTTAAAGGTTTAGAGCACTTAAGCCTTGATGCTGATTGATTATCTGTGCATTAGATCTTATTCCCAACGTGGGACTAAAGGCATATCTGCGGATGGATGAGATATGACTATCCCCCTAACAGCCATGACTCCCTCATACTCAATCCTTGCCCTTAGCTTGGGGGCAAGAAGGCGATTCAAATAAGATGCGACCTCGTTATTCGCTTATAGTATTTACCTAATTGCCTTTGTTACTCCAAGTCCTCTTTCAAGGTCTGTTCATTCTTAGGACCGCCACCCCACAACGGTTTGAAAAGATGTTCATCTCCAACTAAAGATTGTGACAGCCATCCCCTGACAGAGATGTAGTGAGGAAAAATGGACCTGCAAAGAGCGTGCAATGCCATCTTCGCACAGAATGATATCCATTCCTTTAACAGGATTACTTTTTAACCATGACTCTTATATTTACATGCTTTATGAGTTATTGATGTAACTAACTCAGATGAATTTATATATGGATGGTGTAGGTACCCCGAATCTGGTACCGATCAAACTTTGAGCACCTACAGGAATAATTATGGAGCATTGCCGTAACGAGCCCGATTGAACTGCTCGTTTACAGAGCCACGTCCTTCACCTGAGAGAAGTTGTATAGCTTAGGATGGATCCGAGGTGACCATTCATTCATTGGCTCACACGTGGAAGACCTCAAGATAATTGTGCATTGACGTTCAACGTCGGAATCCGATTCCGGATGGATGCAGTTCGACCGTCTACATGGCTCGATCCGTTAAAGGAGGCAGCATTGCCCCTTTGATATGCTTACTTTTCAATCATACAATTTACTTTTACATGCTGCCTGAGTTATGGACATGACTAACTCATGCGATATGAATGATGCAGGTACCCGAAGTTTGGTGCCAACTACTCCTTCCATGGTTTAGTCGGAGGAATGTAAAGCTTTGGCGAACGTGATTCGACCCTTCACCCGCTTACTATTGGCCTAACGACAACATTCTAAAGCAAAAGAAGTTCGACCATTCATTCACCGACTTTTTGCCCTTGACGTGGGGGCAAGAGAGTAAATGCACACGAGTTCGACCTGTGTTATCCATATATGGACATACTAATGAGGCCTCCTCATCATCTATCCATTGATTCGCCATGCAAGACATAGAGATATACTCGGGTGTGACATAACCACTTAGCAGTTCTATGACTCCATCCCCTGATCCAACGAGAAGAGTGCAAAAATGACAGGGGCACGATCACATGAACGACATAACTTTTGCCTTCGATGTGGGGGCAAAAGGGAAATGTTAAGACGAGGATGAGTGTGACTCGACCGCTCTCCAAAAAACGTCTTTAACTCTTTCCCATGTTTCCGATGGGAGGAGTATAAAATCAATAGGGACGTGAACCGACCATCCCTGATGGCGACCTTTGCCCTTGATGTAGGAGCAAAGGGACGATGCCAAGGCAAATGTGACCCGACTGTTTGCCCGACTAACTCTAATCCTCAGAGCTTGGATATGAGTATATACTTAGGACGAGTGTGACAGGCGCGCCAAGACTTAAGACCACTCGATCCACAACTCTAACCCAAACTGACTTTGGGAGAGTATAAAGGACGAACCGCGACGTCCATAACTCTAACTCTCACGACTTGAGAGAGAGTATAAATCTGTTGGGTTAGTGTGAATGGTGCACCATGACTTAAGACCACTAAACCCATAACTCTAACTCTCACGACTTGGGAGAGAGTATAAAGGACAATGCTGCGAGGTGCATGCAATCTTCATTGCCCTCCGACTGAGGACAGGATTATAAAGGACTTACGGATCAGACATCCAAATGACTTAATTCTGTTCCCATCAACGCTGGGGGCACGGAAATAGATTTCTGAATTAACTTCAAACACGCTTCGGACGCGACCCGTGTTTCAAAATTAAATGGAGGCTACAGACACTATACCTCCAAACTACGACACCTGACACTTTGACATTTAATAATTCTATGCTAGATAGATTAGCACTCAACATGTTTTCATTTCGAGCTACAATTGCTTGTGACTTAAAGATTGACTTAGTAGCTTGCAAGACTAAGCTGACTATTCTTTTTCGAATTGCAAGATTATGTACAGATACAAAGCAAAGACACAAGGGATACTCGCGTACAACAACAAAGAGGTCGTGTTTGAAGGAATGACGTCGACTTCTAATGCTAAGCTTCCCACACGACTCAATGCAATCACCGAAAGGAGGTCCTAAGAGTGATATATCAAATCAACATACACACCCATATGTGACTGGCCATAGCCCAAGTGCAACGACGAGTGCTACCTCGCAAATGCGTTGAATGGAAAACGTGATAACTCGAGCACTTGGATAACTCGAGCACATAAGCTTATAAAGCAATGTCTCTTTTCCATGCATCCATGTCTAAATTTAAAAGGGATGTGATACAACTGCCGACCTTTCTCCATTACCCCCGGACTGGGGCCCCACTGCTGAAAATATTCATAAATGTTATATGTCTGTGACTAACTTATACCTCGATCTTCACAGGCTGCTTGAGGACCACGAAATGGATGCAGAGTGAATGTCCATTTGCTAGTCCGGACCGACTTCCCGGTTGAAAGACCCCATGTAAAGGGAGATGCCATTGCTTTGACTCCTAACTTGCGCGGAGGCGAATTGCCTGACGCTCAGACTCAAAAGCGAAGAAGAAGGAAGATAGAAATTTCTTCCGTGCTGAGGATATTGGCGCAGAAGGCGCTAGGATCGAAGGAAGGTAGCAGATTTCTTCTTGTGATGATCCCTCAGCATGTCAAGCTAGATATGAAATGGATGGTACCCTTGCTGATTTGTGAACTCACATGGATCAGCGAGATGAACTTCTCCGGAAACGACAGAAAAGGGTGGATAACTTCTCTACTCGGATAGATGGAGGGCCTAGTAGCTTCGACTTATTCTCTAGAGCGAGCTTCATGGGAATTCAAACGACAATGAACTTGGCTCATACGCTCCCTGCCCCATGGTCCAGATAATATGAGACCCTAGGACAAGTTAGCATGGTCGTCTTTGATGAAACAAAGATACAACCAACCTCCTCCCAGGTATTTGTAACATGCAACTTCCGACCGTGACATTTTGGATGAAAACGATGGATATGTAAGAGCCGCCAAAAAACTTAAGCGGAGCCCGACCAACCTTTGCTCCAATTCGGAGGAATGTTTAAAATCCAGCTCAACCTCAACATGAGGCTCCCCATGTAGGGGGAAGACGAGAGCATTCGAGAAAGCTATAGTCTAACTTTATTGCCATCCGACTCCGAACCTCAAAGCTTGGGTGGGAGACCAAGGACTAACATGAGCTGGACACGAATAAATCATTTTCTATCAAACTCTAACTCACAGCTCGATGAGGGAGTATGAATTCAGAGAATACGTGGATTTGATGACCACCGTTTAATAAAATCCCCACGGATGGGGAGTACAGGATAAGAGCTTCGAACATCATCATCTGACTATCTGCCAGCCTTAGGCACATTTACGATTATCTGAGCTTCACAATAACCCAGACTATAAGCAGAAGAATGGCTCCTCAAGAGCAACCTGCATACATCCAAGTAGCGGATCACCATCCAGAATTAAAAAACAGAAGCCTGATTGATTGCTATTACATATGCACAACCAAGAAGCCAGAAACCGGCTTCCACCCAATTTAAGACTTCATACCGGGGGCACTGGAGCTAAATTAGGTAATTAGCGACAACTTCTCAAAGACGAGGGCCAAATTGGCAACATTAATTGATGCTTCAACAGAGATCAGGCAAGACCCTGCATGCATTCCTTGAAAGATTCAACGCCGCAGTGGCATCGGTAAATCGACCTGGACCATATATGGCGTTGATTGCTGTAGTATCCGGTATTCTGGATATCTCAAACTTCAAAATCTCTTTACATCGAGACCCACCAAGAGGACTTGGCGGATTCACCTCTGAAACAAACCTCGGTATCTCTCTATCATGAGATTCTCCTAGAAACGTTGGAAAATCCTATTCTGAGACAGACAGATTCGTGCAATAAGAGTGTGCTAATGTTGAAATGGATGATCTCAATGTCTTCACGAAAGAATGGAGCACCATCTGACTCTTCAAATAATAAAGGAAAAAGAAAAGCCCTAGGAAAGACTAACAGGAATTTACAATTCTGGAAATGACCAATGTCATTAATCGGGCCCGCGGTCTTGATTGTCAAGCTTAATGGAACCAATCATGGGAGATAGACTCAACAAGACTATGATGGCTATTTCGGATTATGCCAAAGCGTGAACGAAGGAACTCGAATAACTCACTAACGACGTTCGCTCGCTTGCACGACTGACGAGCTTACTTAACTCTGCAGCTGATGCGAGGAGAGTATCTAAGTTTGCTGATATACTCAATAAGGCGATCACTGCTTTCTGGCTAAACAGATGGGTTGACCCCGACGCGAATGTGATTCGACTATTCGCATATACAACTCCAACCCTTGATGACTTGGGAATGTGCACATAACGACATAGGGTGACTAAGATTGCTGAACCTGCAGCTCCAACCCGATGTGAAGAAAGAAAGTTCAAAGGCTTACAGACTGGATGTCCGATTGACCTGGTCCAACCCCCGCCGACGCTGAGGGCATGAGCATTGACTTCGCTTTTCCTCCACTGATGTTGGGAGCACGAGCTTCGACTGACAAACTGACTTTGAACATGACCCTTACTCGATGCTTGATTCAGAACATATACCTTATATCTCTGGAATATGACATGATTCATCTTGACCGTCTAAGTAAGCCAACTAATGGGTCAAGCATGACTTCAAAGAATTGATCTACAACTCTATCAACTAGAGAATGTGGAGAACTCCTTTACTGCCTTACGATTATGATGAACTTATTCGTGGATTTCTTTTAGTATGATCTGATTACTATCCTGATGTCCGGATAGTCCCAAGACGAGCGCAAATGAAAGACGCATGCACCAAGTATGATGTGGTCTATCCCAACAGTCTAAATACTAGCTCAAGGCCAGAAGATTCTTATACTACCACATGATTTGGATATCTAGTTCATACATTGACTTATGTGTAAAAGAAACCCTGAATCGATAATACACTTGACTTGTTTGGGGAACAAAGTCGTTTAGCAATGTCCCGTGTATGCACGATCTCACACAAGAGCCAACGACCCTATATGACTTATCATGAAGGAGATCAACATCTTGATTCGACGATGTTTAAAACGGTTACCCGATCATTTCGACTACTCCTTCCATAGAATTTGTACTAACTAGCACCCATGGAAGTAACGCAACAATCTAATAAAACCTCCTCAAGGGTGGATGACGTTCTAAAAAGATTTATCTTGACTTAATCAAAGCACATCTCATCTGCGATAAGATGTACTTTGGGGGGCAAAATGTTAGCCTGCTTTGTGACCAGGCTACCCAAAGCCAGGGACTTGAGTATGAACTTACATTGATTGGCGATCACTTGGATGGAGTGATAGAAAGATGGAAAATTTGAATTATACATGCAAATGTCACCGGATCGGATCCCCCTATCGGATCGGATCGGATCCCTCCTTTTGAATCGGATCGGATCGGATCCTTCCATTCGGATCGGATCCCCTTCCCCGGATCGGATCGGAGTACCTTCTACCCGAACCGCCTGAAGTATTATGTACAGAAGTGCGTGCAGGCATTCTGCTCGAACAACTGGTTCGGTTCGGGTCCGATCCGAACCGATTGGACCTGCTTCTAAACATGGAGTTTGACCTCTTCTCTTGGCATAACCGACTCCTACAATTGCGGATCGGACTCCACTTGGCAAAGCACGACCTGGTAGCCACTTTTCCACGTTCTCCACTACTTCTGAAATCCCCTCCGGTCATGCCACGTGGCCCATCCGAACCGGAACTGTCCAGAGCTTCTCTACAGCTATAAATACACCACAACATGGCCATTTGAAGGGACTTTTGGCATTTCATTCATACATGGTAGCCATGGCCGAATTCCCCCACCAATAACCACCTCCTTCTCCAATGAAAATCAATGAATTCGGAGAGAATTATTCATTGTATTTGAATGATTGAGTGATTAAATTCCTTGTAATTGTAATCCATGAATGAAATGAGAAACTATGAAGTGGATGTAGGCTCATTAACGCCGAACCACTATAAATTTCGTGTGTTGATTGACTTTTCTTGTTTTTAGTTCATAATTCCTAAATATTCTCTGCTAAATACGATCAATTGGGTGTTAGGACCATTTTTTGGTCTAACAAAAGACAACACTTAACCAACTTGAGACAGGATTGGTAGGGTTAGGTCACGAACTTGAACGACAACACCTAACTAATTTGACACGTGAATTGTAGGGCTAAGTCACGAACTTAAATGACAACACTTTGCCAATTTGACATGCTAGACTAATAGGGGTTAAGTCTCGAATTTAAATGACAACACTTAACCTATTGAACGGAAACCCTAGTTACGCGGTCTGTTTCAGCAGTAACCCACAAGATGTATCATGGTACCCTGGAACTAGGCAGGATGGGGCACGATTACTGGGCTGATTGTAAGCGACCAGAACGACGGCTGTGTTGGTGTGCCAATGTAGGTTCAGGTGGTCCATGGTCGTGCACGTGGTCCGGAGTTGAAAAAGCAGGCATTGGGCATCATTAGGTTTATCTGTGCATTCTTGATTCGTGTCGGTGGTTGGCACCCTAGGGCTTGATACACCCTATGGTGGACCTAGCACAGGTGACTACATTCGTGATAGGGCCGTACGACACTGACACATGATGAGCTAGAACTTGTAGGGAGCTGATCGACTAGTGGATCGTTTTGTTGGACCTAGTAATGGGTCATTTCATGATATTGGGGCCAAGGAATCATTTCATGATTAATATAAGACATGGGTTGGGATTCTAGTACAGTTGATGCAACGAACCTTGAATATGTGATGCTATACTTGATTTACACTTGAATTATCATGCTCTATCTTGCCAATCTTGACAGCATCCTTATGATTACTTTCAGTTTATACATGTCCTGTTACCTTTACCAGTTTTTATGCTGAAAGTCACTTGGACTTACCAGTCTTTATGACTGACCCGTTTTCTTTCACCTCTTTTCCTTTCGTTTCCCCCCAGGTTCTCAGGGAGGAAACTCTAGCACTTAGCTTGGACTTCGCTTACTTTCGGTTCAGCTCATGTACGGTTTGATCTTGAGCTATGTTATGGCTGCATTTCTGCTACCTTTGGAGAATTTAGCTACTTTTGATGTTTCAAGTTTATGCTTCTTTATTTAAGCAAGACAGAATTTGTTGTAATGGAAAATAATGATCTTGGCTATTTGATGTAAAAAGGTTTTGACTCTTTTTGAAAGTAATGAAGTTTATCTTTTGATTCTTCTGCTGTTTTATCTATGTTCTGTCTTGTAATATTTCTGTGTTTGTTTACCTCGATAACGCTCCTCCAAGACTAGTGCATTCCCTTTGTGAGTGACCCTAGCGGAGGTGGGGTGTTACATTTGGTATCAGAGCAGAAGGTTACCAGAATGGGCAAAAGTTTTTAGAAAACCTTCTGAAATTATTTTCAAAACCGTTTACACAAAAGCATTTTTCAAGAAAAGTCTTGTTTTATCTAAAGGATATTCCCCAAAAGCCATTAGCATTATCCTTTGTTTCATCGTTTGAATCTCTTTTCCTTTCTTTTCTCCATCTGTAGTCGCAGTAGTTTTTACCTGCGGCTAATCTTCTTTCTAGCTTCGTAGAGGGTTTTCCGTACGATGGAGATAGTTTCCGTGAGGCTTGTTAACATGTTACATAGGAAAGGTATGAGTGATAAGTTAAGGCGGATGAGTCTCAGAACGAGAAGAAAGACTTCCAGAAGGGAGGCGAGAACAACGACAACAATAATAACAAGAGGAAATGCAACTTCTGTATTATAGTTGGGCATATTATCAAGGATTGTAAAAGAAGGAAGAAGAAGATAGGTGTGTTCTTTCAGTGTGGTGATACTGGACATATCAGCAAGAACTGCCCTAAGAAGCAAGGGCAAGGCCCGCAAGCAGGACCTTCTGGGGGTACATCTTTAACTTCTTCTCCTAGATGCTTTGTTTTATCTTGCCCATCTTCCCAATCCTATCTTGAGAACCTTAGGTAGAACCCTTTTGGATGAAAACATGTGCTTGAAAACATGTTATGGTTGATGTTTGCAAGTGGTTGCTCGTGGTTGCATAACACACATTAGGCACTAGATCGGCTCAAACACATTTTCATATTGCATGTGCATGAGAGTTTATACTTGTTTATGGATGAAATTGAATGTGTTATCATGTGGATGTTGCATATGGATGGATGTTTGAGCACACATATAGTGTTTATGTGACTAGGACTATTTGCATACATGTTGGATTCATGGCACTAAACATATTTTGCATTAAGAGGATTAATCAGGCCTGATCATTTGCACTAGATAAGGAACATATACACACACTTTCTGCATATGTTCATACAGCATTAGAAATCGTTTAAGGACGATGGTTGCTTGTGGATGATGTTTTGAGTAGATGGATGATTGGATGATAGGATGCATTCTTCTTAACTTGAAGATTTCAGGGACGAAATCCTTTAAGGAGGGAAGAATGTAACAAGCCGAATTTTAATAACGTGTTAAAACCAAAAATCAAGGTAGAATTAATTTTTAAAATAAGAATCAAGGGAAATGGGTTATGCCATTGCGTTCGTCTCGGAATTCTTCTTGAAATAGAATCCGAGTTTGCGTAAAACGGATGCCGTACGAAGAAGATATGGACGAACGAAGTTAGGCAAAAAAACCAGAAATGGGCCAGAATGCACTGGCGCACTTGGGAAGTGCGCCCATGCAATTTTGCATTGGCGCACTTGGCAGGTGCGCCCAGGACGAGCAGAAACCTGCTTGGTCAGGCTCTGGCTGGCCTGGTCGGGTTCTGGTCGAAATTCTGAGCTCTGGTGTGTCACTAGGGCTAACTTGTCACTTTCTGATTGGCTTCTCTTGAGATGGATGGCCTTGATTAACTCTAGCTTCATCGATGGCTCTAATTAGTTTGAAACCCTATATAGACAGCCACCTAGCCTCATTCTCTTTACACCATTCTTCTCTAACCTTATGCTGCTCAAACTCTTGATGATCATGGCTTCTTCTTCTTCCTCTAAATTAAATTAAAATAAACCGTGAAGTTTATTTCTTGAAGACTACGGCTTGGAATTTCTTACTGGGGATCTGCTTCTACAATCAAAGCAAGATTCAGCGATTCATCAATTCAACGACTAATATCTAGACTTGACTTCTGCATCTAAATTTCTTAGACCACGATCTGTAAGTTCCAGTTACTTTTAGATAAAAACTATAAATCTAATATGAGCATGGTATAAATTGGAAGTGATTTATGTATGATTCATATCTATTCTTGTTTTCTTCATTAATAATAACTATTGGGAATATTGCTTATAACGTTGAAACTATTGTTAATGGCCTAAGATTATGACGGTGAACATAAGACTATGCCTATGACTGTGACGGTGAACATAAGACTATGCTTATGCCTATGACTGTGAACATAAGACTATGCCTATGACTATGCTTATGCCTATAACTGTGAACATATGACCATGCATATGCTTATGAATATGAACATAAGACTATTGCCTATGACTATGACAAGGACAATTGTGACTAATTACCTAAGATTCCTGACCATGAGGTTATTTCCTAGGATTATAACTTTGAAATCGGATCTAAGCTTGATTTTCTATTCTGACCTTTTCTTTGTTTGTCCTTGAATCTCGATTTTGGGGATTTTTCTATTTAAACTAGATTATTATTCAAACCTTTTCATGATCAATAATGTTATCAGATCTATATGCCTGCGGTGTTTTAATCAATTTATTCAGTTATGTCATGCCTTAAAAATAGATTGATAATAGAATAATGTTGATTATGTTATATATGGAATTGAATGATATTGGTCTATGCTTGTGGTTCTATTTTATTATCATGTTGAATTAGGAGTTAATGAATAAGTCTATTCATGTGTATATGAACTTGAAGTATAACCCGTTATGGCAAGTTGCGTAGTTTATCATGTTATGCAAGTTTAGGGTTGTAAAATCATATCACATATGTGACTAAATGTTAGATCTACATGTTTATGTGTATATGTTAAACCTATGTCATATTTCAAGTTCACACTTATTCATATGCTCGTGATTGATTTGCAAGTTCACATATATGTAAGTTGATTTAGTCTATGTTGCAAGTTCACATATATGTATGTTGATTTAGTCTACGTTGCAAGGTTCACACCTATGATATTCATGTTGACTATTTTGCAAGTTCACACCTATGATGTTCATATTGACTATGCCGAAAATGCCAAGTTTACACCTATGTCATGTTTATGTTAATGAATTTCTTTAAGCCAATTTTGCGTATGTTAAATTAGGCTAAGTTTTTAGCCTAATATTATATATCAAAAATCATGCGGACGAGAAATTAGGCTAAGATTGTTAGCCTAATATTTTGATGGGGTAACATTGGGAAAAATTGGTAATCGTAGGAAGCTTGGCATGAAACTTGCCTTGAAAACTTGACAAGAATTTGACTTTAAACTTACCTTGAAAATTTGACAAGAATATGACACGAAACTTGCCTTGAAAACTTGACACGAACTTGACATGAAAACTTGAACATGGACATGACACTAGAATAAACTTGAAAATGGCCAACTCGAGGTTGGGTTGAGTTTGCAGTGTAAATCTGCCCAGAACCGCCCGACAAATCCAATGACTGCAAACAATAGGATCCAATGTGAGTAGTTGGTCATATCGCGCTTGAAACCCGAGGTTAGACTGAGTTGTGGTGTAAATCTTCCCGGAACCGCCCGACATATCCAGTGACCACAACAACAGGTCTAATGTGAGAGGTTGGGGTGCATTAATGAATTAATGCCACATGATAGGGTTAAGTCATGAACATGAAAGACAACACTTAACCAACTTGAGATGGGATTGGTAGGGTTAGGTCATGAACTTGAACGACAACACCTAACCAATTTGACACGTGAATTGTAGGGCTAAGTCACGAACTTAAATGACAACACTTAGCCAATTTGACATGCTAGACTAATAAGGGTTAAGTCTCGAATTTAAATGACAACACTTAACCTACTGAACAGAAACCCTAGCCATGCGGTCCGTTTCAGCAGTAACCCACTAGATGTATCATGGTACCCAGGAACTAGGCAGGGTGGGGCACGATTACTGGGCTTATTGTAAGCGACCAGAATGACGGATGTGTTAGTGCGCCAGTGTAGGTTCAGGAGGGCCATGGTCGTGCTCGTGGTCCGGAGTTGAAAAAGCAAGCATTGGGTATCAGTAGGTTTATCTGTGCATTCTTGATTCGTGTCGGTGGTTAGCACCCTAGGGCTGATGGTGGACCTAGCACAGGTGACTACATTCGTGATAGGGCCGTAAGACGCAGACACATGACGAGCTAGAACTTGTAGGGAGCCGATCGACTAGTGGATCATTTCCTTGGACCTAGTAATGGGTCATTTCATGATATTGGGACCAAGGAATCATTTCATGATTAATATAAGACATGGGTTGGGATTCTAGTACAGTTGATGCAGCGAACCTCGAATATGTGATGCTATACTTGATTTACACTTGAATTATTATGCTCTATCTTGCCAATCTTGACAGCATCCATATGATTACTTTCAGTCTATACATGTTATGTTACCTTTACCAGTTTTTATGCTGAAAGTCACTTGGACTTACCAGTCTTTATGACTGACCCATTTTCTTTCGCCTCTTTTCCTTTCGTTTCCCCACCAGGTTCTCAGGGAGGAAACTCTAGCACTTAGCTTGGACTTCGCTTTCTTTTGGTTCAGATCATGTACGGTTTGACCTTGAGCTATGCTATGGCTGCATTTCTGTTACCTTTGGGGAATTAAGCTAACTTTGATGTTTTAAGTTTATGCTTCTTTATTTATGCAAGATAGAATTTGTTGTAATGGAAAAAAATGATCTTGGCTATTTGATGTTAAAAGGTTTTGACTCTTTTCGAAAGTAATGAAGTTTATCTTTTGATTCTTCCGCTGTTTTATCTATGTTCTGTCTTTTAATATTTCTGTGTTTTTTTACCTCGATAACGCTTCTCCAAAACTAGTGCATTCCCTTTGTGAGTGACCCTAGCGGAGGTGGGGTATTACACTTGCTTAACACCCTTCGCTAAGACGTACGAGCTTAGGGGTTATATATCGGCAGAATTCTATAGTACGATGTAGATTGTCAATGCGACATGTTTGTGTTTCCAAGGTTAAATAATCATTAATATTGATTTTTAGGAAGATTAAAACTAAGTGGAGTTTTAATGAATCTTTAATTAGATTAAAATGGGAATTGATCATTTAAATTATCAAATTTGGGAAATGATCGAGAATGGAGTATCACCAGTTTTTCTCCTAGCGATTGTTTAATTTTTAATTAGATTTGAATGTTAAATGGTAATTAATTTTACCGATAACACTGTGGTGTTAGTTATGGGGTAATACCAGTTTTTCTCCATGGGATGAATAGGTTGGGATTGGGAAATTAAATAAATGATTAGTTCGGTATAGTGCGTTAATCCCGACTAGTTAGGAAAACCTAAATATGGTTTGAATGATATCCAAAGGAAGATTAAAGAATAAATTTTAAAGAATTTATCTATGATAAAATCAATGGGAATATATCCCTAAGAATGTGAATATTTGAATAAAAGAATATTCTGAATTGGAATGAGGCGTATGTTGTGTTTTTATAGCACTTGTTTATTACATACGCGAGTTATTCAGAAATGCCAAGTTTATACCCATTCTGATTAAGTAATTCGATGATAAGTCGACGATGAAGACGGTGGTTGAAGATCGGAGGTCTTCACATCGTTTGGATGATTACTAATGTCTTGATTGGGTGGTACACACAAGACAAGGTAATAAGTGGTGATCGTCTAGACGTACTTGGATATCGACCGGATATGCGAGGACCTCTCTCCTGTATTGGACATGGGACGAGGAATAAGGTGCCACCGGTTTCGTTCAGACACAGAAAAAACTTGTAAATAGATGTGTGTCTGACATTGGATTTTATTCTATGTGGATTGATCTCCATTAAATATATATATCTTTTTTGGGGGGGGGGGGGGGGAATTTATTCTCTTGCTTAACGCCCTTCTCTGAGATGTACGAGCTTAGAGGTTATATATCGATAGACATCAGTCGCATGGCGTGAATTGCCTGTATGGCATGCTTAGATGGAAATGATCAAGGCTTTTGTTGAAAAGCATAGTCTTGTGGTTGATGATCAAAGCACGGCTTTAATATAGCATAACTTTGTGTATAGCGTTAATTCGCAAGCCTCATACCTCGGTATGAGTTAAAAATGGGATAAGGGACCCAAGGAGGACATGACGTTTCTTTCTAGCTATGGGTGGTGTCGGGGTATTGCAAGCCCAAACATTTATATTATTTTTACCTTTGTGGTTGTTGGAATGCGACGCGCCTCGGATATATCGGCTACTGCGGGAGCCGATGGATATAGGTCCTATAGGATCGGGAAACGTGTGTTCAGGGATTGCCAATCCTCAAACGTAAGGGAGGACCGGCCTTGAAGGATCCAAGGGTCTACTACAGGAGATCCTGAGGCATTTGCTAGAGTGTCTCTAAGCCCGCGAGGAGTACATCCCTTGCCTCGACTCATGACGGAAATCCAATTTCCAATACGTGACATTTCAGTTTTTGATTGTAGAGCCTAGTATTGGTGACATAGTAGCATTGGATACTATGCCATCTATGATTGATACATTTACATTTGAAGTTGTTTTGTTCACTTTGCACTTATAATAGTATCAAATGATTTGTTTTAAACGTACCAAGCATGTTTGGCTATTATAAGGTAAAACTCTATCCTCCGGCTTGCATTGCATTGTGTGGTGGAACTTGAGTCTTATAATAGCTCCATTTTTTCAAAAAGCATTGTAGTATTTGTTTTATGCACTAGTATTCTTGAGAGGAAACCCGTTCTGTGTTATACGGTGTGGTCTCTTGATTTACTTTATTTTTAAAGTAAAGATGAAATAACTGTTTTAGTTCTCACACCAGTCTCATGACTGACCTGGAGTTTATTGTTTTAACCTAAACTCTAGGTGCCCCTATTTTCCACACGGGTAGTTAGTAGTTTTGGTTTTGCAGATTTATATTCACATGATCCTGGTCTACAGCTAGAACGACATTCGGAAAGCTCTGCATCCGTTTAACTCTTTCAGTTGTGTTTTGTATTATTTTCCGCTGCTATGTGATGTATTTTAGTCTCTGATATTTTACAATGTATATTATTTGTTCATACTCTGTATATTCTTGTACTCTGATGTAAATTGTTGTAATAAGCAATGAAACATTCTTCTGTTTGTGTTCTGATTTGTCGTGTTCTCAACTCAATCCGAGCTTTCCTTTACGTGGAAGTTCGGGTCGTCACAGTTGGAATCAGAGCTTTGGTTTATAGAACTCGAGAATAGGACACATTAGAACCGAATGAAAGAATTCACCAGAGATTGGATTAATAATATCCAATGAGAATGACTCTTTAGAGATGGGATCAGTAGCATCCTAGAAGAGTGTGAAGAGTACTTTTCTAAAATAAAAATGAAAACAATTTTAATTTTGAAAATTTAATCTAATTATACGTATTTGAGTATAATATTTTATTTTATTTTGGACAATCGAGTATATGAGATTTTGCATATACGCATCATGAACGTATATTCGAAGTTTTAATATACTGGATATATATAGATACACACTCTAGTTGCCCGGGAATGATTCTGATGATGGGTACCAATAGTCTTATGTTCGAGTTTCGAAAGTGGGATATCTATATATTTCCAATTGGCGGGTATGAGAACCAAAACTAGATAGGATTTATTGTTGTGATTTGACACACAAAATATGATTTACGTGTATATATAGAAAGTTATGTGTTTAAAACAATAATCAACTAATTGATTGCTGGTTGTGTTGTTTGATTATTAGTTAACTAATAAAATTATTGAACTGAATTGAAATTTTATTGCATTTGCATATATGTACATGTATATACATTTAACACGTTATGGATAAACTGCTAAGAACAGAAATAAAATTGTATGCCCAACAAATAGGTACGTGTTTATTAACTTTCTATTTCTTTTAAAAGGTTTATGAGCCTAAGGCTGGCCGCTTGGTAATTTTCTTTTTATTTTTAAAAGGTTTATGAGCCTAAGGCTGGTCGCTTGGCAATTTTCTTTTTCTTTTAAAAGGTTTATGAGCCTAAGGCTGGCCGCTTGGTATTCTATTTTTCTTTGGGATTGATGAGGGCCCAGCGAGGCGAGTTGCGGTTTTATATGTCTCCCCGTACAAAGAAGGCTATGGCGAAATTTTCAAAAATTTAGGATGTTAGCCAAATTTTTGAAGAATTGGAAAATTCTTAGAAACTGAAAAGTTGAAGAATGAACGCCAAAATGAAATTTGAGTTGGTTAGTTAAACAACTTTCAGCACCGTTCCTTTTCAAGGACGAAAGGATTTTAAGTGGGGGAGATTGTAACAACCCGGAAAATCGGAACCAGTTTGAAATTTTTAGTTTGGCTATTTTAATGAATTTTGAATATTTAAAATGATTTATTTTAAATGATAACAACTAGAAATTTATTTTGAATAGAATTAGAATGTATATATTTATTTAAATCGAAGTTGGAATATAAATATTTATTTTAATTATAAAAGGAATTGGAAATGGCGTGGTAGTTTGAAAATTTGATTTCGAATTTCAAATAAATGTACAGGATCCAAAATAAACCGGATTTTGTTGAAACCAAAAATATTTGAATCTGTTTGAAAATATCTTTCCAACGAATCTGAAAAATCCAAATTTCATACCGGGAATAAAAACTTATGTCCGGTTGAAAATTCAGAATAGTCGCTATGGAAATATAGCCCTTAAAAATAGTGATTTTGCAAACTACCTCCGTTTTCGATGAGACCACTTTTGTTGGATTCGGAATGTCAAATTATTGCTAGATTCCAATTTTCATAATTTTTGGAATCAATATGTGAGCATGGAAAAAGAAAACGTGTTTGATAATTTCAATTTGAATTTAATCGACTGAAAAATGACCATTTTTCAGACGATCTCCAAATTCGATGGAATTAGTTTTGTTAGAACCATATCAACCCAACATAGCCAGATTTATTTATTCTAGAATTTTTGGGGTCGGTATGTGGCCCCAGTAAATAGAAATGTACGTTCAAACGTAATATATACGGGTTTATATTTTAATTTAAACGAAAACGGATCGTAACAGTCGAATTGACCTGCGGGACATATCCCATTATTTTCGGAATAGGGGAAATTAGTTAGGGGCAATAGTCGTTGGGCTTAATTTTGATTTCGAATGAAAAGGGTAACTTTTTGCAAATGAAAATAATAATATATATAAATATATATAAGGCCCTCCCCTTTTGTTTCTCTCCCCCATCTTCATACCCCGTCAGTTTTTAAAATAATATATATAAGGCCCTCCCCTTTTGTTTCCCTCCCCCATCTTCATACCCCGTCAGTTTTTAAAATTGAAAAAAAAACTACCGCTCTGCCCTAGCCGCCGCCCTCCTCTGTCAAGCCCCGCCGTCGTGTGCCGCTCCTCCCCGGGCCAGCGCCGTCGCCGGCCATACCCCTCTCTCATGCGCTCCTCTCTCCTCTCTATCTGTAATGTCCCATATTTTTACAGTATAATAATTAGTTTATTTAATTATTTAAATAGTGATTTGGAGAATTAAAATGGTTGTTTAATTAAATTTTATGGAATATTTAATTAATATTTATAATATAAAAATATATTATAATTCCGAAATAGTCGGAAATAGTGGAATTCACAATATTGTGTGAATTGGATCGTATATAATATATAATTCAGTTTAGAGTTGAATTATAATAATGAATATATTATATAAACGTCAGTTGAACGTATAATTATATTATAATTTAAATCGAGCTCGAAATGACGCTGCAGTTCGTAGTTTGGCGATACGAACTTCAATTGTATATACAGAATCCATTTTAAATCGGATTTCTGTGAAACAAGAAACGTTCAGAGCTGGTGAAGTATATTTTTCTAATGGAAGAGAAAATTGGGATTACATTGTGTAGATTTTGAGTTATGTCCAAATCAAATTTTTAAATAGTCGCTATGGAATTCCTTTATAATTTTATAACGATTCATTTATATTTAAATGGATTTTAAATATAAATTGAATATTGATTTGATTGGGATTTGCAATATCAAGTTAAAAATTCATATAGGAATATTCTGGAGCTGTATGGTATTCTATTGTGAATATATACGATAATATTTATTTATAAATATTAAATTTAATTATTTTTAAATATATTAATATTTAAAAGGGTTTATTTAGAGCTTTAAAAATAGCCAGTTTTGCAAATGACCTCTGTTTTCAATGAAACTAATTTTGTTGGATCCGCAATATCAAATTATTGCTAGATTTAAATTTTCGTGATTTTTAGAGTCAGTATGTGGCCGTACGGGATTTTAATGTGAAAAACAGTCAATATTCTGACTTTAAAAATATGTTGTGTGAGCAAACGGAGTTGGAATTCGGGGAAATCAGTTTTGTTGGGTCCGTAATGTCGAACTGTAGCTACATGCCCATTTTCGTGATTTTTGGGTATCATGTGTGATCATAGGGGTTTTTAAGGACAAATACAAATAGCATTGGAATAAAAATCAATGTAAAAACAGAATATAAAAATAATATATTTTTTCTATAAATACCATACAATAACTCTAGACCTAACTGAAATTCATTCTCGGTCAAAAACGAGCAGCCACAATTTTTCTTCCATCTCAGTAAATGACCGATCTTTAAAAATTCATAGAAATACAAATAAAATCCATTAAAATGGAAAATTGATTCCTTTGTGTTCGTATAGGGTAGTTCTTCAAATTCCTACCCATTCCATCGTGTTCGATCATGTTTTGGTCGATGTTCATTTTGTTCTTGCGAACTAGGGTTACTGACCGGTCCACGTACAAGCAACTATAGGGGTTTTCGGCAACTGTTTCGAGTTCCGGGAGAGTTTTACCACCTGTGTGCCATTTTCTGGAGTCCAATGCTTATTAGAGGTCGAGATTTTTCTGTAGCAGCGCATAAAGCTACTCGACGCAACCTGAAGGTGGGATTGAGATGAGAGAATTTGGTATAGGAAGGAAGAGCGACTAGAGAGAAGAAAGAGGTTGGTTTTGGTTTGAAGTTTTGTCGAGAGACGATGGAGTTCAGGTGGATGGAAATCACAGCAATGGCATAATAGAACACGGCCTTTTGAAAGCAACGGAGAAGAAGGCTGTTATTTTGGGTTTGGGGATTAAAGCGGGTTTGGGCCTTAGGAGAAAGGGGTGAGCTCAATTAGAGTTTAAAATTTAAGTTAATTCAAGTTTAAGTACGTATAACTTGTAAAATGTATAACTTCATCTTACGATATCAGAATTTGATGAAACTAGATCCATTAAGATCATGTGGACGGAGACTACTCAATGGAACTGAGTGGGAGTGAATTGGAGCACGTGACAATTTATTGCAAAATAAAACGTACTTCTGAATCAAAGAAAGTTAATCTTTATTTTACGATAACTGTCCAATGCGAGTAAAACTCACCAACTCTACCAGTTCATAGTTCTATACGTATTTTTAGAACTGATAAGTATTGACTGATTGATGTGTGTTGACTGTTTGGTTGAACTGCTAAGTGATTGGCTGAAATTATTGATAACGATATATATATATATATATATATATATATATATATATATATATATCGTTAATCAAATATTGATTCTGTTTATCAGAATATTTCATATTGAAATGAAGTTGATGTTAATTATATTGTTTAACATTTGTGATGCAGGGAAACAGGTTGGAGGGATCCAACTAGATTCCTCTATATTTATAATACTGTTATTTTCATATATTGTAATATATGATGTAATATATAATCTGTTGTTGATTATGTGTGTTTGAATGATATCGATCATTGTGAATTTGTATTTTAAATACCGTAAGAAATACTGGGATCTAAAAAAAGGGGTTTTCAAAGTGTATTTTGAAAATAAATTATTTATATAAAATCAATGGATTTTATATATAAAAGGAAAAGGATTTTATAAAAGAAAATAATTATAAAATCAAAGGAGTTATAAAAGAAATATTTATTTGTTAAATAAATAGAATTGAAAAGGAATATTTATTTGTCAAATTAATAGAATTGAAAAGGAATATTCATTTGTCAAATAAATAGAATAGAAAAGGAAATATTTATAAAACAAATAGAAAAGGAAATATTTGTAAAACAAATAGAAAAGGAAATATTTGTGAAACAAATAGAATAGAAAAGGAGATAGCTGGAAAATAAATATGATATTATAAAAGGAAATATTTATGGGAAATAAATATGATAAAATAGAAAGAGGAAATATTTGTAAAACAAATAGAAAAGGAAATAGTTGGAAAATAAAACGAATTACTTATAAAATCAATGGATTTTATGTAAAAGGAATTACTTATAAAATTAATGGATTTTGTATAAAAAGGAAATATTTTATAAAATAAATAGAATTATCAAAAGGGATTTATTTGGTAAATAAATAGATTATAAAAGGAAATACTTGAAAAATGAATAGAATTGAATAAAAAGAGAATTTTATATTTGAAAGGTTTAGACCCGTGCTTCGCACACGGGTATAACATGATATGGATTTAAAGCAAAGATTTTAAATAAAATCTGTTCTAACCGATAGGTTGAGAAGGTTAGTTTATAAATAATATTTTATAAATTAAATTAAATGTTTATCATTGGATAAATAGAATATATATGTCAGGACTTATATAGAGAAGTAAGAATCTATTTCAACATCGATATTTGAAGCTGAATATGGACGTAAAGTTAATCGATTAGAGTTAGTATTAATCGAATAAGTGTTAATGGATTAGAGTTATAGTTAATCGATTAGAGTTAGAGTTAATTGACTAGAGTTAGAGTTAATTGAAAAGGAGTTAATCTAATATAGTTTATTCGAATAGGAGTTAATCGAATATAGTTTATTTGAAAAGGAGTTAATCGAATATTAGTTATTCGAAAGGAGTTAATTGAATATAGTTTATTCGATAAGGAGTTAATCGAATATAGTTTATTCAAAAAGGAGTTAATCGAATATAGTTTATCCGAAAGGAGTAAATCGAATATTAGTTATTCGAAAGGAGTTAATCGAATTAGTTATTCAAAAAGAGTTAATCGAATTAGTTATTCGAAAAGATTTAATCGAATTAGTTATTCGAAATAGAGCTAAATCGAATATAGTTTATTCGAAAGAGAATTATACATTGGGGTTCGATTATATTGAATGTAGTGAATTACTATTTACTTTTCGGTTTTTAAATCAAGATTTATTTACTAAATAAATCATTTATTTATTTATTTAAATTAAGGTATAAAAGTTTTTATTTAATATTAGATATTTAGGAAGTAGGGATTATAACACTATTGTTAAAATCAAACGATTTCTGTATAAGAAGTGGATTCGTAAATTGAATCCGAGAGTTATGTAAGGAAGTTTGAAATTTTTTTGAAAGGTGAATCTTGTTTATTTCAAAGTTATAAATGTTGTTCAGTTAAGGTCTAAGAGGTAGTTATACCCCAACTTGATTGGCTTCGTTTTTAACTAAGGAATGGTTAAGGTTGGATGGTGAAGGTTGGTTAAGTGAAATTAGTTAATCAGGGTAATGGTTTGAGTGGCATAGCGATGTTTTATTTAAACATCTATTTAAATCCGATGAATGAGTTTTGGAAACGTTTTCCAAATATAGTCAGAGATATTTTCTAATCATAGAAAAATGAAATGTTTGTTGATAAAGAATACTGGAATGACAGTGATATGTGAAAAAGAGATAGAAATGTTTTCTAATGATTAATAACGTATATTTTCTAAATTTAGAAAATAAGGAATGTTGAATATAAGGAAGCAGGAAATGAATAAATTTATGAACTAAAGAGATTATGTTAAATGATGATTGATCGATAAATTTCCATTTGGGAATAATATCGTTGTTTGCACACATGTTTTTCTTTGATAGTTAACTCACCGACTATTGAAATTTTTGACCATTTTTCCGTCATCAATACGGAGAGACCGGGATCAAATTCATTATATGAAAACCACTCTATATGGGCGTTAGCGTTGCGATCAAATATGATGAAGATGATTGAAGATGGAGTTTGTGCGAGGGTCGTTCTGTCAAATCCTAAGTAGAAATTGCCAAAGATGGATTTACAGAATAGTGCCTTCGGTTTGTCCAGTCCCAGGACAACCTATATGGAAGAATGTCTGACAGAGTATATTTAATGGATCACGTAAATTGATCTCTGCAAATGTATGTACGTTTGGTGGCGGAGGAATTCATTTCTCTTAGCTGTATACCCATTGTATTTTTGGGGAAATCAATTTGTGATTTGGCGGGTATGACAATGTGACATTCAAAGTGAATAATTATGTGATTTGTCAGAGATAAGCGTGGCCTCTAGCCTCACAACCGGGAAATGACAAAAATTGGGCAAGTAGCATGGCTAAGTGGGCTGTTTCCAATTAGAGTGTATTGTCACCTAATTTAGAGTTTCATTTGCTTCTTTAATCTATTCGATGTTGTCCCATTGGGGAAACGATTGCTGATCCCAACCGTTGGTGATATACATTCGATACACTCATGCGAAATGAGTGGTCGGTCATGAGTGGCCGGGTTGAAAGATGATCTTGTTGAACCCAGTGTATTCCTCTCTAGAGGTACACTATCAGAGGTGGTTCCATACCTTGTCGTAGTTGGTAATCCATTATCCAATAAGTGCTCGCAGTTTTGACTGTATACTATATATGTAGAACGTGAGATGAAAGCTTTTCTGCTAGATGATTATTTAGTTGTGGTTAATAGACATTATTATAACATCAAAAGCGTTTTGATATAAAGATCATCGTTTCTTCCAAAAGGATTTTGAAAGTTGAATCAAATGTTTTGGATATTCATAAGGGAAAAATCCGTTCCGTTATACGGCGTGGTCTTATGAGATATCGTTCAATTGCTCAAACTGTTTTAAACTGTTTTACTCACACCAGTCCCATGACTGACCCAGAGTTTGTTTTGTTTTGTTTTCCCTAAACTCTTGGGTTCCCAATTTTGTACAGGCAGTCAAGTAGTCAAGATTTTTCAGATATACTGAGAGCTTGGAGAAGAAGGCTTCAGGATTATATAGCTACTGTTATTTCCGCTGTGTTGCAAGTGTTGTACTCTGATAATGTTACTGTATACATATACTAGTTTTATTTCAAAGGTATCTATTATATATTGTTCGTTCCACTGTGAGTTTCATGTTACTCTGATGATGATGTATGTTCTTCTTCTTCTATTCTAAGTTTCTATCTTATCTATTCTCACTCTCTAATTTCTTTCATGAACTATTTGGTGTTTCCGATGCTCGGATAGTCGACATTGAGTTTATGTCGATTACTCAGGATCATGAATTCCCAAGTCATTACACCATCCCTCTCTCTCCAAAATCCAATGGCCCCAAAACCTAGAAACCCGCCGCCGCCGCCATGGGTCCGACCCCTCACCCCCTGCGCGCCTCAGCCTCTCATTTGACAACCTCCCTGTGACGGCTCGCCCCGCACTAGCTGGCATTTCCTCCGAATGTGCGCTATACACATGTCCGAATAGCACAAAACGGTCGCCAAAGAAAGGAAAGAAGAGAATGAACTAATCAAGAACCTGTAGAATGTCTCATAGCCCAAGGAATAAAATATAATAACAACATACTTGACATAAAACAGGTGAGAAAGTACATAAGTTAAAACTAAACATCATAGCAGCGGAAAATCCAAATACAGCTTATGTTCCACATCATCATTATTACAACTTTAAAACTGTCTCTAAAGCAAAAGAAAGGAAAGGTACACTACTAATGCCCAAAGTAGTGACCAGCAACGACACAGGGAGAATATCTATGTATATATCATACGTGGAAGCCTCCTGCTCATCTCCGGTACAGCTACTCGTGCTTCACCAGCTAGCCTGTATCTAGTCTGCTCGTGAGAGAACCTAGAGTAATAAGAAGAGACATAAAACTCTGGGTCAGACAAAAGTCTGGTATGAGCGATAAGCAGCAAAACGGAACAATAATAGGTATACTAAACCTACCTGAACCTGGACCTGCAACCAAAGAGTTAGCACTACATACTGTACAATATTCTAAGGTGCCACTAACATATGGTGTAAAGAATACGGGGTAGGGGTGTGCATGTCATAGTGATGACAAACAAATCAAGCATAGCAACTATCCTCACATCTCTCACTCAGTGCGTAAAGCATACGATATCCACCACATTGATCACTAGACCCATCGAGGTAATGACGGAGTTCGACTTGTACAACTACTGCTACCACCAAGCTTATCCTGTGGGATCATGACCAAACCTTTTCAAATGACCCCACTTCATTGGTCTACAACCACTAGTCATACCTAGGCCACTATGGCCCTGATTCCGTTCACGTACATTCCATACATAGTGATCCAAAGTCATAGACATCGACAACCCCTTAGCACACGTCCCGCATCAGAACCCAACTCATGAAGTTAACTCGTTGGTTCCCAACTGGATCTTGAGTTATACTTCCTATTTGGGCTTCCTTTGCATCTCGGGTTTTGGTCGAGTTGGAGCTGGTCTTCAAAAGAGTCGTCGCGTAGGAGTAGCTTAAGTCTGGTTCGGATCGGCTATACATCATCTTCAGATTTCTTGTTCGGTTCCGTTCGGATTCTCCATCGTGGTTTGGCTCAGCTCCTTCGTTCAGTTCGGTTCGGGTGTCATCCTCCAACTCGGTTCGGTTCGGGTGCTTCTGCTTAGATGTGGCTCGGTCCTCTAGCCCTCCAGTTAGTCTGATCCAGATGCCATGTCCTCCTATCATTCCGATCTGATCCCGCTCTCTAGCTCCAATCCGATCCGATCCCCATGCCAAGCTTCAGCCCTATCCCAACTCCAACACGATCCTAATGGCCTTCCTTTTTCGCCATGCTTTATCTTGTGGTAAGTTCCAGTTCAGTTCGGTGTTCATTTGCCCAGTCCATTATCCGACCCGAGCCCCTTCAACCGATCCGATCTGAAACCCTACACAATTTTCCTGCGACTTTTTCCAGCGTCTGTATTACACCATAGAACGGTGTTTTCGACCATTTTAACTCTTCTAATCAATCACAAAGCGTACCATACAATCATAGCAACATGTATAATCAACCAAAAACACCAAAAACAATAATTTGATAGGTTAAAATGGATCAAACATAGCCAAAATCCCATATTTTCCCTGAAGCATGTTTAAGCCAAACTAATGATAGGATTAGTAAAACTCAACCAAATTAAGCAAATTTTCTAACAGAGGCCCAAAACATCATTTCGAATTTTATCAATATTTTTCCAGATTTTTAACATGTATAAATTCGCTAATTATCACTAATTACCCTTAATTAACCACAATTAGTGAGGAACTATGCAAATCACTCACCTTAGCCACAATAAAAATATTAAATCTGAAATGATTCTTTATTTAGCATTGTTCCCAAGGCTATACAGCAGCTCTACCTTGATTCTTGTGCTAATCCACTTTGATTTGATATAGATTTGGCTTAATTAACGATTAGAAGGTGATTTGGTTGTTTTAGCAAGTGGAGGCCATTGCTAGGTTGAGAGGAATGTCTTAGACGGCTGGAAAATTAAGTAAAATTTGTTTTCTAAACCCTAGCAGCCCTCTTATACTCTTAATCTCGAAATACCTCAGTGGGCTTAGCTGTTAATCACCCGATTAGGCCCAATTAAGCTATTTTTCACCATCTGAAACTTGTTTCAGCCATATCTCCCAACGGTGAGTCCGTTTGGCTAATGTGACCATTCTACGGAAAGGTAAACCATCATTCGTACCAAATGGAAGAGGTTTCAGGTCAAAACTCCTTTCCAATCAAAAGTTATGGCCAAAACAAGATTAGATAGGGGTAAAACGGTCATTTAAAAATTGGCAAAAATCATGAATATGGGAAATGACCTCAAAAGTCATCTCCCAAAGTTACATGACCATACGACTTCGCATGTATAAGAAATGTATATTCTACGATCCTTCGATGCGTAGAATGCGGGTCGTTGAACTCTCTCCCCCTTAAGAAATTTCGTCCCCGAAATTCCTTAACCCAAAACATACGAAGGATCCCGCATGCCTACCAATCATATACAACAATCAAACATGCAAAACAAATAAAACAAACCTATCCAAGCATGCGGAAAGACTAAATCGAAACTGAAATCTTACCAGGCGAAGAGTTCTAGATACGTCTTCCTAATGCTTTCCTCTGTCTCGCAAGTACAGTCATTCTCATCCTCGCCCCGCTGAACTTTGACTAATTTCACTGCCTTCCTTGGAAGTTGCTTCGTATCGTTCCCAACAATACGCATAGGCCTGTGGTTCCCAACCGCCTCGGGTTCAACCTTGATATCATCCAACTGATCAGGTGAAATAGTCACATTGGGGTCGTGCATGAATTTCCTTAACTGGGAAACATGAAATACAGTACGAACTCCTTCCATCTTCTCTGGTAATTCAACTTTATATGCCAAATTCCCAATTTGCTCAAGAACTGGGAATGGACCAACAAATTTTGGTGCTAACTTGCCTCTCCTACCAAATCGTATCACGTTTTTCAAGGGAGAAATCTTGACAAACACCAAGTCGCCAATGGAGAACTTTAATTCTCTTCTCCTCTTATCAGCATAATTTTTTTGCCTATCTTGGCCAGCCTTCATTCGCTGTTGGACAACCTTAATCTTAGCTGAAGTTTCTCTTATCACATCTGGTCCAAGCACAAACTTTTCACCAGTTTCTAACCAATATGACGGTGAGTTACACGGTCTTCCGTACAAAGCTTCAAATGGAGCCATACCAATACTGGATTGATAACTATTATTATATGCAAACTCTACTAGATGCAAATGGTCATCCCATCATCCACCAAAATCCAATATGCAAGCTCTCAAGAGATTTCCTAACACTCGATTCACCCTCTCTGTCTGTCCATCGGTTTGAGGATAATACGCGGTACTGAGATGTAATTCTGATCCTAACACCTCTTGTAATCTCTTCCAAAATCCACTAGTGAACAACGGATCTCGGTCACTCACAATGCCTTTGGGTATTCCATGAAATCTCACTGCCCACTTTACATATAGCTCAGCTAACTAAGCTGTCGTTCTATTTGACTTGACGGGTATAAATCTTGCACTCATGGTCATTCGGTCCACAATCACCCAAATGCTATCATGGCCCAATCTAGTCCTTGGCAACCCATCAATGAAATCCATCGAGACTTTTTCCCATTTCCATTCTGGAATTTCTAATGGTTGTAACAAACCACTAGGCTTCTTTTGCTCAGCTTTAACTAGCTGGCAGTTCATACATTTGGATATAAACTTCCCAATGTCTCTTTTCATCCCTTCCCAGTAGTTGGTCTGCTTCATGTCTCGATACATCTTGTTACCACCGGGGTGTATAGTCAGTTTTGAGTGATGACATTTTCTAAGCACTTCATCTCTCAATCCATTGACATTGGGTACAACTAGTCTTCCAGTCTTCCTAAGCCATCTATCTTGATCAAGCCCACACTTGCTCATCTCTTCGTCGATTCGCATCTCTAACTTTGAGATGATTTCCAATAGGTTAGGATCGTCCATCTGACTGGAACCAATCCGCTCAATTAAAGTGGGTCTGATCGCCAAACTTGCTAACATTTATGGATCCAACTCGCACTTTGGTCTGAAATCGTACCCCGCGATGTACTCCAGTTACTTCCATTCTAGAAACATAGCCCCTAAACTGGCATGTCTTCTACTCAATGCATCGGCCACCGCATTGACCTTTCCTGGTGTATATGTGATGTCGAAATCATAGGAAGCTAAGAATTCTAACCATCTTTGCTGTCGGAGATTTAGATCCTTCTAAGAGAAGAGGTACTTTAACGATTTATGATCGGTAAACAACTCGAATCTTTCTCCCAAAAGATAATGTCTCCACATCTTCAATGCGAACACGATCGCTGCTAATTCCAAATCATGGGTAGGATATCTTTTCTCGTGCGGTTTCAGTTGCTGACTTGCATAAGCTACAACCCTACCTCCTTGCATCAATACAACACCTAGTCCGTTACCACATGCATCCGTGTATACCATCATCTCTTCGTTCCCCTTAGGAATGACTAACACTGGTGCACATATCAACTTGTCCTTTAGACTCTTAAATGCATTCTCACACTTCTCGTCCCAGATGAAAGCTTGACTATTCTTAGTCAACTGAGTCAACGGTGCTGCTATCTTGGAGAAGTCTTGGATAAACTTACGATAATATCCAGCTAATCCCAAGAAACTTCTTATGTCCGTTGCATTCTTGGGCGTAGACCAATCTTGTACCGTAACCACCTTCGTAGGATCCACATCAATACCATTCTCTGAAACAGCATGGCCCAAGAATCAGACTTCCCTCCTCCAGAAGTGACACTTAGAGAACTTTGCTTTCAACTGGTGCTTTCTCAACACCTCCATCACTATCCTCAAATGTTCCTTGTGTTCTTCCTCTGTCCTCGAATAGACAAGTATATCGTCCATGAACACAAGGACGAATCTATTCAACTGATCTCTGAACACCCTATTCATGAGATCCACAAAATATGCTGGCGCATTGGTCAACCCGAATGGCATGACCAACCACTCATAAAATCCAGACGGCGTCCCAAATTCCGTTTTAGCTATACTCTCAGCTTCCACTCTAAGCAGATGAAAACCCGTCGCGAGATCCAACTAGGAGAATACTCTCGTGCCACTTAACTGATCAAACAAATCATCTATCCGCGATAGAGGATACTTATTCTTCCTCGTCACCTTATTCAACTCGCAGTAGTTCGCACAAAATCGAAGGGAACCGTCTGCCTTAGTAGCAAACACAATTGGTGCTCCCAACTCAGAAACACTTGTTCTGATAAATCCCTTCTTCAAAAGATCTCTTACTTGCACTCCGAGCTCTCGTTGCTCCCTTGGTGCCATACGACGAAGTGGCATCACTATAGGTCTGGCATCCTTCACCAAATCAATATGGAACTCAATCTCTCGGTGTCGTGGAAGCCCGGTCACTTCCTCGAAGACATCCGGATACTGGCCAACCATGGGCAAACCTGACAACTCATTATGCGGGATGTCGAGGGAATTTAGAAAACTAGTCATTACCCCATCACTGGGTAGACCACCAAACACTACCCTCCGCCCATCATCCGCTCTAGCTGTCACCAAAAAGCCCTTACAGTCTACCACCACCCCGTATCTTTAGAGCCAATCGACTCCCAAAATAATGCCAAACCCAGTAAAGCCCAAAACAAAGCAATCACAAACAAACATGCATCCATGACTCGATAAGACCACATTATGCCAAATCATGCTAAGGCTAGTCGAACCACCAATCGGGTTCGTCACTACTAAAGGTCTATCAACATTCTCGGGTTCCAATCCCAACTTATCTACCAGGTCATAAGATATGAAGAAACTAGAAGCTCTGGTCAAACAAAACTCTAACAGGAACATCATAAACAGAAAGCATACCTTGAATAACGACATTCTTTCCCTTCTCCGCCGCAATTGGGGCATTCGACAAAGAAGGAACAACATTAAGGGCATATGCTTTCACCATCTGCTTTTCTTTAGGGGGTTGCGGACACTTGTCCTTGTGATATCCCACTTGGCCACAGTTGAAGCACTTCCTGTCCGCTGGCTTGGCCCGACACACTTTGGCATAGTGACCCTTCTTACCACAGCTAAAGCACTCAACATCTTTCTTATTCTTTTTCTTCTGGCCATCCTTAGTCTGATTCTGTTTTCTCTTATTCTGAGAACCATTATTGCCTCCACCGCTTGCTTGCGGCTTTGGCTCTTCTGCAGATGCGACCTCAGTCTTTGACTTAGGGTGTAGGCTCTCTGATATCAAAGCTTTCCCCACAATCGATTCAAACGTCTCATCGATGTGGTTAATAAGCCTTTCCCCTAAGTATCCATCCAAGCTAGTTATGAACTTCTCGTTCTTCTTCAAGGTAGTATCTATTAGGGATAACCCATATTTCGACAAGGTGTCGAATTCAGTAATATACTCCGAGACAGCTCTGCCATTCTGCTTGAGATCCAAGAATTTCTTAAATAGCACTGACTTCTAAGCAGCTGGGATGAAATTATCGCTAAAGCGAGCCTTAAACTGATCCCAAGTAATCTGATCCTTGAGAGTAGCTGCCTTTGTAGCATTCCACCAATTGATTGCCCATCCTTGCAGCTGACGGGACGCTAGCTTCCTTTTTATCGCATCCTCGATACCTAAGTCTTCGAAGATACACTCGCAGCTATCCAACCAATCCTGAACTTCTATAGACGATTCCATTACGTGAAACGACTTTCCACCAAGACTAGTGTAATCCTTGCATAGCTTGGCGAAATCGGCTCTAGACGTCTGCACCGCTACACCACCACCATTTGCAGCATTGGGAGCTACTCCTTACACATTTCTAAGCATCTCTCTCATGAAGTCAGTAAACATCGCCCTCATGTCAGGAGCATTCCCATTATTGGCTCCTCTACCAGCACCCCTCGTATATCGGCTCATCGTTCAATCTATAAAGAGAAACGATTAACCATCTCCATAGTGGTGCCAGTGCAGTGCGACTTCATCCTTAGATATACTAATACTATATATACACATATATATAGCTTTTAAAAACCAAAATAATCACAAATACGCGTTCTCATATACATACTATCTCTCCCTGGTGTCTTTCCTTAAGTTAACTACGTAACCTAGAGCTTTGATACCAAGTGTGACGGCCTGCCCCGCACCAGCCGGCATTTCCTCTGAAAGTGCGCTGTACACATGCCCGACTAGCACGAAACGGTCGTCAAAGAAAGGAAAGAAGAGAATGAACAAATCAAGAACCTATAGAATGTCTCACAGCGCAAGGAATAAAATATAATAACAACATACTTGACATAAAATAGGTGAGACAGTACATAAGCTGGAACTAAACATCATAGCAGCGGAAAATCCAAATACAGCTTATGTTCCACATCATCATTATTACAACTTTAAAACTGTCTCTAAAGAAAAAGAAAGGAAAGGTATACTACTAATGCCCAAAGTAGTGACCAGCAGCGACACAGGGAGAATATCAACGTATATATCATACGTGGAAGCCTCCTGCTCGTCTCCGGTACAGCTACTCGTGCTTTATCAGCTAACCTATCTCTAGTCTGCTCGTGAGAGCACCCAAAGTAATAAGAAGAGACATAAAACTCTGGGTCAGACAAAAGTCTGGTATGAGCAATAAGCAGCAAAACGGAACAATAACAGGTATACTAAACCATACCTGAACCTGGACCTACAACCAAAGAGTTAGCACTACATACTGTACAATACTCTAAGGTGCCAATAACATATGGTGTAAAGAATACGGGGAGGGGGTGTACATGTCATAGTGATGGCAAACAAATCAAGCATAGTGTGACGATCCCAAAACCCCGTGACACGGTGTTAAGGATAATCATTGGAATATAACACATTAATCATCATTAGCAGATCACAGATAATAGCATGAACAGAAAATAGCATAATTTACACACATATGACAGCGGAATCATATAGATATCTTCACATCAGAGAAGCACAGTACATGATACAACTTAGTGCATAATGATACATAATCAGTCACCATCGCCTGAGGCGGAATCATACATAAAGAGTACACAAAATAAATATCAGTCTACATCGCCAATGGTGGAATCATAATATAGATACAATAATGGCGGAGAAAATCCAAGTCAGCACGGTGTAGTCAAGCCTCGCCATGAGCCAAAAGGTGCGTCAGAAACCTGTAACTAGGCTGCCCATGTGAAAATGAGGGCACCCGAGTTTGCAAGGTGAAACAAACTACGAGTCAGTCATGGGACTGGTATGAGAAATCTACTCAACTTATTAACAACAATAATAAGGCAAATCAAAGGACCACGCCACTTTCGCGGAACGGGTTTACTCCAATGAGTGCTAGTGCATGAAATAAAGTAAATGATTAAATCATCGCAATGCTTTTTATAAAATGAAGCCATTATAAGACTCAGGTCCCATCACACAATGCAACGCAAGCCGGAGGATAGAGTTTTCCCTTATAATGGCCAAAGATGCTTCATACGAATAAAACAAAAGTGTTTGATATTATAACTAGTGCATATATGTTTCAAAAGCAAATTCAATCATAAATATCAATCCTAGACGGCATGGGTACCATATATTATGTCGCCATACTAGCAATACAATCACATTCGCATATTTCGTATTGGGAATTGGATTCCTTCATGAGTCGAGGCAAGGGGCAAGCTCCTCTCCGATTCGAGACACTCTAGCAAATGTCCCAGGACCCCACTATGATCCTTGGATCTTCAGGGCTGGTCCTCTCTTACTTTTGAGGATTAATTATTCCTGAACACACGTTTCCTGGTCCTTACAGACCTATATCGAGGCGCCTCGCATTCCAACAACCACACAGGTGAAAAGTATATATAATGTCAGGGCTGGTAGGTCACTGACACCACCTTAGCTAGAAAGAAACGTCGTGCTCTCCCTGTAGTCACTCTCCCGTTTTTGACTCATACCGAGGTGTGAGGCTCGCGAATTCACGTTATACACAAAGCTACGTCACACAGACCATGCTTTGATCATCACCCACAAGACTTTGCTTTGCAACAGAAGCCTTGATCATATGCCACTCAGGCGTGCCACACAGGCAATCCACTCCATGCGACTGATTTCTGTCAATGTATAACCTTTGAGCTCGTACGTCTCAGAGAAGGGCGTTAAGCAAGAGAATAAATTCTCCGCCGCCAAACAGATATATATTTAACAGAGATCAATCAACACAAAACAAAATACAATGTCAGACACACAGTCCATTTACAAGTCCGTTCTGGGTCTGAAAGAAACCGGAGGCACCAATTCCTCGCATATCCCTATAATCAACAGTATGTTTGGACGGCTACTACTTCAATTCCTCATGGTAGCTACTCCAATCACGAGCATCAGTAACGCCCATCCATCCAATGTGGAGATCGTCGGTCTTCAGCCGTCTTTGACTCTTCGACTTCTCAACGTCGATCGATTATTTGAAATGAGATAAACTCGGCCTTTTCAAATAACCCGCGTATATTTAGATTTTCAAATCCATTAATCACATGGTTGGACTATTCAACATTCACGTTTCAGTTATTTAGTTATAATTTTCATGTCAAATACATTCAACCATCACATATCAAGCAAACACAACAAAATTGGTTTATCTACACTCTATATCGTCTATAGTATTTTATAACGATATATCGCCATTTTTATTTAATTTAAAACGGCCATATTTAATTAAACGACATTTCGGGTCGTGTCGATGCACTGGCGCTGCTTTTCACTAATTTTGTTTTACACTTATCTGAAAATCTAACCGTTGGATCTTCACAAATTTTACATCATTAGGAAGGTCATTTCCAAACGAATCCAACGGTTTCAGTTTTGGGAAAATCCGACGGTCGGATCTTCCACACTAGCCATTTGAAGTTACGATTTCAATTTACAAACTGCAGCGTCGTTATTCGAATTAATTTAATTATATTTATATATATAAATATAATCGTTTTTGGCGCTGTTTTTCTTCAGTTTTGAATTAAACATTTCAGACAATCCAACCGTCGGATCTTCACAAAGTTGGTGCCGTTGGAAAGATATTTCCAAGGCGAACCCAACGGTCGCGATTTCGGGAAAATCCAATGGTTGGATTTCCCGCACTAGCCGTTTGAAATCACGGTTTCAAAACACGAACTGCACGGCCACGTTTCGTTTTAATTCTATTTATATTTATATATTTATATAAATATAGTTCAGTCAAAAATTCCTATATCGTTTCCACTTCAATTATTTCACTAACGCCTTTAAATTTCGGAAAATTTCGCCATAACCTCCTTTGTACGGGAGGGTCTGGGAAAATTCCCAAATAGCCACATGGGCGTCTCATATCAAAAATAAAAATAAAAAGCCAAGCGGCTAGCCAACAGGCTCATAAAATCATCACCCAAACAAAGCAGTAAATGTGTACCTATTTGTCGGGCACAAAATTTTATTTCTCTTCTCTAGCCCCTTTGCTTTAACCTGTTCAATAGATATGCATGTACATATATGCAATTTCTAACACTTATCATTTTCCATTCAATTTCATATTTGATTTGCTTTGGTTAAAAAAAAACACCATTCATTCTGATGTTGCATGCATAGGCTAAAATCATATCATTAGCTAGTTAATGTATATTTCAACTCATGCACGTTTATTTGAACAAGTGGCTATTTTTAACACTTCACATTTCAAAGATGATAATTTTGGCGAACTAAAATAGATTTCAACACATGACTATTTTATTTGGTTCCTATGCATGTTAAAAATAATATTTCTTTCACAAATATTTATTTCAACGTCCGCATATCTCTAGCATATCACACATATGATAAAAATGATATTTTTATCATTTAAAATATTTATTCGACAAATAGATGTTTCAACACTTCATAGTTTCAATAAAAATGTAATTTTTATTGTTCGATCTTTTTATTCAACACATGAACTTTTCCACTACACACACTTCTCAACAAATGAGTATTTCCACACATGGACATTTTATTTATGTTGTTCATATTAGAAAGATGGGATTTTTATTGTTGAAACTATTTATATAAGGCGAATATTTTTCATACTTCACATATATATAAAAATGTGATTTTTATTGTTTAAACACTTCATTCATTCACAAATGAATTTGATTTTCACACAACACTTTTCAACACATAAACATTTCCACACATGGATATAGTTTCAACATATGGCTTTAATTTCAACGCATGAAAATTATTTTAACATATGAAAATAATTCTAACACACAAAGATTATTCAAAATTTCGGCAGCATAACGGCAGGGTAGTTAAAACCGGCACCGTCCCTAGTACGGCTCCTCGCTCTACCTTAAAACCTCGCGGTTTTTGACAATGGGGATTCATGCATCTAATTCGCACATAGGCGGCATGTTTATTTTTTTTATTTCCACAAATATTTCCAATTCATTTCAATCACCAATGTGTATTTTTCAACCACAACCAAACAATATCAACCATAAACAATTATTCAACCATTCGTATTTTTCATCCAATATTTCACACCAATTCACAACAATAAATATCGTCCATGGTTTGTGGACGAGGGGAGTATATATATATATATATATATATATATATATTTGCTATATTTCACTAGCATTTCAACACATATATCAATTATTCTATGCATGTAAAATTCATACTTCGCTTATATAGCTTACACTACGCATGTACATGAGGTATACGACACGTATGTAATTTATATTTCGCTAATATAAATTATACACTACATTTTCCATTCAATTTCACGTTAATTTAGATTTCTCACATTGGTTTTCGGAGCACTAAAAATCGATACGATGTCAGAAAAATCCGCGGCTTCTTCTATTGGGTAGAGAGCTTCCTTGCAGTCCCGATGTTTCCTGTTTCATCGAATTTCGTCAACACACCAAAAAGATATGATTTTTCAAAGTGTAAAGATCAAAGAAAAACTCACTTTCACGAAGCTTCAAAACTAGGTTTACAGTTTTCGCGAAATCAGTGGCTCGTGGGGACGATCGGCGAGTTGGACGTGGAAGAGGGAAGAGAGGGCTTCACGGCGCTGGTGGTTTGAGGGGGTGCGGTGGCAGATCGGAGCGGCGGCGGCGCTGGGAAGGTCGGGACTTCCTGGCCTCGATTCAGGCGGAGGAGGCGACGAGGGTGGCGATGCTGGGGTCGGATTTGAAGAGGGGGCTGAGACGCGTCGAATGGTGGCGGTGGCGAAGTCTGGAAGCGACTGTGGCGGCAGCGGCGGAGGAGAGAAGGTCAGGAGCGGGTTTCGCCGTTGATCGGGAGGGTTTCTTTTTTTTAAAAAAAAAAATTTATGAATGGAAAATTCTGATTGGCCGAGGACTATATTAAATTTTTAAATAGTGTTTTCTCAAACGAACTCCTTTTTAAACCAAACGACTGTCGCCCCCAACTAAATACCCCCATCCCGGACACAATGGGATATGTTTCGTAGGCCAATTCGACTGTTACAGTCAGTTATTTTTCAAATTAAAGTATAAAACATTTAATTTTTAACTCTCAACGTACTTTTCAATTTGGCAGGGCCACAAACTGATTCGAAAAATTACAGAAAAGTAAACCTAGCTTTGTTTTGACGCTACAGTCCCAACAAAACAAGTTTCGTCGAATTCTGAGGTCGTTTGAAAAATGGCCATTTTCTGGTCGATCCAATTTAACAGAAATTGACCAATCACATTTTCTTTTGCCACGCTCACATACTAGCTTCAAAAATTATGAAATTTGAAACCTAGCAATAGTTTGACATCCCGGACCCAACAAAAGCGGTTTTGTCGAATTCCGAGGTCGTATGCAAAATATCAATTTTCCAGAGCTATATATTCTATATACCGACCCTTCTGAAAATTCATCAGCCATAACTTTTGATTCCCGTTATGAAACTTCGATTTTTCAGATTCGTTAGAAAGGTATTGACTAACAGATTTAAATATTTTTGGTTTCGCTAAAATCCGTTATATTTTCCACCCTGCACAGTCAGTCAAAGTTTGAATTCAAATTTTCAAACTAACTCACTATTCCTAATTCACTATTTTATTGAAATATTCTATTTCAATGGTTCAAATTCCTTTGAAATCACCATTTTTAAAAATTTTAAATTGGCTCGTATTTTCCGGGTTATTACAATCTCCCCCACTTAAAACTTTTCGTCCTCGAAAAGGAAACAACAGTAAAGTAGGAAATAAAATGTAAATGCAAAGTATTGTAAAGGTACCTTGCACCGGAGTTAGTCAGAGATATCCACTCTGCATTTGGGGTAAGCTTGCTTAATGCTTTCCTCAGTTTCCCAAGTACAGTATCTAGGATCACTGCTCCACTGCACTTTAACTTAATGAACCATTTTACTTCTGAGTTCTCTAGTTTCTTTGCCAACAATCTTTAATGGCTCTCTTCTGAGTGCTAATTCTGGAGTTATCTCCACATCCCGTTGCGCTGCTTCTTCTATAACAAGATCCGGATCATGCACATGTCTTCTAAGTTGAGATACGTGAAATACATTGTGCACTCCAGGCAACCAATCTGGAAATTGAACCCTATAAGCAAGAGTTCCAATTCGCTCAAGTATAGGAAAGGGACCAATAAATCTCGGTGCCAACTTCCCAGTCTTGCCAAATCTGATTACTCCTCTCATCGGAGAAACCTTCAAATAAACATGATCACCAACAGCAAATGTCAAATCTCTCCTTCTGGAGTCTGCATAACTTTTCTGTCGGCTTTGGGCGGTTTTCAAACGCTTCTTGATGAAGTCCACTTTATCAGATGCTTCTCTAATCATATCGGGTCCTAACACAAGTCTGTTGCCAGGTTCTACCCAACATGCTGGAGATCTGCAGGGTCCGCCATATAATGCTTCAAATGGCGACATTCTCAAACTTGCTTGATAGCTATTATTATATGAGAATTCGGCCAAATGCAAATGATCTTCCCATGACCCACCAAAATCAATTATACAAGCCCGCAATAAATCTTCTAGAATTCTATTCACCCGCTCAGTTTGGCCATCTGTTTGTGGGTGATAAGCGGTGCTCATATTCAGTTTTGTTCCCAATTCTGTCTGGAAAACCTCCCAGAATTTGCTAGTAAATAGGGGATCTCTATCACTGACTATGCTGATGGGAATTCCATGCAGCTTAACAATTTCTCTGAAATATATCTGCGCTAGGCTTTGAGCGGTTCTATTGGAACTGACAGGTATAAAATGGGCAGTCTTCGTGAAGCGATCTACGATTACCCAAATGTGGCATTACCTTTCTTGGTTCGCGGCAAACCATCTATGAAATCCATGGAAATCTGTTCCCATTTCCAACCTGGGACTTCCAATGGTTGCAACAGTCCAGCTAGCTTCTGCTGGTCACTCTTGACCAATTGACAAGTAGGGCAGCTGCTAACATACAAGGAAATATCTCTTTTCATTGCCTTCCACCAGAAAGTGCTTTTGATATCGTTGTACATTTTATTCACACCTGGGTGGATGCAAAATTTGGATTTATGGCATTCATCCAGCACTTCTCTTTTGAGCTCAGGAAGTTTGGGAACACAAATTCTCCCATTCAGCCTCAGAACTCCTTCTTTATTTACTTGAAAGCTTGAGGGTTCTCCTTTCTAGATTCTTTCTTTGATCTTTTGAATGAAATAATCATTCTTCTGGAGAGCACATATCTTATCGATCAAGCTAGGTGTAATTATAAGATGGGCAACAATTGCGGTTTTTCTACTAAGTGCATCCGCTACAACGTTAGCCTTCCCCGGCGTATACAGGATATCAAGATCATACGCTGCAAGAAATTCTAGCCAACGCTGCTGTCTCAGATTCAGATCTTTCTGGGTATATAAATACTTCAACGATTGATGATCTGTGTACAGTATAAATTTCTCGCCCAATAAATAATGCCTCTATATTTTCAAGGCAAAAACGATGGCTAGCAACTCAAGATCATGAGTCACATAATTCTTCTCATGCGGTTTCAGTTGGCGGCTTGCATTAGCGACTACTTGGCCTCTCTGCATTAACACTGCACCAAGACCTCTAATAGAAGCATCTGTCCAAACCGTTAAATCCTGATTGCCATCAATAATAGTTAACACTGGAGCGGTGGTCAGCTTCGATTTCAATTCCTGGAAAGCTTCTTCACAGTCGGAAGTCCACTTAAACTTCTCATGTTTCTTTGTGAGCTTCGTTAACGGACTGGATATCTTCGAAAAATCCTTAACGAACTTTCGATAATAACTAGCCAACCCCATAAAACTTCTAACTTCTGTGGGAGTAGTGGGTTGTTTCCAGTCTTGAATCGCTGTTATTTTGCTTGGGTCAACAGAAATTCCTTTCTCTGACACGACATGGCCGAGAAATTTGACTTCTTCCTGCCAGAAGACACATTTAGAGAATTTGGCTTTGAAGACGTTCTTCCTTAGAATCTCCAATACTTGTTCTAAGTGTTTTTCATGCTCGGGTTTTGATTTGGAGTAGATTAAAATATCATCGATGAAGACGAGGACAAATTTATTCAGAACTCCCTTGAACACTCTATTCATTAGATCAACAAAGTATGCTGGAGCGTTTCATAGGCCAAACGGCATTACTAACCATTCATAAAATATGTTTGGACCTCTGAAAGCGGTCAAAGGAACACACTCTTCTGCTATTCTCAATTGATGAAAACCTGTAGCTAGGTCCATTCGGGAAAATACCTTCGCCCCATTCAATTGGTCTAGCAAATCATCAATGCTGGGTAATGGATATTTATTTTTAAGCGTCTGTTTGTTGAGGTCTCGGTAATCAACACATAATCGAAGAGTACCGTCTGACTTTGGGACAAACACAACTGCTGCACCCCAATTAGAAAAACTCGGTCTGATTAGACCCTTCCACAACAGTTGACGAGTTTGATCGCCTAATTCTTCTTTTTCTTTCGGAGTCATTCTGCGAATTGGATGCACCACTGGTCTGGCATTAGGAATTAGATCGATTCGGAATTCTATTTCTCTTTGCGGAGGTAAGTTTTCAACTTCTTCAAACACATCCGCATAGTTTCTAACAATCGGAATCTTTTCTATGGAAGTGGGGATAAGTTCCAATGCTGACCAAAATTCTTCTCTATTCGGATTCGAACCATGACAGGGAACCGTAATATATCCAAGCTTCGTTCGAATTTTAACGATTCTTTCCGCACACTTTACCTCAGCTTCGTATTTCGTTAACCATTCTAACCCAAGGATAACGTCGAATTCGGGAAAATCCATAACAATTAAATTAATGGGAAACTTGTAGGAAGAATAAGAGATTGGCACTCTACAATATGAACCGAGAGTAATAGGACCCCCTATCGGGTTATGAACTTCAACCGATTCTTTGAGCTTTCGCTGTTTTAACTTTAATTTGTGCACTGTGTTTTAAGCAATAAAACTATGTGATGCACCTGTGTCAAATAATACAGAAACAGGAATATTTTTAATTGTAAGGGTACCTCCCAAAACATCAGGTTTACCTGCTCCATCAGAAGCAGCTGGCGGGCTAGACCCGTCATAGACATGAGCTACTGTAGCTTTCTTCAGCAAAGGACAATCTTTGACCAGATGATCGGTCTTTCGACAATTGAAGCACGAGCGAGGGTTCTGAGAGCCTTGGCTCGAGCCTTGAGAGTTTGTTTTCTGCCTCTTAGGAGCTGTGCAGACGTTCGAGTAGTGCCCCGGCTTACCACAATTAAAGCAATTTCCTCTTGGCGGCTTGCCAGTCTGAGGTTTTGAAGATGCTGCTTGGCTTGACTCGCCTTGATTTACAGCAGGCTTGCGCTTGTTTCCGGCTTGGCTTCTAGCGCGATCCTGATCCAAATGCCTTTGATCAAGGTCTTCATAGTTGCATGTCATTTCCACTAGCTCGTTAAATTCCAGCTTGACATGAGCCATGGCCCTATCATGATATTGTCGTCTTAGCCCAAGGATAAACCTCTTATTTTTGGACTTCGCAGTGGTGACGAGTTCTGGAGCATAGGGCGACAACATTGTAAATTTATTCAGATAATCCTGCACGGAAAGATCCCCTTGCTGGAGATTGGCGAAGTCATCGTGCATTCTTTCTAGAGCTTGTTCAGGGACATATTTCTCTTTGAAGAGTTCTTTAAATCCATCCCATGTTCTTCCAGCCTCTCTATTCCCGGCGGTAAGAGATTCCCACCATAATTCAGCTTGTTCCTGCATAACCCAGGCGCACATAATAGCTTTGTCTTCGTCTCCAAGCCTTAGGCCTTCAAGAATTTTCTCGCATGTTTTGAGCCATGCAAGGGCCTCTATTACGGTGCCAGTTCCCGAGAAGGTCTTGCCTCCTAAGTTCTTATATCTCTTAGCTACACGGTCAAGCTCGAAGTATTGAGCTGCCGGAGGTTGTATCAAAGGTCCTTCTTGAGCTGGGACTTCTCCTCTTCCTCGGCCTCGGCCGGCACGGCCTCCTCTAGCGGCGGCTGCTCTGGTAGCCATTTGTCAAATTCTGTATAAGCAACGGAAAAGTCAGCTAACAGAAATGATAGTCTATTGCATAGTTAAGCAAAAAATTTTACGGAAAGATGACGATGGATTGATCAAATTGTTTTTGCTATTCTGCTCGGCTCATTCTAGGACTTTACTAGTCCTATCTCTAATGAGCGACTCGCCTTAGAATACTACTGATTCTATTTTGACGAAGTGTTTAATGTGTTAGACTCCAGAACTAAGGTTAACCAAAGCTCTGATACCAGCTGTGACGATCCCAAAACCCCGTGACACGGTGTTAAGGATAATCATTGGAATATAACACATTAATCATCATTAGCAGATCACAGATAATAGCATAAACAGAAAATAGGATAATTTACACACATATGACAGTGGGATCATATAGATATCATCACATCAGAGAAGCACAATACAGGATACAACTTAGTGCATAATGATACATAATCAGTCACCATCGCCTGAGGCGGAATCATACATAAAGAGTACACAAAATAAATATCAGTCTACATCGCCAATGGCGGAATCATAATATAGATACAATAATGGCGGAGAAAATCCAAGTCAGCACGGTGTAGTCAAGCCTCGCCATGAGCCAAAAGGTGCGTCAGAAACCTGTAACTAGGCTGCCCGTGTGAAAATGAGGGCACCCGAGTTTGCAAGGTGAAACAAACTACGAGTCAGTCATGGGACTGGTATGAGAAATCTACTCAACTTATTAACAACAATAATAAGGAAAATCAAAGGACCACGCCACTTTCGCGGAACGGGTTTACTCCAATGAGTGCTAGTGCATGAAATAAAGTAAATGATTAAATCATCGCAATGCTTTTTATAAAATGAAGCCATTATAAGACTCAGGTCCCATCACACAATGCAACGCAAGCCGGAGGATAGAGTTTTCCCTTATAATGGCCAAAGATGCTTCATACGAATAAAACAAAAGTGTTTGATATTATTACTAGTGCATATATGTTTCAAAAGCAAATTCAATCATAAATATCAATCCTAGACGGCATGGGTACCATATATCATGTCGCCATACTAGTAATACAATCACATTCGCATATTTCGTATTGGGAATTGGATTCCTTCATGAGTCGAGGCAAGGGGCAAGCTCCTCTCCGATTCGAGACACTCTAGCAAATGTCCCAGGACCCCACTATGATCCTTGGATCTTCAGGGCCGGTCCTCTCTTACTTTTGAGGATTAATTATTCCTGAACACACGTTTCTCGGTCCTTACTGACCAATATCGAGGTGCCTCGCATTCCAACAACCACACAGGTGAAAAGTATATATAATGTTAGGGCTGGTAGGTCACTAACACCACCTTAGCTAGAAAGAAACGTCATGCTCTCCCTGAAGTCACTCTCCCGTTTTTGACTCATACCGAGGTGTGAGGCTCACGAATTCACGTTATACACAAAGCTACGTCACACAGACCATGCTTTGATCATCACCCACAAGACTTTGCTTTGCAACAGAAGCCTTGATCATATGCCACTCAGGCGTGCCACACAGGCAATCCCCTCCATGCGACCGATTTCTGTCAATGTATAACCTCTGAGCTCGTACATCTCAGAGAAGGGCGTTAAGAAAGAGAATAAATTCTCCGCCGCCAAATAGATATATATTTAACAGAGATCAATCAACACAGAACAAAATCCAATGTCAGACACACAGTCCATTTACAAGTCCGTTCTGGGTCTGAACGAAACCGGAGGCACCAATTCCTCGCATATCCCTACAATCAACAGTATGTTTGGACGACTACGACTTCAATTCCTTCATGATAGCTACTCCAATCACGAGCATCAGTAGCGCCCATCCATCCAATGTGGAGATTGTCGGTCTTCAGCCGTCTCCGACTCTTCGACTTCTCAACGTCGATCGATTATTTGAAATGAGATAAACTCGGCCTTTTCAAATAACCCACGTATATTTAGATTTTCAAATCCATTAATCACATGGTTGGACTATTCAACATTCACGTTTCAGTTATTTAGTTATAATTTTCATGTCAAATACATTCAACCATCACATATCAAGCAAACACAACAAAATTGGTTTATCTACACTCTATATCGTCTATAGTATTTTATAACGATATATCGCCATTTTTATTTAATTTAAAACTACCATATTTAATTAAACGACGTTTCGGGTCGTGTCGATGCACTGGCGCTGCTTTTCACTAATTTTTTTTACACTTATCTGAAAATCTAACCGTTGGATCTTCACAAATTTTACATCATTAGGAAGGTCATTTCCAAACGAATCCAACGGTTTCAGTTTTGGGAAAATCCGACGGTCGGATCTTCCACACTAGCCATTTGAAGTTACAATTTCAATTTACGAACTGCAACGTCGTTATTCGAATTAATTTAATTATATTTATATATATATATATAAATATAATCGTTTTTGGCGCTGTTTTTCTTCAGTTTTGAATTAAACATTCCAGACAATCCAACCGTCGGATCTTCACAAAGTTGGTGCCGTTGGAAAGATATTTCCAAGGCGAACCCAACGGTTGCGGTTTCGGGAAAATCCAATGGTTGGATTTCCCGCACTAGCCGTTTGAAATCACGGTTTCAAAACACGAACTGCACGGCCACGTTTCGTTTTAATTCTATTTATATTTATATATTTATATAAATATAGTTCATTCAAAAATTTCTATATCGTTTCCACTTCAATTATTTCACTAACGCCTTTAAATTTCGGAAAATTTCGCCATAACCTCCTTTGTATGGGAGGGTCTGGGAAAATTCCCAAATAGCCACACGGGCGTCTCATATCAAAAAGAAAAAGTAAAAGCCAAGCGGCTAGCCAACAGGCTCATAAAATCATCACCCAAACAAAGCAGTAAATGTGTACCTATTTGTCGGGCACAAAATTTTATTTCTCTTCTCTAGCCCCTTTGCTTTAACCTGTTCAATAGATATGCATGTACATATATGCAATTTCTAACACTTATCATTTTCCATTCGATTTCATATTTGATTTGCTTTGGTTAAAAAAAAAACACCATTCATTCTGATGTTTCATGCATAGGCTAAAATCATATCATTAGCTAGTTAATGTATATTTCAACTCATGCACGTTTATTTGAACAAGTGGCTATTTTTAACACTTCACATTTCAAAGATGATAATTTTGGCGAACTAAAATAGATTTCAACACATGACTATTTTATTTGGTTCCTATGCATGTTAAAAATAATATTTCTTTCACAAATATTTATTTCAACGTCCGCATATCTCTAGCATATCACACATATGATAAAAATGATATTTTTATCATTTAAAATATTTATTCGACAAATAGATGTTTCAACAATTCATAGTTTCAATAAAAATGTAATTTTTATTGTTCGATCTTTTTATTCAACACATGAAATTTTCCACTACACACACTTCTCAACAAATGAGTATTTCCACACATGGACATTTTATTTATGTTGTTCATATTAGAAAGATGGGATTTTTATTGTTGAAACTATTTATATAAGGCGAATATTTTTCATACTTCACATATATATAAAAATGTGATTTTTATTGTTTAAACACTTCATTCATTCATAAATGAATTTGATTTTCACACAACATTTTTCAACACATAAACATTTCCACACATGGATATAGTTTCAACATATGGCTTTAATTTCAACGCATGAAAATTATTTTAACATATGAAAATAATTCTAACACACAAAGATTATTCAAAATTTCGGCAGCATAACGGCAGGGTAGTTAAAACCTGCACCGTCCCTAGTACGGCTCCTCGCTCTACCTTAAAACCTCACGGTTTTTGACAATGGGGATTCATGCATCTAATTCGCACGCAGGCGGCATGTTTATTTTTTTTATTTCCACGAATATTTCCAATTCATTTCAATCACCTATGGGTATTTTTCAACCACAACCAAACAATATCAACCACAAACAATTATTCAACCATTCGTATTTTTCATCCAATATTTCACACCAATTCACAACAATAAATATCGTCCATGGTTTGTGGATGAGGGGAGTATATATATATATATATAAATATATATTTGCTATATTTCCCTAGCATTTCAACACATATATCAATTATTCTATGCATGTAAAATTCATACTTTGCTTATATAGCTTACACTACGCATGTACATGTGGTATACGACACGTATATAATTTATATTTCGCTAATATAAATTATACGCTACATTTTCCATTCAATTTCACGTTAATTTAGATTTCTCACATTGGTTTTCGGAGCACTAAAAATCGATACGATGTCAGAAAAATCCGCGGCTTCTTCTATTGGGTAGAGAGTTTCCTTGCGGTCCCGATGTTTCCTGTTTCGTCGAATTTCGTCAACACACCAAAAAGATATGATTTTTCAAAGTGTAAAGATCAAAGAAAAACTCACTTTCACGAAGCTTCAAAACTAGGTTTACAGTTTTCGTGAAATCAGTGGCTCGTAGGGACGATCGGCGAGTTGGACGTGGAAGAGGGAAGAGAGGGCTTCACGGCGCTGGTGGTTTGAGGGGGTGCGGTGGCAGATCGGAGCGGCGGCGGCGCTGGGAAGGTCGGGACTTCCTAGCCTCGATTCAGGCGGAGGAGGCGACGAGGGTGGCGATGCTGGGGTCGGATTTGAAGAGGGGGCTGAGACGCGTCGAATGGTGGCGGTGGCGAAGTCTGGAAGCGACTGTGGCGGCGGCGGCGGAGGAGAGAAGGTCAGGAGCGGGTTTCGCCGTTGATCGGGGGGGTTTCTTTTTTTTTATTTTTAAAATTTATGAATGGAAAATTCTGATTGGCCGAGGACTATATTAAATTTTTAAATAGTGTTTTCTCAAACGAACTCCGTTTTAAACCCAACGACTGTCGCCCCTAGCTAAATACCCCCATCCCGGACACAATGGGATATGTTTCGTAGGCCAATTCGACTGTTACAGTCAGTTATTTTTCAAATTAAAGTATAAAACATTTAATTTTTAACTCTCAACGTACTTTTCAATTTGCCAGGGCCACAAACTGATTCGAAAAATTCCAGAAAAATAAATCTAGCTATGTTTTGACGCTACGGTCCCAACCAAACTAGTTTTGTCGAATTCTGAGGTCATTTGAAAAATGGCCATTTTCTGGTCGATCCAATTTAACAGAAATTGACCAATCACATTTTCTTTTGCCACGCTCACATACTAGCTTCAAAAATTATGAAATTTGAAACCTAGCAATAGTTTGACATCCCGGACCCAACAAAAGTGGTTTTGTCGAATTCCGAGGTCGTGTGCAAAATATCAATTTTCCAGGGCTATATATTCTATATACCGACCCTTCTGAAAATTCATCGGCCATAACTTTTGATTCCCGTTATGAAACTTCGATTTTTCAGATTCGTTAGAAAGGTATTGACTAACAGATTTAAATATTTTTGGTTTCGCTAAAATCCGTTATATTTTCCACCCTGCACAGTCAGTCAAAGTTTGAATTCAAATTTTCAAACTGACTCACTATTCCTAATTCACTATATTATTGAAATATTCTATTTCAATGGTTCAAATTCCTTTGAAATCACCATTTTTAAAATTTTTAAATTGGCTCGTATTTTCCGGGTTATTACACATAGCAACCATCCTCACATCTCTCACTCAGTGCGTAAAGCATACGATTTTCACCACTTTGATCAGTAGACCCATTGAGGTAATGACGGAGTTCGACTTGTACAACTACTGCTACCACCAAGCTTATCCCATGGGATCATGACCAAACCTTTTCAAATGACCCCACTTCATTGTTCTACAGCCCACTAGTCATACCTAGGCCACTGGGGCCCTAAATCCATTCACGTACCTCCCATACACAGTGATCCAAAGTCATAGACATCGACAACCCCTTAGCACACGTCCCGCAGCAAAGCCCAACTCATGAAGTTAAATCGTTGGTTCCCAACTGGATCCTGATTTCTACTTCCTATTTGGACTTCCTTTGCATCTCGGGTTTTGGTCGAGTTGGAGCTGGTCTTCAAAAGAGTCATCACGTAGGAGTGGCTTAATTCTGGTTCGGTTCGGCTATACATCATCTTCAGATTTCTTGTTCGGTTCGGATTCTCCATCGTGGTTTGTCTCAGCTCCTTCGTTCGGTTCGGTTCGGGTGTCATCCTCCAACTCGGTTTGGTTCGGGTGCTTCTGCTTAGATACGGCTCGGTCCTCTAGCCCTCCAGTTAGTCTGATCCGATCCCATGTCCTCCTGTCATTCCGATCCGATCCCGCTCTCTAGCTCCAATCCGACCCGATCCCCATGCCAAGCTTCAGCCCGATCCCAACTCCAACACGATCCTAATGGCCTTCCTTTTTTGCCATGCTTTATCTTATGCTAAGTTCCAGTTCGGTTCAGTGTTCCTTTGCCCAGTCCATTATCCGACCCGAGCCCCTTCAACCGATCTGATCCGAAACCCTGCACAATTTTCCTACGACTTTTTCCAGTGACTGTTTTACACCATACGATAGTGTTTTCGACCATTCTAACTCTTCTACTCAATCACAAAGCATACCATACAGTCATAGCAACATGTATAACCAACCACAAACACCAAAAACAATAATTTGATAGGTTAAAATGGATCAAACATAGCCAAAATCCCATATTTTCCCTTAAGCATGTTTAAGCCAAACTAATGATAGGATTAGTAAAATTAACCAAATTAAATTTTCTAACAGAGGCCTAAAACATCATTTCGAATTTTATCAATAATTTCCCAAATTATTAACATGAATGAATTCGCTAATTATCACTAATTACCCTTAATTAACCACAATTAGCGAGGAACTATGCAAATCACTCACCTTAGCCATAATAAAAATATTAAATCTGAAATGATTCTCTGTTTGGCGCTGTTCCCAAGGCTATACAGCAGCTCTACCTCGATTCTTGTGCTAATCCACTTTGATTTGATATGGATTTTGCTTAATTAGCGATTAGAAGGTGATTTCGGTGTTTTAGCAAGTGGAGGCCATTGATAAGTTGAGAGGAATGTCTTAGGTGGCTGAAAAATGAAGTAAAATTCGTTTTCTAAACCCTAGCAGCCCTCTTATACTCTTAATCCCGAAATACCTCAGTGGGCTTAGTTGTTAATCACATGGTTAGGCCCAATTAAGCTGTTTTTCACCATCTGAAACTTGTTTCAGCCATATCTCCCAAACGGTGAGACCGTTTGGCTAATGTAACCACTCTACGGAAAGGTAAACCATCATCCAGACCTAATGGAAGCGGTTTCAGGTCAAAATTCCTTTTCAATCAAAAGTTATGGCCGAAACAAGATTAATTAGGGGCAAAACGTTCATTTAAAAATTGGCAAAAATCATGAATATGGGAAAAGACCTCAATAGTCGTGTCCCAAAGTTACATGACCATACGACTTCGCATGTGAAATAAATAAATATTATACGATCCTCGATGCGTAGAATGCGGGTCGTTACACCCCCCCCCCCCCCCGGACAGTGAAACCCCCCTTCTCCGATTTGCTGTAGAAAATGGTGAGATTTCCTTTTTAATGTTTATTTATTTAAAAGTTTATATGTTTATTTATAAGAGGATTATATTTTTAGTTAGGAAAAGATTGTATTTTCTTAATTATATGAAGCATTAATAAAAACGTGATTTTTATTTAAATAACCTTGTTTTAAAAATATGATTCTTGCATATATGGTTTTGTAATAAAAATGCAGTTTTTATTACGTATAACATCGTCATAAAGATTTGATTTTTAAAAAAAATAAATATAAATGAGATTTTTATGAAATTAAAGATGTGATTTTTATCCATACAAAGATTTGATTTTAAATTATAAAAGGAAATGATTTTTATGGTATAAAAGTAATTATTTTTAGATAATAAAAATATGAAATTTTTATATGAAATCTCTAAGAATAAAAATGTGATTTTTATAATATTAACCTCATGTTAAAAATGGGATTTTCATGATGTAAACATCGTATTAGAAATATGATTTTTAATATAAATTTCGTGAAATAGATTGCATTGGAATCGGAACAAAGAATTTGTGCAACGATAAAGAATGGAAGAGTGGATCCCTAAGGTGAGAACTTCTCACTTTAATTTTATTCTCTAATCAAAATATATACTAGGAAGCAGACGGTGCTTAGCAGCACCCGACACCGTCGTCCACAGACCATGGACGACTTGTTTGATTATAATGTGTTGTGAAAATTGATTTTGATGTGGAATGGAATAAAATATTCATGTTTTGAATAAAATATTTTATAGTTAAAAAATATAATTTTTGACGTTTATATGAATAAAATAAATATTCATTTACAAATCGGACTATTTGTTTATGTATACCCATTTTACTGAAATGATTGGGGTGATATATTTTACACATCGCACAACTGCACAAATAATAATCAGTGTTTGTTGTTTGAAAACTCCACATGGGTATTGTGATGATATTGGACAAACACTAATCCCAATATTTAGTTGTATGTCAATCCATGGGTTGACAGGTTGTTGTAAGCGTCAATTATTTATACTTAACGCTTATGCAGTTGTGTAATGCACTCTGCATGATGGTTGACTGTGTTTGATTATTGTTGTGTACATGTGTATATGAAATCAATATAAATAAAATTATATGGTAATTGACTGTGTCTGATTCCGATTCGAAAGAATATTTTAAATTAAAGATATTTTAAAATGGCGAGTAATGAATATTTTAAAATAACCAATATTTTAAAATAATATTTAGTAATGGATCAAAATATGATTTTGATGTCCGATTTAGGATGGACACGACAATATTTAAATATATGAAGCTATGTTGATTAGATTAACGCCATTCTGACGTGAGCGATATTTATATCGATTTTATTCATTTTTATAATGAACATCGAAAAGGAAGTGATTTCAAAATCTAATGTTTTGAAAATATTATCATTTATATACTAAAGATATAGAATATTCAATTTTGATTTAAAATTGAATATGAAGTTGAAATCTTTTTGAAAACGAATTTAAAACGATTTATAAAATATGTTTTAAATGGAAATCAACGAAATATATATAATATGTATTATATATATTTAATGGCCTGAGGAGAACACGCTGCGCCGCGGCAGTTCGCGAATTTCGACCATTGATTTTGAATGGACATTACGGGACCATTGGATTCTTATCGAAAAGAGCTTTCCAATAAACACAAGTGATTTGAAATCTAAGAGCATCTCCAACATTTGGTGGATGTGATATCTTGTAAATCCTAGGTGTCATGGCATGTTTCACAATGTTAATCTAATTGAAAATGTCAACTAAAGAAAAGCTCCAATCCTACAAAACGACCATAACTAATTATTTTTGGTTGAAGTTGGCATTATATTTTCTCTCTATAGTTTTTCACTAAAATTACTGTCATTGATAGTCTGTTTACACAGACAAATACTGTCACGGAGGGACAACATTCATCCATGGATAAAGAAAATATAAAACAGAAAGGTAACATAATATATGAGGAGGCCCTGACATCATAAGGATAAACGGCGGTTTATTTTACTGGTCGAAGTTTTATCTCGATCTTTGTCTTGGGTATGCATTGGTATTTGCTTTATTTTGTTGGCTAAACAGTTGTAGCTTGGGTTTAAAAAGTAGAATTTAATAGATCTGGGTATTTTTTTCGTTGGCTGACAAGAGGAGAAGAGTTGTTCTACGCTAGGAAAGAAGAGGGAGAAGAAGTGGTTAAAGAAAATATGAGGTGGCTGGTTTTAAAATTTGATGTTGAATGTCTAGAATTAGACATTTTACTTCACATTTTCATCTTCAATTTTGTCTAGACATTCCCATTGGAAAGAGAATATTTGATAATTTTGTCAACTGTTGACTTGTTATCCACGTTTTAAAAGAATTTTAGGTAGGTTGGAGATGCTCTAATGGTTGGATTTGGAATTATATACAAATCAAATTTGGAATAGGTCGCTGTAAGTGCAGTTCGATGGCCGTTATTGGAAATCGACTGTACAGGCCTTGACAAAATTATTAAAAATATCAATAATTTGTGTAAAATCATAATAAATGATTTGGAAAGAATTAGGATGAAAAAATCCGTATTCGAAAAGATTTAAAATATATTTTTATCGAAATGAACTAGTTATGATCTAGAATTACAAATCCAACATTTAAAAACAAAAAAAATTGGATTTGAAATGGTTTTAAAAATAACCAGAATTTCCAATATATGGATTGGAATTGATTTGAATTGAAATTATCTTTGGAATATTTCGATATTGGATTCCGTGCTTACACAGATATTGTGGAGGAATTTGGAAGATATATATACATATATCGTTATTCCCAATACGATATTTGTTGATCCCAGAATTTGATATTGAATATAAGCCAATATAATTTCTATTCAGAGCCCTGTATTTAATATTGAATTGAATTTTGGGTTTGTCATGAATGGTGTCTTTATTAACACCGTTCTTAAACCCATTGAGGAAAGAATGAATCTTTTAATTAAGATTTAAAGAAGAATTACCAATTAATTAACATTTAATTGGAATTGAAAATGGAATGTGAATTGGATTTATTGTGAACTGTGTTTTTTAACGATATTCGTTCTTCAACCCGATTTACAGTGAAATGTGATTTCGAATTTATAAATCTTTTTATTAAGATTTAACGGGAATATTCCAAAGTAAAGTTTTCTAATTTAATATATTAAATTGGAAATGAATGGAATTCGATTTGATAATAATCGAAATGAGCTTCTGTGGAGGAAGACTGATAATATATATGGAATTTAAAAGGATTTTGTAACGACCCGGAAAATCTAAACTAATTTAAAATTTTTAAATTGGCCATTTTAGTGGATTTTAAATATTTAAAATAAATATTTTAAATAATAACGATGAAAAGTAAGTTTGAATCGACATTTGAAAATGAATATAATTAATTCTAATTATAAACAAGGCCTGAAATAACGCGGTAGTTTCAAAATTTGAATTCAAACTTTGACTGACTGTACCGGGTGCAAAACAAAACGGATTTGAGTGAAACCAAAAATATTTAAATTTGTTAGTGAATACCTTTCTAACGAATCTGAAAAATCGAAGTTTCATAGCACAAAGCAAAAGTTATGGCCAAATGAATTTTCTGAAAGGTCGCTATGGAATTTATATAGCCCGTGAAAATGGCCATTTTGCAAACGACCTCGGAATTCGACGAAACAACTTTTGTTGGATCCGGGATGTCAAATTATTGCTAAGTTTCAAATTTCATAATTTTTGAAGCTAGTATGTGAGCGGGGCAAAGGAAAATGTGTTTTGGTCAATTATAGTAAAATTGGATCGACCAGAAAATGGCCATTTTACAAATGGTCTCAGAATTCGACAAAACTAGTTTTGATGGGACCGTATCGTCAAAACATAGCTAGATTTATTTTTCTGGAATTTTTCGAATCAGTTTGTGTCCCTGGCAAATTGAAATGTACGTTCAAATCAAATACTGAATGTTATATATTTTAATTTGAAAGAAAACAGACTGAAACAGTCGAATGCGCCTACGAAACATATCCCATTGTGTTCGGAATGGGGGCAAAATGCTAGGGACGACAGTCGTTGGGTTTGGATTGGAGTTCGTGCGTGGAAGAGGGTATTTTTGAGATTTTAAAATATATAAATAAAAAAAAAATTGGTCAACAAAACACTCTCTCTCCCCGTAACCTACTGCTCTCGATGACGGCCAGAACACCGACCTTCCCTCCCATTTTCTGGCGAATCCAGGCCGAGTTAGACTCCCCTCCAGTTAAGTTTTCCATCCATCTTTCCCTCACCTTCAAATCCATACACTCCTCGTGTATCATCGTTGACCGAATCTCGAGATCTGAGCCCCTCTATCACCACCGTTCAACATCGACGTGCTCCCTTAGGCTGCGATCAAGTTTGGCAGGGTGGGGACCCCCTGGAGCGGATTTCCGAGCCCGTTGTCGTGGTGAAGTCTGATCGAAGTAACACTTCAATGATTGGAAGCAAATCAGAAACCTAGTTTCGAAGTTTAAAAGAGGTAAACGGGTTTAAATTTTAGAATGGAATATAACACTTTTTAGTGTTGCAAATCTTGTCTTTCGAATAAAAATCTTATCTTTATCATACATTGACGAAATTCGATGAAACAGGAAACATCGTGACCGTGAGGACGTCTTCTACATTTTAGAAGGGACCGCATATTTTTCTGAGCCTTCTGCAATTTTTGGTGGAGTGGAACCCAATGAGAGATTTCTAAATTATAAATGATATGGAAAACGACGATGTATAAATTATATAGTCGATGTATGGGTTATATAAGCGTTGTACACCTCATGTATAAGCGTTGTATAAGTTGTACGTTCGATATATAAGTTATATATGCATTGTAAAAATTATATATGTGTTGAAATAGAAGTGAAATGCTTATATATAAATAAATATATATATATATATACGCCCCTCATCCACAAACCATGGACGATATTTATTGGTTGTGATTGGTGTGAAAATTGGTTGATTACGAATGGTTGATTAGAATTGTTTGTGGTTGAAATTGATTGATTGTGGTTGAAAAATACCCGTTTGTGGTTGAGAAATATTTGGTTGAAACCACATAGGATTAGTTTGTGGAAATGAAAAAAATATACATGCCGCCTGTGTGCGAACTAGGTGCATGATTCCCCATTGTCAAAAGCTGCGAGGCTTTAAGGTAGAGCGAGGAGTTGTACTAGGGATGGTCCCGGTTTTAACTACCCTAAAGTTATGCTGCCGAAATTTTGAATAATATTCATGTGTTAGAATTATTTTCCTGTGTTGAAATTATATTCGTCTGTTGAATAGAAAACCTTCATGTGTTGAATAGATATTCATTCGTTGAATTGAAATTCATGTGTTGAATGGTATTCGTGTTTTGAATAAATTGTTTTAACAATAAAAATCACCTTTTTATCTATATGTATAAACTATAGAAAACCTTCATGTGTTGAATTGAAATTCATTCGTTGAATTTAAATTCATGTGTTGAATGGTATTCGTGTTTTGAATAAATTGTTTTAACAATAAAAATCACATTTTTACTCTATATATACAAACTATAGAAAACCTTCATGTGTTGAATCGAAATTCATTCGTTGAATTGAAATTCATGTGTTGAATGGTATTCATATTTTGAAAGAAATTGTTTTATAATAAAAATCCTATTTTTATCATCAATATGAACTATATAAAATAATATTGTTTTGAAATAAATTGTTTTATAATAAAAATCCTATTTTTTTCACCTATATTAACTATATAAAATAGTCGTGTTTTGAAATAAATCGTTTAACAATAAAAATCACCTTTTTATCTATATGTATAAACTATAGAAAACCTTCATGTGTTGAATTGAAATTCATTCGTTGAATTGAAATTCATGTGTTGAATGGTATTCGTGTTTTGAATAAATTGTTTTAACAATAAAAATCACATTTTTACTCTATATATACAAATATAGAAAACCTTCATGTGTTGAATCGAAATTCATTCGTTGAATTGAAATTCATGTGTTGAATAGTATTCATATTTTGAAAGAAATAGTTTTATAATAAAAATCCTATTTTTATCATCAATATGAACTATATAAAATAATCTTGTTTTGAAATAAATTGTTTTATAATAAAAATCCTACTTTTTTCACCAATATTAACTATATAAAATAGTCGTGTTTTGAAATAGATCGTTTTACAACAAAAATCACATTTTTACTATATACATGAATTGTTAAAAATAGTGAAGTATCGAAGTGAATGTATGTTGGATAAAAACATCATTTTTATCAAATGTATGAAAAGAATATAGCTTTGAAATCATAGAATCGATATATATATATATATAAATAGAATGGAAATATATCGAATAACGAAGCTGCAGTTCATGTTTTGAAACCGTGATTTCAAACGATTAGTGCGGGAGATCCGACCATCGGATTTTCCCCAAACCGAAACCGTTGGGTTCGCTTTGGAAATACCTTTCCAACGACACCAACTTTGTAAAGATCCAGCGGTTGGATTGTCTGGAATGTTTAATTCAAATCTGAAGAAAAACAGCGCCAGAATCGATTATATTTATATATATATATATATAATTATATTTAATCGAATAACGACGCTACAGTTCGTATTTTGAAATCGAAACTTCAAACGATTGTACCGGGAGATCCGACCGTCGGATTTTCCCGAAACTAGAACCGTTGGATTCGTTTTGAAAAGATCTTTCTAATGATATAAATTTTATGAAGATCCAATGGTTAGATTTTTAGATATTGTAAATCAAATCTAAAGAAAAACAGCGCCACGGTCGCGTTATGGCCGAAGCGTCGTTTGAATAAATTGGCTATTTTAAAATAAATAAAAATAGCGATAAATCGTTATAAAATATTATAAACGATATGGAAGTGAAATTTAGGAACTAACTGAAGGTTGGTTAAGTCGAATGGTTTCCTGGATTTTGATCTGATGTTGGTTTCGGCCTTCGGGGTTAATATTTGGGAAATCGTTCTCTTACTGATTTACGGTTAGCGACTAATGAATTGAAATGATGCGTATGTGTGTTTGTGTTGCACTTGTTTATTATATGCGCGAGTTGCTCAGAAAGACCGGTTTTATCCCATTCTGAATAACTGAATCGACGATAAGTAATCGAAGATGAAGACGGTGGTCGAAGACCGGAGCTCTTCACCTCGTTTGGATGTTAATTGATGTCCTGATTGGGAGGCATCCCGAAATATGGATATTGAGTGGTAATCGTCCAGACGTACGTGGAGATCGATGGGTTTGCGAGGTATATAGTGCCTCCGATTTCGTTCAGACCCAGAACGGACTTGTAAATGGACTGTGTGTTTGACATTGGAATTCGTTCTGTGTGACTTGTAAATGGCGATCCAATGGAGTAAACCCGTTCCACGAAAGTGGCGTGGTCCAGTGATTAGCCATATTTCAAATGTGTTGAGTAGATTTCTCATACCAGTCCCATGACTGACTCGTAGTTTGCTTCACTTTCAAACTCGGGTGCCCCTTTTTCTACACAGGCAGCCTTGTATTCAGGTTTAGCTGGCTCTTTCTGGATAGCTGGAGCTGAAGAAGGATTTTATCATTTATCTCTTTTTATGCTGTTCAGCTCCTATTGTACATTATGTTTGTTTTCCGCTGTAGACATTTATGTATAGCTGAACTGTATTTGTACTAAGTATGATCCTGTATACTGTGTAACTCTGATGATTACGTTTATCCAGCATATTCTATTGTTCATTATCTGGTGTATTTATTTAATTTTGTTCTGCTATTATCTGTTTATGTGTTATATTCCAAAGATAACCCTTGCCACCGTCAGTACGGGGTTCGGGGTCATCTCTGATTTGTCGTTATTCCATTTATTTTATTAGTTGGATACGAAAAATGATATCGATTATATATTGATTTGTTTTTCCATGAAGATTCTATTTTTATGGTAGAGGATTTGGGTTTATCGTGAACTATGTTTTAAATGACATTAGTTCTTTAACCCAGTTAAAGACAGGATTACATGTCTAACATTGTAATTCGAACTGTTTGGTTGATCTCTGCAATATATATCTGTTTAGTGGCGGAGAATTTATTCCCTTCCTTAACACCCTTCTCTAAGACGTACAAGCTTAGAGGTTATATATCGACAGAAATCAATAGTACGGTGTAGATTGTCGATGCGACATGTTTGTGTTTCCAAGATTAAATAATCATTAATATTGATTTTTGGGAATATTAAAACTAAGTGGAGTTTTAATGAATCTTTAATTAGATTAAAATGGGAATTGATAATTTAAATTATGAAATTTGGGAATTGATCGAGAATGGAGTATCACCAGTTTTGCTCTTAGCGATAGTTAAATCTTTAACTAGATTTGAACGTGAAATGATAACAAATTTTACCGATAACACCATGGTGTTAGTTATAGGGTAATACCAGTTTTGCTCCATGGGATGAATAGGTTGGGATTGGGAAATTAAATAAATGATTACTTCGGTAAAGTGCGTTAATCCCAACTAGTTTGGAAAACCTTAATATTGTTTGAATGATATCCTAAGGAAGATTAAAGAATTTATCTTTGATTAAATTAATGGGAACATATTCCTAAGAATGTGAATATTTGAATAAAAGAATATTCTGAATTGGAATGAGGCATATGTTGTGTTTTTATAGCACTTGTTTATTATATACACGAGTTATTCAGAAAGGCCAGGTTTATACCCATTCTGAATAACTAATTCGACGATAAGTCAACGATGAAGACGGTGGTTGAAGACCGGAGGTCTTCACATCGTTTGGATGATTACTGATGTCTTGATTGGGCGGTACACCCAAGAAAAGGTAATAAGTGGTGATCGTCTAGACGTACTTGTTGATTGACCGGATATGCGAGGACCTCTCTCCTGTATTTGACACAGGACAAGGAATAAGGTACCTCCGGTTTCGTTCAGACCCAAAACGAACTTGTAAATGGATGTGTGTCTGACATTGGATTTTATTCTGTGTTGATTGATCTCTATTAAATATATACATGTTTGGCGGTGGAGAATTTATTTTCTTGCTTAACGCCCTTCCCTTTGACGTACGAGCTCAGAGGTTATATATCGATAGACATCAGTCGTATGGCGTGAATTTCCTGTGTGGCATGCTGAGATGCAAATGATCAAGGCTTCTGTTGAAAAGCAGAGTCTTGTGGTTGATGATCAAAGCACGGCTTTAATATAGCATAGCTTTGTGTATAGCATTAATTCGCAAGCCTCACACCTCGGTATGAGTTAAAAATGGGATAAGGGACCCAAGGAGGACATGACATTTCTTTCTAGCTATGGGTGGTGTTGGGGCTTTGCAAGCTCAAACATTTATATTATATTTACCTTTGCGGTTGTTGGAATGCGAGGCGCCTCGGATATATCTGCTACTGCGGGAGCCGATGGATAATAGGTCCTATAGGACAGGGAAACGTGTGTTCAAGAATTGCCAATCCTCAAACGTAAGGGAGGACCGGCCTTGGAGGATCCAAAGGTCTACTGCGGGAGATCCATAGGTATTTTCTAGAATGTCTCTAAGTCGGCGAGGAGTACATCTCTTGCCTCGACTCATGACGGAAATCCAATTTCCAATACGTGACATCTCGGTTTTTGATTGTAGATCCTAGTATTGGCGACATAGTAGCATGGGATACTATGCCGTCTATGACTGATACATTTATATTTGAAGTTGTTTTGTTCACTATGCACTTATAATAGTATCAGGTGTTTTGTTTTAAACGTACCAAGCATGTTTGGCTATTATAAGGTAAAACTCTATCCTTCGGCTTGCGTTGCATTGTGTGATGGGACCTGAGTCTTATAATAGCTCCATTTTTCCAAAAAGTATTGTGTTGTTTGTTTTATGCACTGGTATTCTTGAGAGGAAACCCATTCCGTGTTATACGGAGTGGTCCCTTGATTTACTTTATTTTTTAAGTAAAGATGAAATAACTGTTTTAGTTCTCACACCAGTCTCATGACTGACCTAGAGTTTATTGTTTTAACCTAAATTCTGGGTGCCCCTATTTTCCAAACGGGTAGCTAGTAGTTTTGGTTTTGTAGATTTATATTCACAGGTTCCTGGTTTACAGCAGGAACAATATTCGGAAAGCTCTGTATCCATTTATCTCTTTCAGTTGTGTTTTGTATTATTTTCCACTGCTATGTGATGTATTTTAATCTCCGATATTTTACAATGTATATTATTTGTTCATACTCAATATAGTCTTGTACTCTGATGTAAATTGTTGTAATAAGCAATGAAATATTCTTCTGTTTGTGTTCTGATTTTTCATTTTCTCAACTCAATCCGGGCTTTCCTTTACGGGAAAGTTCGAGTCGTCACAGTAAATGTGAATTTAAAATTTTGAAATGACATCGAATTCTCGAATCGATTTGAAATTTATTTAAATTGATACTGAAATGAAAATTTTGAATATTCATCGACTTAGGAATATTGTGATTTGAAATGTTTAAAACTTATATGACTTATATAAGTATGAGATTAATTCGAAAACCACTGATTTGGAAGATAATTGATTGAAATAATAGTCTTATATAATTGAATTTATATGAGAATAATATGTTGGAAAAACATGATTTGGAAAGAAAACTTATGTAAATTTGTACTTATGTAATTGTGATATAAGCGAAATGTGAAATGATGTACTATACATATTGTATATATGTTTTCGAAATGAAGATGTGGGAAGTACCTTCAACTGAAAATCGCAATTCCTAATGAATGGGGTTGCGTTAGCACTCATTGGAAGTTTCCATTGAAAATTGAAAATCCTAGCTTTGTTGGTGCTCCATTGATTGGAGTATCCATTGATATTGGAATCTCACTCGGTTTGATCACGTTGAATATTATTACTTATCTGTTCTACTGTAATTCGAGGGGCATGAAGTCTACAGTTATGAGCGATTCCACTAGGACAGTGGCGTAACCGCCGTGTAACTGCGATCTAGATGCCATAACAAAATTCGAGGGGCGTGAGGCCTATAGTACAAGCGATTCCACTAGGATAGTGGCATAACTGCCATGTAACTGTGATCTATGGCAATAACCATGGCAAAATTCGAACTGTGTGATACCTATGATTACAAGTGATTCTACTGGGATAGTAGCGTAGATGCCGAGTAACCGCGATCCATGGAGGAACATATTTTCCATATCCATTTTAATTGTTTTTAAGTATTTTCACTAGGAGTTGAAACAAGTATAATAAGTACTTAGATATTTTAGTCGTGCGCTTGACCAGCGTATCCCTAACATCTGTAAGAACGACAGTAAAGTTTTTAACTTCGAGTTATCAATTATTTTCAAACGTTAAATAACAAATCAATAATATACAATTAAATTTATATAACCTCAATGAAAATTTTTAAATGCCTTGAGAAATCCAACAACTTTGAATTTTTAATAAAATACATATTTCTGATTTCAAAAGTTATTTTCAAACACAAGAATCATATTTTCAAATTTTATGTTTTGTTATAAATAATTTAAGTTGTGACTATAAGAAAATCAAACTTTAATAAAAGTGTTTGAAATAAAGATTGTGAATTTAATAAATAGATTTATAACAAATGAAATTAATTAATAATGTAAGGATGAATTTTCGAATTTAAAAACCTATAATTTATTTTGTTCCAAACTTAGCAAAATTTGTATAAGCAAGAATATTTTTGTTATATACATAAGTATGATTTGGAAAACCTCTTCTTTTCGAGGACAAAATTATATGAGTGGAGGAAATTATAACAACCTAAATTTTTAAAAGTTTGAAATTAATTGTTTGATTGAATTTTAAATATTAATATTTATAAACTCCATTTTATTTGGAACTAAACGAAATAAATGAATTTATTTTTTAGAAGAACAATAATATGTAACGTTGAACAATTGTTAAATATATATGTAACTGTTTAACTAATTCAAAATTGTGTGAATTAAATTTAAGTAAGTTTATAAAAAAAATTAAATATTATACTTGAATTAATGAATATAATGACGTTTCAAATCTACTGAAATATTAATTTTTTTGAAAAAGTCAGTTTTATGAAAATTTGGTTAAATTTGAATTTTTGTAAAAATATAAAGTTGTCAAAATTTGAATTCATATTTTTTATGAATCTATATTTAATTCTGAACTTCTAGCATTTTTTAGTTCATTGAAATTCAACTTCGTTTATCCAGAATTCACATTTGTAAATGTAAAAAAGAGCAAAATGGACGGTGTTTTGTTGTGTATATTTTAATTTATGGCTTACGTGTATCTTTAATGTATTGGGTGTACTTATTCTAGAATTGAATTCAATAGGGTTATTCAGTCTGTAGGCTCATATATTAAATTATCAATTGGAATTCCATAACCATTCCTTTGAAGAAATAAAATAATACATATCCTTCTCTTTGTCTTCGTTCATAGATCTTAGAAACTTCTCTTTCTCTTCCTCTTTCATACCCAGATTAGGATCTCAAACTTGATTGAATTCATGTAGAAAAATTTCCTCAAAATCTATTTTGCAAATGAAGGTAGAAATCAAGGCAAACAAATCCTATCTTCCCCTCTCTCTCTCTCTCTCTTCTCATCTCCTCTCCAAAATCCAAATCCTTAACATCCTAAAATCTTTTTTCCTTTTTTCTCTTTCCTTTGCCTTTATTCAGCCTCTACTAATCTTACTCGAACACAAACAAACCACAAACCCATGCCATGACCGCTTTTGCCTTTGAAATTAAAGACCTTTTTATTTTATGTTTTTCCAAATTTTTTGACTTGTGTTGCAGCGGTCATAACTTCCTGCAAGAAGTCGGAATTCACTTTTTTTTTAATTCTGTAAAGTTGAAATACCTACAAGTTTTGTGTCGAACACTTTTCAAGATTTTGTATATTTCTAGATGGAAACTGCCAATTATTCAGATGCATTTTTTGACCCAAATTTTTGACTTAGAAATTTGATGTTTTGGTCATATCTCCTTCAAATCTTAATGAAACTAGATTTCTCTTTTCTTTAATTGAAGAACAAAGAATTTGAAACAACTTTTACATTTATGACTTTTTCACATTCTTACTTTAACTAGTCCAAAAAATTATTTTAAGAACCAAAATTTTATTCATTTTTTTTATTTTTGGTAAAAATCAATGTACTTCTTCCTCAGCCTCTATCCAGCTTGACCACCTCATCCTCTGCCTGCACCCTATTTTCTACCATTCAAGGCGAGTTTTATCTCACGATTGACTTTATTTCAAGTGTTTCGACGTCAATAAAAAATATAGTATAATAGTATAAGTAGGTTATTATTCTCTTTTGGGTTTGGTTGGCTATGAATTTAATGATTTGCTAAAATGTTGGCACTTTGGTTTTGCATTTCATTGTGGTTTTGGAATGATGTTACATTTAAATGCTTAGTATGTGTTGGTCCTGATTTGGAAATTTCCCCCTAAAATTAGTCACTTGCCTATAGAGATATTGGTTCGCTCTATTTATCACATGTGAAACCTTGTTTATAATTGTTGTCTTGCAGAACTTGCCATTTAATTTTACTCATTCATGAAATGAAATACTTTATTATGTACCCTTTCCTTTTCATTCATGCATGAAATAGCTTAGTTATGTACCTCTGCTTGTTTATAAAAACATGTTATGCCTTGATGTGTTATTTTATGATTTTTTTTAAATTATATATTGTAACATGAATGCATGTGTCAGATACTTATTCGTGATTTAGAATTGAATATAAAGGTTAGGGTTAGCTATTATATTAGTTTTTGTTGAAGTTGACTCACTTGAATAAAGTTAATCCTAACTCGAGTGTTTTTGTGTTTTGCATAAATGCTCGAGTCAGACCAATTATTGCTGGATAAAGATTTCAGTTGATGCAGTTAGAGACACGTAAAGGAGCGTGCGCTCTGATTAACGATTTATGTAAAAAAAAATTAATTAAATTTTTTATGTATTTCCACCGTGTAGAAATATTGTATAACTCTGATATTTTTTCAAAAATTATTCCGTTGCATGTTATTGTGTTCCGTCATTCTGTATATTGATTCTGTTAAACCTCATAAGCAATAACAACCTGTAGTTTTGACCAGTTTTAGTTAGTTTGATTACCAACTTGAAGTAGTCGAAAAGGAAGGTTGTTGCATGTCGAGTCATATATGGATTGAATTTAATATTTGATGTGTCCTATTAATTAAATTAGTATTCTACATGCTAGGATATGCGTGGATATTATTTTAAAGATTGCTATTGTTTTATCAATGCATGTTTGATTATTGATATTTGATATGACTTTTTAGATCTATATGATTGTCAGGCATGCGGGATAACTCCATTGTTGTATCGTTTATTTGTTTGAAAAAAAAAATCCATACATGTCTTGACATGTTTATCTTAGATAAATTCATTTTATGTAGCATGTTTATTCTCTTGTTGCTACTTCTCCTATTGGTCTAATCCTCATTGTTGAGTACATGCCCAAGTATAAAGAAATAAGAACTGATTTGTTTGGATGCTAGTTCGCTGTTTTTTGCATCTAAATGTTAAGCTTGCTTAAAAAGAGGTATATAGTAGATATAGAGTTGTGGTTTTTTTCATTTGGTGCGTCTTAGTGATTTTTGCCCCGTATATGTGTAGCTTTTTTTCTTTTGTTGAGACGGGCCTTGCACGAGGATTTTTGAAATCTTTTTTTTCGGATCAAGCTGTACAGGGGAGGTGCTGCCGAAATTTTCCATAAATTTTTCCATATTTGGAAAGAAATTCAATATGTGATGTCATGTTAAATGTTCATCCACATAGTAAGTTGTCACTTTTATTTTCCAATAGCTATTGGTTTAGAAATAAGTGTATAAGTTAGGTGTTGGCCTTGGCTGCATCAATCCCGAGTTTGATTGTGACTGTACTTAGAAATGGGAATGTTGGCTCCACGCCAAATTCTGAGTCTATTTTCATTGTAGTGATCGCTTTCAATGGTTGTTGTTGAGGCAGTTAAGTGACAGTTTGACTTGTATCGTCACTTGTTCGTGAGCGTTGGGTTGTGTTGTTTTGTCCTTGAGAATTTCGGAGACGAAATCCTTTAAGGAGGGAAGAATGTAAAGGCCTGTATTTTAACGATTGGATATTAAAATATTATATTTAAATATTGATTATTAATTGTTTAATTGACGATTCCAAAAGGTGATTTTTCACAAACGATCAAATGAAGACTTGAGACTACTTTAGTTGAGTTATTATGGTTCGTTACGTTAATAATAAGTATAAAGATCGATATATTTTTGTAAATCCTGCAACTTTTACGGTTTTCAAACTTAAGTAATTAAGAAGGAATTTTTACAACATGATAAACCGGATGTCGTGTCTATAACCATTGCGAAGGTCTTTCCGAAACAATCAATTTGGTATATAATTTCGATATATTTGGAATTATGATTTGTAAAATATTGTTTTTTTTAGAATGAAAGATACGCACATGAAACCATTAATTTTTAGTGTACTAATTTTGAATACAAAGTTATGCTTAGTCTAGTTGCAAAGGTAGAAGGTCTCTTTATGAGAAATCATGGGTTTGATACTCATCAATGACATATTTTTGAGTTTTAAGACAAAACAATCAAAAAGTTGCACGTTCCAAGTAGTAAGTGGGTGCGTCTACATATGCATACATATATGAAAAATAAATATAGTAAAAATGTAACTATAAGAAAATAAAATGTATGTATTTACATATATATGTACACACATACATACATACATACATACATACATATATATATATATATATATATATATATATTTGTTTGTGTGTGTAATGTATGTATGCATGCATGTATGACTAAGTGTATATTGTTGTAATGTAATGATTTATATATTGTGAATTAATTGTACCCTGATTCCATATATTATGAATTAATTACATATTGATTGTCATGTTTTGCAAACATTGGGTATATATATACGTATGCAATTAATTGTCCATTGCCTTTATTTGTTATAAGAAACTAACAAAATAAGATTCCAAATCTGTATTTAATGTTTCTGTTTATATGAAATAATTGCATAGGTTAGCGATCATGGTCCATATATTCTAGTTATTATGGTTGATTTCTATTTTGTTGACTTCATATATTATACAACGAGAGTTAATTACATATTCTTGCAACTAATCAGTATGGATTTGAATTATCTGGTATATGTATATATGGAAATGTTTTAATTTTATATACGGTAAAGGTGAAGTTGTACAAGTTCTAAAATTAAGGCATTGATTGACACATAGGTCATTAATATGTTTTAACAGACATTTGTTTACTTTAAATTTATAAATTAATTCTTTTGAATAAAAGGTAAGTTTCTTAAAATATATTCATTTATTGCCCTTTTTAAATGGTATATTCAAATCCTTTTTTTCACGAATTAGATGAAAATAATAACAATAATGGGCGATATAAGATCTTACTTCATTGCGAATTAATTAGTGGTTGCGATGTAATTTAAGAATTCCTATTATTAATCTAATGGAATAAATAAATTTTTAGCTGCTATATAAGTGAGCCAAATTTAAATCTTTAACCATAAGATCTACCTTTGATCTTTTATTCTTCCTTTTGAAACATTCTTTAAATATATATTTTCAACTTCTAGATCAATGGGAAAAAAGGTAATTCAAAGTGTAAACCTAGAGGGGGAAGATCTACAGTTTTAGTGGGTAAGGAATCCATTTTTATGATTGTTCTATTTCAGATTCAGAAAAATTTCTCTGATCTATCACTGTAGGCAAAGGCGAGTCATAATTTCATGTTTACCTATTATTGTATACATATAAGTTCTCTTTTAGAAGTTGGGTTAAGGCCTTTTAAGAAACATTTTATTGCAAAAATTACATGGTTTTACATCTTTGCAAAGAAGCCCAAAGTTCTTATCTTAGATCTAAACACGCTAGACCTGTATAAATTGATTTATTAGATATATGCACTCTTTCATCTAAGTTTACTCTTAGATTTAAATATCATAAACATATGCAAGTGATTGATTTAATGTACTCGCTTTTTCACATAAGTCGTGTATTTCTATCTTAGATCTAAACATCTGAATTGGTTTAAAATTGATTAACAGAATATTTGCATACATTTCTGTAACAATTCTTAGCCCATGAATATTAGTTCATCTTTATATGCATACATGTCAACATGTATTATATAATATATGCATACATGTATGCATATATTCACCCAGATTTTTCAATATAAACACTGAATGAATATATGCATACATGTATGCATATATTCAGTATATGTAGAGATGTATGATTTTTTATCAGATTTTTTCTAGGAATATTTATGATTTTTTTGAATTTTTTATATATACCAGCGCTTTTTTTCTTTTAAAAAACACGTAACATTGCAAAATAGGGACCCGCTTTTAATTTTAAACTTGTACTGGATGCCGTTTGTATTTTGTTTGATTTTGTAACACCCCACACCCGCTACGGTCACTCACTAAGGGAATGCCATAACATCGGTGGAGTATTTTAAGTGAATATAGAACAGAAAAATTACAACAAGACAGATATAAGTAATACTTGAGAATTTAAAACATCATTTCATTTCAGCGGAAAGTAAAACATGTTTGGTTACACCAAAACCATAAATAAGAGTCAAGTACATAATATCCATCCTGATAAAAACGAAAGTACATAATCCCATTACATAACCTAATAGCCATAATAGAAAAGATAAACTGAGCTTTACATCCACGGTCCAAGCTCCAAAAGATAGATAAAGCAGTCTGATCAAAGCCTACTAGTGCTAGGCCCACTCTGAAAACCTGAGGGTTGGGAAAAAAATAAAGAAACAACGGGGTCAGACATAAGTCTGAGTGAGTCCTATAACCCTAACAATACAATCATTAAAGTAATTAGGGTATGATATAAACAAGGTACGGTACCTCTGGGGATAATGACTATACTAAGTAGCCAACTAAACACAGGATGTACTAAGATAACCGAAAAGACGCATTTATCCACCCAAAGATAATTACTGGATTACACCACCCCAGATCTACCCACCCAAGGGTAATTCCTACACTGCACCACACCAGTCATTCCTAACTTAAAGGTTGATCCCACCCATGGACTTATAAAATTAACTTAATAGTTCTCGCGTACCCCTAGGTGACTAAGTAGACGCCACGGGGCCCTACAATCCACTAGGTGTACACACTACTCCCCATTCGATCGGCTCCCTAACGTAGATACCCGTGCTGGCCCCACCGTGGGGTGTACCATTCCCCAACGTGGCAACCTGATAAAACTAACGGTGCACGGCTTATATCTACACGATGCAACAACGTCTTATTTACCAGCTCGGGTCCACACACGCATATGAAACCCGTTGGTCATGCGTTGCCACCGCTAACCCATTTTGGCCTCTTATAGTCAAGCCCAATATGCGTGTCCCGTCACTCGACTAGAGTCGAGCCCACTAAGATACGTTTGGGATATTGGTTGAAATGGGCCCCCACAAGCTACCACCTAAGCTTGTTATTTCTAGTGAATCCCGCTTAACCCTTTAACCATGTCCACTTACATGTTATAAATTCCGGTTAAGTCATTAATCATATTTTAATTGCCATTCAAGGCACCCACTAGATTTCCACATGCCACCCAAAGCACTTACTTAACCCTTTAACCATGTTTTAATTACATGTTCCACTTTGGTTAAGTATTCTAATCGTATTTTCTATTGCCACCCAAGGCCCCCACTTAACCCCTCATGTCCCTCTACATGCTAATATGATTAAGTGTTTCTTAATTAATTAATTAAGATCATGACCTCATAAAGACCTCTCACATTAGACCGTCTTTTATGACTGCTGGATATGCCGGTTGGGTCCGGGCAGCCTTACGTCATAAAAAGGGTCTAACCTCGTGTCTTTACTTTAATCATGTATTTAATTTGTGCCTAAGACCTCTCACATTGGGCTAACATTTGTAGCAACTGGTTAAGCCGGTTGGGTCCGGGCAGTTTTACGCTACAACTGAGTCCAACCTCGTGTCTTAGTCGATTAATTACACCTAATTAATCACCCACATAATTTATATTAATTATCCCTAATTAATTAATCAATCATGTTTTCCAGAATATGGGTAGACCTAACTCAATAGGTAAATTCCCAACTCCGTAGTATGGGTAGACCTAACTCAATAGGTAAATTCCCAACTCCATAATATGGGTAGACCTAACTCAATAGGTAAATTCCCAATTATGTCCATTTAATTTATGTTACTTTTAAGCATACCCATTCCACATCATTTTATTAACATGCATATTAACCCCATCGTTCCCCACGTAATTCGTTCTCGTAACGTGACATAATAAAAGGGAAGATTCATCACAAATGTCATGGGTTTAGCCAACATAGCATGTAACTTTATCATGGGTTCAAAAGGTGTCAACTTGCATATATGAACATACATTAAACCCAACTAGTATTTAACCCAAACTTGCATTATGCATATCATAAAAGAGACAACTTGCATATGAACTTGCACATAAACTTGCATATGAACTTGCATCATAACTTGCATATGAACTTGCATCATAACTTGCATATGAACATGTATCATAACTTGCATATGAACTTGCATCATAATTTGCATATGAACTTACATCATAACTTGCATATGAACTTGCATCATAACTTGCATATGAACATGTATCATAACTTGCATATGAACTTGCATCATAACTTGCATATGAATATGTATCATAACTTGCATATGAATATGTATCATAACTTGCATATGAACTTGCATAACATGCCATACTTAGAGACAAACTTGCATATATTATGCATATCATAAAAAGAGACAAACTTGCATAAAACCAAACACTTAGCATGCATAAAACCAAATACTTAGCATGCATAAAACCACATACATAGCATGCATAAAACCAAATACTTAGCATGCATAAAACCAAATACATAGCATGCATAAAACCAAATACATAACTTGCATAACATGTTACATATAGACTTGCATATAATCTCCCATATAGCTTGCATAACATGTTACATATGAATCAATGTTCAACATAGTGTTTTGCATCATAAAACATAGCATTAAACTTGCATATAGCACACAACATACACTATACTAAACTTGCATAAACACATTGATTCCACAAACATAGCCATATCTTATCATATCCTATCATAATCAATTTAACAATTGATTGTTAAGTCTATAGAAACTCACCACTAAACTCCAATAAGCAAACCCTTGCCACAAATCACCCAAAAACTCTAGCCTTGAACATAAAGCTTGCAACTTGGTGATGAATGCAAGCCAATGATCACTCATACAACTCAAAGATGCTTGTATGCACATGAAAGCCTTTATAGAAATAGTTTAGAAATAGGATGGAGGCTAGGGTTTTGAGTGGAGGCCATGATCATAGAAAATTTTGGCATAGTTTAGTTAGGAGATAGGATTATGACCATTTAGGGCTAGCTTAGGGTCTTATTTATAGGATTAGGCAAGTGTTTTAGGCCATTAGATTAACCCTAAATTAGATTAGGACCATCAGATCTCGGAAGCTTCCAGAAACCAGCCCCAAAACACAGCCTAAACCCTAAAATGGTGCACCAGGCCAGCCAGAAAGCTGTGCAGGTTTATGGCTCGACACGGGCGCACTTCCCAATTGCGCCAGTGTAAAAATGTGTTGGCGCACTTCACAAGTGCGCCAGTGCATTTTTGTGTTGGCGCACTTCACAAGTGCGCCAGTGCATTCTGGCTAGTTTTCGGTTTTTCTGCCTAACTTCGTTCGTCCATATCTTCTTCATACGGACTCCGATTTTCGAAAACTCAGACTCTATTTCGCGTATTTTTCCGAGACGAACGCAATGGTGCAACCCGTTTCCCCTAATTCCCACATCTGGGATTAGTTATTCTTTAATTTTTGAATTTTAGCATTAACCGAAATTCGGGGTGTTACATTCTCCCCTCCTTAAAGGATTTCGTCCCCGAAATCTCTAAGCTAAGGAGAATGCATATCCTACCATCCAAACAACCATCTACTCAATCCATCAAACACGGGCATCCATTGTCCTTAAAACAGTTTCTAATGATGTATGAGCATATGCAAAAAGTGTGTGTATATGTTCCCTATCTAATGTATGAACATATGCAAACCATGATAGTGCCATGCATCCATTATGTATGCGAGAGAACCCTATCGACACATACAATATCTACATGAGTGCACAATCATTCACCCAAAATGCATCATCCATATGATAACACAATCATTATACATCCATAAATATAGCTTCCTACACACAATTTTATGCAATATGCCATATGAAGTGATTGAGCCGATCTAGTGCCTAGAGTGTGTATACATGCATCCACGAGCAACCACTAGCAACCACTTGCATCCACATGCATCCATCAAACATAACATGTCTCAAACACATGTTTCAACCATAGGTTTACCCTATCTAAAGGTCAAAGGTACTAATGAGAGGACATACTAAAGATAAGATAAGTACTAAACAAACGATAAAGGAGAAGTTAAAAGACATACTCTAAAAAAGAAATGGGTACAAAGAACGCATCTTCGCTTTCGTCTCCCAAGTAGCATTGCCCTCGTCTTCTCCCCATTGCACTTTAACTAGCTGAACTTCTCTGTTCCTCAACTTCCTAGTTTCTGACCCAAGGATGCGAGTAGGAGCTCGTCGAATCGTCGCATCACGCTCTACCTCTACATACCTAAGCAAGCTCGGCTCTACGACCTCTGCGGTCTCATGTAAGCACTTCCTCAAATGTGATACATGGAATACATCATGAACACCACTAAGTCTGTCGGGCAACTCCACCCTATATGCCATCCGTCCAATCCTTTCCTTAATAGGAAACGGCCCAACAAACCTCGGTGCTAACTTCCCAACGGACCCAAAGCGAACAACAATTCTCAACGGAGATACTTTGACAAAAACCATGTCCCCAACCTCAAACTCAAGATCCGTCCTTCTCCGATCCGCATAAGATTTCTGTCTATCTTGCGCTGCCCTCATCCTTCTTCGAATCAAATCAATCTTCTCTGAAGTCTCTCTAACCATATCTGGCCCAAGCAAGATCTTATCCGTAGATTCCCACCAAAATGTAGGAGATCGACAAGGCCTTCCATAAAGAGCTTCGAAAGGTGCCATGCCAATACTAGACTGAAAGCTGTTATTGTATGCGAACTCCACCAAAGGAAGATGTTCTTCCCATGTACCTCCAAAATCCAAGATACAAAGCCTCAAGAGATCTTCTAAGATACGGTTCACCCTCTCGGTCTGACCGTCCGTCTGAGGATGATATGCGGTGCTCAAACACAACTGAGTCCCTACCGCCTCTTGCAAACTTCTCCAAAACTCACTAGTGAAGATAGGATCTCGATCACTCACAATGCTGGATGGTACACCATGCAATCTAACAATCTCTCTAACATAGACTGAAGCAAGCCATGGAGCGGTCCTCTTACTCTTCACGGGTATAAAATGGGCACTCTTGGTAAGTCTGTCTACCACAACCCAAATTCCCGTATTGCCCTTCCTCGATCTCGGTAACCCATCGATGAAATCCATCGAGACACTATCCCATTTCCATTGCGGAACTTCCAATGGGTGTAGCAACCCACCGGGTTTCCTTTGCTCCGCTTTAACTTGTTGGCACACTAAGCATCTAGCCACATACTCGGCCACATCTTTCTTCATACCGGCCCAAAAGAAAACTCTCTTCATGTCTTGGTACATCTTGTCCCTACCAGGATGAATGGTCATCTTTGACCGATGTGCATCATCAAGTATAGCCTTCCTCAGACCCTCGTCTTGCGGTACACAAAGTCTGCCGTCTCTACGCAACCACCCCTTACCATCTAGGGTGTACCTACTCAAATGGTTGGACGACTCCCCCCCTTATGAGCTTCTCTACTAACTCAACCAAATGTGGGTCGTCTCGCTGTGCCTCGCCAATCCGCCCCAAAAGAGTAGGCCTAACCTCCAAGGAGGCTAGCAAACCGGGTACAAAGTTAACGGAAGGTCTAAAGTCAATCATAGAATTAAACTCCAAGCTTCGCCATTCCACGAACAATGGACTCAAAGACAGCCTTTTTCTGCTCAAGGCGTCTGCCACCACGTTACCCTTGCCAGGGGTATACGCTATCTCAAACTCATAGGATGCTAAGAATTCCATCCACCTTTGTTTTAAGACAATGCGCTCAAAGAGTCTCCAACACTTCCCTAAGATGTAGGGCATGCTTTTCTCCACTTCTAGAGAAAATCAGGATATTCTCCCATGCAAAATCGTCACAACTATCCATCTCTCACGCAGACCACCTTAGTCGAACTCGACATCCCCCAAATGCAAGCCCCAAAGGCCTAAACCAATATCAGACAAACACCCAAGGGATACCTCCTTCGAATTCAGACGACCTACGTGAGATGATACTAGTAAAAACGGCTAAATAATTAAGCCCTTGTCCAACTCTGGATGTCCTTTCCAGTCTCGCTCCAAAACCACCGTTTATCCCATAACTGGCTTTGCTCAACCTATTAAGCACATACGAAAACTTATTTCGCTCCTAGAAAAGACCAAGATGTCATCCACCAAGATCATCACGAACTTATTTAGGTACTCCCTGAACACCCTTCTCATCAAATCAACAAAGTATGCGGAGGCGTTCGTCTAACCAAATGGCATCACCAGCCACTCATAAAACCATCCGGAGTCCTAAAGGCAATCTTCTCTATACTATCCTCAGCCACTCTCAACTGACGAAACCCCGTGGCTGAGTCCAACTGCGAAAATACTGAGGCGCCAACCAACTGATCAAAGAGATCATCAATCCTCGGCAATGGGGGTCTATTCTTCTTTGTGAGTTTATTTAGTTCTCTTTAGCCTACACAAAGTCTGAGGGACCCATCCGCCTTCGTGGCAAAAACTACTGGAGCACCCCACTCCGATATACTTCGTCTTATGAACCCCTTCTCAAGCAAATCGCCTACTTGCTCATGGAGTTCCCTCCTCTCACGAGGAGCCATGTGGCACACTGGCCAAGATACTGGTTTGGCATTGTCTACCAGAAATATTCGGAAGTCAATGTCCCGCTCCGGAGGTAAGCCCTTCACCTCCTCAAACACATCCGAGTATTCCCGGACCACTCTAACAGATCGCAAACTCTCGACCGACGTGTCAAGCGATTCTAGATAACTTAGCATAACAGATTCCATGGGATTACAAGAGATCTCGAGAGTGTTACCCAAGCGGGTCATAAGCCTAACAACTCTCCCTTCAAAATCAAGAACGGCACCCCTACTGGATAACCAGTCCATGCCCAAACTAACCCATAGCCCGTGAAGCCCAAAAAGCAGCACATCTAAACTCAACGCTAAGTATAGAAACTTTCAAACCCAAACACATCATGGAGCCCCAATTGGGTTTGAAACAACTAAGGGATCATCTACCAAACTGGTGTCTAAGTGCAGTGACTCAACTAACAATGATGAGATAAACGAACTCGATGCGTCAGAATCTAATAAAGTTCGAACCGGATAATAAAGAAATCCAAATTCCAACCTAGACGGTCCTATCCCCATCTGGTACACTAGCCGCGAGGGAATACAACTACCCTCCAGGAGATTCCATACCTTGCCCTTGCCTCTTTGGACAATCCTAATAAGGTGTCATATTCCTCCCAAAAGGATAACTACTCGCCTTCTTCATCCCATTCTCCACTCGTAACCTCCCACCAATGAGGTTTCATCCTTCATTAACCAAACAACTATTTGAGCCTTCCTCCCTTCGTCTATCCAATAAATACCTACCAGTCCTCCTCCTTCTTGAACCAACTTCTAATCTGACTAACGTCTAAGTCCCTTGAAGTGGTTTTCCATTCTTATCTATCTTAGAAAGGTCATCTATACGCGGAGGGGAAACTCAAAACGAGAGAGGAAAAGATTCAAAACGGAGAATTCGAAAGATATAGATATGGCTATTGGGGATTATGCTTTTCTTTCAAAAACTTTTCTTTTAAAAGATATGTTTTTGAAAATACTCCTTTCAAAAATATTCTTAGAAAATAGTTTTTCTAAAAATTTTATCTGTTCTGGTAACCTTAAGCTCTGATACCTCGTGTAACACCCCACACCTGCTACGGTCACTCACTAAGGGAATGCCATAACATCGGTGGAGTATTTTAAGTGAATATAGAACAGAAAAATTACAACAAGACAAATATAAGTAATACTTGAGAATTTAAAACATCATTTCATTTCAGCGGAAAGTAAAACATGTTTGGTTACACCAAAACCATAAATAAGAGTCAAGTACATAATATCCATCCTGATAAAAACGAAAGTACATAATCCCATTACATAACCTAATAGCCATAATAGAAAAGATAAACTGAGCTTTACATCCACGGTCCAAGCTCCAAAAGATAGATAAAGCAGTCTGATCAAAGCCCACTAGTGCTAGGCCCACTCTGAAAACCTGAGGGTTGGGAAAAAAATAAAGAAACAACGGGGTCAGACATAAGTCTGAGTGAGTCCTATAACCCTAACAATACAATCATTAAAGTAATTAGGGTATGATATAAACAAGGTACGGTACCTCTGGGGATAATGACTACACTAAGTAGCCAACTAAACACAGGATGTACTAAGATAACCGAAAAGACGCATTTATCCACCCAAAGATAATTACTGGATTACACCACCCCAGATCTACCCACCCAAGGGTAATTCCTACACTGCACCACACCAGTCATTCCTAACTTAAAGGTTGATCCCACCCATGGACTTATAAAATTAACTTAATAGTTCTCGCGTACCCCTAGGTGACTAAGTAGACGCCACGGGGCCCTACAATCCACTAGGTGTAGACACTACTCCCCATTCGATCGGCTCCCTAACGTAGATACCCGTGCTGGCCCCACCGTGGGGTGTACCATTCCCCAATGTGGCAACCTGATAAAACTAACGGTGCACGGCTTATATCTACACGATGCAACAACGTCTTATTTACCAGCCCGGGTCCACACACGCATATGAAACCCGTTGGTCATGCGTTGCCACCGCTAACCCATTTTGGCCTCTTATAGTCAAGCCCAATATGCGTGTCCCGTCACTCGACTAGAGTCGAGCCCACTAAGATACGTTTGGGATATTGGTTGAAATGGGCCCCCACAAGCTACCACCTAAGCTTGTTATTTCTAGTGAATCCCGCTTAACCCTTTAACCATGTCCACTTACATGTTATAAATTCTGGTTAAGTCATTAATCATATTTTAATTGCCATTCAAGGCACCCACTAGATTTCCACATGCCACCCAAAGCACTTACTTAACCCTTTAACCATGTTTTAATTACATGTTCCACTTTGGTTAAGTATTCTAATCGTATTTTCTATTGCCACCCAAGGCCCCCACTTAACCCCTCATGTCCCTCTACATGCTAATATGGTTAAGTGTTTCTTAATTAATTAATTAAGATCATGACCTCATAAAGACCTCTCACATTAGACCGTCTTTTATGACTGCTGGATATGCCGGTTGGGTCCGGGCAGCCTTACGTCATAAAAAGGGTCTAACCTCGTGTCTTTACTTTAATCACGTATTTAATTTGTGCCTAAGACCTCTCACATTGGGCTAACATTTGTAGCAACTGGTTAAGCCGGTTGGGTCCGGGCAGTTTTACGCTACAACTGAGTCCAACCTCGTGTCTTAGTCGATTAATTACACCTAATTAATCACCCTCATAATTTATATTAATTATCCCTAATTATTTAATCATGTTTTCCAGAATATGGGTAGACCTAACTCAATAGGTAAATTCCCAACTCCGTAGTATGGGTAGACCTAACTCAATAGGTAAATTCCCAACTCCATAATATGGGTAGACCTAACTCAATAGGTAAATTCCCAATTATGTCCATTTAATTTATGTTACTTTTAAGCATACCCATTCCACATCATTTTATTAACATGCATATTAACCCCATCGTTACCCACGTAATTCGTTCTCGTAACGTGACATAATAAAAGGGAAGATTCATCACAAATGTCATGGGTTTAGCCAACATAGCATGTAACTTTATCATGGGTTCAAAAGGTGTCAACTTGCATATATGAACATATATTAAACCCAACTATTATTTAACCCAAACTTCCATTATGCATATCATAAAAGAGACAACTTGCATATGAACTTGCACATAAACTTGCATATGAACTTGCATCATAACTTGCATATGAACTTGCATCATAACTTGCATATGAACATGTATCATAACTTGCATATGAACTTGCATCATAACTTGCATATGAACTTGCATCATAACTTGCATATGAACTTGCATCATAACTTGCATATGAACATGTATCATAACTTGCATATGAACTTGCATCATAACTTGCATATGAATATGTATCATAACTTGCATATGAATATGTATCATAACTTGCATATGAACTTGCATATGAACTTGCATAACATGCCATACTTAGAGACAAACTTGCATATATTATGCATATCATAAAAAGAGACAAACTTGCATAAAACCAAACACTTAGCATGCATAAAACCAAATACTTAGCATGCATAAAACCACATACATAGCATGCATAAAACCAAATACTTAGCATGCATAAAACCAAATATGTAGCATGCATAAAACCAAATACATAGCATGCATAAAACCAAATACATAACTTGCATAACATGTTACATATAGACTTGCATATAATCTCCCATATAGCTTGCATAACATGTTACATATGAATCAATGTTCAACATAGTGTTTTGCATCATAAAACATAGCATTAAACTTGCATATAGCACACAACATACACTATACTAAACTTGCATAAACACATTGATTCCACAAACATAGCCATATCTTATCATATCCTATCATAATCAATTTAACAATTGATTGTTAAGTCTATAGAAACTCACCACTATACTCCAATAAGCAAACCCTTGCCACAAATCACCCAAAAACTCTAGCCTTGAACATAAAGCTTGCAACTTGATGATGAATGCAAGCCGATGATCACTCATACAACTCAAAGATGCTTGTATGCACATGAAAGCCTTCATAGAAATAGTTTAGAAATAGGATGGAGACTAGGGTTTTGAGTGGAGGCCATGATCATAGAAAATTTTGGCATAGTTTAGTTAGGAGATAGGATTATGACCATTTAGGGCTAGCTTAGGGTCTTATTTATAGGATTAGGCAAGTGTTTTAGGCCATTAGATTAACCCTAAATTAGATTAGGACCATCAGATCTCGGAAGCTTCCAGAAACCAGCCCCAAAACACAGCCTAAACACTAAAATGGTGCACCAGGCCAGCCAGAAAGCTGTGCAGGTTTCTGGCTCGACACGGGCGCACTTCCCAAGTGCGCCAGTGTAAAAATGTGTTGGCGCACTTCACAAGTGCGCCAGTGCATTTTTGTGTTGGCGCACTTCACAAGTGCGCCAGTGCATTCTGGCTAGTTTTCGGTTTTTCTGCCTAACTTCGTTCGTCCATATCTTCTTCATACGGACTCCGATTTTCGAAAACTCAGACTCTGTTTCGCGTATTTTTCCGAGACGAACGCAATGGTGCAACCCGTTTCCCCTAATTCCCACATCTGGGATTAGTTATTCTTTAATTTGTGAATTTTAGCATTAACCGAAATTCGGGGTGTTACAGATTTTAGGGATGTGTCCCTAATTTTCACTTATGTTTTTATGTATGTAAAATGACGAGGAATGTTATATTTGGCCTATGAATTTCTAACTAATCGTTTTTATAATAGCATAACATTAGAACTTGTTTTTGTTTAACAAAAATGATGAAAATGAGAAAATATGTTGCTCTTTGGGTTTTCCAGATATTTCAATGTATTAGAACATGAAATGTTATAATTTACGCATATTGTGAAGCTGAAAACAAATAAAGATGTAATGTTTGGGATAACAAGGAATGCAAAGAAAAGAATAGCAATTCCTTGTAGTTACAAACACCGCACAAAATATATGTTAAGTAAAAAAGAAAAGAAAATAAAACATGTTCTAGTATATTAAAATGTAGTAAATTCCTAAGGTATACCAGATGAAAATAAAATAAGGCCACCAAATCAATGGAAAGTGGTAAAGAAAAAAGAAGAGTCTTAAGTAATGGGTAAAATGAAGGAGTAAGAAATTAAATAGAAATTATAGTATGATTGAATGGTTAAAATATATGATTGACAATTGATCTATTATATGTATTGTTTCTTGATGATGGATCGCAATAAGGATGTTTATACAATATTTTACCATTGATTACTATAAAATGATGTGTAGTTAATTATAGTTATTTAATGATCAATGTCGTATTACCAATATTGATTGGATTACTATGCTTTGATGACTGTGTTAATATTTTGGAATGATTAGTATACACAAAAAGGTTTATACTTACATTGATGGTGTACAATTATTGATTGGTAAATAATAATTATGTAAGTTTATTAATGTTGTTACCTTCTTATTTTATAAGTTGAAATTGTAATCGGATGCTGTTGGTTTTTGAAGACTACATGTTAATTTTGTTTACTTCTTTTGGTGACAAGTTGCCATAGATGAGTACGATACTATTTTCTACTCTGATTTGATTGTGTTATTGCAGTGATTGTATGAGACGAGCAGGGAATTTCGCTCGGTCCGAACCAGTCGCTAAACCGACCCAGACTGTTCGAAACGCCCTATCGTTTGAGAACACGACAAAATAGAACGCATACAAAAGAACGTTTCATTGTATATTACAACAATGCATCAGATTACAAGAATATATAGAGTATAAAAGAATATTGCACAGAAATACCAGAGATTTAAATTACATTTAAATACATAGCAGCGAAAAATAATACAATACACAACTAGAAGAGATATACGGATACAAAGCTTTCCGGATATCGTTCCAGCTGTAAACCAGGATCCTGTGAATATAAATCTGCAAAACCAAAACTACTAGCTGCCCGTGTCAAAATAGGGGCACCCAGAGTTTAGGTTAAAACAATAAACTCCAGGTCAGTCATGTGACTGGTGTGAGAACTAAAACAGTTATTATTCTTTATTTTAAAAGTTAGGTAAATCAAGGGACCACGCCGTATAACACGGAACGGGTTTCCTCCCAAGAATACCAGTGCATAAAACAAACAGCGCAATGCTAAATAGAGAAAAATGAAGCTGTTATAAGACCCAGGTCCTATCACACAATGCAACGCAAGCCGGGGGATAGGGTTTTTCCCTTATAACAGCCAAAGAATGCTTGATACGTTTAAAACAAATCATTTGATACTATTATAAGTGCATAGTGTATAAAACAACTTCAAATCATAAGTATCAATCGTAGGCGGCATGAATGCCCCATACCACTATGTCGCCATATATAAGTTTACAATTAAGACCGCAAGACGTCATATTGGAAGTTGGGTTATCATTTATGGTATGAACCGAGGCTAGGGGCAAGATCCTCACCGATTCGAGACGCTCTAGTCCGCCCCTCAGGAACAGCCGCAACTGCCCCTTGGATCGTCAGGGCCGGTACACCGATGTGGATTATAATGCCTGAACAATACGTTTCTCCGCCCTTTGGGGCGTAAGCCTGGCCCGTTAGCCGACCAGAAGCATCGGCCGAAACCGATATCACGAGGCGCCTCGCTTTTCAGCAAGTAATAATAAGCAACATCCACATGAGTCAAACTCATCAGCCAGTTCAAGCACTGACGCCACTCCTAACTAGAAAGAAAACGCATGTCCCCCCTGAGGTCCGTCTCCCGTTTTTTGTTCATATCGGGTGTGATACTCGCGAATCAACGTTACACAAAGCTATGCCACAAAGGCCGTGCTTCGATCATCAACCACAAGACTTTGCTTTTCAACAGAAGCCTTGATCATTTGCCACTAGGCATGCCACACAGGCAATTCACTCCATGCGATTGATATCCATCAATATATAACCCCTGAGCTCATACGTCTCAGAGAAGGGCGTTAAGCAAGAGAATAAATTCTCCGCCGCCAAACAGATATATATTTAATAGAGATCAATCACACGGACTAAAATCCAATGTCAGACACACATTCCATTTACAAGTCCGTTCTGGGGCTGAACGAAACCGGAGGCACCTAGTACCCCGCATATCCATCGATCTCCAAGTACGTCTGGACGATCACCAACTGTTTCCATCTTCTTGGGTGTACAGCCCAATCAAGATCATCAGTTATCACCCAAACGACGTGAAGACCTCTGGTCTTCGACCATCGTCTTCATCTTCGACTAATCGTCGTATCAGTTATTCAGAATGGGATAAACCCGGTCTTTCCGAACAACTCGCGTATATTTTAAATAAGTGTTACGCAAACACAACATATGCCTCATTCCAATTCATCAGTCACTAACCGTAAATTAATCAAGAGAATAATTCCCCAAATATTAACCCCGAAGGCCGAAACCAACATCAGATCAATATCCAGAAAACCATTCTGCTTGGCTAACCGACAGTTAGTTTCTAAATTTCCCATTCATAGGGAAAGGTTCCCATTAATTTTATCCAAGATAAATTCCTTGAATTTATTCTTTAATCATCTTTTGAATTTCGATTCAACTAGTCGGGATTAACGAACCTTACCGAAGTAATCATTTGTTTTAATTTCCCAATCCCAACCTATTCATCCCATGAAGTAAAACTGGTTATACTTCATATCTAACACCACGGTGTCATCGGTAAATTCAATTACCATTTCACGTTCAAATCTAATTAAAGATTTAACTAACGCCTGAAGCAAAACTGGTGATATTCCATTTCGATTATTTCAATCTAATTAAAGATTCATTAAAACTCCACTTAGTTTTAATCTTTGACTGGGTTAAAGAATCAGTGTCATTTAAAACACCGTTTACGGTAAACCCAAAATCACATTCCATTAATTATCGGGTTAAAGAACAAGTGTTATTTAAAACACTGTTCACGATAAACCCAAAAATCAATACCAATTCAATCCCAATTAAATATCATTTAATTGGTACACTTCATTAAATCTAAATAAAAAGATTTAATCTTGTCTCAACTGGGTTCAAGAACAGTGTTAGTGAAGACACCATTCACGGCAACCCAAATCACATTCATTAATTATCGGGTTAAAGAACGAGTGATATTTAAAACACTGTCCACGATAAACCCAAAAATCAATATCAATTCCATCCCAATTAAATATAATTTAATTGGTACACTTCATTAAATCTAAAATAAAAAGATTTAATCTTTTCTCAACTGGGTTCAAGAACAGTGTTAGTGAAGACACCATTCACGACAAACCCAAATCACATTTGATATTCAATACAAGGCTCTGAATAGAAAATATATCGGCTTATATTCAATATCAAATTCTACGACTAACAAATGTCGTATTGGAAATAACGATATAAATATATATCTTTCAAATTTCCATAACCACATCTGTATAATCACGAATTCCAACATCGAAATATTCCGAAGACAATTTCGATTCAAATCCACTCCAGTGCAATCATTGGAAGTTCTGGTTATTTTTAAAACCCTTTTCAAATTCAATTTATTTACTTAAAAATAAATAGAATTATAATTTTAGTTCAAAACTAGTTTATTTCGATAAAAATCTATTTTTATCTTTTCAAATATGGAGATTTTCATCCCAATTATTTCTAAATCATTTCTTATGATTTTACACAAATTATTACTATTTTTAATAATTTTATCAAGGCCCGTACAGTCGATTTCCATCAACGGCTATCGAACTGCACTTGCAACGACCTTTTTCGAATTTGATTTGGACGTATCTCCAAATCCAACCGTTAGATTTCAAATTTCTAATAATCGTTAGAAAGCTCTTTTCGATACGAACCCAACGGTTCTGGTTTTAGGAGAATCCGACGGCCGGATCTCCCGCAATATCCGTTTGAAGTCAATGGTCGAAATTCGCGAACTGCCGCGGCGCGACGTGTTCTATTCAGGCCATTATATTATATATATAATATATATTTCGTCGATTTCTATTTAAAACGAATTTTATAAATCGTTTTAATTTCGTTTCAAAAACAATTTCAACTTCCATTTCATTTCAAATCAAAATTGAATTCTTCCTTATAAATTCGTTTTAAAATTCATTTCTATTCAATTCAAATTTCAAATTCCATTTGAATTCAATTCGTTTTCGTTTTCCATTCGATTCGAATTCGTTTTCAATTCAATTCAAATTGGTTTTCTATTCATTTTAAATTCAATTCAATTTGGTTTTCTATTCATTTTGAATTCAATTCAATTATATATTCAATTGAAATCAAATTTGTTTTCTATTCAATTCATTTTCGAAATCGTTTTATATTCAATTCATTTCGAATAAAATCGATATAAATATCGTTCACGTCAAAATGGCGTCAATCTAATCAATACGGCTTCATATATTTCTATTTTCGAATATTCTATTTCAAATATTTCTATTTCAAATATCTCGTTCAACACATGACTAATCTCAATAGATGAGTACAGTCAACACATGAACCTTTATTTTATATTGATAAAGATATAAATTTTATTATTAAAATATTTCGTTCAACACATGACTAATCTCAACGGATGAGTACAGTCAATACATGAACCTTTATTTTATAATATTCTTTCTTTTTTAAAGTGGAATGAGGCCCAATCAATTACCATATAATGTTAATTATATGGATTTTCTACAACATATGTACATATCAACAACGATGAATAATCAACCATCATCCAAAGTGCATTCTACACTGTATAAGCATCAAATATAAATATTCAACGCTTATAACAGTCTGTCAATCAATCGATCGACATACAACTAAACAATCGGGATTAGTGTACGTCAAATATCATCCCAATACTCGTGTGGGGTTTCAAGCAATCAAACACATATTTTATTTGTGCAGTTGGGCGATGTGTAAAATTTATCGACCCAATCAATATCCTTCAAATAGGTGTACATAAACAAACCGTCTGGTTTGTAAATGAATATTTATTTATTCACATTCACGTTAAAAATTATATTTTTAACAATAAAACATTTTATTCCAACATATGAATTTCTATTCAGTTCATTTATTCAATAAAATGATATTTTTATTTTACTAACTTATTTTAGAAAATTTCGGCGGCATAACGGCACGATACTAGAAACGGGACGAGGCCTAGCCTTATCCCCGGTCTAGTGAAGGCCCACGCCATTCACACATCAATCAAATCAATTCCATTTCACCAAACAATTCAATTCAAACAAAATATTCTAACCAACCACACAACCAAACAATTTAACAAACAAGCCATCCATGGTCTGTGGATGACGGGTGTCGGGTGCTACTAAACACCGTCTGCATCCTAGTATATATATATATATATATATATATATAACTAGAAAATTAAATTAAAGAGTGAGAAATTCTCACCGAAAGCTATCCCAACTTCACAACACTCCTATTTATAGAAATCTTCGTCGTTCTCGCCTTTTTATCACCTTCATTGCCCGTATTCTCTACATATGTAAAAATTGAATTTTTACTTCGCTATTCAATATATAAAAATCGAATTTTCACTTTTGCTTCATATGGATAAAATTCTATTATTATTTTTTATCACGCTATTCTTCATATATAGATTTCTCCTTTTCAAAAATATAGATTTCATCATTATAAAAATCACCACTTTATTTCAACGTATATAAAATAAAAATCAGATTTTTATTTTACTACATACACAAAGATGATATTTTTTAATATTCTCTATCTTATAAAAGATTACATTTTTATATTTTCTACTATGCAAAAATTATATTTTTAATTCTCTACATAAACAAAAATCATATTTTTCCCTAACAAAATCAAATCTTTTTATAATTAAAAATCTCGTCTTTTCTATATGAAAAATCAAATCTTTTCTATATGAAAAATCAAATCTTTCCTATAAAAAAATCCGATTTTTTTCTATTAAAAAATCATATATTTTCCTAGCATAAAAAAATCAGATTTTTTCATAGTTTAAAAATCCGAAAACTTACAGTTTAACGAAGAAGAGAGGCGCAAGGGGAGGGGAATCACGGCGCTCTCAGGCGAGGTGGGTGGCTGGCCATCGTCGGTCGTCTGCAGGTGGTGGTGGCGCGTTCAGGGCCTTCGCGGTGGTTGCAGTCTTCGTCCATGGGGGGTTTTCGGTTGGGGCTCGGTCGATGGGAGAAGGGAGGCGCTGGACAGAGGGGTGGCGAGGGGGGGGGTCTCGATCGCTTGGCGGTCTGCGCGGCAGGGGGCTGCGCGATTTCGGAGAAGGGGGCCGCGAGATCGGAGGGCGGTGGCGCTCCGACTGGAGGAGCGGTGGCGGTCTCGAACGACGGGTTTCGTTGTTTTTTTTTTTTCTTTTTTTTCTTTTTCGATTCTGAAGAATGAACGTGGGGGGCCAGAGAGAAATAGGAGGAGAGGAGAGAGGATTTAATTTTTAATTTATTTTAATTATAAAAAGGTTGACTTTTACATACGACCTCTAAACGAGGTCCACCGCCTGTCGTCCATAGCGTTTTACCCTCATTCCGAACACAATGGGATATGTATCGCAAGCTGATTTGATCGTTCTGATCAGTTTCCGTTGAATTTACATTTAAATCGCTATATTGAATTTTAAACGTACATTTCAAATTACCGGGGTCACATACTAACTAGAAAAATTCCTGAAAAATATTTTCTAGCTTCGTATTGACGATACGGTCCTAACAAAACTAGTTTCGTCGAATTCTGAGACCGTTTGAAAAATGGCCATTTTCCAGTCGATTAAAATCAACTAAAACTGGTCAAACGCGTTTTCCTTTGCCACGCCCTCATATTGAATCGAAAAATTATGAAATTTGGAATCTAGCAATAACTTGACAATGCGGATCCAACAAAACTGGTTTCGTCGAAATCCGAGGTCGTTTGCAAAATTTCCATTTTTGAGGGCCTGAATTCCATAGCGACTATTCAGAATTTTCAACTGGACATATCTTTTGATTCCCGCTATGAAATTTTGATTATCCGGCTTCGTTGGAAAGATATCATCAATTAGATTCTAATATTTTTGGTTTCACTAAAATCCGGATTGTTTTGCACCCGGTATGTTCAATTGAAGTTTGAAATCAAATTATCGAACTACCGCGCCATTTTCAATTCTATTTATAATTATAAATAATTATTTATATTCTAACGACGACGTATATAATATATACGTTCGAATTCTATTCAAAATAAATTTCTCGTCGATATTATTTAAAATAATTCATTTTAAATATTCAAAATTCGCTAAAATAGCCAAAATAAAAATTTTAAACTGGCCCAGATTTTCCGGGTTATTACATTGTATTATTGTATTAATTATGTTGATTGCACTAATTTCAAAGTTTGCACTGATTGTATTAAATCATACTAATTGCTTAAATGGATGCAATGGTTGTAATGTACTAACGAGTACTTGGATGCAGAAGAAGAGCTGGAAAATGGACTATGAGGGCTTGATTCCCCAAAAGGGGTACGTATGTAGTCTTTTCCTATGCAATATCCACCGAAACGGTAACATCCCATAATTTTATAACATTAAAATTAACAAATTAAAGTATACTTAATTTTTAGAAGAAGAATTAAGTGAAATGGGTTGCGCTGTTATATTCGTCTCAAAATTTTGGGTCAAGATAGATATTTGGTTTGCATAAAACGGATAACTTATGAAGAAGTTATTAAGCCTTGAAGTTTGTATGCATATGAGAGAAATGTATTTATAGATATATATATATATATATATATATAATTACCCAAAAAAAAGTTCAAAACAGCGAATCGGGAGGGGGAATAGCCAAACCACACCATTTTTGGAGTCGACCTGAGCCACGCTGGGTCGACTAGGGGTCGATCCAGGGTGTTTGGCTGTCAACCCGTGGCCCGATTCGCCCTTAGGGATGATGTGGCACCGAGTGGTCCTGATGGTTCTGGTTATCCCTAGGTTAATCCGACGGCTCTTATTAAATTAAACTTCTATAAAAACACTCCTAAACCCCTAACCCTAATCACATTAATTCTTAACAAAAGCCGCCGTGCCGTCAATGGAGAACCTAGAGTAGCCGCCCTACACTTTCAACCCTAAAGCAAGATAGAAGCCTGAATCAAAATCAAATTAAATCTAAATAACGATTAGTCTACATCAAAGGCGAGCAAATCAGTTTCAGAATACACATCCAAGAAAGACAAGACTATTCTTTTTAATTGTGAGTATGATAGCTTTCACAATATAATTAATTAATTTAATTATGATAAGATATAATTGGGATTATGAGAATATGATTTTGAATCATGTGATGTAAATTATATGTATGTTTGTGGTGTTCAATCATATGTTAGTCTTATGCAAGTTGGATCATATGTTAGTTCTTATGTAAATCTTATGCAAGTTGAATCATATATCTTATGCAAGTTTGTGATGATTGGACCATATATTCATGTATGAATCTTATGCAAGTTTGGGTTGTTAAAATATACGTGAGGCATGTATATTCATATGCTAGTTTATGTGATATTAACCTTTATGTCTAGATCCATATGCAAGTTTACATCTTTATGTTTAGACCCATATGCAAGTTTACATCTTTATGTTTAGATTTATATGTAAGTTTACATCTTTATGTTTAGATCCATATGCAAGTTCACACCTTTATGTTTGGATCTATAGCAGTACATAAGTTAAGCAAGTTTATTCCCATTACCTATGCTGGTTTTGTATCATATGCTAGTTTAAATGAACTTCATATGCAAGTTATTGGCTATGTAATCTTATGTCATGATCCTTAGATCTATTTTATGTGTTATGTGATGTTGTTTTTCTTGTTACAAGTTAGATTATTTGCGAGTCTAACATATGTCATATGAAAATGTAAGAATAGCGTGGGGATGATGGGATAATATTGAATATATATAAATTGTGAATTGGCATAAAATGGCCTTAAAAGGCATATAATTAATTTGAGACATTAATTGACATAACTGGTATACATGGACATAATTTTAAGAGACAATTATGGACATAAATAAATTTGGGATTTATTGACAAATTTGAATAGGGATATTAAACCAATTTGAGGTTAAATAAATATATGTAATAATAAATCGCCTAAGACACGAGGTTATACTCTTTTGTGGTGTAAGACTGCCCGGACCCGCCCGACAAATCCAGCAGCCACAAATGCTAGTCTAATGTGAGAGGTCAAAGGCACGAATTAAATGCGTAACAATTGTAAAGACACAATGTTAGGCTCGTTTGCGGTATAAGACTGCCCGGACCCACCCGGCAAATCCAGCAACCGCAAATGTCAGCCTAATGTGGGAGGTCTTCACAAGGTTACGTTTCTAATGAATGAAGTAACACTTAACCAGATAACATGTGGTGGGACATGGGGGGTTAAGTGGGTGCCTTGGGTGGCATGTGTAATTAAGTGGGTGCCTTGGGTGGCATGTGAAATACGATTAGATGCACTTAACCAAGATTGAAACATGTAAGAAGACATGAATGAGAATGAGGTTAAGTGGGGAAACCTTAGTGGGGACCAAGCACAGGTGGAAGGCTTGTGTCAAGCATGGGGGTCATTTTTAAACCAGTAACCCATTAAGTATCTTTGTGAGCTCGACCCAAGTCGAGGACGGGACACGCTTACTGGATTTGATTGTAAGAGGTCAAAATGGGTTAGCGGTGGCAACACAAGTCCAACGGGGTCATGTGCGTGCGTGGGCCCAGGCTGGTAGGTAAGACGTTGTTGCATCATGTAGATATAAGTTGTGCATCTTTGGTGGTATTGGGTTGCCATTTTGGGGAGTGATACACCCCACTATGGGACCAGCACGGGTATCTTTGAGTTAGCGAGCCGATCGAATGGTGGTAGTGGGTACAACTAGTGGAGATAGGGGCAGACAACACCTATGAAGGTAGCTAGGGGTACACGAAACTACCATTATCATTATTAAGTTCTGTAGGCGGGATCAACTTTTAGGGTGACTAGTGGTGGTGCAGTATAGTAATTATCCTATAGTGATTAGGAACGAGATTAACGCCAGAATATTCCTCTTATTTTATTTGTCATGCCCACTTGTTTCATGGTCATATCTTATCTTACCAGTTTATGCCTTATCCTAGTTACTTTAATAATAATATTGTTGAAGTTATTATACTCGCCAGACATTATGTCTGACCCCCTTGTATTCGCCTCTTTTCTTCCTTTTCCCCCCCAAGGTTCTCAGGGTTGGACTAGTACTAGTGGAGCTTGATCTCGGTTCTCTTTCTATCTCTTTTGGAAGTGCTTAGATTGCGGAAAGTATAGTTCCGCTCATCTCTTTTATGGCTACTTGTGTTGGGGTTTATGCTTTTTATTTTATGTACTCTGAAACAATTTATCAAGATGGATATTAAGTGTACTTGGTTTATGAAGTTGTTGTAATCAAACTATTTCTCCGCTGCAATAAAAGTTGTTTTAAAATTTTCAAGTACCATTATTTATATATGACTTGTTATACTCTGTTCTATACACTAAATACGCTCCATGGAAGTTAATGCATTCCCTTTGTGAGTGACATTAATGGACGTTGGGTGTTACACGTGGTATCAAAGCTGAAGGTTACCAGACCAGATATGAATTTTTAAAAAATATTTTTCAAAAAGCATTTTATAAAGAAATACTTTCAAAAGTATGTTTTAAGGAAAGTATTTTCAAGAGAAAAGTTTGTTTTATAAACATAACCCCCAAGAGCCTTATATCTTTCTTTCGAATTCTTCGTTTTGAATCTCTTCATTTTCTTTTCAGCATGTCTGGAATTCCCGAGATACCCGAGGGGATACCGATACCAGGATGGTTTAGAAGGTATCTGGAAGCTAGGGCCAAATGTAGCAGGCCCAGCAAATGCTCCTCCTCCTCCCCGTGTTGATACTTTTGCAAAGATATGCAAAGATTTTAGAGCAATGAGCGGGAAATATTTTCACGGATCAGAGACGTTTGTTGAAGCTCGAAATTGGCTTAAGGAGGTGGAAGATCTATTTGGTATTTTCGAAGTAGAAGATGGAAGGAAGGTCCAATTGGTTGCTTGGTTATTGAAAGACGAAGCCTCGTTTTGGTGGGAGTTCACGAATGAAGAGCGTCCGGTGGGGACATGGATGGATTTCAAGCGTAGGTTCGAAATGAAGTTTCTCTCACGAGCAGAAGAGAATTTATATATGGAAAGATTCTTGGCATTGAAGCAAGGGGATTTATCAGTAAAGGAGTACGTCAACAAGTTCAATCAATTGGCGAGATTTGCCTTGGAATTGGTAAACACACCTGAGAAGAAAGCCCTAAGGTTCGTTAAGGGTTTGAATGAGCCACTACATGGGTTAGTTATGACCCATATTCCTACGGGGGCTACCTTTGAGAAATTGGTTGCATGGCGCTTATGCATGAGGAAGAGAAAGGTCTTAATGCTAATAAGGCACCGGAGAAGAATGGGGACCAAAAGAAACCACAACAACAAAACAAGAAAGGCGGGAAGAACAATAATGGCAAAGGAAAGAAGAAGTGCTTTAATAGTGGGACACCAGGCCATCTGAGTAAAGACTGTGGGAAAAAGAAGAAGACTGGTTGTTTCCACTGTGGAGAGGCAGGTCATCTACTTAAGGACTGCCCAAGGAAACAGAGGCAAGGGCAAAGAACTTCTGGAGGGCAGCTTAAGGCTCTCATGGCACCAGGGTAGGAGAGAGGGCAGATTCAGGCTCTCACGGCACCAGCACAGGAGAGAGGTAGAAACATTTCCGTTGAAAGTTTAGTTTTTCTGTTTGATCATCCTGTTCGTACTTTTTTTGACTCTGGCGCTTCACACTCGTTTGTATCTGCTTGGTTAGTTGAAACACTGCACCTAAAAACTAGTCTAGTTACGGATCCCATAGTAGTCTCAAATCCTATTGGTGGTTCGGCTCATCTTTCTATGATTTGTCAGGATTTGAGAGTGTCTATCTTGGGCGTTGGGTTTGAATGCAACGCCTTTGTTCTTGGCTTCATGGGCTACTGCTTGATTCTAGGTATGGATTGACTAACTAGATACGGTGCCATCCTAGATTGTGAAAGAAGGGTAGTTAGATTATTGACTCGTTGTGGAAAGACCCTTGATATTTCTTGTGACCCTAGAGGTTCGGTAATGCTTAGCTACCTAGAATCCCTAGACGCATCCAATGATGATTTTAAATCTGTTTGTGTGGTCCATGAATATAGTGACGTCTTCGATGAAGTTCTAGGTTTACCCCCGAGGCGCGATATAGACTTTCGAATATATCTAGTAGATAGTGCAAAGCCAGTTGTATTACCAGTGTGCCACATGGCTCCGAGAGAGAAAAGAGAACTCGGTAAACAAGTGAAAGAATTGCTTGAGAAGTGGTTCATAAGAAGAAGTATTTCGGAGTGGGGTGCTCCAGTCATTTTTGCTACAAAAGCTGATGGTTCACTTAGATTATGCATGGACTATAGAGAGATGAATAAGCTAACAAAGAAAAACAGGCACCCATTACCGAGGATAGACGATTTATTCGATCAGTTGGTGGGTGCTTCAGTTTTCTCGCAACTGGATTTAGCTACAGGGTTTCATTAGCTAAGGGTGGCTGAAGATAACATCGATAAGACTGCCTTTAAAACTCCTGAAGGTTTCTTTGAGTGGCTCGTCATGCCTTTTGGTCTGACAAATGCACCCGCATACTTTGTTGACTTAATGAGTAGGGTGCTTAGGGAGTTTCTAAACAAGTTTGTGGTAGTCTTTGTAGATGATATTCTGATTTTCTCTAAAAATGAAGAAGAGCATGCCCTATATCTTAGGGAAGTCTTAGAGACCCTACGAGCGCATCAGCTAAAAGCTAAGTTCTCCAAGTGCCATTTTTGGAGAAAAGAAGTGAGGTTCTTAAGACACGTGGTCTCTTAGGAATGGATAGTTGTGGATCCCGCCAAGGTGGTGGCAATCCAAGATTGGAAAACTCCTAAGAACGCAACAGAAGTAAGAAGCATTTTAGGGCTGGCTGGCTATTATAGGAAGTTCATTAAGGACTTTGTGAAGATATCAGCCCCTCTTACTCGATTAACGAAGAAGAATTTGACTTTTACTTGGGACGTTGACTGTGATGATGCTTTCCAACGTCTGAAGAGGGGTTTAATGACCGCTCCAATTTTAGTTTTTCCAGATGGGGGTAAGACATTCATTGTATATACCAATGCTTGCGGGACAGGGCTTGGCACGGTTTTAATGCAAGAGGGAAGGGTGATATGCTATGGTGGAAGGTAGTTGAAAGCCCACGAGAAAAATTACCCTACCCACGATTTAGAGTTGGTGGCCATAGTTTTTGCGCTTAAGTCATGGCGTCATTATTTGCTTGGCGAGAGGTTTGAGTTGTATATAGTCCATAAGTTGCTAAAGTGCTTATTCTCTCAGAAGGACCTAAACCTGAGGCAACAGAGATGGATGGAGTTTTTGGCATCCTACGATTTTGAGATCGCATATACCCCTGGAAAAGGTAATGTTGTAGCTGACGCCTTAAGCAGAAAGAAGTTTACTTTAAGTCCTTTGTTCATAGAGTGGCAGAGTTTGGAGTATATATCTTCCTTTGACTTCAAACCCTCTGTCAATTATGTACCCGGATTATTGGTATCGTTAGAGGTGCAACCTACACTTTTGGGTTGAGTTGGAGAGGCACAGCGAAACGACCCACAATTGGTTGAGATAGTAGGCAAGCTTATAGGAGGGGAGTCCTCGAGTCATCTGAATAGATATGCTATAGATGAGAGAGGTTGGCTACGTAGAGATGGAAGACTTTGCGTACCATAAGACGAGAGTTTGAAGAAGGCAATTCTTGAAGACTCAGATCGCTCTAAGATGACCATACATCCCGGTGGTGATAAGATGTATAAGGATATGAAGCGAGTTTTCTTTTGGGCCGGAATGAAGAAGGACGTGGTCGAGTTCGTTGCTAGATGCTTAGTACGCCAGCAAGTCAAGGCGGAGCAAAAGAAGCCCGGAGGTTTGCTCCATCCTTTAGAGATTCCGCTTTGGAAATGGGAAAGTGTTTCCATGGATTTTGTAGATAGGTTACCAAGATCAAGGAAGGGTAATACGGGGATTTGGGTAATTGTAGACCGACTTACTAAAAGTGCCCATTTTATTCCCGTTAAAAGTAGAAGGACCACTGCATCGTTAGCATCCGTTTACCTTCGAGAGATAGTCCGTTTGCACGGCATATCCTATAGCATTGTAAGCGATAGAGATCCCATTTTCACGAGCGAATTTTGGAAAAGCTTACAAGAGGCGGTTCGAACGCAATTATGCTTAAGTACTGCTTATCATCCTCAGACAAACGGCCAGATGAAGAGAGTAAATTGGATTCTGGAAGATTTTCTAAGGCTATGCATTCTAGACTTTGGAGGAACATGGGAAGAACATCTTCCACTAGTGGAGTTCGCCTATAATAATAGTTTTCAGGCTTGCATTGGCATGGCACCTTTTGAGGCTCTTTATGGACGAACGTGATGATCACCTACTTGTTGGTGGAAATCCACGGACAAGGTTTTGCTTGGACCCGACATGATTAGGGAGACTTCGGAGAAGATAGACCTGATTCGACGGCGAATGAAGACGACACAGGACCGACAGAAGTCATATGCTGATAGGAGACGAACCGATCTTGAGTTCGATGTTGGGGACATGGTTTTTGTTAAGTTGTCACCGTTGAGAAACGTAGTCCGTTTTGGATCAGTAGGGAAGTTGGCACCATGGTTCGTAGGACCCTTTCCAATTATAGAGAGGATTGGGCAGATGGCGTATAGAGTAAAGTTACCAGAGAAGCTCAGCGGAGTTCATGACGTGTTTCACGTTTCATATTTGCGTAAGTGTTTGCATGATACGGTGGAAGTGGTAGAGCCGAGCACGCTCGAAGAAGTGGAAGTAGAGCGCAATGCCACGATCAGACGAGCTCCTACATGCATTCTCGGATTGGAGGTCAAAAAGATTCGCAACAAAGAGATCAAGTTGGTCAAAGTGCAATGTGGAGATGATCAAAGAGACGCGACTTGGGAGACGGAAGATAAGATGCGTACGCTGTACCCTTTCCTTTTTGAGGGTATGTTTTAATTTCTCCTTTTTCTACCGCTTTGTTGACACTTGTCCTATCTTTTAGTATTATCTTTGCAATGACATCTTCGATATTTAGTTAGGAAGAACCCTATGGTTGCAAACAAGTGCTTGAGACATGTTATGTTTGGTGGATGCAAATGGATGCAAGTGGTTGCTAGTGGTTGCTCGTGGATGCATGTGCACACACATTAGGCACTAGATCGGCTCAATCACCTTCATGTTGCATATAAATGAGTGTGCATATCTAAATTAATGGATGTATAATGGTTGTGGTATCGTATGGATGCTGCATTTTGATGAATGGTTATGCACACATGTAGAAATAATATGTATCGATAGGATTCTTTCACCTACATAATGGACGCATGGCACTATCATGATTTGCATTAAGGAGGTCAACTGAATCAGTGGACCGCCTGATCTTTGCATTAGATAAGGAACATATACACACATTTTTGCATAAGTTCATATAGCATTAGAAATTTCTTTAAGGACAATGAATGCTTGTGGATGATGGTTGAGTAGATGGATGATTGGTTGGTAGGATACATTCTTCTTAACTTAAAGATTTCGGGGACGAAATCCTTTAAGGAGGGGAGAATGTAACACCCCATAATTTTATAACATTAAAATTCACAAATTAAAGTATACTTAATGTTTAGAAGAAGAATTAAGTGAAATGGGTTCTATTATGTTCATCTTAAAATTTTGGGTCAAGATAGACATTTGGTTTGCATAAAACGGATAACTTATGAAGAAGTTATTAAGCCTTGAAGTTTGTATGCATATAAGAGAAATATATATATATATATATATATATATATATATATAATTACTCAAAAAAAGTTCAAAACAGCGAATCGGGTGGGGGAATAGCCGAACCGCACCATTTTTGGAGTCGACCTAAGCTCTGCTGGGTCGACTAGGGATCGATCCAGGGTGTTTGGCTGTCAACCCGTGGCCCGATTCGCCCTAAGGGCTGATGTGGCATCTGAGTGGTCCTGATGGTTCTGGTTATCCCTAGGTTAATCCGATGGCTCTTATTAAATTAAACTTCTACGAAAACACTCCTAAACCCCTAACCCAAATCACATTAATTCATAACAAGAGCTGCTATACCGTCAATGGAGAACCTAGAGTAGCCGCCATACACTTTCAACCCTAAAGCAAGATAGAAGCTTGAATCAAAATAAAATCAAATCTAAATAACGATTAGTCTACGTCAAAGGCGAGCAAATCAGTTTCAGAATACAGATCCCAGAAAGACAAGGCTATTCTTTTTAATTGTGAGTATGATAGCTTTCACAAATTAATTAATTAATTTAATTATGATAAGATATAATTGGGATTATGAGAATATGATTTTGAATCATGTGATGTAAATTATATGTATATTTGTGGTGTTGAATCATATGTTAGTCTTATGCAAGTTGGATCATATGTTGGTTCTTAGGTGAATCTTATGCAAGTTGAATCATATATCTTATGCAAGTTTGTGATGATTGGATCATATATTCAAGTATGAATCTTATGCAAGTTTGGGTTGTTAAAATATATGTGAGACATGTATATGCATATGCTAGTTTATGTGACATTAACCTTTATGTCTGAATCCATATGCAAGTTTACATCTTTATGTTTAGACCAATATGCAAGTTTACATCTTTATGTTCAGATCTATATGTAAGTTTACATCTTTATGTTTAGATATATATGCAAGTTTACATCTTTATGTTTAGATCCATATGCAAGTTCACACCTTTATGTTTGGATCTATAGCAGTACATAAGTTATGCAAGTTTAGGCCCATTACCTATGCTAGTTTTGTATCATATGCTAGTTTGAATGAAATTCATATGCAAGTTATTGGCTATGTAATCTTATGTCATGATCCTTAGATCTATTTTATGTGTTATGTGATGTTGTTTTTCTTTTTATAAGTTAGACTATTTGCGAGTCTAACATATGTCATATGAAAACGTACGAATGGCGTGCGGATGATGGGATATATTGAATATACATAAATTGTGAATTGGCATAAAATGGCCTTAAAAGGCATATAATTAATTCGAGACATTACTTGGCATAATTGGTATTTATGGACACAATTTTAAGAGACAGTTATGGACATAAACAAATTTGGAATTTATTGACAAATTTGAATATGGATATTAATCCAATTTGGGGTTAAATAAAGATGTGTAATAATTAACCGCTTAAGTCACGAGGTTAGACTCTTTTGTGGTGTAAGATTGCCCGGACCCGCCCAGCAAATCCAGCAGCCACAAATGTTAGTCTAATGTGAGAGGTCAAAGGCACGAATTAAATGCGTAACAATTGTAAAGACACGAGGTTAGGCTCGTTTGCGGTATAAGACTGCCCTGACCCGCCCGACAAATGCAGGAACCGCAAATGTCAGCCTAATGTGGAAGGTCTTTACAAGGTTACAGTTCTAATGAATTAAGTAACACTTAACTAGATAAACATGTGGTGGGACATGGGGGGTTAAGTGGGTGCCTTGGGTGGCATGTGTAATTAAGTGGGTGCCTTAGGTGGCATGTGAAATACGATTAGATGCACTTAACCAAGATTGAAACATGAAAGAAGACATGAGTAAGAATGGGGTTAAGTGGGGAAACCTTAGTGGGGATCAAGCATAGGTGGAAGTTGTTCACAGCTAGCCTTCCCCACTTAGGTGATAGTAAGTGATATGTGAATTAATGACATATGTTCAAGCAAGGCGAATACATGGTTAGTGTAACACCCCGTATTTTTTGAGAATATTAAAATAACAAATTAAAGAATAATTAATTTCAAATGTAAGAATTAAGGGAAACAGGTTAAGCCATTGCGTTCGTCTCGAAATTCTTCTTGGAATAAAGTCCAAATTTTCGAAAATCGGACTTCGTATTTAGAAGTTATGGCCTTCGGAAGATTGAACAAAAATTCAGAATTTACATAGAAAAATACCCAGGCAGGTCGACCTAGGTCATAGTTCGACCAGGGGGTCGACCTCCCCTCTACAGGTCAACCTGTTTTGGCCTAGATCCGATTTTCTTTGGCTTGTGACGTGGTTTTGGCTGTTCTGATGGTCCGGATTGGTTCTAGTTTGATATCTAAGGCTCTAAACACTTATGTTCTCCTATAAATACATCCCTAAGCCAAAACCTAAACCTCTTACATTATTCTCTAGCCTCCATTGCTCTCTCCTTCTCTAAAAATAAATCAATGGCGTCACTACTCTGCTGAGACCTAAGCTAGAACTAGTACTTCTTCTTCCAATCAAAACAGGATTAATAGAACAATTAGTCTACATCAAAGGCGAGCAATTCAGTTTCAGAATACAGGTTCCAGAAAACGAGACTTGACTTTGTTTTGTAAGTTCACGATTACTTTCAAATTTAGACAACCAATTAAGTGTGGACATGTAATAAAATGAATTTGGACCTAAGCTTAATTTTCTATTTGGATCTATTCTTAGCCTTGTGAATTTATGACTTTGGGTTGCTTCTTGTCGATCCAGTCGAACCTAGTTTATTATTCAAGCCTTTCATGTCCATAATATTGTTCATAATCAGATCTATATGCCTGCAACGATTCTAAATCAGTTTATTTAGTTATGTTGTAATTCTATTAGCTCTGTAATTCTTGTGTTTTGGGACTATCATCTTGTGCCAGTTCTTATGCCTATCATTGTCATATTATTCCGATTTGTTCCTTTTTATTTGTGAATCTAGATTGACGTATAATCTAGGTTGAATCGTGATACATGTACGATGGGAATACGGGGATGGTTTGGGTTATTGGGGCATAAACATGAAATTGACAATATTGGCATAACACAATTGGGGAAAGTAACTGAACATAACATATTTGGTGAAATGGTTGGGCAAAACTTGTAATTGACATTAGGGCATTGTTATCATTATAACTGCAAGTTTGGGATAGTTGGCTTATAAACCAAGTTTTGGCCATACACTGTAAACTAGAATATTAAAACTAGATTGGGCTTAACTATTGATTTGGAATGCCAAACATATGACATAGTGATTTTGGGAATGACTATTATTGCAAGTTTGGGGAGACGGGGTATAGCCTATTTTGATTAATAACTTGAAATTGGAATTGGTTGGGCATAACTTGAGAAACGGGATCATGACTAGTTTTGGTGGATTTGGGTAATTAGCATGAAAACGATATAATAGGTATGCCATTAATTATGAACATGATTTAGAAGGGAAGTGGGCCATGACAATAATTGATTTGTAATTTACATTTAAATATGAAGGATAAACACGAAAATTACATGGCATAGATAGTATACCATTAATTGTGAGCATATTTAAAAGGATAATTATGGCATAATTAAATTGGGAATAATTTACATGTGGAATTTGTCATAAATAAGAAATATGTAAATTGTAGGAAAGATGAATATGCCTAACCCGAGATTAGATTGAGTTGTGGTGTAAAACTGCCCGGAATAACCCGGTTGTCTAGTAAACACAACAATACATATCTAATGTGGGAGGTTAGGGCATTGAGCCCAATAATAACCCGAGGTTAGACTGAGTTGTAGTGTAAAACTGCCCGAAACCGACCGGCACATCCAGTGACCGCAACAATACTTGTCTAATGTGAGTGGTTGGTGCTTTAATGAATGAATTAATGTTATTGACACATGCTAAGTATGGGAGGGTTTGGTTAATTGATACTTAACCGATATGACATATGGGTGGCTTAAGTTAAACATGGATGGACAAAGGACACCTAACCAACAAGACATGATATAGGGTAGGGTTAAGTTAACTAAGGCAGCACTTAACCGTTATAACATGTTAATTAAGCAGATGATAGGGTTAAGTTAACTAAAGTAACACTTAACCAAAATATATAATGACTTGTGGTAGGGTTAAGTAACACAAGAGGATACACTTAACCAATATATAATGACATATGGCGGGGTTAAGTAATACAAGAGGAAAACACTTAACCAATTATATAACACGATGTATGGGAAGGGTTAAGTTAACACAAGAGGGCAACACTTAACCAATATAACATGACTTGATGTAGGGTCAAGTTAACACCATAAGGAAACACTTAACCAGCATGACAAGACGAGTGGGTGGGTTAAGTTAACTTGAATTGATTAATTACACTTAACCAATATAACTTGATGAAAGAATGGGTTTAAGTTAAATGGGAAATACTTAACCAATATAACCTGATGAATGAATAGGGTTAAGTTAATAAATCACACTTAACCAATCCAACATGATAAGTGAGAAAGGTTAAGTTAATAATAAACACTTAACCAACATGGCATGACGAGCAGGAGGGTTAAGTACACGTCGGGTTGGTGGGTGTTAGCCTACTTTGTGAACTAGGCAACACAAAGTCAAGAAACCAAACGTTGAAGGGTATTTTTAATTATAAGACTTCGGTTCGGATTGGAAGAAAACACTACAATTCAGATTGATAGCTGCAGTTGTTCGGATCGGATAGAGTCCTCTGTTCGGATCGGGTTAGAGCAGCATATTGGTTCGGATCGGATAGACTTCTCTGTTCGGATCGGTGATCTCTTACTGGATAGATTGGTAAGGTATGTCCAATCGGATCGGAAGGCAACTAAATCTCGAATGGATCGGAAAGCCATCTGCTTGCCACAACACTGGAGCGGAGCGGAATAGGTTAGAGAAGGAGAGACGCCCAAACCAATCCCGTTCGGATCGGATATCCCGATCCGAACCCCTTGCCTGCACGTCTCCGACCCGCACCCATGATCCATGTTAATCTCCTGTAAAATCGCCTGGAGAACCGGACCGGCTATGACTAATTCCTACCCCTAACGTCCTTCCCTTTGATGCGTTGTCAACCTGATAGTTCATCCGAACCCGAAGAGAGTGCGATGGATGACACGTGGCCCGACCCGGATCAAGTCTCAAGCAAATTAATACCTATAAATACCCCATCTGGAGACAAAGAGAAGGATCTTTTTTTAGCACTTAAAGAATTCAATCACCTCCATCATCCGAACTCTATTACTCCCGGAGAATCCAAATCATCTTTTATTTCTTGTTTTAGTCAATTGAGTGAACAAAAGTGAGTTGTGAGTGAATCTTACATTGTATTTGCGACTGAATTATTGAATATAGTGAAAAATAAGTGGACGTAGGCATTTGTTCGCCGAACCACTATAAATCCTGTGTGTTCATTTTTATTTTTATCTCATTTTATCTTGTTTCAAATCAATTTGGGTGTTAGAACCACTTTTGGGTCTAACATTTTTGGTGCTTTCACTGAGAATCCTCATCTAAATTCTTTTCTGGGATCTCTTTCTACTTTTTGGACCATTGAGTTCAAAGAAGTGAATCCTTAAGTTTCTCCGCTTTCTTACATTCGTTGAAGTAATTGTCAAAGACTCATGGCTAAAGGAAAAGGCAAGGAAGTTCAGTCTGTTCAAGGAAATGGAGCTGGCGAAGATCAGCAACATGCTGTTGTAACAAGGTCTCGGGGGCAGAGTTCAGCAGCAGGAAGAATCAATGCAGGAAATCCGAGCCGACAGCAAGGGGAGAGCTCCGATCCGATCCGGGTAGGAGACTCTGAAGCTGTGCATTCCCCCAATCTAAACCGACCTGAGCTGCTCGCTGCATACCGATCCGATCAGGCACCCCAGCTCCGATCTGATCCGACCTCCTACCTCCGACCCGACCCGATGCAGGGTGAAGCTGGAACCTCTACTCGAGTCCCTACAAATGCTCCAATTCCAGCTACCAGGGTTGGTGATCAGGTCAATCCATCTGCGCCCATCACCAAAGGAGATTTCTCGCGTTTGCTTGATATGCTTGAGAGCACGAGGGAAGCCATGAAGGTTCACGAGCGCACTAATCTCATGATGCAGGAAAATATGAGGCTCATGAGTCAGGAGATCAGTGAGCTCCGTCGACAAAGAACTCCATCACCGGTTCGTCACACACCAGTAGATCAATCTTCATCTTCCGAGGAAGAGAGGCCCCGCGAGCGGAGGCCACTCGAACGACCTCAGAACGTGGAGCAGCTGACATTTGGATCTTTGGGATCTCGCGAGGATATCGCACGAGCGTTAGGAAACGATGACCCCACTCGGGGGCAAAGACTCCAGTCCCCTCTTCCCGAGATCGACCGGGAGCGCAGGGAAAGGAATCAAGCAGAGGCAGCCCGAAGAAGAAGGGCATCTCCTGAGCAAGAGCCCAGAAGGAACTCGGATACTAGGGCCAGGGAACCTGAGCAGCCCCTAACTAGTGCTGATGTACAGGCAATGGTTCGCCGAATTATGTCCGAGAGCCGGAATTATACAAATGAAGACTATGGCATTGAACGAAGCCATACTCCGTTCACCAACGATATCCTCGACTTCCAGTTTCCCCGACGCTTTAACTTGCCACAGATGGACAAGTATAACGGAAGGACTGATCCGGGACAGCATTTGATGCGGTATTCGTGGCTCATGAATGCCGCTGCTGCCCCTGATGAAGTGAAGTGCAAAGCATTACCAATCTACCTAGAAGATGTGGCATTGTTCTGGTTTACCCGACTTCCTCCTCGTTCGATTTCTAATTACAAGGAACTAAGCGAGCGTTTCATGAACCAGTTCCGACTACATGCCCGAAAGTCCAAGAGTGTTATTGAATTATCGAGAATCAAACAGGCACCAGGAGAATCTCTAAGGGCATATCTTGATCGTTTTAACCAGGCTGTAACTGAGGTCAGTGACCCGCATGAGCCCACTATTCTGATGGCATTGAAGGAAGGAGTCGATCCTGAATCTGAATTTGGAGACTACCTTTCTGGAAAGACACCCCCCACAAGGGAGATATTCTACGAAAAAGCCGATATTTATTTACGGCGAGAGGAGGCCAGGGCCAACCGAAAAAGAAAGTCTGAGACGGCTTCAAAGGAGAATGTGCAGAGTAATATCGCCGTGAAACAGTCGGGGGAGAATTCTGGCAAGGTTGAAGTAAATGTAGGAAACAAGGGTGGAAACAGCAATACTGGAAGTGGGGGAAACAACAACAATAACCGTAATTCAAGCGGTAACAGAAGAAACAGAAATAGGGGAAGTGACCCTAACAAGAGACCCCGATTCCAGAACTACGAGAATTATACACCATTGAATGACACCCTGGAAAATATTTATCTGGATACGTACAACGTGATACAGTACAAAAGACCACCACCTCGTGATTCGACCGAGAAAGAAATGGCGACAGGGAAATTTTGCTTGTTTCATGGGACTCATGGGCATTCGACCAACGAATGTCGGCATTTGAGGGATGTAATTGAAAAGCTGCTGCGTGAAGGAAAGTTGGATGAGTACAAGGTGGCCCCGAGGGACAGGGGGCAAGGGGAGCAGGCTCCAAAACAAATCCTACCTGCTCCCAAGCCTACAGCGCAGCAGAAAGGTAAAGGAATTGTCATCAACTCCATTGTAGGCGGACCTCACCCGGCAATCCGAAGTTTTAGGTCAATGGACCAATATGTGAATGCTGCTAAGCATCTAGATGTGAATGAAGGTGACGATTTGGAAGATGTCGCCCCCATAAAACAACAGAAAACCATGTTCGACGACGTGGTATTTCGCAGCCGAGACAACACTGGGATACAATCTCCCACCAATGATCCGTTGGTTATTACTACCACCATTGGGTCGGCCTTGGTCCATAAGGTATTAGTAGACAACGGAAGTTCCGTTAATATTTTGTTCAAGAAGTCATTTGATCAGATGAAGCTTGAGCCCGAAGATCTGAAACCTTGTGAAGGATGGATTAGAGGCTTCAACGGAGCGACGACAGCTCCCATGGGATATATAGAGTTGCCTGTGACCTTGGGGCAAGGAGAACGTAGAAGAGTGCGAATGCTTCAGTTCGTAGTATTGGACGTAGATTCGCCATATAACGCATTTTTAGGGAGACCTGCCCTCGCTGAATTTAGAGTTTGTATCGCCCCTTGGTGCTTGTTACTAAAGTTCCCAACCGAAGCCGGGACTGGAGTAATGAGAGGGGATCAGGTTTCTGGACGGGCCTGCTATGTGGCCGAACTGAAGATGTTGATGAAAGGAGTTAATGCTGAGAGTAAGAATGCCTCATCTCCCTCAAAGGGGGACTCGGCATAGCAATTAGAGAGATTGAACCCGAGGGAGTTGCCCAAAGGGACGCCAGAAGACCTGGATCCCAGAAAAGACGAGGAACCAGAGGCTAGGAATGCAACTCCTAACGAAGCGACAGTGGAAATTCCCATTGATAAAGCTGATCCAGCGAAAGTTTTGAAGATTGGTTCTCAATTGGATCCACGTCGTGCTGAAGAACTGACGGACTTCTTAAAGGCAAACCTAGATGTGTTCGCCTGGACCCATGCTGACATGTGTGGGATATCACCTTCTATTATAAGTCACAAATTGAATGTAAATCCGAAGCATCCACCTGTGAAGCAAAAGAGACGCATGCTGGGCCCAGAGAGGTCGGCTGCTCTCAAAGAAGAAGTAGAGAAATTGAAGCAAAACGGATTTATTCGAGATTCGACTTATCCCGATTGGATATCGAATCCCGTCTTGGTAAAGAAGTCAAACGGAAAGTGGCAAACTTTTATTGACTTTTCAAATTTAAATAAAGCTTGCCCGAAAGATAGTTTCCCACTTCCCAGGATTGACCAGCTTGTAGACTCGACAGCAGGTCATAAACTTCTTTCTTTCATGGACGCATACTCTGGATACAATCAAATTCCTATGCACATACCAGACCAAGAGCATACGAGTTTCATTACGAATTTGGGGCTATATTGTTATGTTGTAATGCCGTTCGGGCTAAAAAACGCTGGAGCTACTTATCAGCGCTTGGTAAATAGAATGTTTTATGATCAAATAGGAAAAACTATGGAAGTTTATGTGGATGATATGCTTGTCAAATAAAAGCAGTCTTCCAGTCATACGCAAGACTTAGCGGAAATGTTTGGTATCTTGCGAAAGTATCGGATGAAATTGAATCCTCTGAAATGCTCATTTGGAGTGGCATCGGGAAAGTTCCTTGGCTTTATTGTGAGTTCCCGAGGAATTGAAATCAACCCTAGACAGATAACAGCAATCAGAAACATCGAAGAACCGAGGAGAATTAAAGACGTCCAAAGTCTGGCAGGGAAGGTAGCGGCGCTGAGTAGATTCATCTCCAAAGCCACAGATAAATGTGTTCCGTTTTTTGATTTGATAAAAAGGGGAAAGAAGAACTTCCAGTGGACTCCCGATTGTGTTAAGGCCTTCCAAAATCTGTTAGAGCTGCTAGAGAAACCGCCAATTTTGTCAAAGCCCGTAGATGACGATGAATTATTTGTTTATTTGGCAGTCTCGGCCCACGCTGTCAGTACAGCCCTGGTTCGAGAAGAAGACAAAGTACAAAGGCCGGTGTACTATGTGAGTAAGAAATTAGCAGCGGCAGAGCGCAACTATCCGAAAATTGAGAAGCTCGCTTACAGCCTCCTGATTGCATCCCGAAAACTTCGTCACTATTTCCAAGCCCATCCGATAACCATATACACCGACCAACCCTTAAGGCAGGTATTGCAGAGACCCGAAGCGTCAGGAAGGTTGATCAAATGGAACATAGAGCTAAGTCAGTTTGATTTGAATTTTCAACCACGAAAGTCAATCCGGGGGCAAGCGTTAGCAGATTTCATTGCGGAATTCACCATTCCAGAGGAGGAAACAATCAATGACCGAGTGGTTAAATCTGAGGAAGAACTAGAGATGAATCCGTGGAAATTATATACAGATGGAGCTAAGAATGACCGAAGGTCCGGAGCTGGAATTGTCTTAGTTACTCCCGAGGGACGGTCGTTATATTACGCCCTGCGGTTAGAATTTTCGGCAACTAATAATGACTCCGAATATGAAGCCCTGATTGCCGGGCTGAAACTTGCTAAGGATCTTGGAGTAAAAATGATAGACATATTTTGTGACTCTAAAATTGTTGTTTGTCAAGTGCGAGAGGAATTCGCGGCTCGAGGACCTCGACTTGTCGCCTACCTCAAGAAAGTGAAAGAGCTATTAAATAGCTTAGAGCGGTACAACATAACACATATTCCCAGAGTTGAAAACCAGAAAGCGGATAGACTGGCAAAATTGGCTAGTTCCGACAATCCAGAAGAGACTGAGGTAATTCCCATTGAAACGTTGGAGTCGCCAAGCTTTGAGTCAATGGAAATTGAATTCGCTTTTGAAGCGGAACCAGAGAAGGAGTCATGGATGACTCCAATTAAGAATTTTCTTAAGAATGGGACACTCCCATCAAAGAAGAGTGAAAAAAGAGCTGTAGTGCGCAAAGCTACCAGATATGTTATACAAGATGATATTCTCTATAGACAAGGATTTTCTATGCCCCTGTTACGATGTATCGCACACGACGACATCAAGCGTGTACTAAGAGAAGTACACGAAGGTGAGTGTGGAGATCATACAGGAGGTCAAACTTTAGCAAAGAAAATATTGCGGTACGGATACTTCTGGCCTACGATCAACAAAGATGCAGCTGATTATTCACGACGCTGCGATAAGTGCCAGAGATTCGCCAAAATCCCCAGGGTACCGTCAACTCAGCTTAAATCGATGGTGAGTCCTTGGCCATTTGCCACATGGGGAATTGATATCATTGGAGTTTTACCAATTGCAAAAGGAGGAGCTAAGTACGCAATAGTAGCCGTGGATTATTTCACGAAGTGGGTGGAAGCTGAGCCCTTGACTAAGATCACAACAAGAAAGGTGATAAGTTTTGTGGTCAGAAATATTATATGCCGATTCGGGATCCCAAGGACGATTATTACTGACAACGGGACCCAATTTGATAGCACTGAATTCAGAAATTTTTGCCAGAAATATAAGATAGACAAACGATATACTGCAGTTGCCTATCCACAATCGAATGGGCAAGTAGAGGCAATAAACAAGGTAATAAAATCCATCCTCAAGAAGCGATTAGAGCGTGCAAAGGCAAAATGGGTTGATGAATTGCCCCTAGCCTTGTGGGCATATCGAACAACGTTTAAAACGGCTACCGGTCATACCCCTTTCTCTCTCTCCTTTGGCTCAGAAGCAGTAATTCCAGTTGAACTGGAAGTTCCTTCCCACAGGGTGACATATTATGACCCGATGACAAATCGGGCACTTTTACTTGAGTCTCTTGATGAAATCGAAGAGAAAAGGGACGAAGCAGACTTGCGTGCAGCAAGACATCGGCGTCAGATGGCACGCTATTATGACAAAAAAGTTCGTCTCAGAACTTTTGAACCAGGAGATTTGGTGCTAAAGAGAGTTTTTCCATCCCTTCCTCACCTCGGCCAAAAATGGGAAGGACCCTTTGTCATCCAACGGAAACTTGAAAAAGGAACCTTCAAGTTAACGACCGTAGATGGCGAAGAAGTTCCTCGAGCATGGAATGCCCAACACTTAATGCAATATTTGGAGTAGAAATGCTATACTTTTTGTTATTTTTTCTGTGAATTCTGTAACAAGACATGCCTTGCCTTGGGAAAATCTGATGATATGAATAAAGGACTATAAAGTGGATGTAGGCTACGACTTAGCTGAACCACTATAAAAATATTGTGTGTTATTTACTTTTATGCATTTACATTCATTAGTTGTTCTGTTGTGATTATAAAATATAGGATAACTCTGAGCCTAAAAAAGGTTGAAAACAGTTTGGACATAAAAAGAAGCACAATGATTATTTGTGCAATAAGACTTAAAAGAATGAGAAAACGACATCCTAACTCTAACTCTCCAGAGAAAGAGAGAGTATAAAAGCGTCTCTGTAACACCCCGTGTATTCTATAGCTGTGAAATTAACAAATTAAAGTATAATTAATTCGAAATCAAAGAACTAAGGGAAACAGGTTACGCCATTGCGTTCTTCTTGAAATTCTGCTTGAGATAGAGTCTGAGTTTGCGTAAATTGGACTCCGTATGAAAAAGATATCCTTAAATTAAAAATTGCAGCAAAACATGGAAAAAGAGGAATGAGAAAAGAATAATGTTTAGCATTGTTCTAACTTTTGTAAGCAAAAGACTTAGTAGCTCATTTGGTTGGAACACATGACTTGCATACAAGAGGTACAGAGTTCGATCCCCGCCAGCGCCTTATTTTTGTTTTAGGGGAATGGCTTAAAATAGCCTAGTGTGAATGCAGTTCAAAAAGTGGTTTAGTGTGAAAATGGGTAATTGGGAAGATAGATAAAAAGAAAAAAAAAAGAAATATATATATATATATACATATACGTATACATATATATATATATATGACATGTACGTATCATGAGGCGTATGTTGCGCATTTTTGCGTGCCAAGAATTGTTTTTTTTATAAATGGCCTTCTCTAATTGGATTCATGACAAATTAAAGGAAAGAAATATTTAACATATTCGTACATATGTGCATTTATGTCATAAACATACAAATTAAATAAAGATGTGTGGATGCAAGCAATGAAAAGAAAGGTTTATGCATAATATTTGTATGCAGTAAATGGGGATTTTCAAAGAGGAAGAATATGAATAGGTTAGACTTAATTTTCTATTAATAGGAATGTCATTTATAAACCTGCAATTGACATCAATGTGGCACTGAATAAGAAAAATATGGTATGTTATATTATTTTGTGAACATAACATGCAAGCATATTAATATGACGAATATTTATCTGGCATTTAATTTAAAGATATGTCAATAGGGCATTGATTTGAAAACATGCTATTAACATTTATCTGTACATGTTAATTTGAGAAATATATAAATATGTTGAGAAATATATAAATATGCTAATTTACAATGAAAAGGATACATTAATATTGTCATTCTTGTTAATTGACATGTATATATGAATAATTAATGTATACGGTAAAAGGAAAGATGTATCTATTAAATACGTATTTATGTTTGATGGATTGGCAATAAATAATGAATGTTGATAATGTACATTAAGGGAGTAATTATGGCATAAGTGTGTTAGGAATTATTTATATATAGAATTTGTCCTAAATGAGAAATGTGTACATTGTAGGAAATATATATATATGCTAAAACATGGAATTGCATGTAATTGGCCTCTTTTGAAATTGATGGCCTTGATTTACCCTAGCATCATCGGACGGCTCAAATTAACTTGCAACTCTATAAAAATGACCCTAGACTCTACCTAGGTTTCTTACACAATTCTCTAGCCTCCATTGCTCTCTTCTTCTAATAAAAATAAAAATAAAAATGGCGTCGCTGCTCTGCTGGAATTAAAACTAGAAGATAATCAACATCAACCTAAGCAACTCAATTCAAACTAGAGATTAAAGTTTCTGCAAAGATTCTACAACAAGTTAAAGTTCTTTCTTTAATCCAATCAAAGCAAGTACAGTTATTCTCCGCTATAAACGTTAATTATAATTTTGATATGCATTTAAATCTGAGTTTGAGGTTGTATTCTCTTCTGTTAGATCTGTTTTCTGTGACTGTTCTATATTCCTTTCTTCTTTTCTGTTTCTATAGCCAGGCTACCACGAGCCTGTGCCTATCTCATAAGAGATGAACGTATGAACGCAAGTTTTGGGATGAATGATGAGAAATTTGACAAAACCAAATTGAATGTATGACTTTAGGACTGAGGCATAAAATATATTGGACATATGACTTGGGATTGGATGCATAAATTTGACTATGAACATAAAATTTATGCATGTTGTATGCATAGTTATGTTGTAATTTAGACCTGTAATTAATTAGAAAAAAATAAGCATATGTTATAAACTAGTTTTAGACCTATGCATATTTTGTGATAAAAGAAGAAGAGGAACCACTGTAAAGATTACATATGATTTGAGGCTTTGGACAAAATGCATATAAAAAGGCAAGATCTGATTTTTAGAGGATATGGTTTAAAGATTTATATTATTGGGGATAGTTTGCATAATGATTCATGACATGGAAAGAAGGAAGATATGGAAACTTAAGATTTACTTTAATTAGGATATCTATTATTGTAATTACACCTAAATAGGGATTTTTGGATATATGACATGCATTGAAATTAATGGTTATATTTGGTATAATTTATATGTGAATCTGCTGTAAAATGCTAGTTTAACAAAAATTGGAACATATGTTATATGGCAAATTATGTCCATATTCTGCGAGTATATGTTGTGAATCATGACAATTATGTAGGCATATGAATTTAGGCTAATTTATGACTAGGCAAGGCATGTAAATAGAACCTTTGGAAATATTAAATTTGCTAAATCTGCTAATTTGCCAAGTTGCCTAAACTGCTAGTTTTGTTATATTGCCTAGACTGCTAATTAGATTGAAATGCCTAATCTGTTAAATTTGTCGGTTGAAATGCCTAACCTGTTATATGCAAAATTCTGCTAAGTTGCTAAATCTGTAAAATCCGTTAATTCATATAAAATCTGTTATCTGCTATGTGATATAATCATTCTGTTATTGATATAATCTGAATTGGCATATATATTGGACGTGCGCATAAACGGTAAATAATTAATTAATTAGCCGCAAAGATGAACATGGCTAACTCGAGGTTAGAATGAGTTTGCGGCGTAAATCTGCCCGGAACCGCCCGGCACATCCAGTGGCCGCAAACAATAGGTTCTAATGTGAGAAGTTAGTCATAACATGCGTAAGACACGAGGTTAGGTCTGGCTTGTGGCAGAAGTCTGCCCGGAACCGCCCGGCATATCCAGCGGCCACAAGCTACCGACCTAATGTGAGAGGTCTGTGCATTAATAATTAATTAATGCAAATCTAAGACAAGAATGACGTCCAAAATGTATTGGGGAAAATAGGGTTAAACCAATGGGGTTAATAGATGTAGTAAAACCCGTCCATGAATCTGTAGGCCCAATACAAAGTTAGACAAATCTGAAAAGTCTGTACATCTGACCCGTTAGTCTGAAAACTTGTTAACTAAATTTGTGAATTAGTAAATCTGAATTCTGTATGTCTGAACTTGTAAACAAGTTAATCTGAAATCTGTTAGTCTGGGGACACAAGGTTAGGAGGGGAATTACTTGTGTCATCTGTTGTTTGGGACCCATATTAGTCAGTAACCCTTTCTGGTATCAAAACTTTGATCCAACAGTAGGTAGGGTCCGGGAACGCTTACTGAACTAATTATAAGTGGTTCATTCTGATAATGGCGAGGGGTGTTGATGGTGCGTTCCAACCGGGTCATGTGCGTGCATGGATCCCGGTCTGCCTCTGAGGATGTAAGACGCCGTGACATCTGTAAATAGGTCTGTGCCAATTGGTTGTCACTTTAGGGAGTGATACACCCTACTGTGGGGCCGACACAGGATATTTATGTATTAGGGAGCTGATCGCTTGGGGTAGGGTTTTAGGGTACGCTTAGTTCTGTCTGTTTCTGTTGGTACCGTCTGTTTCTGTTGGGTGGTAACACCTGTCTGTTTCTGTGTGGTACCGTCTGTTCGGGTGGTAAAGGCCCATTACTAGTGTACACCTAATTCCACATTCTGTTTCCATAGGGATAAATCTGTTTCTTCTTCTGTCTGTTTCTGATCGGGTAGTAAAGGCCCATTATTAGCATTCTGTTTCTGTTAAAGTATTCTATACCCGTTCCTGCTTCAATTTAGACATTAGGGTGACACCTAATTCTGTTATACTAGTATTAGTGCAGGGAAGTGTAAAACAATAGTTTATATCATTCTGTTTTTCTGTTATATCTGCTACACCTGTTATAGTTATCTCACATCCAGTTTTATGTTCATATCATATTATTATTATCTGTTCATATGCACTGATATTTTGTACTTGAATTCTGAAATTGAAAGGATGTAACCATACTAATTTCTGTTTCCGCTATAATAAAGTTAAAAATTTTCAAGTACTGTTTTATCTGTCTTGTAAGTTTCTGTTCTGTTTACTAAAATGCTCCACCAAAGTTAAGGCATTCCCTTTGTGAGTGACCTTAACGGAGGTGGGGTGTTACACTTGGTATCAGAGCAAAAGGTTACCGGATTTGATAAAGAATTTTTGAAAACTATTTTCAAAAAGGTTTTGAAAAGGAAGTATTTTCAAAAGTAAAGCTTATTTTGAAAAACATAGTCCCCTAAGCCATATATCTATCTTTTGATCCTCTGCTTGAATCCTTGTTTCCTTCTTTCTTGAGTCTCTGGGGCTCCCGGTTTTCTGGGAGGTAACCTCATCGAAGGGCAAAGTAGTGCCCGACTTCCATCAATAGCTGTAGTAGTTTCACCTGCGGCTAGTTTTCTTTAGAGCTTTGAAGGATTTTTCCGGGCGATGGAGGCAGCTTTCGAGGGATTGGTCAGCATGTTACACAAGGATAGTAAAGATGAGAATGATGAGGTTTGGCTAAGGAGCACAACCCAAAGGTGAGAAACTCATATAGACTTAGTTCACAATGGAGGCAAAAGGGAAACACAAAAGAAGGAAGGAAAGTTTGAAGATAAGGAGGAGGAAAGTGTTTTACTTATGGAAGCTCGACTCATCTGAATAAGGATTACCGAAAGAGGAAGGGGAGGGCGCTTGCTTCAACTGTGGGGAGATGGGACACTTCACTAGGGACTGCCCGAAGAGACGAGGACAAGGAGGGCAGGCGAACACTCTTGAGGCTAGTGGCTAGGATAGAAATAGGAAAATTTCTATAGTAGGTTTAATTTCTTTATCTGATTATGGAGTTAAGACTTTTTCTGATTCTGGTATTTTGATTTTGTAATCGATACTCTGCACTTTAATACTAGTATTATTTCTGAATTCCGCTGTAGACTCAGACCCATAAGGGTTATGGATCATCTGTTTGGGACTGGGGTTTGAGGGATATCTGTGTTAGGCGTCAAGTATGACGCATACATTCTGAGTTTTCGTGGGGTATGATTTTATCATGCTTAGCTTCCTAAGAATCATTAGGGAACCCGATCTGTGCCAGTAGTCTGTAAATATCTAAATACTTTTTATAGGATTTCCAGTTTCGACATTGTCTAAAGAAGGTACTCCTCTGGGTGTCAATTTGATGTTGGTTTCGGTCTTTGGGGCCGATACTTAGGACCCATGTCTAATGGGAACCAAATTTTCGTTCTATCTGTACTCGCTTCCATCATTCGACTGTATCCTATCGATCGAATATTTGAACTTTAGGTAGAAACTAATGGGTGTAAACATGTGTTTGAGACATGTTATGTTTGATGGTTGCAAGTGGTTGCTAGTGGTTGCTCGTGGATGCATATACACACACTAGGCACTAGATCGGCTCGAAAGCACTTTCATACTGCATATGGATGTGTGAGCATTTTTAAATTTTTATGGATGCAAAATGGTTGAATCAGCATATGGATGTTGCATATGAATGAGCAGTTGTGCACTCATATAGAAATGATATGTCTCAAGTAGGAAAATTTGCATCCATATTGGACTCATGGCACTAACATGATTTGCATTAAGGAGGTCGACTGAATCAGTGGGCCGCCTGATTTTGCATTAGATACGGACATGAACACACACTGTGCATTTAAACATGAAAGCATTAGAAGTCTATAAGGACAATGGGAACTTGTGGATGATGGTTGAGTAGATGGGTGATTGGATGGTAGGACACATTCTTCTTAACTTGAAGATTTCGGGGACGAAATCCTTTTAAGTGGGGGAGAATGTAACACCCCGTGTATTCTATAGCTGTGAAATTAACAAATTAAAGTATAATTAATTCGAAATCAAAGAACTAAGGGAAACAGGTTACGCCATTGCGTTCTTCTTGAAATTCTGCTTGAGATAGAGTCTGAGTTTGCGTAAATTGGACTCCGTATGAAAAAGATATCCTTAAATTAAAAATTGCAGCAAAACATGGAAAAAGAGGAATGAGAAAAGAATAATGTTTAGCATTGTTCTAACTTTTGTAAGCAAAAGACTTAGTAGCTCATTTGGTTGGAACACATGACTTGCATACAAGAGGTACAGAGTTCGATCCCCGCCAGCGCCTTATTTTTGTTTTAGGGGAATGGCTTAAAATAGCCTAGTGTGAATGCAGTTCAAAAAGTGGTTTAGTGTGAAAATGGGTAATTGGGAAGATAGATAAAAAGAAAAAAAAAGAAATATATATATATACATATACGTATACATACATATTTATATATGACATGTACGTATCATGAGGCGTATGTTGCGCATTTTTGCCTGCCAAGAATTGTTTTTTTTATAAGTGGCCTTCTCTAATTGGATTCATGACAAATTAAAGGAAAGAAATATTTAACATATTCATACATATGTGCATTTATGTCATAAACATACAAATTAAATAAAGATGTGTGGATGCAAGCAGTGAAAAGAAAGGTTTATGCATAATATTTGTATGCAGTAAATGGGGATTTTCAAAGAGGAAGAATATGAATAGGTTAGACTTAATTTTCTATTAATAGGAATGCCATTTATAAACCTGCAATTGACATCAATGTGGCACTGAATAAGAAAAATATGGTATGTGATATTATTTTGTGAACATAACATGCAAGCATATTAATATGACGAATATTTATCTGGCATTTAATTTAAAGATATGTCAATAGGGCATTGATTTGAAAACATGCTATTAACATTTATCTGTACATGTTAATTTGAGAAATATATAAATATGTTGAGAAATATATAAATATGCCAATTTACAATGAAAAGGATACATTAATATTGTCATTCTTGTTAATTGACATGTATATATGAATAATTAATGTATACGGTAAAAGGAAAGATGTATCTATTAAATACGTATTTATGTTTGATGGATTGGCAATAAATAATGAATGTTGATAATGTACATTAAGGGAGTAATTATGGCATAAGTGTGTTAGGAATTATTTATATATAGAATTTGTCCTAAATGAGAAATGTGTACATTGTAGGAAATATATATATATGCTAAAACATGGAATTGCATGTAATTGGCCTCTTTTGAAATTGATGGCCTTGATTTACCCTAGCATCATCGGACGGCTCAAATTAACTTGCAACTCTATAAAAATGACCCTAGACTCTACCTAGGTTTCTTACACAATTCTCTAGCCTCCATTGCTCTCTTCTTCTAATAAAAATAAAAATAAAAATGGCGTCGCTGCTCTGCTGGAATTAAAACTAGAAGATAATCAACATCAACCTAAGCAACTCAATTCAAACTAGAGATTAAAGTTTCTGCAAAGATTCTACAACAAGTTAAAGTTCTTTCTTTAATCCAATCAAGGCAAGTACAGTTATTCTCCGCTATAAACGTTAATTATAATTTTGATATGCATTTAAATCTGAGTTTGAGGTTGTATTCTCTTCTGTTAGATCTGTTTTCTGTGACTGTTCTATATTCCTTTCTTCTTTTCTGTTTCTATAGCCAGGCTACCACGAGCCTGTGCCTATCTCATAAGAGATGAACGTATGAACGCAAGTTTTGGGATGAATGATGAGAAATTTGACAAAACCAAATTGAATGTATGACTTTAGGACTGAGGCATAAAATATATTGGACATATGACTTGGGATTGGATGCATAAATTTGACTATGAACATAAAATTTATGCATGTTGTATGCATAGTTATGTTGTAATTTAGACCTGTAATTAATTAGAAAAAAATAAGCATATGTTATAAACTAGTTTTAGACCTATGCATATTTTGTGATAAAAGAAGAAGAGGAACCACTGTAAAGATTACATATGATTTGAGGCTTTGGACAAAATGCATATAAAAAGGCAAGATCTGATTTTTAGAGGATATGGTTTAAAGATTTATATTATTGGGGATAGTTTGCATAATGATTCATGACATGAAAAGAAGGAAGATATGGAAACTTAAGATTTACTTTAATTAGGATATCTATTATTGTAATTACACCTAAATAGGGATTTTTGGATATATGACATGCATTGAAATTAATGGTTATATTTTGGTATAATTTATATGTGAATCTGCTGTAAAATGCTAGTTTAACAAAAATTGGAACATATGTTATATGGCAAATTATGTCCATATTCTGCGAGTATATGTTGTGAATCATGACAATTATGTAGGCATATGAATTTAGGCTAATTTATGACTAGGCAAGGCATGTAAATAGAACCTTTGGAAATATTAAATTTGCTAAATCTGCTAATTTGCCAAGTTGCCTAAACTGCTAGTTTTGTTATATTGCCTAGACTGCTAATTAGATTGAAATGCCTAATCTGTTAAATTTGTCGGTTGAAATGCCTAACCTGTTATATGCAAAATTCTGCTAAGTTGCTAAATCTGTAAAATCCGTTAATTCATATAAAATCTGTTATCTGCTATGTGATATAATCATTCTGTTATTGATATAATCTGAATTGGCATATATATTGGACATGCGCATAAACGGTAAATAATTAATTAATTGGCCGCAAAGATGAACATGGCTAACTCGAGGTTAGAATGAGTTTGCGGCGTAAATCTGCCCGGAACCGCCCGGCACATCCAGTGGCCGCAAACAATAGGTTCTAATGTGAGAAGTTAGTCATAACATGCGTAAGACACGAGGTTAGGTCTGGCTTGTGGCAGAAGTCTGCCCGGAACCGCCCGGCATATCCAGCGGCCACAAGCTACCGACCTAATGTGAGAGGTCTGTGCATTAATAATTAATTAATGCAAATCTAAGATAAGAATGACGTCCAAAACGTATTGGGGAAAATAGGGTTAAACCAATGGGGTTAATAGATGTAGTAAAACCCGTCCATGAATCTGTAGGCCCAATACAAAGTTAGACAAATCTGAAAAGTCTGTACATCTGACCCGTTAGTCTGAAAACTTGTTAACTAAATTTGTGAATTAGTAAATCTGAATTCTGTATGTCTGAACTTGTAAACAAGTTAATCTGAAATCTGTTAGTCTGGGGACACAAGGTTAGGAGGGGAATTACTTGTGTCATCTGTTGTTTGGGACCCATATTAGTCAGTAACCCTTTCTGGTATCAAAACTTTGACCCAACAGTAGGTAGGGTCCGGGCACGCTTACTGAACTAATTATAAGTGGTTCATTCTGATAATGGCGAGGGGTGTTGATGGTGCGTTCCAACCGGGTCATGTGCGTGCATGGATCCCGGTCTGCCTCTGAGGATGTAAGACGCCGTGACATCTGTAAATAGGTCTGTGCCAATTGGTTGTCACTTTAGGGAGTGATACACCCTACTGTGGGGCCGACACAGGATATTTATGTATTAGGGAGCCGATCGCTTGGGGTAGGGTTTTAGGGTACGCTTAGTTCTGTCTGTTTCTGTTGGTACCGTCTGTTTCTGTTGGGTGGTAACACCTGTCTGTTTCTGTGTGGTACCGTCTGTTCGGGTGGTAAAGGCCCATTACTAGTGTACACCTAATTCCACATTCTGTTTCCATAGGGATAAATCTGTTTCTTCTTCTGTCTGTTTCTGATCGGGTAGTAAAGGCCCATTATTAGCATTCTGTTTCTGTTAAAGTATTCTGTACCCGTTCCTGCTTCAATTTAGACATTAGGGTGACACCTAATTCTGTTATACTAGTATTAGTGCAGGGAAGTGTAAAACAATAGTTTATATCATTCTGTTTTTCTGTTATATCTGCTACACCTGTTATAGTTATCTCACATCCAGTTTTATGTTCATATCATATTATTATTATCTGTTCATATGCTGAAAATCACTGGACTTGCCAGACTTTTTGTCTGACCCTTGTTGTTTCGCCTTCTTTCTTCCGTTCCCCCCCCCCCAGGTTATCCAAGGAGGGAAATACTTTAGCTTGATCCGGATTTCTCTTTGCTTGAAGTGCTTAAAGTATGGCTTGGCTCTGTATAGCTTCCGTTCCATGGGGATTATGTTTTTAAACTATGCATTTTGAAGGCTTTTGTACAAGACTGATATTTTGTACTTGAATTCTGAAATTGAAAGGATGTAACCATACTAATTTCTGTTTCCGCTGTAATAAAGTTAAAAATTTTCAAGTACTGTTTTATCTGTCTTGTAAGTTTCTGTTCTGTTTACTAAAATGCTCCACCAAAGTTAAGGCATTCCCTTTGTGAGTGACCTTAACGGAGGTGGGGTGTTACAGTCTCAGACTGAGCGCTGAAGAAGAAATTCTATTCTTAACTCTAACTCCCCAGAGAAAGAGAGAGAGAGTATAAAAGCGTCTCCGACTGAGCGCTGAAAAAGAGACTCTACTCCGAACTCTAACTTTCCAGAGAGAAAGAGAGTATAAAGGCGTCTCCGACCGAGCGCCGAGAAAGAAATCTTTTCCCGTTGAGAGACCGGGGAATGAATAGATGACTAAGCTCGAACTCTAACTCTCAAGAGAATGAGAGAGAGTATAAAAGAAATGCCAGGAAAAACAACAGGTATTGATGACACAGGAAATGCTATCCCGTTAGAGAATTGGGAGCATTCAGATTGCATGGTTAAGCATTGAATAACTTATGGAAATTGACTGGGGACACATATACATACACATATTTCCCCCCTCCATAACTTTGTTTCATAACTATAGACATGCATTTTTACATAAGTGCAGAACTGCTAACAAATAAACATTGCAAAAAGTGAATTATTTTTTATTTACAAATGAATGAATTTGTACAGGGAAATAGCCAAAAAAGAAAGTGCGGAAGCTGCTTTTGTAGCAGCACTTATTGGTTCACAAAGATGCTAAAAAGATACAGGGGAACCCACTATTTGGGTTTGGGATGAGCCTTCGATTTCTTGGCAGCTTTCTCTGTATCCTTTGCCTCCTTCTCGGCTTCAGTCAAGATTCGTTTTGATTTCTTTTTCCCTGAAGATGTGGTACTGGAGCCAGCAGACTTCTTCCCGGAGGGCGGGGCACTGGAATCAAGAGAAGATTTTTTAGCAAGTTCTTCGGTAATAGATCTAGTTGAGAGCTTAACAACTAACCTTGAACCTGCATCCACAACTGCGAGGGGCTTGAGGACCTCAGGGTCTAGTTCTTCGGCCTTTAATTGCAAGCGCTTGTCTTGATCAGCCTTCATGGCAGCCAAGGTAACGTCATCAGCGCTTTTCGATTCACCAGTTATTGCAACCTCCGGTTCCTCATCATGCCCCTCGTCTCCTCCGTCGTCTTTTAAAGCTGCAATCATTTCTTCATCATGGGGAGTAGTGACCTTAGTTGGCTCACTTCATTCCCCCAGGTCTGTGGAAGCAGCCTTATCTTCCCCTTCTTTGACCCTATCAGCGGGCTTCGTCCCAGCAACAGCTCCTTGAGCTACATCTGTCTTTGCGGATGATTCAACGCCTACAGAATGAGAAACATCGGTTATCAACTCAGGCGAAAGCAAAGGATTTCTCATCGAACGTTCAATCATGTATCCAAAGGTAGTAGTAGCCTTGGCAAATTGAGGAGAAAAGATAGGAATACCTTCTGAAGATTTTTCAGCGGGGGTGACTACTACCTCTGGAGTTATTTCAGGAATGGGAGATAGCAAAGTTGTCCGGGGAATTCCCGGGTTTTCGGGATCATACCCTTCTACTTCGGGAGTTGCAGGAGCAGAAGAAGAGGAGCCAGCTTCGGGAATGGTTTTCTGTTTAGACTTCCGCCTCTCTTCTTCCATGGCCTCAGCAATTAGACGGCGCCCTTCAGCTAGGCGCTCCGGTTCGTCGTCTCTCAAGTATTTCTCCATCAGCTTATCTTCATCAAGGGAATCGACCTTAAGTTCTTCTTTTTCCCACTCAACGATTTGATTCCACACTTGAACCAGAGTGGATGGATAGTCCTCGATCCAAGAAATGTTTCGACGACGAATAATGTGCGCGAAGAATTCAATCATTAGCTCGCCGAAGCCCTGAATATCAGCCTCCGCCTCTGATAGTTGTTTGCGGGTTTCCTCCGAAGATTTAATAGCGCATTCCACATTGCCCTCAGCCAGAGCCGCCCTGTTCTCTGCCTCCAACAATTTTGAAGCCAAGTCAGCATTCTTCTTTTCTAATTCAGCACTCCTCTTCGCTAACTCGGCGTTTTTCTGCTCAAGCTCAGCATAAGCAAGGCGTGCCTTAGCAGCCTCTGATTTGGCCTCGTCAGCTTGCTTCTTCAACTCAGAATGCTCCTGAGTGTGGGATTCAAGCAAGTCATGATAGCGCTTTTGCATGTCCTCAAACTGTTGTTTGAAGTTAGAAGCATTCTTTTGAGCGACAGCTAGTTGAGCTTGAGTGTCTTCTAAGTCTTTTCCTAAGGTTTTTAAGGCCTTAGCATCCTCCTCCGCGGTCTTTTGCATTGAGTTAGCATTTGTCATTAGAGTGCGGATGATTCTAGAAAGATTGCGTGAATACTTGAACATCTCGGAATATTGTTTTTCTACCAAATCAATTTTTGCCTTGGCCTCATCTGCCCAATTAGAAGAAATAGGTTCAAGGGTAGGTAGAAAGGTCAGAGTCTTGAAGTAGTGCTCGGGAAATTGCTCCTTTAAATATGCCAGCTTTACTGCGGTTCCCGCATCTGGTGGAGGAGGAGCGAGGATTGTTAATTCGGTGTCCCTTCCTGAAGAAGATTCTGTAGAACCCTTGTCTGTCCTAGGTCGTTTAGTAGCAGGGACTTTTTGCTTACTTCGAGACCCGGTTTCCTTTGGAGGAGTTTTCTCTCTACTCCGCTTTTCATGGGAGGAAGTGGAATCCTTAGATGGTGGTCTATCCTCCTCCCTACGACCTTGATAGCTCTTGTATTTCTCTTGTTCCGGTCGAACTGGTGAGCGGGAGCGTGAGGGCCGAGATCGATAGGGATCATAAGGTCTTCTCTCCTCCCTACCACGGTCATCCCGGCGATCATACTTGGCATCCTGAGGAGGATTGGACATGCTGCGACGAAGCTTTCTTATATCATAATAGGATCGAGACATTGTACCTGCACGATAAAATAAACGAAGTTTAGAATCGATGGATTCATGGAGAAAGAAGTGCAATGAATGCTAATGCTGTGGTGTAAAGTGCATCCTAAGTGGTGTGTGTCCCCCCAACCAACCCGAGTCTGAAGCTAGACTGGTGCGGGCAGGCTCTTTGGCCTTGGCGGGAGTAGTTTCTTCAGAAGAGGTGAAGACTAAAGGGTCCTTCCTGAAATCCTCTGAAGTATATATAGTCTCAGGTAAGGGGAGATCCCCCAAACCCTGAAATATGTGTTCATCAGTGGTAGGAACATCCCCTTCGGAAGCGTGAAGTGGCGACTCTTGGGAAGATTTTGACTTGTCTGGAGAAGTAGTTTCCTCGGGGGCAATATACCCTTCACGATGTTTTTCGGCCAGATTGGCCAGTTCGTCATCTTGTGTGGAAGAGGGAGAAGGTGAAGTTTGAAGAGGAGCTGTAGGAATTCCCGAGCCTTCTCCTATCTCTGGAACTGTTTCCACTGGAGGAATGTATGCATAAGGGACCGTCCCATGACCGATGCTACGGAAAACGGATAGCAGCCCGTGAAAATGAAGGTATTCATCTTTAAGGACCTCGTCGATAGTCAGGAATTTTTGATCGCCATTAAGAAGACGGTGCATCCGATCAAAGAACACCTGATCTGATATCTGTTTGGGATTGTCGACTGCAAACAAAAAGGAAAACAGGTCAGGGTGATGATTCAAGTGTATAGAGTCCGGGTTCAGAAAATCAATGCTTTACTTGATTTTGTCCATCTCCTGGCGCATCCAGACTGTTGCTTTATATAGAACCACTCTAGTCTGGAATCTCCAGCTTTACTGCTAAATGGCGTAGAGATTATCTTCCTTTTTGGGACTGATTCAAAGTAACAGAAAGATGGAGTTTCTCTAGTCCGATGTTTGAAGTTATAGAAGAAATGAACATCATCGAACGTGAGCTCTATGCCTAGAATTTCACGATATGCTATGAACAAGGTATGCAAATAGGCATATGAATTGGGATGCAACTGCATGGGGGCAATCCGCATTTGTCTTAAGAAATCAACGATGAAAGGCGAGAATGGAGGAATGGCGCCGACCATGCACATCAATCGAGTGACCGTCATGTATCCTTCTGGAGGGTTGTGGCGACGGTCAGAGCGTGAGGGCACTAGGGTGTCCCTTTTCATTATTCCATACTTTAAGCAAATTCGAACAAGTCGGTCGTTGTCGATTGTCGATTCTACGGAATCTGGAGGTGACTCCAATATAATGGCTGAGTCAAATTCATCGGGTGCTCGATTGTCACCAATCCCTCCTTCCTCCTCAAAGCCCAGGGAAACTTCATTCTCTGAAGACATTTCGTCGCTTTCCCGATGACCAACTCCGTAATCCGGACCCTCACTGTCCCATTCTGGATCAGATGAAGAAGATATATCCTCAAGAGTGGTTTTGTTGGAAGTTTCCGGGGCTTCTTTCCTCTCAGCTAGACGGGAAGAGCGTCTGGGCCTCATTGTCATGGAACTATTGAAGAAGCAATAGCACGGATTAGAGTGAATTATCCTGTGCCCCCCTTTGTGTATGTGTGTGAACTAAAGTGTGTGCAGAAAATATGGGAAATGCAAAATAAAAGTACAGCAATGTAAGACGAAGCTTTGAAGAGAAAGTGATAGTCGGAGTTGTTCTCAATTCTCGTTTATGTTCGCAAGGCACTATCCTAACTGTCCACGAAGTTATTGTCTAGAGTGAATGTTAGTTGAATTAGTTGGGTAGTCTTTGTGTGCCAAGTTTGATACGTTCGGTTCGGTTCGGATATGCATATGATAATTGGCTCAATACAAATACAGATATAGGGTCGGTTCGGATGCTTCATTAAAGCAAGGTCAGTTCAAGACAAGGGAAACAACAGGTTCGGAAGCAGGACTGATCTGATCGGATCGGGTGACCTGATCCGAACCGAACCAGCATCACTTAACCAGTCCATTTATTTCAACCTCTTATCCCATTCACTTCTCCGACCCGAACCGACATTTTCCTTCCTTCCCGTCTTTCTAAAGTATGTAACCCGAACCGATCCCCTTTCCTTCTCCTTCCTTTTTGCTCCTTCGTCTTTTACCCGAACCAACTCCAATTTGTCATCACGCTCTTCATCTTCTTCCTCTTTCCCCCCACTCACAAGCAAATCCGTTCTATCACCAAAGCTCCAGTTGAGGACAAATATTTGCCCTCTCCAACCTCTCAACGCCTCGAAGTGATGGCGGATCCACCAGTAACGACGTGGAGTTCAAGCAAAGCCCCGTTGCTAAACCATCCCAATCAACCATGAATTGAAATCAAGTACAGTTACAACGAAGTTATTCGAGATTAAAAAGCTACCTATATGTTCGATTTGAGAAATCTACAAGGAATGATTTCAGGATATTGGAGTTTCTGAAGTTTTCGATACTAGGGTTTGGAAGCGGCGGTAGAAAAGAAGAAGAAAAGAAAGAAGACGGTGGTGGATTTATATAAGGGGTAGTGTTGACTCCTCGTATTCCTATTCTTTCTCACCCGCTCGGACCGGAGAGAAGGCCCAGTAGCACAACTTTGCCTGAAGGCCCAATGTCCAAGAACCAAATCCACGAAAGCACTTCGGATCGGAATCCGAACCGAATAAATTTCACACATTAATTTAGCATCCGACTCGAATTGAGTTCAAAAGAAGAAGAATAAAGGAAGGGTATACTTGCAAGAAGCATTATATGTCGAGAAAAATTCCCAAATTTGCTCAGAAATGAAGAAAATGTGCATTCTTCTAACATCCGAACCGAATAGGAATCTGTGCATTCCTCCTGACTGTTCTGATTCAAGGACTAGCATTTAAAACGACATCAAAGCACGCTTCGTACAACAGAAGCATCCTTTGAGGGGGTAAAATGTTAGCCTACTTTGTGAACTAGGCAACACAAAGTCAAGAAACCAAACGTTGAAGGGTATTTTTAATTATAAGACTTCGGTTCGGATTGGAAGAAAATACTACAATTCAGATTGATAGCTGCAGTTGTTCGGATCGGATAGAGTCCTCTGTTCGGATCGGGTTAGAGCAGCATATTGGTTCGGATCGGATAGAGTTCTCTGTTCGGATCGGTGATCTCTTACTGGATAGATTGGTAAGGTATGTCCAATCGGATCGGAAGGCAACTAAATCTCGAATGGATCGGAAAGCCATCTGCTTGCCACAACACTGGAGCGGAGCGGAATAGGTTAGAGAAGGAGAGACGCCCAAACCAATCCGGTTCGGATCGGATATCCCGATCCGAACCCCTTGCCTGCACGTCTCCGACCCGCACCCATGATCCATGTTAATCTCCTGTAAAATCGCCTGGAGAACCGGACCGGCTATGACTAATTCCTACCCCTAACGTCCTTCCCTTTGATGCGTTGTCAACCTGATAGTTCATCCGAACCCGAAGAGAGTGCGATGGATGACACGTGGCCCGACCCGGATCAAGTCTCAAGCAAATTCATACCTATAAATACCCCATCTGGAGACAAAGAGAAGGATCTTTTTTGAGCACTTAAAGAATTCAATCACCTCCATCATCCGAACTCTATTACTCCCGGAGAAACCAAATCATCTTTTATTTCTTGTTTTAGTCAATTGAGTGAACAAAAGTGAGTTGTGAGTCAATCTTACATTGTATTTGCAACTGAATTATTGAATATAGTGAAAAATAAGTGGACGTAGGCATTTGTTCGCCGAACCACTATAAATCCTGTGTGTTCATTTTTATTTTTATCTCATTTTATCTTGTTTCAAATCAATTTGGGTGTTAGAACCACTTTTGGGTCTAACAGTGGGTAATATTAGTAAATATATATAGACCCACAAAACTTAACCATTATATAAACAAGCTTGAATTCGTGGGAAGGTTAAGCATACGTCGGGTTGGGTAACATTAATAAATATATAGGCCCACAAAACTTAAACGTTGTATAAACATGCTTGGATCCGTGGGAAGGTTAAGTATGCATCGGTTTGGTGGGTAATATTATTAAATTTAGGCCCACAAAACTTAACCATTATATAAACATGCTTGAATCGGTGGGAGGGTTAAGTACACATCGGGTTGGTGGGTAATATTAGTAAATATAGGCCCATAAACTTAACCAGTAGGAAACCCTAGTAACGGGGACCCATTTCAGCAGTAACCCACATAGATGTATCACGGTACCCTGAGCTAGGCAGGGTGGGGCACGATTACAGGGCTGATTATAAGTGGTCAAAACAACGGCAGGGATACGTCAGTGTAGGTTCTGACGGTTTACGGGTGTGCACGTACTCCGGAGTGGGAAAAAAGCAGGCACTGGGTACCAGTAGTTATACACTGTGCATCTTGATTCGTGTCGGGTCGTTATCATAAGGATTGATACACCTTATGGTGGGACCAACACAGGGTATCTACATGCAAGAGGGGGCCGATTGACACATACACGTGGAACATTTGTACAAGTAGGGAGCCGATCGATAGGGTAGTAAGGGTACATCTAACATCTTTATGGCAATTAGGCTGACTGTGGTGGAATCCTTATATTAGATGTACTCCAGAAGGCTACCACAATTACGGGGATTGGGATCATGTTGTAATATTATCCTTTATACAGATTACTAGTTGGGACACTCGTTAGGTGGTGCAGAGATATAGAAATCAGAATAATAGGGTAGTAGCGAAGCCGAGAATAGTTAACATGCGATGTTATACTTAGTTTATCTTGCCTGTTGCTTATCCTGTGTATCCTATGTTCCTTATCATCATGCTTATGTCTTTATTCAGTTTAATTCATGTCATGTTGTTCTTGCTTGTTCATATGCTGAAAGTAGCTGGACTTACCAGACTTATGTCTGACCTAGTTTTGTATCGCCTCTTTTCTTCCGTCCCCCCCCCCCCCAGGTTCGTAGGGGGGAAACACTTATGCTTAGCTTGGATTACTTGCTGCTTCAAGATCATCATGTGTTGCTTTGGATTCAGTCTCATTTCAGCTATGGCTTGCTTTACTCTATTGGGGAATAAATTGTTGTTATTTTTATGCTTCTTTTATTCTTGGAAGTTAATAAATCAAGACAGAAGTTCTATGTATTACTTTTAAGTATTATTTGAGAAAATTGTTGTAAAAGCTTGACTGAATTAAGTTGTTTATAAAATGACTTTATTTCCTGCTACTTTATTTGTCTGTCTTGTAATTTATCTGTATCTTTTACCTATAATGCTCCACCGAAGTTAAGGCATTCCCTTTGTGAGTGACCTTAACGGAGGCGGGGTGTTTCACTTGGTATCAGAGCTGAAGTTTACCGGATCAGATAAAAGATTTGAAAAATTATTTTCAAAACTGTTTTAAAAGAATCATTTTCAAAAGAAAAGTTTTGTTTCAAAGGCAGATTTCCCAAAGCCATATGCATTATTTTTTGATCCTCTGTTTGAATCCTTGTTTCCTTCTTTCTTGAGTCTCCGGGGCTCCTGGCTTTCTGGGAGGTAACCTCATCGCGGCATGGTTCCGTAGGCTCAATGAGACTATGGAACTTGTCAAAGGGAAAATAAGTGCCCAACTTCCATCTATAGCTGCTGTAGTTTCACCTACGGCTAATTTTCTTTCGAGCTTTGTAGGATTTTCCATGTGATTGAGGCAGCTTTCAAGAGACTTGTCAACAAGTTACACAAGGATGGCAAAAATGAGAATGAGGGAGTTTGGCTAGGGAGCACAACCCAAGGATGAGGAACTCATGGATAGAGACTTGGTTCACAACGAAGGTAAAAAGAAAGAGGTGTAAGTGGAAAAATCAGGACAAGAAGGAAGGAAAGAATAGAAAAACCTAAGACAAGATGAAGTACCTTTATTATGGTATAACGGGTCATATAATTAAGGACAAGGGCAAGAACAAAGGAAAGGATTTTCAGGAGGACAAGTGCATGCTCTCACCGCCAGCGTACCGGAGAGAGAGGTAGAGATTAGTTTATCTTTCCGATCCTCCTATTAGTACTCTTCTTGACTTTAGCGCCTCACATTCGTTTATATCTGCCTCCATAGTTGAGTCTCTGCACCTTAGTACCTGTATAGTTGAAGATCCCATTATTGTCTCAAATCCAATTAGTGGTTCGGCTCATTTATCTTTGGTTTGTAAGGATTTGATGATATCTATCGTAAGTATTGGGTTTAAGCGTAATGCTTCTGTTTTTGGTTTCATGGGCTATGGGGTTGTATCTAGGCATGGGTAGGTTAGCTAGTAAGGAGGGTTGTTAGACTTTTTTCTTTCCTTGGGAACACCCTCGAGATTTCTTGCGATCCTAAGGAGATCAGTTAGGCTTAATTACCTAGAATCACTTGATGCATCTATCGACGATTTGTGATCTGTCAGAATAGCCTATGAGTACGAGGATGTTTTGTTTAGGTTAGGGTTTTTCCCCCTAAAACTCGAGATAGACATCCTCATATGTCTAGTTGACAATACAAAGCCAGTTATGCGATTAACGATAATTTTGGAGCAAGATTGGCGAGGATAGCCAGAGTCGGTTAAGTGCTCAATTGTTTGGTTGTTTTGCTAGTATCATCTCACATAAATCGTCCAAATTCGGAGGAGGTATTCCTTGGGTGCTTGTTTGATATTGGTTTAGGCCTTTGGGGCTCGTACTTGAGGGATGTCAAGTTCGAATAGGATGGTTTGCGTGAGAGATATCGACCCTCAGATTTGTGACATGATGGATAAGCTAAGTAGAAGATAGACCTCTAATCGTCTTAGTATATACACTTGGTATCATGGTTAACATCTGTTTATCTTGGAAAGATAGTTCGACTACATTGGATACACTCTAGCATAGTAAGTGATCGATATCCTATCTCTACTAGTGGGTTTTGGGAAATGGAGGTCAAGATGCTACGCACATCGTGAAGTTAAGACAATAAGAGCAATATGGAGTGAAGCTCAATAAGATGCGACTTAGAAGACTGAAGACTAGATACGCACATCATACCCTTTCTGGGGGTATATCCTTGATCTCTCTTTTTATGTAAAGTTTATTTGCTAGTCTTTATCTTTTAAGTATATCCTCTCGATCCTATCCTCGATCCTTAGGTAGAAGCCAATGGATGTAAACATGCGTTTGAAACATGTTATGTTTGGAGGATGCAAGTGGATGTAAGTGTTTGCTAGTGGTTGCTCGTGGATGCATATACACACATTAGGCACTAGATCGGCTCAATCACTTTCATATTGCATATGCATGAGTGAATTTATATATATAAATGAATTGAAACTTAATGTGTTATCATATGGATATTGCATTTGTATGAATGATTGTGCACTCATAAAGTACGATTAGGAATAATTGCATACATGATGGACTCATGGCACTGACATGATTCGCATTAAGGAGGTCAACTGAATAAGCAGAACGCTTGATTTTGCATTTGGGTAAGGACATATACACACACTATGCATATGTTCATGAAAAACATTAGAAACCTTTTTAAGGACAATGGATGCCTGTGATTGAATGGCTGAGTAGATGGATGTTGGATGGTAGGATATACATTCTTCTTAATTTGAAGATTTCGGGGACGAAATCCTTTAACGAGGGGAGAATGTAACACCCCGTATTTTCTGAGAATATTAAAATAACAAATTAAAGAATAATTAACTTCAAATGTAATAATTAAGGGAAACAGGTTACGCCATTGCGTTCGTCTCGAAATTCTGCTTGGAAGAGTCCAAATTTTCGAAAATCGGACTTCGTATGAAGTAAGTTGCGGCCTTCAGAAGATTCAACAAAAATTCAGAATTTACATAGAAAAATACCCAGGCAGTTCGACCTGGGGGTCGACCTACCCAGGGAGGTCGACCAAGGGGTCGATCTGGGTCATAGGTCGACCAGGGGGTCAACCTAGGGGTCGATCTCCCCCCTACAGGTTGACCTGTTTTAGCCCAGATCCAATTTTCTTTGGCTTGTGATGTGGTTTTGGCTGTTCTGATGGTCCGGATTGGTTCTAGGTTGATATCTAAGTGTAACGGCTGGAAATTTCCGACTCCTCAAGAGTCGGAAATTCCGAGACGTTAGTGAAAGAATTTAGAGGGTGAGAAAGAAAAGATAGAACTAATAGAATAGAAGAAGAAGAAGAACATCAGAATCATCAGAGTAACATGAATCTCACAGCGGAACGAATAACATATAATATATAACATAGCTTTGAAGTAAACAGTTATATATATACAATAGCACTTATCAGAGTACAACACTTACAACACAGCGGAAATAACTATAGCTATAGAATCTTGCAGCCTCCTGCTCCAAGCTCTCCAAGCATATCTGTAAATCCCGACTACTTGACTGCCCGTACAAATTTAGGCACCCAAGAGTTTAGGGAAAACAACAAAGTAAACTCAGGGTCAGTCATGGGACTGGTGTGAGTAAAATAGTTTAAAACAGGTATATGATATCTCATAAGACCACGCCGTGAATACGGAACGGGTTTTTCCTTATGAGTATCTAAACAACTTTGACAAGCAATATCATTGTGATATTATAATAATGTCTAAGTACAAATAGGTATCAATCTAGCAGAAACGCTTGCATCTCACGTTCTACATACATAGTATAAAATCATAAATCGCAGGGCACTTATCGGGGAATGGATTCCAACAGACAAGGTATGGGAGCACCTTCTAAGTAGTGTACTCTAGAGGTGATACACTCAGGGTTCAACAAGAACGTCTTGCAACCCGGCCACACATGACCGCTCACTCATTTAGCTTCAGTGTCGCGAATATATTGCCACCACGGTTATAGGCCATCAAACCGTCATCCGAAGATACAGAATCAAAAAGAAGTATAAATATGAATTTTCCCTAGATCGGTGACAATACACCCTGCTTGGGAATGACCCAACTAGCCATGCTGCCTAGCCCAACTTTTGTTACTTCCTGGTGTGAGGCTAGAAGCTACGTCTACCTTCAGAACATCTGATCACCATTCACTTTGATTGCCACATCGTCATACCCGCCAAATCATAAATTGACTTATCCAAAAATAACACGGGTATACAGCTAAGAGAAACGAATTCCTCCGCCACCAAACGTGAATACGTTTGAACAGATCAACTTACGCGATCCATTGGATATACTCTGTCAGACCTTCTTCCATATACGTTGTCCTGGGACTGGACAAACCGAAGGCACTATTCAGTATATCCATCTTAGTCACTGTTATCTAAGACTTATACAACAGCCCTTACATTTTACTCCGTCTTCAATTTATCTTTGGCATATATTGCTCGCAACGCTTATGCCAATACAGAGTGGTTCTTTGGATAATAATCCAACCGGTCTCTCCATATTAACAACGTTAAAATGGTAAAAACTTCGATAGTCTGTGATTTAACTATCAAATGAAAACATGTTGGTGTACAAACAACGATCTTATTTCCAAATGGGAATTCGATCGATCAATCATCATATGTTCATATTTACTTATTTCATATATTTAGAAAATATATGTTATTAATCATTGGAAAACATTTCCATAACTTATTTTCACATCACTATATTTTCGCAACTATCAGTCCCTAACTGTAACTAGTATGAGAACTATTCTCTAAGTATCAATCCGGAAGGTCGAAACCAACATCAGATCGTCACTTAGAAAACCGTTCAACTTACCCTCTCCAGTCAGTTTCTAAATCTGCTTAACTCTATTGATTAACCCTATTCACTTAACTTCTGTCGAATAAATTATATTCGATATCTCCTCCAACACTATTCGAATAAACTATATTCGATTAACTTCTCTAACTCTATTCGAATAAATTATATTCGATTAACTCTTTTAACTTTACTCGAATAAACTATATTCGATTAACACTTTCTTTCGAATAACTATATTCGATTAACTCTTCGACTAACTCCTTTGGATTAACTAACTTCGAATAACTCCTTTGGATTAACTCTTCGACTAACTCCTTCGGATTAACTAACTTTGAATAACTCCTTTGGATTAACTCTTCGACTAACTCCTTCGGATTAACTAACTTCAAATAACTCCTTTGGATTAACTCTTCGACTAACTCCTTCGGATTTACTCTTCGATTAACTCCTTCGGATTAACTAACTCCGAATAACTCCTTTGGATTAACTAACTCCGAATAACTCCTTTGGATTAACTAACTCCGAATAACTCCTTTGGATTAACTCTTCGACTAACTCCTTCGGATTAACTAACTTCGAATAACTCGTTTGGATTAACTCTTCGACTAACTCCTTCGGATTAACTCTTCGATTAACTCCTTCAGATTAACTAACTCCGAATAACTCCTTTATTCGATAACTACTCTTCGAATAAATAATATTCGATAACTCTTCTCAAATGAATAACATTTGATTTCTCCACTCGAATAAACTATATTCGATAACTCTTCTCAAATGAATAACATTTGATTTCTCCACTCGAATAAACTATATTCGATAACTCTTCTCAAATGAATAACATTTGATTTCTCCACTCGAGTAAACTATATTAGATTACTCTTCTCTCGAATACACTATATTCGATAACTCTACTTCGGATAAGTGATATTCGACAACTCTACTTGATTAACTCTACTTGGATAACTCTAACTGATCAACTCTAACTGGTCAATTCTAACTGGTCAACTCTAACTGTTTTAACCTAACTGGTTAACTCGTCTTGATTAACTGAACAAATCCACTTAGTTTAACTTAGCTAATTCACGTTGATTAACTCTAACCGATTCACTTAGTTTAACTCAACTAATTCACTTCGATTAACCACTTAGTTAACTTAACTAATTCACTTTGATTAACTTAACCAATTTACTTTGTTTACTCAACTAACTTGCTTTGGTTAACCTAACCAATTACTTTGTTTAACTCGACTAACTTGCTTTGGTTAACCTAACCAATTACTTTGTTTAACTCGACTAACTTGCTTTGGTTAACCTAACCAATTACTTTGTTTAACTCGACTAACTTGCTTTGGTTAACCTAACCAATTACTTTGTTTAACTCGACTAACTTGCTTTGGTTAACCTAACCAATTACTTTGTTTAACTCGACTAACTTGCTTTGGTTAACCTAACCAATTACTTTGTTTAACTCGACTAACTCGATCAACTTAGTTCGATCAATCATTTAACTTGGTTTAAATAACTCATTTGGCAAATTTGGTTTTAACTAACTCATTTATTTATTCTAAATAAATGATTCCCTTTGTAAATATTTCATTTCTAATGTGAATAACCCCTTTTGTAAATTTCGTATTCAATTTCTAAATGAATATCTCCTTTTATCTTATTCAGTTCTGGGTGAACGACTCCCCCTATAATATCTTATCCAAGTTCTAATGAATAATCTGGTTTAAATATCTTATTCAAGTTCTAATGGATAATCCTGTTTTAAATATCTTATTCAAGTTCTAATGAAAAATCTGGTTTAATATCTTATTCAAGTTCAGATGAATAATCTGGTTTAATATCTTATTCAAGTTCAGATGAATAATCTGGTTTAATATCTTATTCAAGTTCAGATGAATAATCTGGTTTAATATCTTATTCAAGTTCAGATGAATAATCTGGTTTAATATCTTATTCAAGTTCAGATGAATAATCTGGTTTAATATCTTATTCAAGTTCTAATGAAAAATCTGGTTTAATACCTTATTCAAATTCTAATTGAATAGGTCCTTTATAAATTATTCCATTCATAAAGATTTCTATTTATAAATATATTTTATTTATAAATATTCTGTTTCCACATTCCGGTATGTTACGGTGTTCTAGCTTATCAAGTTTCGATGTCCAATATCATCCGTACACACAAAATCAGCAACAGGTTATAAATCACATCATATATTAAAATATATGAAAAACAATAGAATAACTGTTGAGGAATCCAGTCGGATTCCTCCGACCTGTTTCCCTGCACCACAGATGTTAGACAACACCAGTATAATATTCTGTTAAGCAGAATCGACATATAAATATTTAACAGTTTATATATATATACAGATATATATATAATTTCTACTAACTGACTAGCAGTTCAAGCAAACAGTCAACACACAGTCAAACAGATAATTAACAGTTCTAAGAACACGTTGTAAAAATAGAACTGTATAGAGTTGGTGAGTTTTACTCACCTTAAATTTCCATTCGTTGAAGTGGTAAGGCTGCAGTTAGATTAACAAGTCGTAGAGTAAACTGTAAATTCCTGTCGCTTCCAATCCTATCCAATTTGGTTCCAAAACACTGTGCTCGTCCACATGATTTCGGATGCAGTTGCTCCGTTCCATTCTTTAAACTTGAGCCCATCCACTCATCCACAAAACCCCCTCCCTATACCATACCTTTCCCTTCAACGTACATGGCCCATCCCACCATTTTAAAACCCCACCCGCTACCTTATCTTCCCAAAACCCATCGTGTTCCTCGTTTAGCTTTCCCAGGCACGACCGATGTTACCCCCTTCGTCCATCATCTCCTAGAGCCGCCACAAGACGTCCTGAGGTCACCGCTCCCTCACCAACTTCTCTGCCACTCCACCAGAGTCACTCCCCGGCAGCCCCGAGCTTCCTCGAGCCAGCGTTCATCAGAAATTTCGAGTCAAAGCTGAACCCTTCACCACCCGAGATCTCTGTCGTCGTGCCATTAAACTCCACCGCACCACTGCCTTTGGGTGCGCCGCGACCTTCCCTTTCTTTTTCCTTCAGGGTGCTCGACCTGAACCTCGACGTCGACGGGCCCAACTCCCACAAATCGAAACAGCCACCTGCAAGTTCAACCCCCGATCTCTCTTTTACTATACTCTTGTTGCCTACTTCGAACAATAGCCGATGGTTGGTGAGCTAGGATCGATTAAAATAGTGAGGCTGCTGATTTTCTTTTAACTTTATTTTGATAAAAATGGGATCGATTTGCTGAAGAAGATTTGAGGTAGAATGAGGGCGTGTATTTATAAATTTACAGAAGAAAGGGAGTGGAGAGTATAAGGACACGAGTTGTGATCCCTTCCATATGATAGCTGTACCAACCCCTCTTTCTATGTGTGAGGAGAAGGTGTACGTGCTTCCCTTTGCAGCTAAACAGGGGCGTTAACCAAAGATGACAGATCCATTTTGGCTGAAGCATATTTCATTAGTTGGTTGTACTAGATGTAGCATGATAGTTTTATTTCATATATGCTTTCTATTAATTTTTGATAAACTTATAAATGTAGTATTCAAGATATGCGAGAAAAAGTTGGAATCTTTTGGATTTGGGTTGAATGTAATCATGTCTATACACATGATTTTGATGGTTCATGTTTGTCGGTACTCTAAAATGAAAGGCCATGATTCAATGTGTACGTGAAAGAACACGTATTTATACATATATCGGCTTTACTTCTTAGCTAAGAAACATTGTACCTATCACATTCACTTACGGACCGCTATCGACAACACTAAAAATACCATTGTGACCCGTAAGGTACCATGATCTCAAAAATATAAAAATACCGGTAGATTAACTCATATTGTGAAATCCCAAAATGTCGATACAGGGTGCCAAATACTCCAAATAAAAAGTTGCTTATTTAATTAATTAAAAATTACAGTAAAATTCTAAAAATTAAATTATCGCTATTTCCCAAAAGAACCCTATCCAAATTCAAACCCGATAGTCAGATATTATTAAATAACCGTTATGGTCAAGGTGTTGCATTTCTGAGAATTTGATTTGGACGTAACTCAAAATCCACACGACGAAATCCCGATCTCTCTCTTCCACTAGAATGATATACTCCACCAGCTCCACACGTTTCTTGTTTCACAGCAATCCGATTTAAAACAAACCCTGTATATCCACTTGAAGTCTAAATCGCCAAATAGCGAACTGTCGCGTCGTTACGCGCTCTATTTTAATTATATTATAATTATACGTTCAAATGGTCGTTGATTAAATATATTCGACAATATACTTCACTCTAAGCTGAATTAAATCTCGGGGACGACCCCGTCTATATTATATCGTCAATCCACTATTTCTGGTTATTCCTGAATTAAATATATTATTTAATTATTTAATTTAATTAAATATTCCTAGTTATTTAATTAAATGACGATTAAATCCCCTGCCTCACGATATATATAATTAAATAAATTAATTATTCGATAGCTAACAAAACGCGCCATTACAGACTTCCCCACTTAAAATAATTTCGTCCTCGAAATTGCTAAGTTAGAGGATGACCCTATATATTGGAACTCCTAAGATTGGTTTACCCCTTATTTCTGATTTCAACCGAACTAATTGATATCTACTGAAATATTTATTCTTCCGACTAACTAAAATTTTCAAAAATTTTGAAAATTTTCTAACACTTTAAATTTTCGGAAAATTTCGCCATTACCTCCTTTGTACAGCCCTATCGGTAAAACCACAACTCGCCTCTCTAGGCCATCTCCAACCCAAAAGAAAATCAAACAGCCAAGCGGCTTGCCGATTCGGCTCATAAATCTCATGCTTATATCAAATATAAACTTGTACCTTTTTGTCGGGCATATTAACTTCATTACTTTCACCTGTATCAACCCAACATATACCAATGTCATCTTAATCCAACCTTCAACTCAAACACTTGGTTCTATCCAAGTAAAATTCTATCCAAACTCCAATATCACATTTCAAACTCTTAACCCATCAACTTAATTTCAATCCAGATTATTCTCTAACCAAAACCCGATTTATTTAACTTTGTTCAAGTTAAATTTTAATTTAATTACTTTTTTTACCATCTTGATTCATTCAACTTAACAAGTTAAATTTTAAATTTCAAGATTTAAATTCCTGGGTTTTATTTCAAATTCCATTTGAAATCATACTAACAATTTAAAACCTTTGAATTTCTAAACAACTTGTTTTCTCAACACAATTTGAAAACAAAATCCTTGGTAGTAATCCACCACTTAGAAACTCGAAAATCACACCGACGATGTATCGATCCACCCTCGGAATTATTTTCCAGTCATCCAGGTGAGTTAGATACTATATTTATTTCAAACTGAAAAACATTTTCAAAATCTCCCAGGAACTTAAAATTTCCTTATTTTAATTCCTGATTTTGATTTAAATTCGGATTTTCTTCAACTAATTCAACGTATTTTACTTATAGGAATTCTTATTGGTTATATATATAACCATTTAATTTATAATCTTACTCGATTATAATAACAACCAATATATCCAATATATTATAATTTTGATACATATATATATCTCTATATACTTTGGGTAAAGTTAAATTCACTTACCCTCTTTTAAAACATATCGTGACGACCCATCGTATTCGAGTGTTTTTAAACTCCTACCGATACAGTGGATCAAACCGATCGACCAGAGCTCATCAACAACTCAACCAATGAATCTCCACAATATAAAACCATTTTATATCAAATACAAATACGCACTCGTATATATACACTCAATCTCAGTCTAGGGTATTACTAACCCTATCTCTACCGAGTCACGCCACAGAGCCAAGTAATTCTAAACTTAAGCTCTGATACCAACTGTAACGGCTGGAAATTTCCGACTCCTCGAGAGTCGGAAATTCCGAGACGTTAGTGAAAGAATTTAGAGGGTGAGAAAGAAAAGATAGAACTAATAGAATAGAAGAAGAAGAAGAACATCAGAATCATCAGAGTAACACGAATCTCACAGCGGAACGAATAACATATAATATATAACATAGCTTTGAAGTAAACAGTTATATATATACAATAGCACTTATCAGAGTACAACACTTACAACACAGCGGAAATAACTATAGCTATAGAATCTTGCAGCCTCCTGCTCCAAGCTCTCCAAGCATATCTGTAAATCCCGACTACTTGACTGCCCGTACAAATTTAGGCACCCAAGAGTTTAGGGAAAACAACAAAGTAAACTCCGGGTCAGTTATGGGACTGGTGTGAGTAAAATAGTTTAAAACAGGTATATGATATCTCATAAGACCACGCCGTGAATACGGAACGGGTTTTTCCTTATGAGTATCTAAACAACTTTGACAAGCAATATCATTGTGATATTATAATAATGTCTAAGTACAAATAGGTATCAATCTAGCAGAAACGCTTGCATCTCACGTTCTACATACATAGTATAAAATCATAAATCGCAGGGCGCTTATCGGGGAATGGATTCCAACAGACAAGGTATGGGAGCACCTTCTAAGTAGTGTACTCTAGAGGTGATACACTCAGGGTTCAACAAGAACGTCTTGCAACCCGGCCACACATGACCGCTCACTCATTTAGCTTCAGTGTCGCGAATATATTGCCACCACGGTTATAGGCCATCAAACCGTCATCCGAAGATACAGAATCAAAAAGAAGTATAAATATGAATTTTCCCTAGATCGGTGACAATACACCCTGCTTGGGAATGACCCAACTAGCCATGCTGCCTAGCCCAACTTTTGTTACTTCCTGGTGTGAGGCTAGAAGCTACGTCTACCTTCAGAACATCTGATCACCATTCGCTTTGATTGCCACATCGTCATACCCGCCAAATCATAAATTGACTTATCCAAAAATAACACGGGTATACAGCTAAGAGGAACGAATTCCTCCGCCACCAAACGTGAATACGTTTGAACAGATCAACTTACGCGATCCATTGGATATACTCTGTCAGACCTTCTTCCATATACGTTGTCCTGGGACTGGACAAACCGAAGGCGCTATTCAGTATATCCATCTTAGTCACTGTTATCTAAGACTTATACAACAACCCTTATATTTTACTCCGTCTTCAATTTATCTTTGGCATATATTGCTCGCAACGCTTATGCCAATACAGAGTGGTTCTTTGGATAATAATCCAACCGGTCTCTCCATATTAACAACGTTAAAATGGTAAAAACTTCGATAGTCTGTGATTTAACTATCAAATGAAAACATGTCGGTGTACAAACAACGATCTTATTTCCAAATGGGAATTCGATCGATCAATCATCATATGTTCATATTTCCTTATTTCATATATTTAGAAAATATATGTTATTAATCATTGGAAAACATTTCCATAACTTATTTTCACATCACTATATTTTCGCAACTATCAGTCCCTAACTGTAACTAGTATGAGAACTATTCTCTAAGTATCAATCCGGAAGGTCGAAACCAACATCAGATCGTCACTTAGAAAACCGTTCAACTTACCCTCTCCAGTCAGTTTCTAAATTTGCTTAACTCTATTGATTAATCCTATTCACTTAACTTCTGTCGAATAAACTATATTCGATATCTCCTCCAACACTATTCGAATAAACTATATTCGATTAACTTCTCTAACTCTATTCGAATAAATTATATTCGATTAACTCTTTTAACTTTACTCGAATAAACTATATTCGATTAACACTTTCTTTCGAATAACTATATTCGATTAACTCTTCGACTAACTCCTTTGGATTAACTAACTTCGAATAACTCCTTTGGATTAACTCTTCGACTAACTCCTTCGGATTAACTAACTTCGAATAACTCCTTTGGATTAACTCTTCGACTAACTCCTTCGGATTAACTAACTTCAAATAACTCCTTTGGATTAACTCTTCGACTAACTCCTTCGGATTTACTCTTCGATTAACTCCTTCGGATTAACTAACTCCGAATAACTCCTTTGGATTAACTAACTCCGAATAACTCCTTTGGATTAACTAACTCCGAATAACTCCTTTGGATTAACTCTTCGACTAACTCCTTCGGATTAACTAACTTCGAATAACTCCTTTGGATTAACTCTTCGACTAACTCCTTCGGATTAACTCTTCGATTAACTCCTTCAGATTAACTAACTCCGAATAACTCCTTTATTCGATAACTACTCTTCGAATAAATAATATTCGATAACTCTTCTCAAATGAATAACATTTGATTTCTCCACTCGAATAAACTATATTCGATAACTCTTCTCAAATGAATAACATTTGATTTCTCCACTCGAATAAACTATATTCGATAACTCTTCTCAAATGAATAACATTTGATTTCTCCACTCGAGCAAACTATATTCGATTACTCTTCTCTCGAATACACTATATTCGATAACTCTACTTCGGATAAGTGATATTCGACAACTCTACTTGATTAACTCTACTTGGATAACTCTAACTAATCAACTCTAACTGGTCAATTCTAACTGGTCAACTCTAACTGTTTTAACCTAACTGGTTAACTCGTCTTGATTAACTGAACAAATCCACTTAGTTTAACTTAGCTAATTCACGTTGATTAACTCTAACCGATTCACTTAGTTTAACTCAACTAATTCACTTCGATTAACCACTTAGTTAACTTAACTAATTCATTTTGATTAACTTAACCAATTTACTTTGTTTACTCAACTAACTTGCTTTTGTTAACCTAACCAATTACTTTGTTTAACTCGACTAACTTGCTTTGGTTAACCTAACCAATTACTTTGTTTAACTCGACTAACTTGCTTTGGTTAACCTAACCAATTACTTTGTTTAACTCGACTAACTTGCTTTGGTTAACCTAACCAATTACTTTGTTTAACTCGACTAACTTGCTTTGGTTAACCTAACCAATTACTTTGTTTAACTCGACTAACTTGCTTGGTTAACCTAACCAATTACTTTGTTTAACTCGACTAACTCGATCAACTTAGTTCGATCAATCATTTAACTTGGTTTAAATAACTCATTTGGCAAATCTGGTTTTAACTAACTCATTTATTTATTCTAAATAAATGATTCCCTTTGTAAATATTTCATTTCTAATGTGAATAACCCCTTTTGTAAATTTCGTATTCAATTTCTATTTGAATATCTCCTTTTATCTTATTCAGTTCTGGGTGAACGACTCCCCCTATAATATCTTATCCAAGTTCTAATGAATAATCTGGTTTAAATATCTTATTCAAGTTCTAATGGATAATCCTGTTTTCTTATTCAAGTTCTAATGAAAAATCTGGTTTAATATCTTATTCAAGTTCAGATGAATAATCTGGTTTAATATCTTATTCAAGTTCAGATGAATAATCTGGTTTAATATCTTATTCAAGTTCAGATGAATAATCTGGTTTAATATCTTATTCAAGTTCAGATGAATAATCTGGTTTAATATCTTATTCAAGTTCTAATGAAAAATCTGGTTTAATACCTTATTCAAATTCTAATTGAATAGGTCCTTTATAAATTATTCCATTCATAAAGATTTCTATTTATAAATATATTTTATTTATAAATATTCTGTTTCCACATTCCGGTATGTTACGGTGTTCTAGCTTATCAAGTTTCGATGTCCAATATCATCCGTACACACAAAATCAGCAACAGGTTATAAATCACATCATATATTAAAATATATGAAAAACAATAGAATAACTGTTGAGGAATCCAGTCGGATTCCTCCGACCTGTTTCCCTGCACCACATATGTTAGACAACACCAGTATAATATTCTGTTAAGCAGAATCGACATATAAATATTTAACAGTTTATATATATATACATATATATATATATAATTTCTACTAACTGACTAGCAGTTCAAGCAAACAGTCAACACACAGTCAAACAGATAATTAACAGTTCTAAGAACACATTGTAAAAATAGAACTGTATAGAGTTGGTGAGTTTTACTCACCTTAAATTTCCATTCGTTGAAGTGGTAAGGCTGCAGTTAGATTAACAAGTCGTAGAGTAAACTGTAAATTCCTGTCGCTTCCAATCCTATCCAATTTGGTTCCAAAACACTGTGCTCGTCCACATGATTTCGGATGCAGTTGCTCCGTTCCATTCTTTAAACTTCAGCCCATCCACTCATCCACAAAACCCCCTCCCTATACCATACCTTTCCCTTCAACGTACATGGCCCATCCCACCATTTTAAAACCCCACCCGCTACCTTATCTTCCCAAATCCCATTATGTTCCTCGTTTAGCTTTCCCAGGCACGACCGATGTTACCCCCTTCATCCATCATCTCCTAGAGCCGCCACAAGACGTCCTGAGGTCACCGCTCCCTCACCAACTTCTCTGCCACTCCACCAGAGTCACTCCCCGGCAGCCCCGAGCTTCCTCGAGCCAGCGTTCATCAGAAATTTCGAGTCAAAGCTGAACCCTTCACCACCCGAGATCTTTGTCGTCGTGCCATTAAACTCCACCGCACCACTGCCTTTGGGTGCGCCGCGGCCTTCCCTTTCTTTTTCCTTCAGGGTGCTCGACCTGAACCTCGACGTCGACGGGCCCAACTCCCACAAATCGAAACAGCCACCTGCAAGTTCAACCCCCGATCTCTCTTTTACTATACTCTTGTTGCCTACTTCGAACAATAGCCGATGGTTGGTGAGCTAGGATCGATTAAAATAGTGAGGCTGCTGATTTTCTTTTAACTTTTTTTTGATAAAGTTGGGATCGATTTGCTGAAGAAGATTTGAGGTAGAATAAGGGCGTGTATTTATAAATTTACAGAAGAAAGGGAGTGGAGAGTATAAGGACACGAGTTGTGATCCCTTCCATATGATAGCTGTACCAACCCCTCTTTCTATGTGTGAGGAGAAGGTGTACGTGCTTCCCTTTGCAGCTAAACAGGGGCGTTAACCAAAGATGACAGATCCATTTTGGCTGAAGCATATTTCATTAGTTGGTTGTACTAGATGTAGCATGATAGTTTTATTTCATATATGCTTTCTATTAATTTTTGATAAACTTATAAATGTAGTATTCAAGATATGCGAGAAAAAGTTGGAATCTTTTGGTTTTGGGTTGAATGTAATCATGTCTATACACATGATTTTGATGGTTCATGTTTGTCGGTACTCTAAAATGAAAGGCCATGATTCAATGTGTACGTGAAAGAACACGTATTTATACATATATCGGCTTTACTTCTTAGCTAAGAAACATTGTACCTATCACATTCACTTACGGACCGCTATCGACAACACTAAAAATACCATTGTGACCCGTAAGGTACCATGATCTCAAAAATATAAAAATACCGGTAGATTAACTCATATTGTGAAATCCCAAAATGTCGATACAGGGTGCCAAATACTCCAAATAAAAAGTTGCTTATTTAATTAATTAAAAATTACAGTAAAATTCTAAAAATTAAATTATCGCTATTTCCCAAAAGAACCCTATCCAAATTCAAACCCGATAGTCAGATATTATTAAATAACCGTTATGGTTAAGGTGTTGCATTTCTGAGAATTTGATTTGGACGTAACTCAAAATCCACACGACGAAATCCCGATCTCTCTCTTCCACTAGAATGATATACTCCACCAGCTCCACACGTTTCTTGTTTCACAGCAATCCGATTTAAAACAAACCCTGTATATCCACTTGAAGTCTAAATCGCCAAATAGCGAACTGTCGCGTCGTTACGCGCTCTATTTTAATTATATTATAATTATACGTTCAAATGGTCGTTGATTAAATATATTCGACAATATACTTCACTCTAAGCTGAATTAAATCTCGGGGACGACCCCGTCTATATTATATCGTCAATCCACTATTTCTGGTTATTCCTGAATTAAATATATTATTTAATTATTTAATTTAATTAAATATTCCTAGTTATTTAATTAAATGACGATTAAATCCCCTGCCTCACGATATATATAATTAAATAAATTAATTATTCGATAGCTAACAAAACGCGCTATTACACTAAGGCTCTAAACACTTCTGTTCTCCTATAAATACATCCCTAAGCCAAAACCTAAATATCTTACATTATTCTCTAGCCTCCATTGCTCTCTCTTTATCTAAAAATAAGTCAATGGCGTCGCTACTCTGCCGAAACCTAAGCTAAAACTAGTACTTCTTCTTCCAATCTGAATAGGATTAAAAGAACAATTAGTCTACATCAAAGGCGAGCAATTCAGTTTCAGAATACAGATTCCAGAAAACAAGACTTGCCTTTGTTTTGTAAGTTCACGATTACTTTCAGATATAGACAACCAATTATAGTGTGGACATGGAATAAAATGAATTTGGACCTATGCTTAATTTTCTATTTAGATCTTTTCTTAGCCTTTGTGAATTTATGACTTTGGGTTGCTTCTTATCGATCCAATCAAACCTATACAAGTTGTCGAACCCAGTTTATTATTCAAGCCTTTCATGTCCATAATATTGTTCATAATCAGATCTATATGCCTGCAATGATTCTAAATCAGTTTATTCAGTTATGTTGTAACTCTATTAGATTTGTAATTCTTGTGTTTTGGGACTATCATCTTGTGCCAGTTCTTATGCCTATCATTTTCATATTATTCCTATTTGTTCCTTTTTATTTGTAAATCTAGATTGACATATAATCTAGATTGAATCGCGATATATGTACGATGGGAATACGGGGAAGGTTTGGGTTATTGGGGCATAAAGATGAAATTGACAATATTGGCATGACATAATTGGGGAAAGTAACAGAACATAACATATTTGGTGAAATGGTTGGGCAAAACTTGTAATTGACATTAGGGCATTGTTATCATTATAACTGCAAGTTTGGGTTAATTTGCTTGTAAACCAAGTTTTGGCCATTAATTGTAAACTAAAATATTAAAACTAGATTGGGCTTAACTATTGATTTGGAATGCCAAATATATGACATAGTGATTTTGGGAATGACTACTATTGCAAGTTTGGGGAGACGGGGTATAGCCTATTTTGATTAATAACTTGAAATTGGAATTGGTTGGGCATAACTTGAGAAACGGGATCATGACTTGTATTGGTGGATTTGGGTAATTAGCATGAAAACAGTATAATTGATATGCCATTAATTATGAACATAATTTAGAAGGGAAGCGGGCCATGACAATAATTGATTTATAATTTACATTTAAATATGAAGGATAAACATGAAAATTACATGGCATAGATTGGTTCATGAAATGGTATATTTAGTATACCATTAATTGTGAGCATAATTAAAAGGATAATTATGGCATAATTAAATTGGGAATAATTTACATATGGAATTTGTCATAAATAAGAAATATGTAAACTGTAGGAAAGATGAATATGCCTAACCCGTGGTTAGATTGAGTTGTGGTGTAAAACTGCCCAGAACCGCCCGGCTGTCCAGTAACCACAACAATACATATCTAATGTGGGAGGTTAGGGCATTGAGCCCAATAAGAACCCAAGGTTAGACTGAGTTACGGTGTAAAACTGCTCGGAACCGACCGGCACATCAAGTGACCGCAACAATTCCTGTCTAATGTGAGTGGTTGGTGCTTTAATGAATGAATTAATGCTATTGACACATGGTAAGTATGGTAGGGTTAGGTTAATTGATATTTAACCAATATGACATATGGGTGGGTTAAGTTAAACATGAATGGACAAAGGACACCTAACCAACAAGACATGATATAGGGTAGGGTTAAGTTAACTAAGGCAGCACTTGGCCGTTATAACATGTTAATTAAGCAGATGATAGGTTTAAGTTAACTAAAGTAACACTTAACAAAAATATATAATGACTTGTGGTAGGGTTAAGTAACACAAGAGGATACACTTAACCAATATATAATGACATGTGGTGGTGTTAAGTTATACAAGAGGAAACACTTAACCAATTATATAACACGATGTATGGGAAGAGTTATGTTAACACGAGAGGGCAACACTTAACCAATATAACATGATTTGAGGTAGGGTCAAGTTAACACCAGAAGGAAACACTTAACCAACATGACAAGACGAGTGGGTAGGTTAAGTTAACTTGAATTGATTAATGACACTTGACCAATATAACTTGATAAATGAATGGGGTTAAGTTAAATGGGAAATACTTAACCAATATAACCTGATGAATGAAGAGGGTTAATTTAATAAATCACACTCAACCAATCCAACATGATAAGTGAGAAAGGTTAAGTTAATAAGAACCACTTAACCAACATGGCACAACGAGTAGGAGGGTTAAGTACACGTCGGGTTGGTGAGTAATATTCTTAAATATATATAGGCCCACAAAACTTAACCATTATATAAACATGCTTGAATTCGTGGGAAGGTTAAGTATACGTCGGGTTGGTGGGTAGTATTAGTAAATATATAGGTCCACAAAACTTAAACGTAGTATAAACATGCTTGGATCCATGGGAGGGTTAAGCATACGCCGGGTTGGTTGGTAATATTATTAAATACAGGCCCACAAAACTTAACCATCATATAAACATGCTTGAATCGGTGGGAGGGTTAAGTACATATCGGTTTGGTGGGTAATATTAGTAAATATAGGCCCATAAACTTAACCAGTAGGAAACCCTAATAACGGGGACCCATTTCAGCAGTAACCCACATAGATGTATCACGGTACCCTGAGCTAGGCAGGGTGGGGCACGATTACAGGGCTGATTATAAGTGGTCAAAACAACGGCAGGGATACGTCAGTGTAGGTTCCGACGGTTTACGGGCGTGCACGTACTCCGGAGTGGGAAAAAAGAAGGCAGTGGGTACCAGTAGTTATACACTGTGCATCTTGATTCGTGTCAGATTGCTATCATAAGGATTGATACACCTTATGGTGGGACCAGCACAGGGTATCTGCATGCAAGAGGGGGCCGATTGACATAGACACATGGAACATTTGTACAAGTAGGGAGCCGATTGATAGGGTAGTAAGGGTACATCTAACATTTTTATTGCAATTAGGCAGACTGAGGTGGAATCCTCATAATAGATGTACACGTGAAGGCTACTATAATTATGGGGATTGGGATCACGTTGTAATATTATCGTTTATACAGATTACTAGTTGGGACACTCGTTAGGTGGTTTAGAAATCAGAATAATAGGGTAGTAGCGAAGCCGGGAATTGTTAACATGCGATGTTATACTTAGTTTATCTTGCTTGTTGCTTATCTTGTGTATCCTATGTTCCTTATCATCATGCTTATGTCTTTATTCAGTTTAATTAATGTCATGTTGTTCTTGCTTGTTCATATGCTAAAAGTAGCTGGACTTACCAGACTTATGTCTGACTTAGTTTTTTTTTCGCCTCTTTTCTTCCGTTCCCCCCCCCCCCCCACCAGGTTCTCAGGGAGGAAACACTTCTGCTTAGCTTGGATTACTTGTTGCTTCAAGATCATCATGTGTTGCTTTGGATTTAGTCTCATTTCAGTTATGGTTTGCTTTACTCTATTAGGGAATAAATCGTTGTTATTTTTATGCTTTTTTTATTCTTGGAAGTTAATAAATCAAGACAGAAGTTCTATGTATTACTTTTAAGTATGATTTTAGAAAATTGTTGTAAAAGTTTGACTGAATTAAGTTGTTTATAAAATGACTTTATTTTCTGCTGCTTTATTTGTCTGTCTTGTAATTTATCTGCATCTTTTACTTATAATGCTCTACCGAAGTTAAGGCATTCCCTTTGTGTGTGACCTTAACGGAGGCGGGGTGTTTCAGTTAGTGACAAAAATACACACAGGTGTATGAGTGATTCACAGTAGGTTGACATGGAAAGTAAACACTAAATAACCAAGTCATGCAATATACATTTTTGTCAATCGGGGATATACATATCTCGCAGTGTGACTCAATTCTGGTTACAGTTTATTTTTATTTTTTCCTGGAATCAAGTGGTCGTTTCAATATGGGAATAACAAGGTTCAACATGAATAGCGTACATTCTATTCAACCCAAGAACTAGCATGTAGGTATAAATACGCATATGTGTTTATATAACATAATCAGGCTTCCGGTTATAAGTACAGAAACGCTTCAAATATAATCTTCAAACCAGTATCATTACAGAGTTTGTTACGTGTCACTATATAAATTCCAGTATCATGTTTTGCATTATGCACATCAGCTAATACATATTTCCTATTCTTTTATAAACCAACCTGATTTCATTGTAGAATTTGGATAAAATTATTATCCCAATTCATTCGTATAATAGATAGACTCCTGGTATAAATAATACTTCTTAGACAAAAGTGTTAAAAAAAGGTATTAGTCCATCCTTTTCATATCACAATAATATTTATCGTTTCATCTTTGAAATGATTTCAATTTTTTTTCTTTTTATTCAAATTCTCATCAGAATTCTTATTTTCAATAAATCTCAGTTATATTGATTTCTAAAATACACAATCACAAGAATTGATTCAACGATCCTATTACACTTATTTTTCTTATATACTCTTCGATAATGGATTCGAAATTCAACCTAAGGGAACTTATCGAAGAATTGCTCTCGTAGACTTGGATTCGAAGACTAGGGATTTCGACATATTTTAAATCTCAAAATATTTTTTTTTGCTGTACTAGTTTCAAAATATATAATATTTTCAAAAATAATTTTCCTTTCAAAATCGATTTTAAAATTATTTGTACTTTCCAAAATTATATTTCAAAATCTTTTTATTTCAAAATATGTTTTTCTAGTGCCAATCCTGCTCAATTTAAATCGACGGAGCGTATTTAGCTTACAGAGTTTAAAATAGAATTAACACAGAAAATACAGAATAATAAAAGACACAGTATTGAACAACAAAATATCACTTTTATATATAACCAGAATTTTGAATACAAGATTTTTTTTATATACACAGTGGAATTTAAAAATAGTTTGAATACAAAAATATTTACTGGTTTTAAAAAACTTCAGAGCACACCGTCTTCGGAATCCCCAGGTTCGGCAATCTTCAAATCCTAAGTTGTGATCTCTAAATCTGTATTGCTCGGGTCTGACCTGAGCGTTCCATGCAAAAACATAAAACTCTCGAGTTAGGATTAATCATATGTTCAAGTAAATTAATTTCAATAGAAATTGAAATCTAATAGTTAGTTTTAACGACCACTACATATTCGAGTATCAACCCATGAGAAAAACTACCAAGATATGACATCGTGACTTGGTATAAAAATAATAATCGGACAGCATATTTCTATGTATACATGTATGCCGATGATATGTATGTACACATACAATAGTACATATACACACATATGCATCGACCACCACATCTATAGAAGTATCACGCTCCGAAATATTGCACAACGATATAAGGTAATATATATATGGAATGTTGAAGGGTCCGGTTAGAGAAATGCCAACCATACTGAAACAAACTTTAAAATCTTGGGCTTCCGAGATATTTGGTAAGGGCACTAAGCTTTCAGATATTCTGGCTGAACAATTAGCTACTGTACAAGCCGCTATTTTTAATGATTTAAGTAATCCGACGCTCGCAGCTCATGAAAAAGTTTACGCTGACAAATTAAAAAACGCTATGTATATGGAGGCTCTTATGAAACGCCAAAAGGCTAGAGTGCAGTGGATAAAGGAAGGTGATAAGAACTCAGCCTTCTTTCATAATGCACTGAAAGCGAAGCATAAAAGAGAAAATATCTTTATGATAAAGGATGATGACAATATAATTAGAAATTCACAAGATGACATTCAGGTTGCTTTTATAAAACATTTCACCACTTTATTCGGCAATGAAAATGGTTTTTCTCCTTGTTTTGATTTCGTTAACCCAAATATATTACCTAAACTTAGTACTTTTGATCATGACATCCTAAGAACCCTTGTGACACACGATGAGATTAAAAACGCGATGTTTTCTTTAAACAAAGCATCGTGTGGAGGCCTCGACGGTTTAAATGCTAAATTCTACACTAAATGCTGGTATATAGTTGGTGACGATGTCTGCAATGCAATATCTAATTTTTTTAGAAAGGCTAAACTCATGAACTCTTACAACGCCACCGTTTTAGCACTTATACCTAAAACCAAAAATGCTGATCATGTTAATGACTTTAGACCGATTGCTTGTTGTAACACCATTTATAAGTGCATCGCCAAAATTATAGCTAATAGGCTCAAGAGCGTTCTATCTAAGGTTATCTCCCCTAATCAATCGGCCTTTCTCGAGAAAAGGAATATTCTGGACAATGTGCTAACTGCACATGAATTATTAAAAGGTTATAATAGGAGTAATGTTTCCCCTAGAGCTATGTTGAAACTTGACATAAAAAAAGCTTTTGACACCTTACACTGGGATTCCATAATTAGAATTCTAACATACATGAATTTTCCTGCTAACTTCTTAGCATGGATTTATGAATGTTTATCAACTGTCAATTTCTCCATCAATATTAATGGTACTAATGCTGGGTACTTTAAAAGCAAGATCGGTATACGACAAGGTGACCCTATGTCGGCATACTTATTTATTCTAGTTATGGAATTATTAACAAAATTATTTGATGAAGCTGTTAGTAGTAACAACTTCAAACTTCATCCTAAATGTAAGGATCCCCAAATTACTTCGCTACTTTTTGCCGATGATCTTATTGTGTTTTGTACACCTGACAAAGATACCATGATCAACATCATGAGTATTCTAGATAAATTTTATAAGATCACAGGTCTGCAAATCAACCTTGCAAAATCTGAAATGAATATAGCGGGGATTACTGCTGAAGCTATTACTGAAATTCAAGCGATCACTGGCCTAAGCGTTAACCGCAATACAACTAATTACCTTGGTCTGCCTCTCACTACTTCAAGGATCACCACAGCTCAGTGCCTCCCGCTGTACAATAAGATTACTAGCCGCATGAATTGTTGGTCGACAAGCTCGCTCTCACAAGCAGGTTGACTGGTTCTAATTAAATCTTTAATTATTTCTATGCACTCTTATTGGACTAGAACGTACATTCTGCCTCACAAATTATTGAACATGATTAGAACTGCTTTCATGAGGTTTTTTTGGAAAGGGAACATTTATATAAAATATTCTGCACCTATAGCATTCAAATTTATGGAAAGACCTTTTAGAAAAGGCGGCCTTGGGATAATAAACACAATTATATGGAACAAGGCGGCATTCACAAAACACATAGATAACTTGCTTAACAACACTTTTAGCATTTGGGTCGCTTGGTCCAGAAAACACATTATCTCTGAGAATAACTTCTGGACAATGGAACCCCCTTACAACCTAAGCTAGACATGGATTAATATATTTAAACTTAGAACTGAAATTTTGCCTTATTTCAAATATAATCCCTCTGCATACTTTAACATAAGTTTTTGGAATGATCCATGGCTAGATCATGGTATCATTCTCAACAAAATTATTCCGTATCAAGAAAGAATGTTATCCGGTATTTCGAATATTGCTACTGTGGGTAGTCTATTACATCATGATAGATTAATTCTGCCGAGAGTAGCTTCCCCCTGCTGCATTGAAATATGGAACAGGATAGCCAAACTCCCTCCGATGATGTCGAGCAACGTCAACACGTCCTGGAATTGGTCAGGTGAAAAGTTTACTATAAAGCAAATGTACTACTCTATGATGTGTTTTACAGCATTGTCGTGGTGCAATTGGCAGAGAATAATTTGGACAGGAAACAACCCGGCGAAAGAAAACTTTTTCCTGTGGAAGGTCATTCACAACGCCATATTCACTAAAGTCAAACTTCTCTCTAGAGGGATCATTGTGCCGATACTATGCACGTTCTGTCTAGCGAAGCCTGAGAATTTGGATCACCTATTCTTCGAATGTCCTCAAATCTACCCAATTTGGAAGGAAAACATGAATAGAGCTGGGCGGTATGATGTCAACCAGCGAAGCAAATCTGAATGGAAGATGTTGCACCGTCACAGTGCTAAGAAGGATCACAAAGCCAAATTGATTTCGTTCATTTTGAAGAAATTTATATTAATCATATGGAAAATCCGCAACGGAAGGATATTTACCCCGGAAGCTTGCATTGAAAATCAGCAATTAAAGACGCACGTCCACCAGCAAATCAAGAACAGCATTCATTTATTGAATCATGTCTTCGACCCTGGCATCTGGAACTGATGTGCCTGCGTTGCTTTTCATCTCAAATTTGTTGTGTTTCGTTTTGTCTTCTTTGTATTTTGATGGCTTTGTTTCTATGTTTTCTGTACTGATCTAGCCTTGTTTCTATGTATCTTCTAAAGTTATCAATAAAGTGGAAGGGGACCACTCAACCCCATCGGCTTTGCCAAAAAAAAAACAAAGGTGGCTAAGTGGTCAATGTATTGCAATGCATAAGGATGTGGCCAAATGATTAAATCTGTCAACCATAAACTGTATGTACTGAACATAGTAGATATAGGTTCAAAGTGCCACTTAAGGTGTGTGGTAATAAAAGGGTGTGACATGCCCAAACCGTAGCTCAATTATAGCTAAATGGATAGACTAGAGATGTAACAGCAAGTATGCAATTTAGTAAAACATGTAATAGCTCAATATGCAGCAAAATATATGGACTAGAAATGAGACAGTAAGCATGCAACTTAGTAGAACATGTGAACTATTAACGAATTAAATGATATGTTTTGCTAACTAAGTTTATAAATTTATATTTAACCCAAATACATCCCTTCCAATGGTACAAAATCTTGGCTTTTAGTGAACATTATGATTTCAACTTTTATAAAATTCCGCAGAAACTAATGTGATCTCAGCCTCAAATGTAGTGTTAGCTCTTTAGCAAACCAAAGCAGTACCAGTTTTTAAATATAACATCAACTCTTTTAACAAACGGAAATGGCATCAGAGTGCAAATTATGTGTAACTTAGTTATACTAACATAAACTTACGTATGAGTTCATATCCAACATAAGGTGCCGCATTTTCTTAAAACACACTGATAGGTGAATATAGTACAACAAACACTGCATATTACTAAAAAAACAAACGAGGGTGCAAAACTAGTAGGGGTTCATGTCCAACATAAGGTGCAATGGTAACATAACAGCAGAGGCATGTTTCTTTCGGTTTCTAATATCACCATGCATGTAACAAGAAAATTTCATAATTTCAGGTCTTAAAACAAGTCAAGTTACATATATTACTTATATACTCAACATTTACCTAGCATGGCATACACAACAATAGGTAAATGGGAGGGCTCTTTAAGTGACAGGTGTATGTATATAAATAGCAACATGTATTCACTTGCATGGATCAGGCAGGCATACGACAACTTGCATAAGTTAACCAACTACTAAATTAAATTTAAACAAACATATGTTTCATCCTTCAGGTAAGCCATTTACAAATGAGTGACAGGCTTCATGTTTTAAATTCCCACTATAAACATGTACTTAACAGTAAGGTGTATCCATGTTTCAGAATTTCAAGTTCAAGGAAAATTATGTTAGTTACCCCTTGTACAAATATTAAACATTTACAGGTGCATCTATATTAAACACAAAGGTCACCTGTTAAACAAAATAACCATACCAAACGTGCGCAGTTTAAAATGTGTAAGTATATATTGATGAACTTATTTTCACAATTAGACAGGGAAGGAATTTCAGGCTAACAAAATAACCCACACTTCTCAGAGTTAACATAAGCAAGGGTGTAACTAAGTCATTTCAGGTTTGAACATAGCAGGTTTATATAGGTGTTTTCAGTTCCAACAAAACAGATCCAACATGTCTAGCATGTTCATAACAGATAAGGGTGCACTTTAGATCGGACTACATACCAGCCAGTGCAATAGTGAACGGGTAACGATTCCTAAAGAATTCAACTAGCTAGTTCGAAATATCCAAAAACTTACATATATATATATACACACACACATACAAATTTATGTATATACGTATAAAGCTCAAGTTTATGTTATCTCAATATACTACTAATAGTAAGTTAATTCATTCGTGATTGTCTTCCTGATGCTACAGATTGGGATAAACACAGTATAAACATGATCTTTCTACATAAGCCACAAATCATAATACCACGACAATCATATGCAAATCAATCCAACAAAAATTATGGCAACTTCATTCTAAATCCTAAGAAATTAAGTTACTTGAACTGGAATTAATCATGAGTTAGATACCCTCTATTTTACTCAATTTAATTGAAACCAATTACTTGAAAACATGATTAATCGTGAGTGAGATGCTCACCTCCAAACAGCGATGGTTTTAGACTGAGAACAATGGCCTTGGTTCGGCATCTTCCGGTCGATTACAGCTGCTATGCTGCTGGTGGTGGTTTTGGTGACTGATGAGGCACGCTACAGTGAAATGGTTAAATGGAAATGATTACACGAGCCTATGGGTTTGAATTGAAAAGAGGAAAGATGGCGGTAGACGCGACGGTTACTGACGGTTTTGGGTGACTTTGACGATGGTGCTTCAAGTGAGTGCGGCGGCTACTCGAGGTTTTGGGCGACGCTACACAAGGAAGAGGTGACTTGGTGAAAGTTCCGATTTTTGAGTGAGAGGGGTGATTAATGGTGGAGATGAAGACCATGGTGATTTGCGACGACGCCGTTATTCAAGATTTGGGGAAAAGAAGATTTATTCGGTTGCCATTGAATTAGAAAAGGGGAAACATGAATTTTGATTTAGAGCTTAACTGAAGAAATGAAATGAGGGGTTGATTCTTTTATAAATGCAAAAACCGTGGGTAACACGTTTTGTGGGAGCCAAGGAATCGTTATGTGTGAAGGAAGGAACCAACGTTTTATTTTATTTATTCATTTACGGTACCTTAAATTTTCTACTGCAAAATATGTTGATGTTTTATTTTTGAACCGTAACAAACAAACTCCAATCATGATGAAATTTTATGTACCGTCACGCCTCGACATTCTGAATCTAATAAAATTTATTTGGTCAAGTTTGCATAAAGATGTTATTTTAATTTTAAACCATTTATCGGTTCACTAATTAATTCTATCTGTCTACCAATACTTTGTCCAACCCCAAATTTGAAGCATTACATTTATGTACACAAATACACATATATCTAAGCAAATTTCGATCTATTTCAACAAGTAAAATTCCCAACTCATTTACATTAATAATGTTTATTATTTTTATTTATATTTCCAATCTTCATAATAATATCCAACATACTTCATTTGTAATTCTAAATTCGAATTTCAATATAAATTCAAATATCAACCAATTTATTCTCGATCGGTTATAAATAATTAATTTATGCAGATTAATCATTCTGAATTTAATATCGAATTTAATACTTATTTAAACCAATAAATTTTGATTTTTAAATCTCTAAACCAAATAACATTGATTATTAATCGTTAAATTTCTAATTAATCTCATATTCCAGTTGTCGAAATTTCTGGGGCGTTACAAAATTTTAAATCGTTATTATTTAAATAAATCATTTTAAATATTCAAAATTCGTTAAAATAGCTAAAATAAATTTTTTAAATTGGTTCAGAAATTCGGGTTGTTACAATCTCCACTTAAAATCTTTTTGTCCTCGAAAATGAATGGAGCTGAAAGTTGTTTAACTAATCAAATCAACTTTCACTCTTCAACTTTTCAGTTCCAAAGAATTTTCAAATTTCTCAAAAAATTGGCTAACACCCAAAATCTTCAAAAAAAAAAAATCACTATAGCCTCCTTTGTATGGGCTGATCGATTAAGTCGCAACTTGCCTCACAGAGCTCCCATCAATCCAAAAGAAAATGAAAAAGGTAAGCGGCTTGCCAATCGAGTCATAAAATCATCAAAACCCAATAAATATAGTAAATATGTATCTATTTGTCGGGCATACAATTTTATTCCTCTTCTTAGCTTCCTTGCTGTGACATGTTCAACATATATATACATGTATATGTATCCAATTCAAATCAATTTCCAATTAAATTCAATATTCAATTTGGCTAAATTTACCTTTCATTCACTTATTGGTTTGATCCTTCCAAAATTTTAATTAGTTAAACTAATAATCAAACATCACAACCAGCAATCAATTAGTTGACTAGCTTTTCAAATATATAGCTTTTATATATTGTCAAAAATCATATTTTTAATGCCAAATCATAATCAATAAATTCTAACTATGTTTGGTTCTCACACCTGTCAACTGGAAATATATAGATACCTACATTCGAAACTCGAGCATAAATGCTGATGATGGAGCTCCATCATCAAAATCATCCCCGGGCGACTAGAGTGTGATTCTATATCCATCCAGTATATTTGAGACTTCGTATATACGCAAGCTAGGCGTTTATGCAAAATCCTCATATACCCGATAATCCAGATTCATAAAATAAATATTCAAATACGTATAATAAGATATACTTTTCAAAATTAAATTTGTTTTTACTTATTTATAAACAAGGGGAACGATCCAGTATACTTATAGGGAGGACCGATCCATTCTATTGCAAGGAGAGGTGCGTAGCGAGCTAAAATTTCTTGATTTTTTTAACATTCTAATATATATCATCCACTACTTAATTTAAGAATTGTTAAGTGCTTCAGCATATTAATTGGGGAGTGACTGCTACGCATAGGAGAGTCCATTCTATTCCGACTTCCTGGCTAGGAGAAAAGGAGACTTTCTCTCAGTCCTTCAGTACAGGACACATACGCTTAGTAAAGAAAACTCTAGCTTCTATGTGTTTAGCTCGCTACACACCTGAGAATGTGTTTGGAAGTTGGTTTTGGGACTCCCCAAGCTTATACTTCTCTCTTATGAGTTTGAGTTCTGTTGGTTTAGTTTAGCTCATGTAGTGTTGTTCTTACTTCTCTTGGTAATATTACCCCAAGCTTACTCATTTGGGTTTTCCCTAGGCCCGGCTTCTTTTTGCTCCACTTTGCTACCAGCATAGGCGACCTCCTCATGAGGTCCAGTACGAACTCCGAGCTCTATAAGAGGTCCATTCTACGACCATTAGGTAACCAAGGCGAGCGAACCACTACTTAAGAACCAGTTTAAATAATCACTTATTCGTTCCAGTCTGAGATACGTGCTCTTATAGGCACTTACTATGTGTTATACCCTATCGTTATTGAGAGACTGGAAGTCTCTTACAGGTCGATCTATATGCTCTTGCTGGTCTCCTATTAGAGATCTCTGTCTTCGCTGTGCTCTCATTCACTCAGGTATACTTCGAAAGACTCTTCAAACTCAATATAGGATGCTACTGATCCCATCTCTAATGAGTCATTCTTATAGGATGTTACTAATCCTATCTCTGATGAATTCTTTCATTCGGTTCTAATGTGTCTTATTCTCTAGCTTTGTAAACCAAAGCTCTGATACCACAATGAAACGACCCAAGATCCCCCGATCACCGAAGAAACGGAAAACAGCGGATTGCTTTGAGAACACGACGCATCAGAACACAAACACTAGAGCATTTGATTGCTATTACAACAGTTACATCAGAGTACAAGAATATAGCAGAGTATGAATAAATATTATACAGTGGAAATAAAATAAAATTAGAGATTAAAATACAAAGCAGCGGAAAATACATCGACTGACACAACTGAAAGAAATATACGGATACAATGCTTTCCAAATATAGCTCCAGCTGTAATCCAGGATCCTGTGAAAATAAATATCTGCAAACCAAAACTACCGACTGCCCGTGTGGAAAATATGGGCACCCAGAGTTTAGGTTAAAACAAAAAACTCCGAGTAAGTCATGGGATTGGTGTGAGAACTAAAACAGTTATTAAATCTTTACTTTAAAAGTTGGAAAATCATTGGACCACGCCGTATAACACGGAATGGGTTTACTCTACATGAATATCAGTTTAAAATAAAACAACGCAATGCTTTTTTAAGAAATGAGGCTATTATAAGACTTAGGTCCGATCACACAATGCAATGCAAGCCGAAGGATAGAGTTTTCCCTTATAATAGCCAAACATGCTTGGTACGTTTAAAACAAATCATTTTGATATTACTTGAAACAGCCCGAAACTCACCCTTACGAGAAAGCCTGAATTGAGTTGAGAACATGACACATCATAACACAAACAGAAGAACATTTCATTGTTATTACAACAATTTACATCAGAATATAAGAATATAACAGAGTATGAATAAATAATATACATCAGAAAATATCAGAAATTTATTACATTAGCTACGGAAAAATAATACATAGCACAACTGAAAGAAATACACGGATATAAAGCTTTCCGAATATAGCTCCAGCAGTAAATCCAGGATCCTAGAAAAGAAATATCTACAAAAACCCAACTACTAGCTGCCTATGTGGAAAATAGGGGCAACCAGAGTTTAGGTTAAAACAATAAACTCCAGGTCAGTCATGTGACCGGTGTGAGAACGAAAACAGTTATTTAGAACTTTACTTTAGAAATAAGTAAATCAAGGGACCACACCGTATAACACGGAAAGAGTTTTCTCCTAAGAATACCAATGCATCAATAAACAACGCAATGCTTTTTGAAAAATGAAGCTATTGTAAGACTCAGGTCCCATCAGACAATGCAACGCAAGCCGGAGGATAGAGTTTTCCCTTGTAATAGCCAAACATGCTTGTTACGTTTAAAACAAATCATTTTGATATTACTATAAGTATATAGTGTCAAAATCACTTCAAATATAAATGTATGGCTACTATGTCGCCACACTAGGCTCTACAATTAAAAACGAAATGTCACGTATTGGAAATTGGAATTCCGTCTGTGAACTAAGGCAAGGAATTGTCCTTACCGAATTCGAGATAATCTAGCCTACCATGTCTCAAGATACAGCCGCAACTGCACCTGAAGCATCAGGGCCGATCCACACTTACGTTAGTGGATTATAATTCCTGAACAATGCGTTTCCCCGCCCTATGGGGTGTAAGTCTGTTCAGTAACCATATCAGCCACCAGCCTCGTAGTGACCGATATATCCGAGACACCTCAATTTCCATCGTTCACATAAGTTAAAAAGTCTGGGCTCCATACCATGACATCATTCCTAGCTATAAAGAAACTCATGTCCTCCCTGAAGTCCTCTCCCATTTCTAGTTCACATCGGGGTATGAGGATCGTGAATTAACGATATACACAAAGATATGTTATTTAAAGCCGTGCTTTGATCATTGACAACATAACTTTGATTTTCAACAAAATCCTTGATCATTTGCATCTCAGTATGCCACATTAACAATTCAGAGAAGGGTGGTAAGCAAGAGAATAAATTCTCCGCCACCAAATAGATATATATTTAATAGAATCAATCATATAGAATGAAATCCAATGTCAGACACACATCCATTTACAAGTTTGTTATGGGTCTGAACGAAATCGGAGGCACCTTATTCCTAGTCCCGTATGTCCAATACAGGAGAGAGGTCCTCGCATATCCGGTCGATTTCCAAGTATGTCTGGACGATCACCACTTATTACCTTGTCCTGGCTGTACAGCCCAATCAAGACATCAGTAATCATCCAAACGATATGAAGATATCTAGTCTTCAACCACCGTCTTCATAGTCGACTTATCGCCATATCAGTTATTCGAAATGGGATAAACCCGGTCTTTCCGAATAACCTGCGTATCTTATAAACAAGTGCTATAAAAACACAACATATGCCTCATTCCAATTCAGAATATTCTTCTATTCAAATAATCTTTTCACAATTTAAACCAAATTAAGGTTTTCCAAACTAGTCGGGATTAGCGAACCATACCGAAGTAATCATTTGTTTTATTTCCCAATCCCAACTTATTCATCCTATGGAGAAAAACTAGTAGCACTCCATATATAACACCCACAATGTTACTGGTAAAATTAATTCCATTTCACGTTCAAATCTAATTAAAGATTTAACTACCGCTTTGAGCAAAACTGGTGATACTCCATTCTCGATCATTTCACAAATTGATAATTTAAATTATCACATTCACATTTCAATCTAATTAAAGATTCATTAAAACTCCACTTAGTTTTAATCTCCAAAAATCATTATGTAATGATTATTCAAATTTAGGAAATAAATAATGTCTTTAACTGGGTTAAAGAACCAATGTCATTTAAAACACAGTTCACGATAAACCCAAAATCACATTCCATTAATTATGGAATCTTCATGGAAAACAGATCAATATATATAATCAGTTTGAACTTCTGTATCCGACTAATAATATAAATGGAATAACGACAATGCCTTTTAAATTCCATATATATTAACAGTCTTCCTCCACAGAAGCTCACTTCGATTATTACCAAATCGAATTCCATTCAATTCCAATTTAATATATTAAATTGGAAAACTTTACTTTGGAAAATTTCCATTAAATCTTAATAAAAAGATTTATACATTCCAGATCACATTTCACTGTTAATTGAGTTAAAGAACGAATGTCATTAAAAACACAGTTCACAATAAACCCAATTCACATTCCAATTTATTCCAGTTACTAAATATAACTGGAAACTCGAATAATCTTAATTAAAAGATTTATTCTTTTCACATGGGGTTTAAGAACAGTGTTATTAAAGACACCATTCACGACAAACCCAAAATCCAATTCTTTTATTCAATTCCAATTTAATATTAATTAATTGGAAAACTTCATTAAATCTTAATTAAAAGATTTATTCTTTTCTCAAATGGGTTTAGGACCAGTGTTATTGAAGACACCGTTCACTACAAACCCAAATTTAATATTAAATACAAGGCTCTAAATAGAAATTATATCGGCTTATATTCAATATCAAATTCTGAAACTAAGGGATATCGTATTGGGAATAACGATATCTGTATCTTCCAAGTTCCTATAACAATATCTGTATAACCACAGAATCTAATATCGAAATATTCTGAAGATTATTTCCATTCCAAATCCATTCTAATTTATTCCTTGGAAAATTTTGGTTATTTTAAAACCATTTTCAAATCAAATTTATTTATTTAAAACTATTGGATTATCTTTCTAGTTATTAACTAGTTCATTTTGACAAAAATATATTTTTATCTTTCCCAAAATGGAATTTTTCATCCATAATCTTTTCAAATCTTTAATTTTGATTTTAAACAAATTATTGATATTTTTAATAATTTTATCAAGGCCCGTACTGTCGATTTCCATCAACGGATAACGAATTGCATCCATAGCGACATTTTCCAAATTTGATTTGAACATAATTCCAAATTCAACCGTTAGAATTCAAATCTCTTATATTCATTAGAAAGCTCTTTTCGATACGAATCCAACGGTTCCGGTTTTAGGAGAATCTGATGGTCGGATCTCCCGTAATGTCAATTCTGGTTGAAATTCGCGAACAGTCGCGCCACGACGCGTTCTATTCAAACCATATATATATATATATATATTTCATCGCTTTCCATTTAAAACGTATTTTATAAATTCGTTTACAAATTCATTTCAAAACGATTTCAACATCATTTCAATTTTCAAATCAAAATTGAATATTTCTTAATGAATTCGTTTTAAATTCATTTTTTAAAACGATTTGTACTTCATTTCAATTTCCAAATCAAAATTGAATATTTCTTAATAAATTCGTTTTAAATTCATTTTTAAAACGAATTCTACTTCATTTCAATTTTCAAATCAAAATTGAATATTTCTTATCACTATAATATTAAAATGATAATTTTTTCAAAATATCTAATTTTGATTATACACTGAATATTATTTAAAAATATTCGTTATTTCTGAATTGGAATCAAACTCAATCAATTACCATATAATTTCAATTATATGGATTTCATACATCGCATGTATACAACAATAATGACAAACAATCATCAAAAATTCTACAACATCCAGAGTGCATTTTACTACTATATAAGCATTAAAATAAATAAATAACGCTTATAAAGTCTGTCGACCCATCGATTGACATACAACTAAACAATTGGGGTTAGTGTACGTCAAATATCATCCCTATACCCGTATGGGGTTTCAATCAACAAACACAGATTTTATTTGTGCAGTTGGGCGATGTGTAAAATTTATCATCCCAATGAATGTTTGTAAAATGGGTGTACATAAACAAATCGTCCGATTTGTAAATGAATATTTATTTTCATTCATGACCATTTTATATAGTTTTGTCACACATTAAAAATAATATTGTTAATGATTATACATTTTATTCAACACATGAATATTTTATATTCCATTTCACATCACAATCACAACACAATACAATCCAAACAAACAACCATGGTTTGTACAATAAATAGTGTCGGGGGCTACTAAACCCCGTCTGCATTCTAGTGTATATTTAACTATAAAGTAATTTAAGTGAGAAAGAGTACCCACTTTGGTTTCCACTCCGTCAGCCTTTATCTGGAGAATTCAGCATCGTTCGGGTTTAAATTTGCCTAAAATTCTTATTAGCTCCAAATTGGACCCAGTCAGTCTTGTTGTGAAGCTCTCGTCCCCACGATCGCAATGGATCCAGTTTCGTGCGATTTGGACCTCGTATGAGAAAGATACGGCTTTTTAAACATTGAACAATTAATTATGTAATTAATTAATTAAATTAAAAAACCTTCTTCCTTTTCTAAATATTCTGGAAGGCGTTGTTTAAAACTGCTCCGAACTAGGTTTTGATTTTGCCACCGCCTCGCTCGCTATGACCACGATCAACCACCTCCTCGATGTCAGGCTAGGAGCATCGAACCTCCACCCTGAATTCCTTCAACTCAGTGGGCCCAACTCCCGAAAGACGCGATCGACGGTGGCCACTTTGTTCCTGAAATTCACACCCAACTCTCCACGATAGATCTTCAAACTTAAATGGATTCGAAGAGCTCAGAGAGTACTACAAAGTTGCCTAAAGGATCGAATGATTTTATTGTGAGGATTGGGAGAAATTTGGGTCTAAAATTTGAGCATTTTCATAGTTGATCGGCTTGGAGTGGCTTTGACCACGTTGGAAAGAAGATAAGGTTTTGACTCCCTTTGACCATTCCCTTATTTATATATTTAATAATAATTAATTCAAAAAATATCTCGATATGCTAACGAACTCCAAATCAATCCCAAGACTATCGCTCCTAGGTAAATACACCCATTCCGGACACAAGTGGATATGTCCCATAAGCCAATTTGACTGTTTTAATTAGTTTTTATCAAAATTAAAATATAAATCATTGTATATTCGCACATTTTAATTTACCGAGGCCAAATACTGACTCCAAAAATTACAGAAAAAATATTTCTGGCTAGGTTTTGACGATACGGTCCGAATAAAATTAATTTCGTTGAATTTGGAGACCGTTTGAAAAATGGTCATTTTCCAGTCGATTAAATTCAAACTGAAAGTACCAAACGCGTTTAAATCCACAACGCTCACATATTAATTCCAAAAATTCTAAAAATTGGAATATAACAATAACTTGACATTCCAGATCCAACAATAGTGATTTCATCAAAAATGGAGGTCGTTTGCAAAATGGCTATTTTTAAGGGCTATATATTATATTAAAATATATAAATTCCATAGCGACTATTTTGAATTTTAAACTGAACAAAACTTTCAATTTATATTATGAGGCTATATATTATATTAAAATATATAAATTCCATAGCGACTATTTTGAATTTTAAACTGAACATAACTTTCAATTTATATTATGAAATCCCAATTTTTCACATTCGTTAAAAAGATATAATTAAATAGATTCAAATATTTCTTGTTTTACTAAAATCCGATTTATTTTGAATCCTGTACATTCATTTGAAATTTAAAATCAAATTTTCAAAACTACCGCGCCATATTAGGCTCATTTTATAATTCAAATAAATTTATATGATCTAATTTCGATTAAAATAAAATTTTATTCGTTATTATTTTAAATAAATCAATTTAAATATTCAAAATCCATTAAAATAGCTAAAATAAAAATTTTAAATTGGTTCTAAAAATCCGGTTTGTTACAATCTCGCCTACTTAAAATCTTTTCGTCTTCGAAAAGGAACGGTGCTGTAAGTTTTTTAACCAACCAATTTAACTTTCATTCTAGCTTTCATTCTTGAACTTTTCGGTTTCTATGAATTTTCTTATTTTTTGAAAATTTAGGTCTCAAAAATTTGGCTAACACCCAAAATTTTCAAAAAAATTCGCCATAACCTCCTTTGTACGGAGAGACCTTTAAAATCGCAACTAGCCTCACAGGGCCCTCGTCAATCCAAAAGAAAAATAAAAAGCCAATCGGCTACTAAAATAATCAAAACCCAATAAATTAGTAAACATGTACCTATTTGTTGGACATACAATTTTATTCCTCTTCTTAGCTTCCTTGCTATGACCTGTTCATTGTATATACATGTACATATATGCAATTCTAATCAATTTTCAATACGGCTCAATATTTGATTCGATTTGGCTAAAATTTGCCTTACATTTTTCTATTGGTTTTATCAGTCCAATATTTTTATTTAGTCCCACCAATTATCATACAACACAACCATCAATCAATTTATTGATTAAATTTTCAAATATATAATTTTTATACAGTCAAAAATCATATTTTTGATGCCAAATCACAAACAATAAACCCTATCTAGTTTTATTTCTCACACTAGTCAATTGGAAATACGAAGATATCCCACTTTCGAGACTCGAACATAAATACAGATAATGCCACTCGTTCTAGGATAGTACTGATCCCATCTCTAATGAGTCATTCTCATTGGATATTACTAATCCAATCTATGATGAATTCTTTTGTTTGTTCTAATGTGTCTTGTTCTCGAGCTCTGTAAACCAAAGCTCTAATACTAAAATGAAACAGCTTGAAACTCGCCCTTACGTGAAAGCCTAGATTGAGTTGAGAACACAACACATCATAACACAAACAGAAGAACGTTTCATTGTTATTACAAAAATTTACATCAGAGTATAAGAATATAACATAGTAAGAATAAATGATATACATCAGAAAATATCCGAGATTTAAATTACATTAGCAGCGGAAAAATAATACATAACACAACTGAAAGAAATACACGGATACAAAGCTTTCCGAATATGGCTCCAGTTGTAAATCCAGGATCCTGGAAAAGAAATATCTGCAAAAACCCAACTACTAGCTGCCCGTGTGGAAATTATGTGAACCCAGAGTTTAGGTTAAAATAATAAACTCCATGTCAGTCATGTGACTGTTGTGAGAACTAAAATAGTTATTTAAAACTTTACTTTAGAAATAAAGTAAATCAACGGACCACGCTGTATAACATGGAACGGGTTTTCTCTCAAGAATACCAGTTCATAAACAAACAACGCAATGTTTTTTGAAAAATGAACCTATTATAAAACTCATGTCCCATCACACAATGCAACGCAAGCCGGAGGATAGAGTTTTCCCTTATAATAGCCAAACATGTTTGGTACATTTAAAACAAATCATTTTGATATTACTTTAAGTATATAGTGTCAAAATCACTTCAAATATAAATGTATCAATCATAGATGACATAGTATCCCACGCTACTATGTCACCGTACTAGGCTCTACAGTCAAAACCGAAATGTCACATATTGGAAATTGGATTTCCGTCTATGAACCAAGGCAAGGGATCATCCTTAACGAATTCGAGACAATCTCTAACACCCCACCTCCGCTAGGGTCACACACAAAGGGAATGCACTAGTTTTGGTGGAGTATTATCTAGGTAAACATACACAGAGATATCACAAGGCAGAACATAAATAAAGCAGCGGTAGAAATTAAAACCCAATTTCATTACTTTCAAGAAAAGAGTCAAAACCTCATATATCCAAAGTACAAATTATTCCATTACATCAAGTTCTAAATAAAGAAACATAAACTTAAGATAACAAAAGTAAATTATTCCCCAAAAATAGCAGAAGTACAGCCATAGCATAGCTCAAGACCAAACCGTACATGAGCTGATCCTCCCTTAGAACCTGGGGGGGGAACGTAAGAAAAAGGGGCGTAAGAAAAAGGGTCAGTCATAAAGACTGGTAAGCCCTAGTGACTTTCAGCATAAAAACTAGTAAAAGTAACATGACATGTGAAAACTGGAATTAAACATAAGGATGATAACAGGACTGGTATGATAACTAAGATAACAAGATAAGTCAATTCTAGCATCGCATATTCAAGATTCGCTGCACCAACTGTACTAGTATTCTAACCCATGTCAAGTATTAACCATGAATTGGTCCCTTGGCCCAATATCATGAAATGACCCATTACGAGGTCCTACAGTACGATCTACTAATCTATCGGCTCCCTACAAGTTCTAGCTCGTCATGTGTCTGTGTCATACGGCCCAATCACGAAATGTAGTCACATGTGCTAGGTCCACCATAGGGTGTATCAAGCCCTAGGGTGCCAACCATCGACATGAATCAAGCACGCACAGTGTAAACCTACTAGTGCCCAATGCCTGCTTTTTCAACTCCGGACTACGTGCACGACCATAGTCCGCCTGAACCTACAATGGCGCACCAACTCAGCCGTCGTTCTGGTCGCTTACAATCAGCCCAGTAATCGTGTCCTACCCTGCCTACTCCTAGGGTATCGTGAAACATCTAAGTGGGTTACTGCTGAAAAGGACCGCGTAACTAGGGTTTCTAATGGGTTAAGTGTTGTCATTCAAATTCGTGACTTAACCCTATCCAATCATGTATCAAGTTGGTTAAGTGTTGTCTTTCATGTTCATGACTTAACCCTATCATGTAGCATAAATTCATTAATGCACCCCAACCTCTCACATTAGACTAGTTGTTGTGGTCACTGGATTTGTCGGGCGGTTCCGGGCAGATTTACACCACAACATAGTCTAACCTCGGGTTTTAGGTGCGATATGGCCAACTACCCACATTGGATCCTATTGTTTGCAGTCACTGGATTCGTTGGGCGGTTCCAGGAAGATTTACACTGCAAACTCAACCCAACCTCGAGTTGGCCATTTTCAAGTTCGTTCTAGAGTCATGACCATGTTCAAATCTCATATCAAGTTCATGACAAGTTTCAATGTAAGTTTCATGTCCATATTCAGATTCAAGTTATAACAATGTTCATGTTCCAAGTTCATGGTAAATTCAGGTTTGCCTAAACTACCCAAATCGTATTCCCATCGCATGTGAATTCGAATTGATACAAATAAATCTAATTAGGGAATAACATAGAAAGAACGGGCATAAGGTGGTAAAAGTGATTACAAGTCAAGCATGGTATAACTTGAGATAAACGATTACCACAATACTGGCATATGGAGTAGTGGTCTCAAATATCAAATCTAGCAAAATAGGGTGATAGTCATGGTAACAGTTGACATAAGATAATAACCCCAAAATTGTGAATAACAACTAATTCAACATCACAGGCATGAATATTATGGACATTAGGTGTTTTAGATCTACAATATATATAGGCCCCAAATCAATTTTGTATAAATATTACCACAAGTCAAGATTCAAGATGAATAGATCCAAGGTGGACAAATAGTAGATCCAAAATACTAGATCCAAAATGAACAATGATAGATCCAAGATATACAATGATAGATCCAAGATAATTGTCATACTTAGGTTCAATTTCAATTTACAACATGTCTATATTAAGTTTAAAGTTTAGATCTAAAAGTAACTGGGGCTTACAAATCGTGGTTAGAGAATTAGAAAACAAAGAGGCGATGTTGAATCTCGAGTCTAACAGAAATCCCCCAAACAGCAATACTCTACACGTAGCCTTGTTGGAGAAGAAGCAATCCCTTTTCTCTAACTTTTCAACCAGAGTTTTAGCAGCATAAGGCCAGAGAGAATTTGTGTAGAGAGAGTAGAGTTAGGGGCTGTTTATGTAGGGTCAGGCCAACGAATTTAGACAGAAATCGGACTAGAAACATCAGAGTGAACTCTGACTCAAAAATGGGCTCGGTAAACAGGTCGACACCCAGGTCGACTCTATGGTCAACCTGGTCCTGGGCAGGTCGACACTGTGGTCGACCCCCTGGTCGACCTGGTCCTGGGCGGGAAATTTCCCGCCCAGTCCGTTCTGGGGTTTGAATTCGAAATTTGAATTCGAATTCTAAGCTATTTTTGAACTTGAAATTTCCGAAACTTTGAAGGGTCATAATTTGGTCATACAGACTCCGATTTTCGAAAACTCGGACTCGTTTCTAAGTAGAATTTGGAGACGAACGTAATGGCGTAACCCATTGCCCTTGATCCTTACTTTAAAAATTAATTCTGCCTTGATTTATGGTTATAACACGTTATTAAAATACGGGTTGTTACATTCTCCCCTCCTTAAAGGATTTCGTCCCCGAAATCTCTAAGTTAGAAAGAATATATCCTACAATCCAATCATCCATCTACTCAAAACATCATCCACAGGCAACCATTGTCCTTAAAATATTTCTAATGATGTATGAACATATGCAGTAAGTGTGTGTATATGTACTTATCTAATGCAAAAGATCAGGCGGTTACTGATTCTGTAAACCTCCTTAATGCAAAATATGTTAGTGTAATGGGTCCAACATGTATGCAAATTCCTAACATAATTTTTAATCTCTACATGAGTGCACATAAATTCATTCATATGCAACATCCAAGTGATAGCATAACAAGTTCCATCCATGTACAAGTATAAGCACTCATGCATATGCAACATAAAAATGTGACTGAGCCGATCTAGTGCCTAATGTGTGTCATGCATCCACTAGCAATCACTTGCAACCATTTGCAAACATCAACCATGACATGTTTCAATCACATGTTTACATCCATATGGTTCTACCTAAGGTTCTCAAGATAAGATCGAGAAGATAACAAGGCAAACATAGATAGCATGATACGAAAGGTTTTCAAGTTTATAGGAAAAGAGATCGAGAATGTACCCTCAAAAAGAAATGGGTAAAGCGCGTGTATCTTCTCTTCAGTTTCCCAAGTTGCGTCTTCTTGGGCTTCACTCCACTGTACTTTAACTAGCTTGACTTCTCGATTCCTTAGCTTCTTGATCTTCGTTCCTAAGATACGAATTAGAACTCGCCTCAATGTTGCTTCTTTTTCCACTTCTACGCCTTCAAGGATGCTTGGCTCAACCACTTCGGCCGACTCATGTAAGCACTTTCGGAGATGCGAGACGTGAAAGACATTGTGTACTCCGGTCAGCTTCTCAGGTAAGTCTACCTTGTAGGCCATCTGCCCAATCCTCTCAGCGATAGGGAACAGTCCTACGAACCTTGGTGCTAGCTTTCCAACCGCTCCAAAACGAACCACATTGCGTAAAGGAGAAACTTTTATAAAGACCATATCTCCGACTTCGAACTCTAGGTCTGTCCTTCTCTTGTCCGCATAAGATTTCTGTCTATCTTGGGTCGTTTTCATCCGTCTTCGTATCAACTCAACCTTCTCAGAAGTGTCCCTTATCATGTCAGGCCCAAGTATAAGCCTGTCTGTCGTCTCCCATCAACAAGTTGGTGACTTGCACGGTCTTCCATACAGGGCTTCGAACGGTGCCATTCCGATGCTAGCTTGGTAACTATTATTATATGCAAACTCCACGAGAGGAAGATGGTCTTCCCAAGTACCACCAAAGTCAAGAATGCATAGCCTCAAAAGATCCTCTAGTACCGTATTTACCCTTTCGGTTTGTCCATCCATCTGTGGGTGATAGGCCGTGCTTAAACTTAGTCGTGTACCCATTGCTTCTTGTAGACTATTCCAAAACTGGCTAGTGAAAATCGGGTCACGATCACTAACTATACTTAGAAGGAACCCCGTGCAACCGTACTATCTCTCGAAGGTAAATAGACGCTAGCCATGTTGCGGTCCTCTTGCTTTTCACCAGAATGAAGTGAGCACTTTTCGTGAGTCTATCAACTATGACCCATATGCTAGTATTTCCCTTCCTTGACCTAGGCAGTCCATCCACGAAATCCATCGAGATACTCTCCCATTTCCATTGCGGAACCTCCAAAGGATGTAATAGCCCACCAGGCTTCTTCGACTTGGCATTTACTTGTTGGCACACCATGCACTTCGAAACGAACACAGCCACGTCCTTTTTCATTCCAGGCCAAAAGAAAATGTGTTTCATATCCCAGTACATCTTATCCCCTCCGGGATGTATGGTCGTCTTCGAGTGATGCGCCTCCTCGAGGACTTTCCTTACTAAGTCTCCCACTTGTGGGACACATAGCCTTCCATTACGCCTTAGCCATCCCTTGTCATCTATGGCATACCTACCGAGGTGACTTGATGTCTCACCACTAATCAGCTTGTCCATGATTTCAACTATATGTGGGTCTTCCTTCTGTGAAGTCCCTACTTAATCTAGAAGTGTAGGTCTTAACTCAAGAGATGCTAACGTAACAGTCAATGACTCAACAGCAGGTAAAATCAATGGTTGCTATAAACTCTAGACTTTTCCTTTCAACAAACAAGGGGCTCAAGGTCAACCTTTTCCTACTTAGCGCATCCGCCACCACATTACCCTTGCCAGGGGTATAAGCTATATCGAAGTCATATGATGCCAAGAATTCCATCCACCACTATTGTCTCAGATTCAAATCTTTATGTGAGAAGAGGTACTTAAGTGATTTGTGGTCGGTATACAGCTCGAACCTTTCCCCTAGAAGATAATGGCGCCAAGATTTAAGTGCAAAAACGATCGCCACCAACTCCAAGTCATGTGTGGGATAGTTCTTCTCATGAACTTTAAGTTGTCTACCCCCATAGCATATCACTTTCCCTTCTTGCATTAGGACAGCGCCTAATCCTATGCCACACGCATCTGTGTACACCGTAAACATCTTACTTCCGTCGGGTAATGCCAAAACTGGAGCTACGGTGAGGGCTCTCTTGAGTCTATGAAAAGCAATCTCACATTCTACGTCCCATGCAAACGCTAGATTTTTCTTCGTTAACCTAGTAAGAGGGGCTGAAATCTTAGCGAAGTCCTTAATGAACTTCCTATAATAGCCTGCCAAACCGAGAAAGCTTCTCACCTCCGTTGCGTTCTTAGGAATTTTTCAGTCTTGCATCGTAACTACCTTTGCGGGGTCCACGACTATGCCTTGCTTAGAAACTACATGTCCAAGAAACCGAACTTCCTTCCTCCGAAAATGGCATTTGGAGAACTTAGCCTTTAACTGGTGTGCTCTAAGCGTATCCATGACTTCCTTGAGATGTCTAGCATGCTCTTCTTCATCCTTTGAGAAGATCAAAATATCGTCCATGAAAACCACTACAAACTTGTTAAGGAACTCCCGAAACACCCTACTCATCAAATCTACAAAGTACGCGGGTGCATTCGCTAACCCAAACGGCCTGACGAGCCATTCGAAGAACCCATCTGGAGTCCTAAACGCAGTTTTGTCAATGCTATCCTCAGCCACTCTAAGCTGATGGAATCCTGTGGCTAGATCGAGTTGAGAAAAAACAGATGCTCCCACAAGCTGGTCAAACAAATCGTCGATTCTTGGTAGTGGGTGTCTATTTTTCTTAGTTAGCTTGTTTAACTCACAATAATCTACGCATAGACGAAGCCAACCATCCGCTTTAGTAGAGAATACCACCGGAGCACCCCATTCAGAAATGCTTCGTCTTATGAAATTTTTCTCATGCAATTCCTTAACTTGTTTACTGAGCTCTCTTCTTTCTCGCGGGGCCATGTGCCTAATGGCCGATGAAACTGGCTTGGCATTATTAACAAGATAAATTCGAAAGTCTATCTCGCGTTTAGGAGGTAACCCCTTCACCTCATCGAAGACATCTGGATATTCTCGGACCACTCTTACAGATTGCAAATTATCCATGGACGAGTCAAGAGATTCAAGATAACACAACATGACCGACCCTTAGGGTTAGAAGAAATTTCAAGGGTATTACCAAGGTGAGTCATGAGCCTCACTACCCTTCGTTCACAATCAAGAGTGGCTCCATAATTGGACAGCCAATCCATACCTAGGATCAAACCGTATCCCATAAATCCGAGAACATAAGCATTACACGTGAATTCTACGCTTAAGATAGAAATCGTCAAATCCACACACATCATAGATAAATGAGAGGAGCCCCCAATTGGATTTGAAACTATAATGGGATCCTCAACTAGACTAGTACTTAGGTGCAGATTTTTAACAACATCAGAAGAAATAAAAGTATGCGATCCGCCAGAGTCAAATAAGGTTCGAACAGGAAATTCAGAAATGTAAACAAGGCTTTCTACGGAAATATTACTACCTCGGTAAAGTGCTGGAGTGGTGTTGAGAGCATGCAACTGCCCTCCAGAAGGTCCTGCTCGCTGGGCCTGCCCTTGCCCTAGCTTCTTAGGGCAATCTTTGCTGATGTGTCCAGTATCTCCACAATGAAAGCATTCACCCAACTTTCTCTTCTTCCTTCTACAGTCTTTATCTAGATGTCCCGTAATACCACAAAAGTTGCACTTCCTTGTCTCACGTGGTTTGTTAGTATTGTTGTTGTTGTTCTTGTTATTCTTGTTATTCTTGTTACCTCCCTTCTTGAAGTCAACCTTATTATTCTGAGTCTCATTAGGCTTAACCTCCTTCTTGCTATTCTGGTCTTCCTCATGAAGTAGGGCCATATTCACCAAGCTTTCAAAGGTCGCCCCCATGGGTATATGAGTTATGGCCAAACTGTGTAGTGGCTCGTTCAATCCTCGAGCAAAGCGTACAACCTTCTTCTGAGCTGTGTTAACCAAGTCCAATCTGAACCTAGCAAGCTGATTAAACTTATTCACGTACTCCCTAACGGTTATGTCCCCTTGCTTAAGTGCTAGGAACCTCTCCATCTGAAGGTTCTCTTCTACTGACGATAAGAATTTAAGCCCAAACCTCTCTCTAAAGTCTGCCCAAGTCTCAACTGGCCTGGTAGCGTTGGTGACTTCCCACCAAAATGCAGCTTCCTCTTTCAACAACCCTGCTGGCAACTGAACTTTCCTATGATCCTCCACATCGAAGATAATAAACAAGTCTTCAGTCTCCTTTAGCCAGTTTCGTGCCTCAACGAAGGTTTCAGTTCCAACGAAGTTCTTGCCGCCCATTGCTTTAAAGTCTTTGCATATTTTGGCAAAGGTGGTACCACCAGGAGGAGGAGGAACCGCGGCCACTGGGGGGGAGGAGGAGGGATGTCTGTCGGGCCCGCGCCGTTGGCCCTAGCTTCTAAGTACCTTCGGAACCATCCAGGTACGAATACTCCCTCAGGAAGGTTAAGATCAGACATGCTGAAAAACAAAACGATTCAAACGAGGAAGCAAAGGAAAGTGCTAATGGCTTTTGGGGAATAGCCTTTTTTTAAACATAAAACTTTTATTGGAAAATGCTTCTTTATAAACGGTTTTGGAAAATAGTTTTAGAAGGTTTTTTAAAAAAACTTATGCCCCGTCTGGTAACCTTCTGCTCTGATACCAAATGTAACACCCCACCTCCGCTAGGGTCACTCACAAAGGGAATGCACTAGCGTTGGTGGAGTATTATCTAGGTAAACATAAACAGAGATATCACAAGGCAGAACATAAATAAAGCAGCGGTAGAAATTTAAATCCAAATTTCATTACTTTCAAGAAAAGAGTCAAAACCTCATATATCCAAAGTACAAATTATTCCATTACATCAAATTCTAAATAAAGAAGCATAAACTTAAGATAACAAAAATAAATTATTCCCCAAAAATAGCAGAAGTGCAGCCATAGCATAGCTCAAGACCAAACCGTACATGAGTTGATAGAAAGCAAGCTAAATCCAAGCTAAGTGCTAGTATTTCCTCCCTGAGAACATGGGGAAAACGAAAGAAAAAGGGGCGAAAGAAAAAGGGTCAGTCATAAAGACTGGTAAGCCCTAGTGACTTTCAGCATAAAAACTAGTAAAAGTAACATGACATGTGAAAACTGGAATTAAACATAAGGATGATAACAGGACCGGTATGATAACTAAGATAACAAGATAAGTCAAGTCTAGCATCGCATATTCAAGATTCGCTGCACCAACTGTACTAGTATTCTAACCCATGTCAAGTATTAACCATGAAATGGTTCCTTGGCCCAATATCATGAAATGACCCATTACGGGGTCCTACGGTACGATCTACTAATCGATCGGCTCCCTACAAGTTCTAGCTCGTCATGTGTCTGTGTCATACGGCCCAATCACGAAATGTAGTCACTTGTGCTAGGTCCACCATAGGGTGTATCAAGCCCTAGGGTGCTAACCATCGACACGAATCAAGCACACACAGTGTAAACCTACTGGTGCCCAATGCCTTCTTTTTCAACTCCGGACTACGTGCACGACCATAGTCTGCCTGAACCTACAATGGCGCACCAACTCAGCCGTCGTTCTGGTCGCTTACAATCAGCCCAATAATCGTGCCCCACCCTGCCTAGTCCTAAGGTATCGTGATACATCTAAGTGGGTTACTGCTAAAAAGGACCACTTAACTAGGGTCTCTAATGTGTTAAGTGTTGTCATTCAAATTCGTGACTTAACCCTATCCAATCATGTATCAAGTTGGTTAAGTGTTGTCTTTCATGTTCATGACTTAACCCTATCATGTAGCATAAATTCATTAATGCACCCCAACCTCTCACATTAGACTAGTTGTTGTGGTCACTGGATTTGTCGGGCGGTACCTGGCAGATTTACACCACAACATAGTCTAACCTCGGGTTTTAGGTGCGATATGGCCAACTACCCACATTGGATCCTATTGTCTGCAGTCACTGGATTCGCCGGGCGGTTCCGGGCAGATTTACACTGCAAACTCAACCCAACCTCAAGTTGGCCATTTTCAAGTTCGTTCTAGATTCATGACCATGTTCAAGTCTCATATCAAGTTGGTGACAAGTTTCAAGGTAAGTTTCATGTCCATATTCAGATTCAAGTTATAACAATGTTCATGTTCCAAGTTCATGGTAAATTCAGGTTTGCCTAAACTACCCAAATCGTATTCCCATCGCATGTGAATTCGAATTGATACAAACAAATCTAATTAGGGAATAACATATAAAGAACGGGCATAAGGTGGAAAAAGTGACTACAAGTCAAGCGTGGTATAACTTGGGATAAACGATTACAACAATACTAGCATATGGAGTAGTGGTCTCAAATATCAATTCTAGCAAAATAGGGTGATAGTCATGGTAACAGTTGACATAAGATAATAACCCCAAACTTATGAATATAACTAATTCAACATCACAGGCATGAATATTATGGACATTAGGGGTTTTAGATCTACAACATATATAGGCCCCAAATTAATTTCATATAAATATTACCACAAGTCAAGATTCAATATGAATAGATCCAAGGTGAACAAATAGTAGATCAAAAATACTAGATCCAAAATGAACAATGATAGATCCAAGATATACAATGATAGATCCAAGATAATTGTCATACTTAGGTTCAATTTCAATTTACAACATGTCCATATTACGTTTAAAGTTTAGATCTAAAAGTAACTGGGGCTTACAGATCGTGGTTAGAGAATTAGAAAACAAAGAGGCGATGTTGAATCTCGAGTCTAACAGAAATCCCCCAAACAGCAATACTCTACACGTAGCCTTGTTGGAGAAGAAGCAATCCCTTTTCTCTAACTTTTCAACCAGAGTTTTAGCAGCATAAGGCAAAAGAGAATTTGTGTAGAGAGACTAGAGTTAAGGGCTGTTTATATAGGGTCAGGCCAACGAATTTAGACAAAAATCAGACTAGAAACATCAGAGTGAACTCTGACTCAAAAATGGGCTCGGCAACCAGGTCGACACCCAAGTCGACTCTATGGTCGACCTGGTCCTGGGCAGGTCAACACTATGGTCGACTCCCAGGTCGACCTGGTCCTGGGCGGGAAATTTCCCGCCCAGTCCATTCTGGGGTTTGAATTCGAAATTTGAATTCGAATTCTGAGCTGTTTTTGAACTTGAAATTTCTAAAACTTTGAAGGGTCATAACTTGGTCATACGGACTCCGATTTTCGAAAACTCGGACTCGTTTCCAAGTAGAATTTCGAGACGAACGTAATGGCGTAACCCGTTGCCCTTGATCCTTATTTGAAAAATTAATTCTGCCTTGATTTATGGTTATAACACGTTATTAAAATATGGGTTATTACACAATCTAACCTATCATGTCTTCGGATACAGCCGCAACTGCACGTGGAGTGTCAGGGCCCGTCCACACTTACGTTAGTGGATTATAATTCCTAAACAATGCGTTTTCCAGCTCTATGGGGCATAAGTCTGGTCAGTATGTCGGCCATATCATCATTCGGCCCCGTAGTGACCGATATATTTGAGGTGCCTCGCTTTCCATCATCCACATAAGTAAAAATAGTTGGGTTCCATATCGTGACACCACTCCTAGCTAGAAAGAAAAACATGCCCTTCCTAAGTCCTCTGTAACGCCCCGGAATTTTGGGCCAGTAAAAAAATTTGTCGAAAAACCCATGCATCCAAAAACAAACAATGACAACTACCATCATATTGTATAATTACATCACTAAATGCACTGGATATAACTTAACTAAATTCCATTTAATAAATATTCATCTAATTCACAAGGTAGGCTTAAATACGAATTAAACTCAATTACCATAAATCGACAATTATGAGCGTCTAGTGAGGTGGTCATTGATATTCATTCATGCACACTTGATAAACACATTAGCATGACATAAATAATAACACATAAAAGATGCATAAACACAAGATGCAAGTAACAAAAAATATTTTTATTAATATAGCAGTTGTATCACTACCACTTGTGACTGCCTATGTACCTTTATCTAATTGGGTAAGTAATTAGATACAGGATCAAGCCAACGCAGTTCTTCCTTACAAAACGTTTAAAATCATTATTTGCTTTTAAAATACTCATTATATCATGTAGAGATTCTCAAAAGTAATCTTAAATTACTTTTCTTTAATATTAAATTAAATTCTAAATTATTTCTAAACTCAAATAATTTCAAACTAAATTTTTAATTAACCATCACGGCCATCAGATCAGCTAGGGATAACCAAGGAGAGCAGGAAACTATATTTTCCAAACCCAAGCCTAGACACTATCCTCTCTGTCACCCTAGGACATTCTAGTCTATTATTTCGAAAGACATCTATATATCTCTTGTAGAACTTTCTTTCAATCGACAAGCATCTTTTATTTTAAATACTAATCATCTTCATTATGCAAAAACTCCTCCATAATCAATTCTCAAACCACCTTTATATTTCTCTAATATATGTTTGGAATGATCTTCAAAGATTGATTTGAAATAGTTAAGTTCAACACCATTCATTATCTCATTAAAACAAAAACACATCCAATTTATAACTCGTTTAAAGCACTAATCATATCTCATTTAATCACATACTATTCTTGCCTCGATTGAACAATATTCATACCTCATTTACACACTATTCATACCTTGTTCAAGCACTAATCATACCTCATTAAACACATAATATTCATTCCTCGATTGAACAGAACTCTTACCTCATTTAAACACTAATCATAAATGTCCTCGGTCATCAATCGTATATGTTAATTGCTTGTCAAAGCAAAGATCACAACTAGTATAGTACGTTAAAGTCATAGGCATCTTCAAACTAAAACACAATCTTATGAAATAATAATGGATTAGATGAAAAGTGTACTTACAGTATTCCTTGCTATCTTCATGCAAATGTCTTATAGAAAATCATATAGTACGCATCATCACTCCCAAGTAATCAATAATTTTCCTCGAAACATCAAAATTCGTTAACCTTCCTTGTTCTTAATTTTTGACACTTTTTGACTCACCTTTACTTTGATTTAACATCCTCAATTTTATCAGTTGGTTAACGATACTATAAGGAAACTCAAGTTAAAATTTGAGAGGATTTGAAATAGTTTACCATTATTTTATACTACTAACATCTATAATAGCATTTCAGTCATGCTATGAAAAGTTCAGGTCGTTTTAAAATACTTTATAGTCAATTCAGGGAAAAGACAGCACTTCTAGAAATGCTGACAAGTTATGGGTGGTTTATAATGATTTTAGACTCAAATCAGCTACTACAGCACTTCTGAGTGCTATCAAAAGATTAAGCTTGGTTCCATGTGTTATAAATAGAAAAGATAGCGTTTCGGAGTGCTATAAAAAGTTATGAAAATCAGATTTTAGCCTGTTTTTGGGAAAAATGTTTGATGCTATTTCTCTATGATAAAAATAGATTTTCAATCCAAATTTTTTATAGCAAGAAGCTCTTATAGTCTACTTATTTATCATCAAAAGAAACTCTCAAAATCATGTATCAATTTAATGTATAAATTCAAATATCATGAGGCATTTTTAACATGTCCATTTCGGGCTGATTTTTACCCGACCTTGCATCTAGGTTTTAGGTATGCAAACGGCCGAATTAAAAAAAATGGCTGAGGACAAAGTTGTAGCCCTTTGAATCATATTTTCAAATTTATAGAGAAGTCAAAATTTCATTAAGAATTGCAAAAGTTACGCCCAAAATACCGAAAGTCATTTTTAGAATTTCAAGTCCAATTATTCATTCATAAATTTCTCAATTTTTCTTCAAAATATGAAATGAATACATGAACTTAAATAATTTTTCTCACCTTTTACTTGTGCCTTAATCTTGTATTTATCCTCTAGATTTCTCCTAAACCTCTCTTCTTTTTCTTATCTTGGTTTTTTGTTTGTGAATACATGAAAAAGAACGAACCTTTCCACCGTTTATATAGTAGTTTTCAAGGCTAGTTTGGTAATTTGATTTTGGACGCTTGTCCTCCTTCTCTTCATGCATGCTTTAGGACGAAGACACATGCCTACTTAGGTATCTTTAGACGTTTCTACACATGGAAACCTCATGCGTGTATGTGTCTTAACCTTATTTACTTCAAGACATGTGTTCCTTTCATTTGATGACATGTGTCCCTATCATTTTAAGCCATTTATCATATTCTAGAACATGTACACATATACCATTTTTATGCAACTTCTATGATATGTACATACACATATATGTTTTCTTCTAACGATACTACATGCACACGGCATTCCTACAACTTTTAGTAAGCAAAACCTCGTTTATCGATAAAACTGTTTTCGGTCACATTATCGATTTTTCTTTAAACCACTTATCTTTGTAAGCAAAAACTCAACAACATGTTTTCTTCTCTTTAATTATTATTTATAAAGTGATTTATTTAAGGTTATAAAACCATTTTTATAATATTAAATCCAACATTTAAATATTTAAATAACCTCAATATTTAAATATTTACTGCCCGAAATTTCAGGTTGTTACATTCTACCCCCCTTAAAAGGAATTTCATCCCCGAAATTATATGCAATACTTAACCAAATATTCCACAAAAGAAACTCTATATATCCAGGAAATTTTCTTGCAGTTATACTTTCAAGATAATTTCATAAACTGAAATCGTACCTGGATATTTTATGATTTGATCCTTTTAACATTTTGCCACTCCTACAAGCTATTACTAAATCAGGCATATCATAGCTTATTTTTATGCCCAAATTCAGGATCATTTTCTGTGCAATCCACATCGATTCCTAGTCTCCTTTTCTTCTTTTGTGGTACCCACTGAAATGTACCAAAGATTCATCATGCTTCGGCTCATCCAACTCGTCATCACCAAGTAAAGATGTATTCTCCATATTGCAGTACTCATCAAAATGTACTAGAGAGTAATTTAGACATCTCATGTAATTTCTTCAAAACATGATTATATTCATCAAAGTCACTACATCAATTATGTTGTAACCTCCATGTTGTAGTACCCATCAAAATGTACCAGAGAGTAATATTTTCAAAATAGACTAAAATCAGTATTTTTTATTAAAAAGAATCTTTTGTCAAAACTAGGATCGTATTCATTAAAGTGGATCCAATCTACTCAATTTAGGATATTTTATCCTATTGCGCTCGGCATCCCATCATCAAACAGGATGTACTCTACTCATCTCGATACCAACATAGAGTAATAGTTGCACAATCTAAGATTTATTGTCTTATGCCGACATCTGGTCATCAAATAGGATGTACTCTACTCGGCTTGATACTAACATAGATTAAAAGTGCACTACCCAAGATGTATTGTTTTATATCGCACATCGTCATCATCATCCGAAAGTATCCGTCATTGATGGAATAATCTACAATTTTTTTTAATAAGTTTAAACAAAGTATTCCCTCAAAGTACTTTTATACTTTGTAATCATTACTTCCATATGGATAACCATTTCATTTTGGAAAATCCACTCTCTCAACATCAAAAATCATCTAAAGTATAAACCCCTTTTATTTTGCATAAATCTGTTCATATTACTCATTGTATCTCAAAAAATTTATATAGAGCACTAATTACGACATTTGCACTGAATGACATCAACCTCATTTTACACATAGTCAGTGTGCAAAAGTTTTTTTTGAGATGGAAAACTTTCAAAAAAAATGTGAATGATGTAAGTATTCTAGATAATTAATCTAGCTTCCCAATGAGATTAACTTCGGCTGAACCCAAATCAAGGAATCAAAAGTTATGACTGGATTGTTAAGAGATGTTTAAGCAGCTTTAAGCTAACATCATCAGTGCTAAACCACTCTGGTATCATATTACATAATGATATAATTATTTAAATAAATTTTCTTACCTTGATTTTGCATGAATGTAGTTATAACGACCCAAACTTCCCAGTGAAGGAAAGAGTGGATTGCCTTTGAGAACATCATACATCAGAACACAAACAGAAGAACATTTCATTGTTAATTACAACAATTCCATCAGAATACAAGAATATACAGAGTATAAACAAATAAAATACATTCGATAAATATCAGAGATTACAATAAATTACGGCAGCGGAAAAATAATACAATACAAAACTAAAAGAGATATACGGATACAAAGCTTTCCGGATATCGTTCCAACTGTAAACCAGGTTCCTGTGAATATGAATCTGCAAAACCAAAACTATTAGCTACCCATGTAGAAATAGGGGCACCCAGAGTTTAGGTTAAAACAATAAACTCTAGGTCAGTCATGTGACGGGTTTGAGAACTAAAACAGTTATTAATCTTTATTTTAAAGTTAGGTAAATCAAGGGACCACGCTGTATAACACGGAACGGGTTTCCTCCCAAGAATACCAGTGCATAAAATAACAGCGCAAAGCTAAATAAAGAACAATGAAGCTATTATAAGACCCAGGTCCCATCACACAATGCAACACAAGCCGGAGGATAGGGTTTTTACCTTATAATAGCCAAAGAATGCTTGATAAGCTAAATTTCATCTTTTACTATTACTATAAGTGTATAGTGTCAAAACAATTTCAATCATAAGTATCAATTACAGACGGCGTAAATGCCCCATACCACTATGTTGCCATATATAGATATACAATCAAAACTGCACGATATCGTATTTGGAAATTGGATTTCCATTTGTGAACCGAAGCAAGGGATCGCCCTCACCGCTTCGAGACTCTCTAGCCCGAGCCTTAGGCAAGTACTCAGTCAAGCCTTGGATCATCAAGGCCGGTCCACCGATGTGGATTAAAATGCCTAAACACTGCGTTTCCCGCCCTTTGGGGCGTAAATGAGTCCTATGACTCCGTTGGCTCCACAAAGTCACCGACATATCCGAGGCGCATCGCAATCCAACAACCACACAGGTGAAAATAATATAAATGTCAGGGATGGTAGGTCACTGACACCACCCTAGCTAGAAAGAAACTCATGCCCTCCCTGATGTCCTCTACCGTTTCTGGTTCACAACCGGGATGTGAGGCTCGCGAATTAAAGCTACATAAAGCTATGCCACATAGGCGGTGCTTTGATCATCAACCACAAGACTTTGTTTTCAACAGAAGCCTTGATCATTTGCATCTCAGCATGCCACACAGGAAATTCACGCTATGCAACCGATATCAATCACACAGAAAGAAATCCGATGTAAGACACACATCCATTTACAAGTCCGTTCTAGGTCTGAACGAAACCGGAGGAATCTTATTCCTCGCATATCCATCGATCTCCAAGTATGTCTGGACCATCACCAATTGATTCCCTCCTCTTGGGTGTACAGCCCGATCAAGATCATTAGTAATTATCCAAACGATGTGAAGACCTCTGGTCTTCGACCACCGTCTTCATCCTCGACACCTCGTCGAATCAGTTATTCAGAACGGGATAAACCCGGTCTTTCTGAATAACTCGCGTATATAATAAACTAGTGTTACACAAACACAACATATGCCTCATTCCAATTCAGAATATTCTTTTATTCAAATATTCACATCTATAGGGAAAGATTCCCATTAATTTTATCAAAGATAAATTCCTTAAATTTATTCTTTAATCTTCTTTTGAATATCAATTCAAACCAAATTATGGTTTATCGAAACTTGTCGGGATTAGCGAACCTTACCGAAGTAATCATCTGTTAAATTTCCCAACCCCAACCTATTCATCCCATGAAGTAAAAATTGAAATACTTCATATCTAACACCACGGTGTTATCGGTAAATTCAATAACCATTTCACATTCAAATCTAATTAAAGATTTAACTATCGCCTGGAGCAAAATTGGTGATACTCCATTCTCGACCATTTCAATCTAATTAAAGATCCATTAAAACTCCACTTGGTTTTAATCTTCCCAAAAATCAATATTAATGATTGTTTAACTTGGGAAATCATATCCTGTCTTTAATTGGGTTAAAGAACCAATGTCATTTAAAACACGATTCACTATAAACCCAAAATCACATTCCATTCCATCAGCCTTTAACCGTAAATTAGCAAGTGAACAATTCCCTAAGTATTAACCCCGAAGGCCGAAACCAACATCAGATCAATACCCAGAAAACCATTCAACTTAACTAATCTCTAGTTAGTTTCTGATTTTCTTAACTCCGTTGGGTCTAAGAATAGCATTATTAAAGATACCATTCACGACATCCCAAAATCACATTCCATTTACAATGGAATCTTCATGGAAAACAAATCGATATATATAATCGATATTACTTCCATATCCGACTAATAATATAAATGGAATAACGGCGAAGCCTTTTAAATTCCAGATATTTTAGTTGTCTTCCTCCGTAGAAATTCACTTCGATTATTAACAAATCGAATTCCATTCCATTCAAATTCATTTTATTAAATTGGAAAACTTTACTTTGGAAAATCTCCTTTAAAACTTATCAAAAAGATTTATAAATTCCAAATTCCATTTCACTGTAAATCGGGTTAAAGAACGAACGTCGTTAAAACACAGTTCACGATAAACCGAATTCACATTCCATTAATTATCGGGTCAAAGAACAAGTGTTATTTAAAACACCATTCACAATAAACCCAAATCCCATTTGATATTAAATACAAGGCTCTGAATAGAAAATATATCGGCTTATATTCAATATCAAATTCTACGACCAATAAATATCGTATTGGAAATAACGATATAAATATATCTTTCAAATTTTCATAACAATATTTGTATAATCACGAAATCCAACATCGAAATATTCCAAAGACAATTTCGATTCAAATCCATTCTAATTCAATTATTGGAAATTCTAGTTACTTTTAAAACCCTTTCAAATCCAATTTATTTATTTCAAAAATGAATGGATTATAATTCTAGTTCAAAACTAGTTCATTTCGATAAAAATCTATATTTATCTTTTCAAATATGAAATTTTTCATACCAATTCTTTCCAAATCATTTCTTATGATTTTACACAAATTATTACTATTTTTAGTAATTTTATCAAGGCCCGTATAGTCGATTTCCATCAATGGCCATCGAACTGCACTTACAACGACCTTTTCCAAATTTGATTTGGACATAATTCCAAATCCAACCGTTAGATTTCAAATCTCTAATATTCGTTAGAAAGCTCTTTTCGATACAAACCCAACGGTTCCAGTTTAGGAGAATCCGACGGTCGGATCTCCCGTAATGTCCAATCGAAGTCAATGGTCGAAATTCGTGAACTGCCGCAGCGCGGCGCGTTCTATTCAGGCCATTATATATATATATATATAATATATATTATATATTTCATCGATTTCCTTTTAATATGTATTTTATAAATAGTTTTAAATTCATTTTCAAAACGATTTCAACTTCGTATTCAATTTCTAATCAAAACTGAATAGTCCATATCATCGATATAAAAACGATAATATTTTCAAAACGTTATATTTTGAAATCAATTCTTTTTCGATATTCATTATTAAAAAATTAATAAAATCGATATAGATATCGCTCACGTCAAAATGGCGTCAATCTAATCAACATGGCTTTATATATTTAAATATATTCGTGTCCATCCCAAATCGGACATCAAAACCCAATTTTGATTCTTTTCTGAATATTATTTGAAAAATATTCGTTATTTTAAAATAATCGTTATTTTAAAATATTCATTCTTTCTGAACTGGAATTAGACACAGTCAATTACCATACAATGTGATTTATATGGATTTCATATACACACATACACTACAACAATCAAACACAGTCAACCATCACCCAAAGTGCATTCTACACTACATAAGCATCAAATATAAAAATTTAATGCTTATAACAACCTATCAATCAATCGATTGACATACAGCTAATTATTGGGACTATGTATGGCTAATTTCATCCCAACACCCGTGTGCGGTTTTCAAACAATCAAACACAGGTTTTATTTGTGCAGTTGGGCGATGTGTAAAATTTATCGTCCCAATCCATATCAGTCAAATGTGTGTACATAAACAATCGTCCGATTTGTTTATAAATATTTATTTTATATACACGTTAAAAAATATATTTTTAACTATGAAATATTTTCAACTATAAAATATTTTATTCCATTCCACTTCACACAATCAACTTTCACAAAAGATCAATTAAACAAACAAGTCACCCATGGTCTGTGGACAACGGGTGTCGGGTGCTGCTAAGGTCCGTCTGCATTCTAGTATATTTTACAACTAGAAAATAAATTAAAAGTGAGAAGTTCTCACCTAGAAACTAAACCAAACGCCACGACTCTTCATATGTAGAAAATCTTCATTGCGGTTTCAATGAGATCTGTTTCACGAAATTTATATTAAAAACATATTTTTAACAACACTACTATATATAGAAAAATCACGTTTTTATACCGCTACTATATATAGAAAAATCACATTTTTATACCGCTACTATATAGGTAAAAATCGAATTTTTATATAGCTATTCACTTCTTTTTATTTATAAGGATATACACAATCAAGATCACGTCTGTCTATATATAAAATTATCGTCTTTCTATGATAAAAATATAATCTTTTCATCGCTACATCATTCATGACATTCATACGATAAAAATTATATTTTATCCACTAATTTTTTTTATTTTTACATAACTAAAAATTGTATTTTTACCTAACTAAAAATCAATCCTTTTTATAGCTAAAGATCTTATCTTTATATGATTAAAAATCTAATCTTTTCTTTGAAAATATAAACTTTTCTATTATAAAAAATATAACCTTTTCATTTATAAACTGATTTTTTTTAAACCAATGATTTTTAAAACAAATAAATAAAAGAAAGAAGAAATTATTTAAATTGAAAATCACCTTATAATAGTCGAAGGAGTGGCCGGTCTAAGCAGTGGGCGACGGAGGGTTGCGGTGGTGCAGGTGGATGGCACGGCGGTCTCGAGACAGTGGCGATCGCGGTCTCGGGGCTGGGGAAGGCTAGGGTTCGCGTTCGAATGGATTTTGGATGGGTTTCATCGTTAGAGGAAGGGAGGATCAAAGGGGGTCAGGTGCAGGCGACGCGACGCTCGAGCGGGGTAGCAACGGAGGTCGGCGGTGGATGGCGGCTTCGGCGGAGGGTGATGCGGTATCGAGGAAGTCTGGGGTTTTTTTCTCTTTTCTTTTACAAATCGATTTCTATTAATATGAGAGGGGGGGCGTTGACCATGGTAAAGGGAGAAGGAGGGGAAGTATTATAAAGTGAATATTAGGCTCACATCCCTATTTCCAAACTTAATACACCTCTCATCTAGTCATAGTTTTATATTCACTTCCGCCCCCTGTTTTGCTGCCGCCTCCACCTTTTCATGTACTTCCGCCTTCCCTCTTTATATGTTATGCATTTTTCATTTTTTGGCCAAAAAAAAAGCGGCTATGATTAAAAAAAATTCTAAAATCTTGAAATAATCCCAAAAGTCCACGCGAAGAAAAAATAATTGTTGCATGTATGTATGAAACTATTGCTATAAGTTGCATACATATATGCAATTATTTGAATATACTTGCACGTAGACAGACCCTCCTCTTGAATAACTGCATATATATATGCATTTTTTCTGTATAACTGCATATATGTATGCATATAGGTGAAAATATATGCAAAAGTGAAAAGTTCCATTACAGTTCGCTGTTTTCAAATAATTGCATGGGTAGATGCATGTTCTTACAATATGTGCATACATGTATGCGTTTATACTACAGTTTTGACGTAGAGTTAAAACAAATGCATACATGTATGCAACTTATTGAATTATATGCATCTTTTGATGCATTTTACTGCATTTCGTTGTTTTTATGTAATTCTTAATTTTGACATTGCTTTTGATGTTCTTTGGGTCTAATTTTTTTTCCCGAATAATTATTTTAATTAATTACGAATTTACGTGATTTTTTTTATATATTTTTTTGATGAGTTTTCAGAAAATAGGGACCTAATTTACAATAAGTTTACGACCGGATGTGAGCCTAATTTAAAACCTTAATAGGGACCTATAAAAAGCGCACCCCATTATAAAATTAATTTAATTTAATTTATTTTAATTTATTTTCAAAAAGGTAATTTTTAAATTTGAACTCCAAACTAGACCCACCACCTATCATCCTTAACTAATTACCCCCATTCCAAACACAATGGGATATGTATCGTAAGCTAGTTCGGCTACTTCGATCGGTTTCCATCAAAATCAAAATATAAATTTATATATTGAATTTAAACGCACATTTCAATTTACCGGGGACACATACGGACTCTAAAAATTCCCGAAAAATATTTTCTAGCTTCGTATTGTCGATACGGTTCTAACAAAACTAATTTCGTCAAATTCTGAGATCGTTTGAAAATGGTATTTTCTGATCAATCAAAATTGACCGAAACTGCAAAACTCGTTTAACTTCACCACGCTCGCATATTGCTTTCAAAAATTATGAATTTTAAAACCTAGCAATAACTTGACATCCCGGATCCAACAAAAGTGGTATCGTCGAAAACAGAGATCACTTGCAAAATTTCCATTTTTAAGGGCTAGAATTCCATAGCGACTATTCTGAATTTTCAACTGGACGTAACTTTTGATTCCTGCGGTGAAATTTTGATTTTTCGGATTCATTGGAAAGATATTTTCAATTAGATTCTAATATTTTTGATTTCGCTAAAATTCGGATTATTTTGAATTCGGTACATTCATTTGAAATTTGAAATCGAATTTTCAAACTACCGCGCCATTTTTAATTCCTTTTATAATTAAAAATAATTATTTATATTCTAACGACGATCTATATAAATATATGCATTCTAATCCTATTCAAAACAGATTTCTCGTCATTATTATTTAAAATAATTCATTTTAAATATTCAAAATTCACTAAAATTGCGAAAATAAATTTTTTAAATTGGTTCGGATTTCTGGGTTATTACATTCTCCCCCACTTAAAACTTTTCGTCCCCGAAAAGGAACGAAGCTGAAAGTTGTTTAACTAATCGACTCAACTTTCATTATTTTCATTATGGCTTAAGTTCTTCAACTTTTCAGTTTCTAAGAACTTTTCAATTTTTTCAAAAAATTTGGCTAACACCCTAAATTTTCGAAAAATTTCGCCATGACTTCCCCTTCCCGGGAGCACCGGGAAAATCCCGAAATTGCCATACAGGCCTCTCCAATCCAAAAAGAAAAAGAAACAGCCAATCGGCTCGTAAAATCATCCAAAACCCAAGAAATACAATAAATATGTACCTATTTGTCGGGCATACAATTTTATTCCTCTTCTCTAGCCTCCTTGCTATGACTTGTTCAATGTATACACAAGTACATATATGCATTTCCAGACAATTTTCAAGTCAGTTCAATATTTGATACAATTTGGTTATATATACCATTCCTTCACATAATGGTTTTATTAGATAACAAATAATCATACAACACAACCATCAATCAATTAGTTGATTAACGTTTCAAATTCATAATTTTTATATGTATTCAAAAATCATGACTTTGGTGCCAATTCACAACAATAAGCCCTATCTAGTTTTGGTTCTCACACTAGTCAATTGGAAATATACAGAAATCTCACTTTCGAAACTCGAATATAAATTCTGATGATGTACATACTATAGCGATCATCAGAACCATCTCCGGGCGACTAGAGTGTGATTCTATATCTATCCAGAATATTAAAACTTCGAATACACGAGGATCAGACGTATATGCAAAATCTTTATATATTGGATTGTCCAAATTCAATACAAATAAATATTCATATACGAATAGTAAAGTTTAAATTTTCAAAAAAAAACTTGTTTTAATTTTGTTTTAAAAACATCACTCTTCACACTCGTTCTAGGATATTATTGATCCTATCTCTAACGAGTCATTCTCGTTGGATATTACTAATCCAATCTCTGATGAATTCTTTCATTTGGTTCTAACGTGTCTTGTTCTCCGAGCTCTGTAAACCAAAGCTCCGATACCAAATATAACGACACGAACTTCCCCGTGAAGGAAAAAGCGGATTGCCTTTGAGAACAACACACATCGGAACACAAACAGAAGAACATTTCATTGTTAATTACAACAATTCCATCAGAATACAAGAATATACAGAGTACAAACAAATAAAATACATTCGATAAATATCAGAGATTACAATAAATTACTGCAGCGGAAAAATAATACAATACACAACTGAAAGAGATATACGGATACAGAGCTTTCCAGATATCGTTCCAGCTGTAAACTAGGTTCCTGTAAATATAAATCTACAAAACCAAAACTACTAGCTGCCCATGTGGAAATAGGGGCATCCAGAGTTTAGGTTAAAACAATAAACTCCAGGTCAGTCATGTGACTGGTGTGAGAACTAAAATAGTTATTAATCTTTATTTTAAAGTTAGGTAAATCAAGGGACCGCGCCGTATAACACGGAACGGGTTTCCTCCTAAGAATACCAGTGCATAAAACAACAGCGCAATGCTAAATAAAGAACAATAAAGCTATTATAAGACCTAAGTCCCATCACATAATGCAACACAAGCCGGAGGATGGGGTTTTTACCTTATAATAGCCAAAGAATGCTTGATACGCTAAATTCCATCTTTTATTATTACTATAAATGTATAGTGTCAAAACAATTTCAATCATAAGTATCAATCGTAGACGGCATAAATGCCCCATACCACTATGTCACCATATATAGGTATACAATCAAAACCGCACGATGTCGTATTTGGAAATTGGATTTCCATCTATGAACCGAGGCAAGGGATCGTCCTCACTGCTCCGAGACTCTCTAGCCCAAGTACTCAGTCAAGCCTTGGATCGTCAGGGCCGGTCCACCGATGTGGATTAAAATGCCTGAACACTGCGTTTCCCTGCCCTTTGGGGCGTAAACGAGTCCAATGACTCCGTCGGCTCCACATAGTCACTGACATATCCGAGGCGCCTCGCAATCCAACAACCACACAGGTGAAAATAATATAAATGTCAGGGCTGGTAGGTCACTGACACCACCCTAGCTAGAAAGAAACGCATGCCCTCCCTAATGTCATCTCCCGTTCCTGGTTCACAACCGGGGTGTGAGGCTCGCGAATTAAAGCTACACAAAGCTATGCCACACAGGCGGTGCTTTGATCATCAACCACAAGACTTTGCTTTTCAACAGAAGCCTTGATCATTTGCATCTCAGCATGCCACACAGGAAATTCATGCTATGCAACCGATATCAATCACACAGAATGAAATCCGATGTCAGACACACATCCATTTACAAGTCCGTTTTGGGTCTGAACAAAACCGGAGGCATCTTATTCCTTGCATATCCATCGATCTCCAAGTACGTCTGGACCATCACCGACTGATTCCCTCCTCTTGGGTGTACAGCCCAATCAAGATCATCAATAATTATCCAAACGATGTGAAGACCTCCGGTCTTCGACCACAGTCTTCATCCTCGACACCTCATCGAATCAGTTATTCAGAATGGGACAAAACCCGGTCTTTCTAAATAACTCGCATATATAATAAACAAGTGTTACACAAACGCAACATACGCCTCAATCCAATTCAGAATATTCTTTTATTCAAATATTCACATCTATAGGGAAAGGTTCCCATTAATTTTATCAAAGATAAATTCCTTAAATTTATTCTTTAATCTTCTTTTGAATATCAATTCAAACCAAATTATGGTTTATCCAAACTAGTCGGGATTAGCGAACCTTACCGAAGTAATCATTTGTTAAATTTCCTAACCCCAACCTATTCGTCCCAAGAAGTAAAACCGGTAATACTTCATATCTAACACCACGGTGTTATCGGTAAATTCAACTACCATTTCACGTTCAAATCTAATTAAAGATTTAACTACCGCCTGGAGCAAAACTGGTGATACTCCATTCTCGATCATTTCAATCTAATTAAATATTCATTAAAGCTCCACTTGGTTTTAATCTTCCCAAAAATAAATATTAATGATTGTTTAACTTGGGAAATCATATCATGTCTTTAACTGGGTTAAAGAACCAATGTCATTTAAAACACGGTTCACTATAAACCCAAAATCACATTCCATTCCATTAGCCCTTAACCGTAAATTAGCAAGTGAACAATTTCCTAAGTATTAACCCCAAAGGCCGAGACCAACATCAGATCAATACCCAGAAAACCATTCAACTTAACTAATCTCCAATTAGTTTCTGATTTTCTTAACGCCGTTGGGTCTAAGAATAGCATTATTAAAGATACCAATTACGACAACCCATTCCATTTACAGTGGAGTCTTCATGGAAATCAAATCGATATATATAATCGATATAACTTCCATATTCGACTAATAATATAAATGGAATAACGGCGAAGCCTTTTAAATTCCAGATATATTAGTTGTCTTCCTCTACAGAAATTCACTTCGATTATTACCAAATCGAATTCCATTCATTCCAATTCATTTTATTAAATTGGAAAACTTTACTTTGGAAGATCTCCTTTAAATCTTATCAAAAAGATTTATAAATTCCAAATCCTATTTCACTGTAAATCGGGTTAAAGAACGAATGTCGTTAAAACACAGTTCACGATAAACCCAATTCACATTCCATTAATTATCGGATTAAAGAACAAGTGTTATTTAAAAAACCGTTCACGATAAACCCAAATACCATTTGATATTAAATACAAGGCTTTGAATAGGAAATATGTCGGCTTATATTCAATATCAAATTCTTCGACCAACAAATAGCGTATTGGAAATAACGATATAAATATATCTTTCAAATTTCCATAACAATATCTGTATAATCACGAAATCCAACATCGAAATATTTCAAAGACAATTTCTATTCAAATCCATTCCAATTCAATTATTGGAAATTCTGGTTACTTTTAAAACCCTTTCAAATCCAATTTATTTATTTCAAAAATGAATGGATTATAATTCTAGTTCAAAACTAGTACATTTCGATAAAAATCTATTTTTATCTTTTCAAATATGGAATTTTTCATCCTAATTATTTTCAAATCATTTCTTATGATTTTACACAAATTATTACTATTTTTAATAATTTTATCAAGGCCCGTACAGTCGATTTCCATCAACGGCCATCGAACTGCACTTACATCGACCTTTTCCAAATTTGATTTGGACATAATTCCAAATCCAACCGTTAGATTTCAAATCTATAATATTCTTTAGAAATCTCTTTTTGATACGAACCCAACGTTCCAGTTTTAGGATAATTCGATGGTCGGATCTCCCATAATGTCCATTCGAAGTCAATGGTCGAAATTTGCGAGCTACAGCAGTGCGGCGCGTTCTATTTATGCCATTATATATATATAATATATATATATAATATATATATATATAATATATATATATATATATATTATATATTTCATCGATTTCCTTTTAAAACGTATTTTGTATATTGTTTTAAATTCGTTTTCAAAATGATTTCAACTTCGTATTCAATTTCTAATCAAAACTGAATATTCCATATCATTGATATATAAATGATAATATTTTCAAAATATTATATATTGAAATCAATTCCTTTTCGATATTCATTATAAAAATGAATAAAATCGATATAGATATCGTTTACATCAAAATGGCGTCAATCTAATCAACAAGGCTTTATATATTTAAATATATTCGCGTCCATCCCAAATCGGACATCAAAACCTAATCTTGATTCTTTTCTGAATATTATTTGAAAAATATTCGTCATTTTAAAATAATCGTTATTTTAAAATATTCATTCTTTATGAACTGGAATTAGACACAGTCAATTACCATACAATGTGATTTATATGGATTTCATACGTACACTACAACAATCAAACACAGTCAACCATCACCCAAAGTGCATTCTACACTGCATGAGCATCAAATATAAATATTTAACGCTTATAACAGCCTGTCAATCAATCGATCAACATACAACTAATTATTGGGATTAGTGTATAGCCAATTTCATCCCAACAACCGTGTGGGGTTTTCAAACAATCAAACACATGTTTTATTTGTGCAGTTGGGCGATGTGTAAAATTTATCGTCCCAATCCATATCAGTCAAATGTGTGTACATAAACAAATCATCCGATTTGTTTATAAATATTTATTTTATATACATGTTAAAAATTATATTTTTAACTATGAAATATTTTCAACTATAAAATATTTTATTACATTCCACTTCACACAATCAACTTTCACAACACATCAATTAAACAAACAAGTCATCCATGGTCTGTGGACAACGGGTGTCGGGTGCTGCTAAGCACCATCTGCATCCTAGTATATTTTTCAACTAGAAAATAAATTAAAAGTGAGAAGTTCTCACCTAGAAGTTAAACCAAACGCCACGACTCTTCATATGTAGAAAATCTTCGTCGCGGTTTCAATGAGATCTGTTTCACGAAATTTATATTAAAAATCATATTTTTAACAACACTACTATATATAGAAAAATCACATTTTTATACCGATACTATATATAGAAAAATCACATTTTTATACCGCTACTATATAGGTAAAAATCGAATTTTTATATAGCTATTCACTTCTTTTTATTTATAAGCATATACACAATCAAGATCACTTCTTTCTATATATAAAAATATCATGTTTCTATGATAAAAATATAATCTTTTCATCGCTACTTCATTCATGACATTCATACGATAAAAATTATATTTTATCCACTAAATTTTTTTATTTTTACATAACTTAAAATCGTATTTTTACCTAACTAAAAATCAATCCTTTTTATAGCTAAAGATCTTATCTTTATATGATTAAAAATCTAATCTTTTCTTTGAAAATATAAACTTTTCTATTATAAAAAATATAACCTTTTCATATATAGACTGATTTTTTTTAAACCAATGATTTTTAAAACAAATAAATAAAAGAAAGAATAAATTATTTAAATTGAAAATCACCTTATAATAGTCGAAGGAGGGGCCGGTCTAAGTAGTGGGCGGGAGAGGGTTGCGGTGGTGCAGGTGGGTGGCGCGGCGGTCTCCAGACAGTGGCGGTCGCGGGGCTGGGGAAGGCTAGGGTTCGCATTCGAATGGATTGGGGGGGTTTCTTCGTTGGAGGAAGGAAGGATCGGAGGGGGTCAGGTGCAGGCAGCGCGACGCTCGAGCGGGGGTAGCAGCGAAGGCCGGCGGTCGATGGCGGCTTCGGCGGAGAGCGATGCGGTATCGAGGAAGTCTGGGTTTTTTTTTTCTATTTTCTTTTACAAATCGATTTCTGTTTAAATGAAAGGGGGGCATTGACCAAGGTAAAGTGAGAAGGAGGGGGATTATTATAAAATTAATTTATTTTATTTTATTTTCAGAAAGGTAACTTTTAAATTCAAACTCCAAACGAGACCCACCACCTGTCGTCCTTAACTAATTACCCCCATTCCGAACACAATGGAATGTGTATTGTAAGCCAGTTCTGCTGTTTCGATCGGTTGCCATCAAAATCAAAATATAAATTTATATATTGTATTTGAATGCACATTTCAATTTATCGGGGCCACATACGGGCCCTAAAAATTCCCGAAAAATATTTTCTAGCTTCGTATTGCCGATACGGTTCTAACAAAACTAATTTCGTCAAATTCTAAGATCGTTTGAAAAATGGCCATTTTCTTATCGATCGAAATTGATTGAAACTGTCAAAACTCGTTTAACTTCACCATGTTCACATATTGCTTTCAGAAATTATGAATTTCGAAACCTAGCAATAACTTGACATCCCGGATCTAACAAAAGTGGTATCATCGAAAATAGAGATCGTTTGCAAAATTTCCATTTTTAAGGGCCAGAATTCCATAGCGACTATTCTGAATTTTCAAATGGACGTAACTTTCGATTCCTGCTATGAAATTTTGATTTTTTGGATTCGTTGGAAAGATATTTTCAATTAGATTCTAATATTTTTGCTTTTGCTAAAATCCGGATTATTTCGAATCTTGTACGTTCATTTGATATTTGAAATCGAATTTTCAAACTACCGCGCCGTTTTCAATTCCTTTTATAATTAAAAATAGTTATTTATATTCTAACGACGATCTATATAAATATATACATTCTAATCCTATTCAAAATAGATTTCTCGTCGTTATTATTTAAAATAATTCATTTTAAATATTCTGAATTCACTAAAATTGCCAAAATAAAAATTTTAAATTGGTTCGGATTTCTGGGTTATTACAATAGTATTCAATTTACTCCTTTTGATCTTCCTCCACTTTGTTTGCTCAAGCTCATTTAAATCCTTCCTTGGCACGTTGTTATCCCACATTCCTTTTAAGCCACTCCATTGCATCGATGTCTTTCTACCGCATACCTTCCTTTGTAACCCGCTTCATTCCTTCGTTACTTTATAACCGATCATATGAACTTACAAATTCGTTAGACCTCTTTACGTGGTGCTTGAAAATGAATCAACATATTATTAGTATAAACACTAAACAAAAGTTAAACACGCAAAATAAATATTACTCATAACCCTGGTCAGAGGAATGGTGCCTTACCTTGTCCAGTTATATTTATCAAATTAAGGTAACTTCATTTAAAAAAAATTAGGATGATTTTCTAATCTTATATGAAATTTTATTTAGGCACCTAACCTAAGCTCTGATACCACTTGTAACACCCCGGAATTTTGGGCCAGTAAAAAAAATTGCCGAAGAACCCATGCGTCCAAAAACAAACAATGACAACTACCATCATATAGTATAATTACATCACTAAATGCACTGTATATAATTTAAATAAATTCCATTTAATAAATATTCATCTAATTCACAAGGTAGGCTCAAATACGAATTAAACTCAATTATCATAAATCGACTATTATGCGCCTCTAGTGAGACGGTATCGATATTCATTCATGCACACTTGATAAACACGTTAGCATGACATAAATAATAACACATAAAAGATGCACCAACACAAGAGGCAATAACAAGTAACAAAAAATATTTTTATTAAAATAGCAGCTGTATCACTGCCACTTGTGACTGCCAACGTACCTTTATCTAATTGGATAAGCAATTAGATACAGGATCAAGCCAACGTAGTTCTTCTTTACAAAACATTTAAAATCATATTTGATTTCAAAATACTCATTATAACATGTAGATATTCTCAAAAGTAATCTTAAATTACTTTTATTTAATATTAAATAAAATTCTAAATTATTTCTAAACTCAAATAATTTCAAATTAAATTTTGAATTAACTATCACATCAGTTAGGGATAACCAGGGAGAGAAGGAAACTATATTTTCCAAACCCAAGCCTAGACACTATCCTCTCTGTCACCCTAGGACGTTCCAGTCTTTTATTTCGAAAGACATCTATATATCTCTTGTAGAACTTTCTTTCAAAAGACAAGCATCTTTTATTTTAAATACTAACCATCTTCATTATGCAAAAACTCCTCCATAATCAGTTTTCAAACAACCTTTATATTTCTCTAATGTATGTTTGGAAAGATCTTCAAAGATTGAACTAAAATAGTTAAGTTCAACACCATTCATTTTCTTGTTAAAATAAAAACACATCCAATTTATACCTTGTTTAAAGCACTAATCATACCTCATTTAATCACATACTATTCTAGCCTCGATTGAACAGTATTCATACCTCATTTACACAATATTCATACCATGTTCAAGCAGTAATCATACCTCGTTTAAACACATACTATTCATTCCTCGATTGAATAGTATTCTTACCTCATTTAAATACTAATCATAAATGTCCTCGATCGTCAATCATATATGTTAATTGCTTGTCAAAGCAAAGATTGCAACAAATATATTATGTTAAAGTCACAGGCATCTTCAAACTAAAACACAAGCTTATGAAATAATAACGGATTAGATGATAAGTATACTTACAGTATTCCTTGCTATCTTCATGAAAAGGTCTTGTAGAACATCATATAATACTTATCATCACTCCCAAGTAATCAATATTTTTTCTCGATACATCGAAGTTCGTTAGCCTTCCTTGTTCTCAAATTTTGACATGTTTCGACTCACTTTTACTTCGATTTAACATCCTCAATTTTATCAGCTGGTTTATGATACTATAAGGAAACTCAAGTCCAAATTTGAGAGGATTTGAAATAGTTTACCATGATTTTATACTCATAACATCTATAATAGCTTTTCAATCATGCTATGAAAAGTTCTGCTCGTTTTAAAATACTTCATAATTAGTTCAGAGAAAAGACAGCGCTTCCAAAAGTGCTATGACAAGTTCAGGGTGGTTAATAATGATTTTGGACTCAAATCAGCTACTACAGCACTTCTTTGTGCTATAAAAAGATTCTACTTGGTTCCGTGCCTCATAAATAGAAAATATAGAGTTTCGGAGTGCTATAAAAAGTTCTGAAAATCAGATTTTAGCCTGTTTTTGGGCAAAAATTTTGATGCTATTTCTCTATGATAAAAATAGATTTTCATCCAAAATTTTCTATAGTAAGAAGCTCTTTTAGTGTACTTATTTATCATCAAAATAAACCCTCAAAATCATTTATCAATTTAATATATAAATTCAAACATCACGAGGCATTTTTAACATGTCCATTTTGGGTTGATTTTTACCCGACCTTGCGTCCAGTTTTTAGGTATGCAAACGGCCGAATTAGGAAAAAATGGCCTAGGACAAAGTTGTATCCATTTGAATTATATTTCCAAATTCATAGAGAAGTCGAAATTTCGTTAAAAATTACAAAAGTTTTGCCCAAAATTCCGAATGTCATTTTCAGAATTTCAAGTCCAATTATTCATTCATAAATTTCTCAAATTTTCTTCAAAATATGAAATGAGTACGTGAACTTAAATAATTTTTCTCACCTTGTACTTGTTCCTTAATCTTGTATTTATCCTCTAGGTTTCTCTCAAACCTCTCTTCTTTTTCTTATCTTGGTTTTATGTTTGTGAATGCATGGAAAAGAATGAACCTTTCCACCATTTATATAGTAGTTTTCAAGGCTAGTTTGGTAATTTGGTTTTGGACACTTGTCCTTCTTATCTTCATGCATGCTTTCGGATGAAGACACATGCCTACTTAGGTATCTTTAGATGTTTCTACACATGGAAATATATTGTGTGTATGTGTTTTAACCTTATTTACTTACAAGACATGTGTTCCTTTCATTTGATGACACGTGTCCCTATCATTTTAAGTCATTTATCATATTCCAGAACATGTACACATATGCCATTTGTATGCAATTTCTATGATATGTACATACACATATTTGTGTTCTTCTAATGATACTAATGCACATGATATTCCAAAAACTGTTAATATGCAAAACCTCGTTTATCGATAAAACTGTTTTCGGCCACATTATCGATTTTTCTTTAAATTGCTTATCTTTGTAAACCAAAACTCAACAACATGTTTTCTTCTCTTTAAGTATTATTTGTAAAGGGATTTAGTTAAGGTTATAAAACCATTTTTATAATATTGAATCCAACATTTAAATATTTAAATAACCTCAATATTTAAATATTTACTGCCCGAAAATTTAGGTTGTTGCGTCCTCTCCCATTTCTGGTTCACACCAGGGTGTAAGGCTCGCAAATTAACGCTATACACAAAGCTATGCTATTTAAAGACGTTCTTTGATCATCAACCACAACACTTTTCTTTTCAACAAAAGCCTTGATCATTTTCATCTTAGCATGCCACACTGACAACTCACGCCATGCGACTAATGTCTTTCGATATATAACCTCTAAGCTCGTACGTCTCAGAGAAGGGTGTTAAGTAAGAGAATAAATTCTCCGCCACCAAACATATATATATATATTTAATAGAAATCAACCACACATGACAAAATCCAATGTCATACACACATCCATTTACAAGTTCGTTCTGGGTCTGAACGAAACCGGAGGCACCTTATTCCTCGTCCCGTATGACCAATACAGGAGAGAGGTCCTCGCATATCCGGTCGATTTCCAAGTATGTCTGGATGATCACCACTTATTACCTTGTCCTGGCTATACAGCCCAATCAAGACATCAATAATCATCCAAATGATGTGAAGATCTCCAGTCTTCAACCACCGCCTTCATAGTCGACTTATCATCATATCAGTTATTCAGAATGGGATAAACCCGGTCTTTCCGAATAATCCGCGTATCTTATAAACAAGTGCTATAAAAACACAATATTCGCCTCATTCCAATTCAAAATATTCTTTTATTCAAACAATCTTTTCATAATTTAAACCAAATAAAGGTTTTCCAAACTAGTCGTGATCCGCGAACCATACCGAAGTAATCATTTGTTTTATTTCCCAATCCCAACCTATTCATCCCATGGAGCAAAACTGGTAGCACTCCATATCTAACACCCACGGTGTTATCGATAAAATTAATTACCACTTCACGTTCAGATCTAATTAAAGATTTGACTATCGCTTGGAGCAAAACTGGTGATATGCCATTCTTGATCATTTTACAAATTTGAAAATTTGATCTATCACATTCACATTTCAATCTAATTAAAGATTCATTAAAACTCCACTTAGTTTTAGCCTCCAAAAATCATTATGTAATGATTATTCAAATTTAGGAAATAAATCATGTCTTTAACTGGGTTAAAAAACCAATGTCATTTAAAACACAGTTCACGATAAACGCAAATCACATTCCATTAATTATGGAATCTTCACGGAGAAAAGATAAATATATATAATCGATATAAACTTCCATATCCGACTAATAATATAAATGGAATAACGACAAAGCCTTTTAAATTCCAAATATATTAACAGTCTTCCTCCATAGAAGCTCACTTCGATTATTACCAAATCGAATTCCATTCAATTCCAATTTAATATATTAAATTGGAAAACTTTACTTTGGAAAATTTCCATTAAATCTTAATAAAAAGATTTATACATTCCAAATCACATTTCACTGTTAATCGGGTTAAAGAACGAATGTCATTAAAAAAACAGTTCACAATAAACCCAATTCACATTCCATTTCATTCCGGTTACTAAATATAACTGGAAAGTCTAATAATCTTAATTAAAAGATTTATTCTTTTCACACGGGGTTTAAGAACAGTGTTATTGAAGACATCATTCACGACAGACCCAAAATCCAATTCTTTTATTTAATTCCAATTTAATATTAATTAATTGGAAAACTTCACTAAATCTTAATTAAAGGATTTATTCTTTTCTCAACTGGGTTTAAGAACAGTGTTATTGAAGACACCATTCACTACAAGCCTAAATTCCAATTTAATATTAAATACAAGGATCTGAATATAAATTATATCGGCTTATATTCAATATCAAATTCTGAAACTAATGGATATCGTATTGGGAATAACGATTTCTGTATCTTCCAAATTCCATAACAATATCCGTATAACCATGGAATCCAATATCGAAATATTCCGAAGATTATTTCCATTTCAATTTATTCCTTGGAAAATTCTGGTTATTTTAAAACCATTTTCAAATCCAATTTATTTATTTAAAACCATTGGATTATCATTCTAGTTATTAACTAGTTCATTTTGATAAAGATATTTTTTATCATTACAAAACTGGAATTTTTCATTCATAATCTTTCCAAATCTTTAATTTTGATTTTACACAAATTATTGATATTTTGTTATAATTTTATCAAAGCCCATATAACGGCCACCGAACTGCATCCATAGCGACCTTATTCTATTTGAACATAATTCCAAATCCAACTGTTAGATTTTAAATCTCTTATATTCGTTGGAAAGTTCTTTTTGATACGAACCCAACGTTTCTGGTTTTAGGAGAATTTGACAGCCGGATCTCCCATAATGTCAATTCGAAGTCAATGGTTGAAATTCACGAACAGTCGCAGTGCGGTGCGTTCCATTCAAGACATTAATATATATATATATACACACACACACACACATAATATGTATTATATATATTTCATCGCTTTCCATTTAAAACGTATTTATAAATTCGTTTATAAATTCATTTCAAAAGGGTTTTGATTTTCAAATCAAAATTGAATATTTCTTGATAAATTCGTTTTAAATTCATTTTTAAAACGATTTGTACTTCATTTCAATTTTCGAATCAAAATTGAATATTTCCTAATAAATTCGTTTTAAATTCATTTTTAAAACGATTTCTACTTCATTTCAATTTTCAAATCAAAATTTAATATTTCTTATCGTTATAATATTTAAATGATAATATTTTCAAAATATCTAATTTTGATTGTACACTGATTATTTTTTAAAAATATTCGTTAATTCTACATGGAATAAAACTCATTCAATTGCCATATAATTTCAGTTATATGGATTTCATACATCGTATGTATACAACGATAATGATAAACAATCATCAAAAATTCATACAACATCCAAAGTGCATTTTACCACTGTATAAGCATTGAAATAAATAAATAACGCTTATACAGTCTACCAACCCATCGATTGACATACAGCTAAACAATTGGGATTAGTGTATGTCAAATATCATCCCAATACACGTGTGGGATTCAACAAACACAGATTTTATTTGTGCAGTTAGGCGATGTGTAAAATTTATCGTCCCATTTTAGTCCCAATCAATGTCAGTTAAATGGGTGTACATAAACAAATCGTCCGATTTGTAAATGAATATTTATTTTCATACATGACTATTTTATATAGTTCCATCACACATTATAAATGGTATTTTTAATGATTATACATTTTATTTAACACATGAATACTTTATATTCCATTTCACATCACAATCACAACACAATATAGTCCAAACAAACAACCATGGTTTGTACACTAAATAGTGTCGGGGACTACTAAGCCCCGTCTACATCCTAATATATATTTAACTATAAAGTAATTTGATTGAGAAAGAGTTCTCACTTTGGTTTTCGCTCCGTCAGTCTTTATCTCGCGAATTCAGCTCCAAATTGGACCCAGTTAGTCTTGTTGTGAAGCTTTCGTCCCCACGATCGCAACGGATCTAGTTTCTCACAGTTTGGACCTCGTATGAGAAAGATATGGCTTTTTAAACATTGAACAATTAATTATGTAATTAATTAAATAAAAAAAGCTTCTTCCTCTTCTAAATATTCTGGCCAACGTTGTTTAAAACTGCTCCGAACTAGGTTTTGATTTTGCCGCCACTTCGCTCGCCATGACCACGATCAACCACCTCCCCGACGTCAGGCTAGGAGCGGCGCACCTTCACCCTGAATTCCGTGTAACTCGGTGGGCCCCAGCTCTTGAAAGACGCGATCGACGGCGGCCTCTTTAGCCTCGAAATTCATACCTAACTCTCCACGATAGATCTTCACACTTATATGGATTCGAAGAGCTTAGAAAGTACTACGAAATTGCATAAAGGATCAAATGATTTTATTGTGAGGATTAGGAGAAATTTAGGCCTGAAATTTTGAGCATTTTTCGCCGTTGATCTACTTGGAGCGGCTTTGACCATGCTGGAAAGAAGATAGGGTTTTGACCCCCTTTGACCATGCCCTTATCTATATATTTAATAACAATTAATTCAAAAAATATCTCGATATGCTAACGAACTCCAAATCTAACCCAATGACTATCGCTCCTAGCAAAGCCTTTTAAATTCCATATATAGTAACGGTCTTCCTTCACATAAGCTCATCTCGATTATTACCAAATTGAATTCCAATTTAATCTTTTAAATTGGAAAACTTTACTTTTGAATATTTCCATTAAAACTTAATAAAAAGATTTATAAATTCCAAATCATATCATCACTGTTAATTGGGTTAAAGAACAAATGTTATTTAAGACATTGTTCACGATAACCCAAAATCCATTTCCATTTCAATTACAACCAAATTAATTAATTGGTAAACTTTATTAATCTTAATCAAAAGATTTATTCTTTTCTCAACTGGGTTTAAGAATAGTGTTATTAAAGACACCATTCACGACAACCCCAAAATCCAATTTGATATTAAATACAAGGCTGTGAATAGAAAATAATATCGGCTTATATTCAATATCAAATTCTGAAACTAACGGATATCGTATGGGGAATAACGATATATGTATCTTCCAAATTCCTCAACAATATCCGTATAATCACAAAATATAATATCGAAATATTCTGAAGATTCTATCCACTCAAATCCAACCAATTCATCCATTCAAAAACTTCAGTTATTTTAAAACCATTTTAAATCCAATTTATTTATTTAAAAACATTGGATTTAATATTCTAATTGATAACTAGTTCATTTTGATAAAAATATATTTTTATCTTTTCAAAACTTGGAATTTTTCATCCAAAATCTTTCCGGATCATTTATTATGATTTTACGTGGTTTTAGTAATTTTATAAAGGCCCTTACAGTCGGTTTTCAATATCGACAACCGAACTGCATTCATAACGACCTTTTCTGAAATTAATTTGGACATAATTCCAAATGCAACCTTTCAAATTTAAATCTCTTATTTCATTGGAAAGCTCTTTTCGATACGAACCCAACGGTTCCGGTTTTAGGAAAATCCGATGGTCGGATCTCCAGTTATGTCCATTTGAAGTCAATGGTCGAAATTCGCAAATGGTCGCTACGCAATGCGTTCTATTTAGGCCAATATAATATATATATATATATATTTCATCGATTTCCATTTGAACCATATTTTATTAATTGTAACACCCCATGTCCATTAATCTCACTCTCAAAGGGAATGCATTAACTTCCATGGAGCGTATTTGGTGTATAGAACAGAATATAACAAAACAGATATACATAATGGTACTCGAAAAATTTAAAACAACTTTTATTGCAGCGGAGAAATAGATTGATTACAACAACTTCATAAACCAAGTACACTTAGTATCCATCTTGATAAATTGTTTCAGTGTACATAAAATAAAAAGCATAAACCCCAACACAAGTAGCCATAAAAGAGATAAGCTGAACTTTACTTTCAGCAATCCAAGCACTTTCAAATGAGAAAGAAATCCGAGATCAAGCTCCACTAGTACTAGTCCCACCCTGAGAACCTTGGGGGGGGGGGGGAAGGAAGAAAAGAGGTGAAAACAAGGGGGTCAGACATAAAGTCTGGCGAGTATAATAACTTTAACAATATAATTATTAAAGTAACTAGGATAAGGCATAAACCGGTAAGATAAGATATGACCATGAAACAAGTGGGCATGACAAAGCAAATAAGAGGAATATTCTGGCGTGAATATCGTTCCTAATCACTATAGGATAATTACTATACTGCATCACCACTAGTCACCCTAAAAGTTGATCCCTCCTACAGAACTTAATAATGATAATGGTAGTTTCGTGCACCCTGAGCTGCCTTCATAGGTGCCGTCTGCCCCTATCTCCTCTAGTTGTACCCACTATCCCCATTCGATCGGCTCCCTAACTCGTAGATACCCGTGCAGGTCCCACAGTGGAGTGAATCACTCCCCAAAGTGGCAAACCGATACTGTTGGATCTAGATTAACCCTAGAGGGGGGTGAATAGGGTTTATCACAGTTTTTAACTAAATTAAAATTTAACGAGATATATAATAATAAACAGATCACATAATATAGAAGAAAAAGAAATGCAGGAAATAAATCACACACAGATATACCCAGCTTCGGCAAAACCCTGCCTACTGCTGCATTTCTAAGGTTTCTACTAGGTGATAGAACAGTTCCCGCATACAAGACCATGTACACTCGCAAACCCTGCTCCTATTCTAACCCTACGCTCAAAAACGTAGACTGATCTAAACCCCTAGATCAGATTTCCCCTAATTACAACCCCGTAACCAGTAACCCAGATTTTACAGACTCTGAAACTGACAGTCAATACTCTGACTGATTCACTCTAGTTTATACAGACACTAGAAAACTGTTTAGATGATTTTTACAAAGCAAATAAAACAATACGAATTTAAAACCAAACTCAAAAACCCTTTAGGAGTTTATATAAAAAAAGGGTCATCCCCTTTTAATTTTAAAAATAAAGCTTAGCCCATAAAAATTGCGCCGGCCCATTCATTATTCATTTGTAAACCCGATCACTTTGGGTCTGGAAAAATGGCGGCTTTGAATGGAAATTCGGAGCAAGGGTTTCTGAGATTTAGCCCCAAATCGAAACGACTGCTTGATGTTTGGATTATCTCTGAAGCTCGAAACTCTGTGACTTGATGCTTCGATTGTTGCTTCCTGATTTGGAGCTTGCTCTCCTTCTCGTCGTCGGTTTTGGAACTGATCGAAAATCAGTGAGTTTTACTGAAATTTATTCTTCAATTTTTTTTTATATTGGTTTTCTTCGATCTGAAATGTTGGGTTGGTTTTTCGATTTTCTATTTCTTGCCTATGATGAATTGGTGTGACTAAATAGGGTAAAAAATAGAAAACCCTAGATCACTGATTTCATTGAATGACTCGGCTGATTTGCTGATTGATGCTTTCCCCTTTTGTTCCTTTGCCTGCGTGATTATTGAGATGAACCAAGACATGTTCTTGGCGAGAAATTTCCTGATACGTTGACTTTGTAAAGTTGCCTTGAATTGATTTTGTGTAAATTGATTTTTCCCTGAAATCTTGAATGGTTTCTTCTTTTGCTCTCTGATTTCCACGGCTTTGATATACTTGAGAAATTCTGGACCATTTCTTTTTCCTCTATGATTAATGTCGTGAATGTTGCCTTGTATATTTTGATGTTATTCTGGAATCAATTTGTTGCCTGAAATTGTTGTGATTTCTGTGACTTGATTTGAATTGTACTTGCCATTTTTGTTCACTGTCCATATACGTTTAAATCCAAGCATTCGAATTTCAATTTTTCCATATTTACACTTAAGGCTGAATTGATTTCTAACCATATCCCCATGCAATTAGTCCTTGTGCATGTTGATTTCAAGAGAGTCTCTATACACTTGTCCAAAACATTTATCTGTTTGCCTGAATTGTTGCTTGACATCCCACTGGATTTGCTTGGCTCTGGAGATGAAATTAAAACCTGGAAATTCATTTCTTGCCCTTGAATGTAAAACTGTGTATGTGCATTTGTGTTGGCTATCGTTTGTAAAAGCTGTAGCTCTTCATTTGCTACTATCTCACTCATGAGCAAGTGCACCATTGTCTCGACCACTTTTGTACTTGAAATGACTGCACTTGTGTTGCACCTATTTGTGTAGTCTTGTATTGTTTATTGACCCAATTGCTTGATCATCCTTCCCTGTTAGACATTGATGCAGTTCGAATTACTGTAAGCACTTATATGCCATGTTGTCACTGTCTTGGCCATTTTGATGTAACTCCATCACCTTTTGTATTCATTGACCTGAGTTGCACCATTTTTTGCTGACTTGAAAAACCTGAACCATGTATACTTGAGCTATGCTTCATGTTGCTCCATTACTTGCCCTGCAACTATGACTTGTACACCTGGATTGTGTAGATTTAAATCCATACATTGTTATCAAAACAAATATGACTTGTGCTTGACCCTAAACCATGATGCACTTGAATTGTTTCCTATGCATATCCATGTATTGCTGAAGTGAAAAACTACACCATGTTGTATTGCTGTGATCTTCCATGCTTGTGCTTGAACTTGCACTATCCTGCTTTAACTTTTGCAATGTCTCGATCACTTATCATTGTTATATTTGTACACATGTTTGGTTTAGCTTCATGCCCCCTTGATACTTGAGGTATGTTCACTGTTTTGGCTAAGCTGAAACTGACTTGATCATGCTCTGGTTTGATTGCACCATACCTTGTTGTTGGCTTGACCATACATGTTTGCTGAACTTTTGCAAACTGATTTGCACTGTTCACTGAGTCGAGATGGTCCACGTGGCTACTCCTCAGTTGCACACTGTATTGGCGTGGCAATGCACACGTGTGTATATATACACGTGTGTATATGCAGCCATACAGGAATTTTCCTGTCCCTGTACATATACAAACTGTCTACCTAGACACAGATGAATCAGATCAAGTCATGAAAAATGATGAGAAACACACCAGAAAACTGAGGCAAATAATTTTTTTAAAAAAAAAAATAAAAAATAAAAAATTATTTGCATGTGTACAGTTTTTATTTCTATTGCAATGTACTGTGTGTGTGTGTTTCTGTGTATGACAGGTGTAGATGACTGGACTGACAGAGAGCTGTGAAGACAGAAGACTGAATATAAGAAGATAGTGTGTAGTGTCAGTGAATGTGTCAAAGTGTATGTATGTAAATGTGAGTGTTGAGACTGAATGTATGTACAAAAAGAGTGACTGACTTAATCTGTAATGAGGAGTTGTATATATGAAATCTGATATGGCATGAAGTGTAATACAGAGATGAACAAATAGTGGAGTATAAAATTTGTACTGTTTGATATTGAAATAAAATATTCTATTCAAATAAAATACTGTGAATATTTAAATTTCTGTACAGTTGTATTTTATTTAAATATAAATATTATATTCCAGTCTGTGATGTACAATAACAGTACAATATCAAACACATTAAAATAATATTTATTTGGTTGTTATCATCAAACAAAAATCATATAATTGTGTATACAACACCGTTATATACAACAAATACCTCCAAAGATGCACGGCTTATATTTGCACGATGCAACAACGTCTTACCAACTAGCCCGGGCCCACGCACGCACATGACCCCGTTGGACTTGCGTTGCCACCGCTAACCCGTTTTGACCACTTACAATCAAATCCAGTAAGCGTGTCCCGTCCTCGACTTGCGTCGAGCTCACAAAGATACTTAATGGGTTACTGGTTTGAAAAGGGCCCTCATGTTTGACACAAGCCTTCCACCTATGCTTGGTCCCCACTAAGGTTTCCCCACTTAACCCCATTCTTTTTCATGTCTTCTTACATGTTTCAATCTTGGTTAACTGCATCTAATCGTATTTCACATGCCACCCAAGGCACCCACTTAACCCCCATGTCCCACCACATGTTTATCTGGTTAAGTGTTACTTAATTCATTGAACCGTAACCTTGTAAAGACCTCCCACATTAGGCTGACATTTGCGGTTGCTGGATTTGCCAGGCGGGTCCGGGCAGTCTTATACTGCAAACGAGCCTAACCTCGTGTCTTTACAATTGTTACGCATTTAATTCGTGCCTTTGACCTCTCAGTTGGCATTTGTGGCTGCTGGATTTGCCGGGCGGGTCCGGGCAGTCTTATGCCACAAAAGAGTCTAACCTCGTGTCTTAGGCGATTAATTATTACACATCTTTATTTAACCCCAAATTGGATTAATATCCCTATTCAAATTTGTCAATAAATTCCAAATTTGTTTATGTCCATAATTGTCTCTTAAAGTTATGTTCATAAATACCAATTATGCCAATTAATGTCTCAAATTAATTATATGCCTTTTAAGGCCATTTTATGCCAATTCACAGTTTATGTATATTTAATATTATCCCATCATCCCCATGCTATTCGTACGTTTTCATATGACATATGTTAGACTCGCAAATAGTCTAACTTATAAAAAGAAAAACAATATCACATAACACATAAAATAGATCTAAGGATCATGACATAAGATTACATAGCCAATAACTTGCATATGAATTTCATTCAAACTAGCATATGGTACAAAACTAGCATAGGCAATGGGCATAAACGTGCATAACTTATGAACTACTATAGATCCAAACATAAAGGTGTGAACATGCATATGGATCTAAACATAAAGATGTAAACTTGCATATAGATCTAAACATAAAGATGTAAACTTGCATATAGATCTAAACATAAAGATGTAAACTTGCATATGGGTCTAAACATAAAGAAGTAAACTTTCATATGGATCTAGACATAAAGGTTAATGTCACATAAACTAGCATATGCATATACATCTCACATATATTTTAACAACCCAAACTTGCGTAAGATTCATACATAAATATATGATCCAATCATCACAAACTTGCATAAGATATATGATTCAACTTGCATAAGATTCACATAAGAACTAACATATGATCCAACTTGCATAAGATTCACATAAGAACTAACATATGATTCAACACCACAAATATACATATAATTTACATCACATGATTCAAAATCATATTCTCATAATCCCAATTATATCTTATCGTAATTAAATTAAATTAAATTAATTAATTTGTGAAAGCTATCATACTCACAGTTAAAAAGAATAGTCTTTTCTTTCTGGGATCTGTATTCTGAAACTGAATTTCTCGCCTTTGATATAGACTAATCGTTATTTAGATTTGATTTTATTTTGATTCAAGCTTCTATCTTGCTTTAGGGTTGAAAGTGTATGAATTTATTTTGAATTTCTCGCCTTTGATGTAGGCTACTCTACGTTCTCCATTGACGGCATGGCGGCTCTTGTTATGAATTAATGTGATTAGGGTTAGGGGTTTAGGAGTGTTTTTATAGAAGTTTAATTTAATAAGAGTTGTCGGATTAACCTAGGGATAACCAGAACCATCAGGACCACTCAGATGCCACATCAGCCCTTAGGGAGAATCGGGCCACGGGTTGACAGCCAAACACCCTGGATCGACCCCTAGTCGACCTAGCAGGGCTCCAAAAATGGTGCGGTTCGGCTATTCCCCCTCCCGATTCGTGTTTGTTTTGAACTTTTTTGAATATTTTTTATATATATCTATATCTATATATATTTCTTTCATATGCATACAAACTTCAAGGCTTAATAACTTCTTCGTAAGTTATCCGTTTTATGCAAACCAAATGTCTGTCTTGACCCAAAATTTTGAGACGAACATAATAGCGCAACCCATTTCACTTAATTCTTCTTCTAAAAATTAAGTATACTTTAATTTGTGAATTTTAATCTTATAAAATTACGAGGTGTTACATTCTCCCCTCCTTAAAGGATTTCATCCCCGAAATCTCTAAGTTAAGAAGAATGTATCCTACCAACCAATCATCCATCTACTCAACCATCAACCACAAGCATCCATTGTCCTTAAAGAAATTTCTAATGCTATATGAACTTATGCAAAAATGTGTGTATGTGTTCCTTATCTAATGCAAAGATCAGGCGGTCCACTGATTCAGTTGACCTCCTTAATGCAAATCATGATAGTGCCTTGCGTCCATTATGTATATGAAAGAATCCTATCGATACATATTATTTCTACATGTGTGCACAACCATTCATCAAAATGCAGCATCCATATGATAACACAACCATTATACATCCATTAATTTAGATATGCACACGCGTTTATATGCAACATGAAGGTGATTGAGCCGATCTAGTTCCTAATGTGTGTGTGTATGCATCCACGAGCAACCACTAGCAACCATTTGCATCCACCAAACATAACATGTCTCAAACACATGTTTGCAACCATAGGGCTCCTCCTAACTAACAATCGAAGATGTCATCGCAAAGATAATACTAAAAGATAGGACAACTGTCAACAAAGCGGTAGAAAAAGGGGAAATTAAAACATGCCCTCAAAAAGGAAAGGGTACGGCGTACGCATCTTATCTTCCATCTCCCAAGTCATGTCTCTTTGATCATCTCCCCATTGCACTTTGACCAACTTGACCTCTTTGTTGCGAAGCATTTTGACCTCCGATCCGAGAATGCGTGTAGGAGCTCGTCTGATCGTGGCATTGCGCTCTACTTCCACTTCTTCGAGAGTGCTCGGCTGTACCACTTCCGTCGTATCGTGCAAACACTTACGCAAATGCGAAACGTGAAACACGTCATGAACTCCGCTGAGCTTCTCTGGTAACTTTCCTTTGTACGACATCTGCCCAATCCTCTCTGTAATTGAAAAGGGTCCTACTAACCTTGGTGCCAACTTCCCTACTGATCCAAAGCGGACTACGTTTCTCAACGGCGACACCTTAACAAAAACCATATCCTTAACATCGAACTCAAGATCGGTTCGTCTCCTATCAGCATATGACTTCTGTTGGTCCTGTGTCGTCTTCGTTCGCCGTCGAATCAGGTCTTCTTCTCCGAAGTCTCCCTAATCATGTCGGGTCCAAGCAAAACCTTGTCCGTGGATTCCCACCAGCAAGTAGGTGATCGGCACGGTCGTCCATAAAGAGCCTCAAAAGGTGCCATGCCAATGCTAGCCTGAAAACTATTATTATAGGAGAACTCCACTAGTGGAAAATGTTCTTCCCATGTTCCTCCAAAGTCTAGAATGCATAGCCTTAGAAGGTCTTTTAGAATCCGATTTACTCTCTTGGTCTGGCCGTCTATCTAGGGTTGATAAGCGGTACTTAAGCATAATTGCGTTCCAACCGCCTCTTGTAAGCTTTTCCAAAATTCGCTCGTGAAAATGGGATCTTTATCGCTCACAATGCTAGAGGGTATGCTGTGCAAACGGACTATCTCTAGAAGGTAAACGGATGATAACCATGCAGCGGTCCTTCTACTTTTAACGGGAATAAAATGGGCACTTTTAGTAAGTCGGTCTATAATTACCCAAATCCCCATATTACCCTTCCTTGATCTTGGTAACCCATCTACAAAATCCATGGAGATGCTTTCCTATTTCCAAAGAGGAATATCTAAAGGGTGGAGCAAACCTCCAGGCTTCTTTTGCTCCGCCTTGACTTGTTGGCACACTAAGCATCTAGCAACGAACTCGGTCGCGTCCTTCTTTATTCCGGCCCAAAAGAAAACTCGCTTCATATCCCTATACATCTTACCACCACCGAGATGTATGGTCATCTTAGAGTGATGTGAATCTTCAAGAATTTCCTTCTTTAAACTCTCATCTTGTGGTACGCAAAGTCTTCCATCTCTACGTAGCCAACCTCTCTAATCTGTAGCATATCTACCAAGACGACTCGAGGACTCCCCTCCTATAAGCTTGCCTACTATCTCAACCAACTGTGGGTCATTTCACTGTGCCTCTCCAACTTGACCCAAAAGTGCAGGTTGCACCTCTAACGATGCCAATAATCCGGGTACATAATTGACAGAGGGTCTGAAGTCAAAGGAAGAGATATACTCCAAACTCTGCCGCTCTACGAACAAAGGACTTAAAGTTAACTTCTTTCTACTTAAGGTGTCAGCCACAACGTTACCCTAGCCAGGGGTATATGCAATCTCAAAATCGTAGGATGCCAAAAACTCCATCAATCTCTATTGCCTCAAGTTTAGGTCCTTCTGAGAGAATAAGTACTTTAGCAAATTATGGTCTGTATACAAATCAAACCTCTCTCCAAGCAAATAATGACGCCATGACTTAAGCGGAAAAACTATGGCTGGCAACTCTAAATCGTGGGTAGGGTAATTTTTCTCATGGGCTTTCAACTGCCTTCCACCATAGCATATCACCCATCCCTCTTGCATTAAAACTGCGCCAAGCCCTGTCCCGCAAGCATCGGCATATACAGGGAATGTCTTACTCCCATCTGGAAAAACTAAAACTGGAGCTATCGTCAAAGCCCTCTTCAGACGTTGGAAAGCATCGACGCAGTCAACGTCCCAAGTAAAAGTCAAATTCTTCTTCGTTAATCGAGTGAGAGGGGGTGATATCTTCGCGAAGTCCTTAATGAACTTTCTACAATAGCCAACCAGCCCTAAAAAGCTTCTTACTTCTGTTGCGTTCTTAGGAGTTTTCCAATCTTGGATTGCCACCACCTTGGCGGGATCCACAGCTATCCCTTCCTTAGAGACCACATGTCCCACTTCTTTCTCCAAAAATGGCACTTGGAGAACTTAGCTTTTAGCTGATGCGCTCGTAGGGTCTCTAAGACTTCCCTAAGATGTAGGGCATGCTCTTCTTCATTTTTATAGAAAACCAGAATATCATCTACAAAGACTACCACAAACTTGTTTAGAAACTCCCTAAACACCCTACTCATTAAGTCAACAAAGTATGTGGATGCATTCGTCAAACCAAAAGGCATGACGAGCCACTCAAAGAAACCGTCAGGAGTTCTAAAGGCAGTCTTATCGATGCTATCTTCAGCCACCCTTAGCTGATGAAACCATGTAGCTAAATCCAATTGCGAGAAAACTGAAGCACCCACCAACTGATCGAATAAATCGTCTATCCTTGGTAATGGTCCCTATTCTTCTTTGTTAGCTTATTCATCTCTCTATAGTCCACGCACAATCCAAGTAAACCATCAGCTTTTGTAGCAAAAACGACTATAGCACCCCACTCCAAAATACTTCTTCATATGAACCCCTTCTCAATCAATTCTTTCACTTGCTTACAGAGTTCTCTTCTCTCTCTCGGAGCCATGTGGCGCACTGGTAATGCAACTGGCTTTGCATTATCTACTAGATATATTCGAAAGTCTATTTCGCGCCTCGGGGGTAAACCTCAAAATTCATCGAAGACGTCACTATATTCACAGACTACACGAACAAATTTCAAATCATCATTGGATGCGTCTAGGAATTCTAGGTAGCTAAGCATTACCGGACCTCTAGGGTCACAAGAAATATTAAGGGTCTTTCCACAACGAGTCAACAATCTAACTACCCTTCTTTCACAATCTAGGATGGTACCGTATCTAGTTAGCCAATCCATACCCAGAGTCAAGCCGTAGCCCATGAAGCCAAGAACAAAGGCGTTGCATTCAAACCCAACGCCCAAGATAGACACTCTCAAATCCCGACAAATCATAGAAAGATGAGCCGAACCTCCAATAGGATTTGAGACTACTATGAGATCCGTAACTAGACTAGTATTTAGGTGTAGTGTTTCAACTAACGAAGCAGATACAAAGGAGTGTGAAGCGCCAGAGTCAAACAAAGTACGAACATGATGATCAAACAGAAGAACTAAACTTTCAACGGAAATGTTTCTACCCCTCTCCTGTCCTGGGGCCGTGAGAGCCTGAATCTGCCCTCTCGCCTGCCCTGGTGCCATGAGAGCCTGAAGCTACCCTCCAGAAGTTCTTTGCCCTTGCCCCTGTTTCCTTGAGGAGTCCTTAACTAGATGACCTGCCTCTCCACAGTGGAAACAACCAGTCTTCTTCTTTTTCCTACAGTATTTACTCAGATGGCCTGGTGTCCCACAATTAAAGCACTTCTTCTTTCCTTTGCCATTATTGTTCTTCCCGCCTTTCTTGTTTTGTTGTTGTGGTTTCTTTTGGTCCCCTTTCTTCTCCAGTGCCTTATTAGCATTAGCACCTTTCTCTTCCTCATGCATAAGCACCATGTCAACCAATTTCTCAAAGGTAGCCCCTATAGGAATGTGGGTCATGGCTTACCCATGTAGTGGCTCATTCAAACCCTTAACGAACCTTAGGGCCTTCTTCTCAGGTGTGTTTACCAATTCCAAGGAAAATCCCACCAACTGATTGAACTTGTTGACGTACTCCTTTACTAATAAATACCCTTGCTTCAACGCCAAGAATCTTTCCATATATAAATTCGCTTCTGCTCGTGAGATTAACTTCATTTCGAACCTACGCTTGAAATCCATTCATGTCCCCACCGGACGCTCTTCGTTCGTGACCTCCCACCAAAACGAGGCTTCATCTTTCATTAACCAAGCAGCCAATTGGACCTTCCTTCCATCTTCTATCTCGAAAATACCAAATAGATCTTCCACCTCCTTAAGCCAATTTCGGGCTTCAACAAACGTCTTTGATCCGTGAAAAGACTTCCAACCCATTGCTCTAAATCTTTACATATCTTTGCAAAAGTATCACCACTGGGAGGAGGAGGAGGAGCATTTGTTGGGCCTGCGACATTTGGCCCTAGCTTCCAGATACCTTCTAAACCATCCTGGTATCGGTATCCCCTCGGGTATCTCGGGAATTCCAGACATACTGAAAAGAAAATGAAGAGATTCAAAACGAAGAATTCGAAAGAAAGATATATGGCTCTTGGGGGTTATGTTTTTAAAACAAACTTTTCTCTTGAAAATACTTTCCTTAAAACATACTTTTGAAAATATTTCTTTATAAAATGCTTTTTGAAAAATAGTTTTTAAAAATTCATATCTGGTCTGGTAACCTTCAGCTCAGATACCACGTATAACACCTTATGTCCATTAATGTCACTCACAAAGGGAATGCATTAACTTCCATGGAGCGTATTTAGTGTATAGAACAGAACATAACAAGACAGATATAAATAATGGTACTTGAAAATTTTAAAACAACTTTTATTGCAGCGGAGAAATAGTTTGATTACAAAAACTTCATAAACCAAGTACACTTAATATCCATCTTAATAAATTGTTTCAGAGCACGTAAAATAAAATGCATAAACCCCAACAAAAGTAGCTATAAAAGAGATGAGCTGAACTTTACTTTCAGCAATCCAAGCACTTCCAAAAGAGAGAGAAAGAGATCCGAGATCAAGCTCCACTAGTACTAGTCCAACCCTGAGAACCTGGAGGGGGGAAGGAAGAAAAGAGGCGAAAACAAGGGGGTCAGACATAAAGTCTGGCGAGTATAATAACTTTAGCAATATAATTATTAAAGTAACTAGGATAAGGCATAAAATGATAAGATAAGATATGACTATGAAACAAGTGGGCATGTGTGACAGCCCGCCCCGCACCAGTCGGCATTTCCTCCGAAAGTGCACTGTACACATGCCCAACTAGCCCGGAACGGTCGCGAAAGAAAGGAAAGAGGAGAATGAACTAACCAAGAACCTGTAGAATGTCTCACAGCGCAAGGAGTAAAATATAATAATAACCTACTTGACATAAACAGGTGAGACAGTGCATAAGCTGAAACTAAACATCATAGCAGCGGAAAATCCAAATACAGCTTATGTTCCACATCATCATTATTACAACTTTAAAACTGTCTCTAAAGCAAAAGAAAAGAAAGGTACACTACTAATGCCCAAAGTAGTGACCAGCAGCGACACAGGGAGAATATCTATATATATATGTATATCATACGTGGAAGCCTCCTGCTTGTCTCCGGTACAACTACTCATGCTTCACCAGCTAACCTGTCTCTAGTCTGCTCGTAAGAGCACCTAGAGTAATAAGAAGAGACATAAAACTCTGGGTCAGACAAAAGTCTGGTATGAGAGATAAGCAGCAAAATAGAACAATAACAGGTATACTAAACCATACCTGAACAAGGACCTGCAACCAAAGAGTTAGCACTACATGTTATACAATACTCTAAGGTGCGACTAACATGTGGTGTAATGAATACGGGGTGGGGATGTGCATGTCATAGTGATGGCAAACAAATCAAGCATAGCAACCATCCTCACATCTCTCACTCAGTGCGTAAAACATACGATATCCACCAATTTGATCACTAGACCCATCGAGGTAATGACGGAGTTCGACTTGTACAACTACTGCTACCACCAAGCTTATCACATGGGATCATGACCAAACCTTTTCAAATGACCCCACTTCATTGGTCTGTAGCCCATTAGTCGTACCTAGGCTACTGTGGCTCTGAATCCGTTCACGTACCTCCCATACATAATGATCCAAAGTCATAGACATCGACAACCCCTTAGCACACGTCCCGCAGCAAAGTCCAATCATGAAGTTAACTCATTGGTTCCCAACTGGATCCTGAGTACAAACTTCCAATTTGGACTACCTTTGCATCTCGGGGTTTGGTCTTCATCTCCGGATCAGTTCGGTTCTTCACTTTACCTTGCCTCAGATCGTGCTCCTGGTTCGGTTTGTGGTCCACACCTCAAGTCCAAGCTCTTCAGTTCGGCTCGTGGCCTTCATCACCTCGGACCGGGTCGAGTTCCTCAAGCTCATCCATGGTGCATCGGTTCGGGTCGGGTATCATGGTTCAGATCGGCCATGGTCTGCAACAGCCTCCTCCACTGGTTCGGTTCGGAGGTGACTATACAGGTCGGGTCGGATCACTGCACCTGTTCGTGCCTCCTTCACTCGTAGCGTGCTTTCCAAGGCGTTTCGTGGAAGGGTGGAGCAGCTCTTGAGTGGCATCGGTTCGAATCGGAGCTCCTTCTCACAAGCGGGTAGGATCGTGGGGCTTCCAGGCGAGCGGGTTGGATCGTGCTTTCCTCCTCCGATCTGATCCGGTTCGGGCAATTTCTTGCTCTTTTTTTTTCAGCGACTGTTTTATGCCATACGACGGCGTTTTCGACTAATCTAACTATTCTAATCAATCACAAAGCATACCATACAGTCATAGTAACATGTATAAATGACCATAAACACCAAAACATCAATTTGATAAGTTAAATGGATCAAACATAGCCAAAATCCCATATTTTCCCTTAAACATGTTTAAGCAAAACTAATGACATGATTAGTAAAACATAACCAAATTAAACCAAATTTTTAACAGAGGTTTAAAACATTATTCCAAAATTTATCAATATTTTTCCAGATTTTTAACATGTATAATTTCACTAATTATCACTAATTACCCTTAATTAACCATAATTAGTGAGGAACTATGCAAATCACTCACCTAAGCCACAAACAAATTACCAAATCTGAAATGATTCTCTGTTTGGAATTGTTCCCAAGGCATACAGCAGTTTTACCTCAATTCTTGTGCTAATCCTGTTTGATTTGATGTAGATTTGGCTTAATTAGCGATTAGGAGGTGATTTGGGGTGTTTTAGAAAGTGGAGGCCATTGCTAGGTTGAGAGGAATGTCTTAGGCGACTGGAAAATGAAGTAAAATTCGTTTTCTAAACCCTAGCAGCCCTCTTATACTCTTAATCCCGAAATTCCCCTTTGGGCCTAGCTGTTAATCACCCGGTTAAGCACAATTAAGCTGTTTTTCACCACCTGGAAGTTGTTTCTGTCATATCTCCCAAACGATGAGTCCGTTTGGCTAATGTGACCACTCTACGGAAAGGTAAACCATCATCCGGATCTAATGGAAGTGGTCTCAAGTTAAAACTCCTTTATAATCATAAGTTATGGCCGAAACAAGATCAGCTAGGGGTAAAATGGTCATTTAAAAATCGGCAAAAATCATGAATATAAGAAATGACTCCTATAGTCGTCTCCCAAAGTTACATGACCATACGACTTCGTACGTGAAAGAAATAAATATTCTATAATCCTTCGATGCGAAGAATGCGGGTCGTTACACTCTTCCCCCCTTAAGAAATTTCGCCCCCAAAATTCCTTAACCCAAAACATACAAAGGATCCTGCATGTCTACCAATCACATACAACAATCAAACATGAAAAACAAATAAAACAAACCTATCCTAGCATGCGGAAAGACTAAATCGAAACTGAAATCTTGCCAGGCGAAGAGTTTTGGATACGTCTTCCTAATGCTCTCCTTTGTCTCCCAAGTACAGCCATTTTCATTCTCACCCCACTGAACTTTGACTAATTTCACCGCCTTCCTTCGGAGCTGCTTCGTATCGTTCGCAACAATACGCATAGGCCTGCAGTTCCCAACCGCCTTGGGTTCAACCTCGATATCATCCAACTGATCAGGTGAAATAGTCACATCGTGGCCGTGCATGAACGTCCTTAACTGGGAAACATGAAATACGTTGTGAACTCCTGCCATCTTGTCTGGTAATTCAACTTTATACGCCAAATTCCCAATTTTCTCAAGAACTGGGAATGGACCAACATATCTTGGTGTTAACTTGCCTCTTCTGCCAAACCATATCACGCTCTTCAACGGAGAAATCTTGACAAACACCAAGTCGCCAATGGAGAACTTTAACTCTCTTCTCCTCTTATCGGCATAACTCTTCTGCCTATCTTGGGCAGCCTTCATTCACTGTTGGATAACCTTAATCTTAGCTGAAGTTTCACTTATCACATCTGGTCCAAGCACAAACTTCACACCAGTTTCTAACCAACATGACGGTGAGTTGCACGGTCTTCCGTACAAAGGTTCAAATGGAGCCATACCAATACTGGATTGATAACTATTATTATATGCAAACTCTACTAGATGCAAATGGTCATCCCATGATCCACCAAAGTCTAATATGCAAGCTCTCAACAGATCTTCTAATACTCGGTTCACCCTCTCTGTCTGTGCGTCGGTTTGAGGATGATACGCAGTACTAAGATGTAATTCTGATCCTAACGCCTCTTGTAAGCTCTTCCAAAATCCACTAGTGAACATCGGATCTCAGTCACTTACAATGCCTTTAGGTATTCCATGAAATCTCACAACCCACTTTACATATAGTTCAGCTAACTTAGCTGCCGTTCTATTTGACTTGACGGGTATAAATCTTGCACTCTTGGTCAATCGGTCCACAATCACCCAAATGCTATCATGACCTGATCTAGTCCTTGGTAACCCATCAATGAAATCCATCGAGACTTGTTCCCATTTTCATTCTGGAATCTCTAATGGTTGCAACAAACCACTAGGCTTTTTTTTCTCAGCTTTAACTAGCTGGCAATTCATGCATTTGGATATAAACTTCCCAATGTCTCTTTTCATCCCTTCCCATTAGTAGGTCTGCTTCATGTCTCGATACATCTTGTTACCACCGGGATATATAGTCAGTTTTGAGTGATGACATTCTCTAAGCACTTCATCTCTCAATCCATTGACATTGGTTACAACAAGTCTTCCATTCTTTCTAAGCCATCCATCTTGATCAAGCCCATACTTGTTCATCTCTCCGTCGATTCCCATCTCTAACTTTGAGATGATTTCCGTTAGGTTAGGATCGTTCCTCTGACTGGAACCAATCCGTTCAATCAAAGTGGGTCTGATCGTCAAACTTGCTAACATTTCTGGATCCAATTCGCACTTTGGTCTGAAATCATACCCCGCGATGTACTCCAGTTGCTTCCATTCTAGAAACGTATCCCCTAAACTACCATGTCTTCTACTCAATGCATCATCCACCGCATTGCCCTTTCCTGGTGTATACGCGATGTCAAAATCATAGGAAGCTTAGAATTCTAATCATCTTTGCTGTCGGAGATTTAGATCCTTCTGAGAGAAGAGATACTTTAACGATTTATGATCGGTAAACAACTCGAATCTTTCTCCCCAGAGATAATGTCTCTGCATCTTCAATGCGAGCACGATTTCTTCCAATTCCAAATCATGGGTAGGATATCTTTTCTCATGCGGTTTCAGTTGCCGACTTGCATAAGCTACAACCCTAACTCCTTGCATCAATACAGCACCTAGTCCGGTACCACATGCATCCGTGTATACCGTCATCTCTTCATTCCCCTTAGGAATGACCAATACTGGTGCACATGTCAACTTGTCCTTTAGACTCTTAAATGCATTCTCACGCCTTTCGTCCTAGACGAAGGCTTGATTCTTCTTGGTCAACCGAGTCAATGGTGCTGCTATCTTGGAGAAGTCTTGGATAAACTTACGATAATATCTAGCTAATCCCAATAAACTTCTTATGTCCATTGCATTCTTGGGCGTAGACCAATCTTGTACCGTAGCCACATTCGCAGGATCCATGGCAATACCATTCTCTGAAACAACATGGCCCAAGAATTTCACTTCCCTCCTCTAGAAGTGACACTTAGAAAACTTTGCTTTCAATTGGTGTTTTCTCAACACCTCCATCACTATCCTCAAGTGTTCCTTGTGTTCTTCCTCTGTCCTCGAATAAACTAGTATATCGTCCATGATCACAAGAACAAACTTATTCAACTAATCTTTGAAAACCCTATTCATAAGATCCACAAAATATGTTGGCACATTGGTCAACCCAAATGGCATAACCAACTACTCATAAAATCCAGACAGCGTCTGAAATGTCGTTTTAGCTATACTCTCAGCTTCCACTCTAAGCTGATGAAAACTTGTCACGAGATCCAACTGAGAGAACACACTTGCGCCACTCAACTGATCAAACAAATCATCTATCCGCGGTAGAGGATACTTATTCTTCCTCGTCACCTTATTCAACTCGCGGTAGTCCACACACAATCGAAGGGAACCATCTGCCTTGGTAGCAAACACAACTGGTGCTCCCCACTCAGAAACACTTCTTCCGATAAATCCCTTCTTCAAAAGATCGCTTACTTGCACCCCGAGCTCTCGTTGATCCCTTGGTGCCATACGACGAAGTGGAATCACTATAGGTCTGGCATCTTTCACCAAATCAATACGGAACTCAATCTCTCGGTGTGGTGGAAGCACGGTCACTTCCTCGAAGATGTCCGGATGCTGGCCAACCACGGGCAAACCTGACAACTCATCATGCGAGATGTCGAGGGAATTTAGAAAACTAGCCATTACCCCATCACTAGGTAGACCACCAAACACCACCCTCCGCCGATCATCCACTCTAGTTGTCACAAAAAAGACCTCACAATATACCACCACCCCGTATCTTTGGAACCAATCGACTCCCAAAATAATGCCAAACCCAGTAAAGCCCAAAACAAAGCAATCACAAACAAACATGCATCCATGACTCGATAAGACCACATTACGACAAATCATGCTAAGACTAGTCGAACCACCAATCGGGTTCGTCACTACTAAAGGTCTATCGACGATCTCGGGTTCCAATCTCAACTTATCTACCAGGTCACTAGATATGAAGGAACTGGAAGCCCCGGTATCAAACAAAACTCTAACAAGAACATCATAAACAGAAAGCATACCTTGAATAAGGACATTCTCTCCCGTCTCCGCCGCAGTTGGGGCATTCGACGAAGAAGGAACAGCATTAAGGGCATATGCTTTCACCATCTGCTTTTCTTTAGGGGGTTGCAGACACTTGTTCTTGTGATGTCCGACTTGGCCACAGTTGAAGCACTTCCTGTCTGCTGGCTTTGCTCGACAATTACTAGCATAGTGGCCCTTCTTGCCACAGCTAAAGAACTCCACATCTTTCTTCTTCTTCTGGCCATCCTTATTCTGGTTCTGCTTCCTCTTATTCTGAGAACCATTCTTTCCTCCACCACTTGCTTGCAGTTTTGGCTCCTCTGTAGGTGCGATCTCAGTCTTCGACTTAGGGCAAAGACTTTCCGATCTTAAAGCTTTCCCCACAATCGATTCAAACGTCTCGTCGATGTGGTTAATAAGCCTTTCCCCCAAGTATCCATCCAAGCCAGTTATGAACTTCTCGTTCTTCTTCTCGGCAGTATCTATTAGGGATAACCCATATTTTGACAAAGTGTCGAATTCACCAATATACTCCAAGACAACTCTGCCATTCTGCTTGAGTTCCAAGAATTTCTTAAAAAGCACTGACTTCTGAGCAGCTGGAATGAACTTATCGCTAAAGCGAACCTTAAATTGATCCTAAGTAATCTGATCTTCGGGAGTAGCTGCCTTTATAGCATTCCACCTATTCATTGCCCGTCCTTGCAGCTGACGGGATGCTAGCCTTCTCTTCATCGCATCCTCAATACCCAAGTCTTCGAAGATACGCTCGCAGCTATCCAACCAGTCCTGAACATCTGTCGCCGACTCCATTCCGTGGAAAGGCTTTCCACCGAGACTAGTATAATTCTTGTCCAGCTTGGCGTAATCGGCCCTAGGCGCTTGCACTGCTAGACCACCACCATTACCAGCATTAGGAGCTGCCCCCTGAACATCTCTAAGCATCTCCCTCATGAGGTCAGTAAACATCATCCTCATGTCAGCAGCATTCCCATTATTCGCTCCTCTACCAGCACCCCTTGCGTATCGGCTCATCGTTCAATCTGTAAAGAGAAACGATTAACCATCTCCATAGTGGTGCCAGTGCAGTGAGACTTCATCCTTAGATATACCAATAGCATATATATAGCTTTTTAAAAACCAAAAATAATCACAAATACACGCTCTCATATATGTTATCTCTCCCTGGTGTCTTTCGCTAGGTTAACTACGCAACCTAGTGCTCTGATACCAAGTGTGACGGCCCGCCCCGCACCAGTCGGCATTTCCTCCGAAAGTGCACTGTACACATGCCCGACTAGCCCGGAACGATCGCCAAAGAAAGGAAAGAAGAGAATGAACTAATCAAGAACCTCTAGAATGTCTCACAGCGCAAGGAATAAAATATAATAATAACCTACTTGACATAAAACAGGTGAGACAGTGCATAAGCTGAAACTAAACATCATAGCAGCGGAAAATCCAAATACAGCTTATGTTCCACATCATCATTATTACAACTTTAAAACTGCCTCTAAAGCAAAAGAAAGGAAAGGTACACTACTAATGCCCAAAGTAGTGACCAGCAGCGACACAGGGAGAATATATATATATATATCATATGTGGAAGCCTCCTGCTTGTCTCCAGTACAGTTACTCGTGCTTCACCAGCTAACCTGTCTCTAGTCTGCTCGTTAGAGCACCCAGAGTAATAAGAAGAGACATAAAACTCTGGGTCAGACAAAAGTCTGGCATGAGCGATAAGCAGCAAAATAGAACAATAACAGGTATACTAAACCATACCTGAACCTGCAACCAAAGAGTTAGCACAACATGCTATACAATACTTTAAGGTGCCACTAACATGTGGTGTAAAGAATACGGGGTGGGGGTGTGCATGTCATAGTAATGGAAAACAAATCAAGCATAGCAACCATCCTCACATCTCTCACCCAGTGTGTAAAGCATACGATATCCACCACTTTGATCACTAGACCCATCGAGGTAATGACGGAGTTCGACTTGTATAACTACTGCTACCACCAGGCTTATCACATGGGATCATGACTTAACCTTTTCAAATGACCCCACTTCATTGGTCTATAGACCATTAGTCGTACCTAGGCCACTGTGGCCCTGAATCCGTTCACGTACCTCCCATACATAGTGATCCAAAGTCATAGACATCGACAACCCCTTAGCACACATCCCGCAGCAAAGTCCAATCATGAAGTTAACTCATTGGTTCCCAACTGGATCCTGAGTACAAACTTCCCATTTGGACTACCTTTGCATCTCGGGTTTTGGTCTTCATCTCCGGATCAGTTCGGTTCTTCACTTTACCTTGCTTCAGATCGTGCTCCTGGTTCGGTTTGTGGTCCACACCTCAAGTCCAAGCTCTTCGGTTCGGCTCGTAGCCTTCATCACCTCAGATCAGGTCGAGTTCCTCAAGCTCTTCCATGGTGCATCGGTTCGGGTCGGGTATTCGGATCGGCCATGGTCATCAACAGCCTCCCCCACTAATTCGGTTCGGAGGTGACTATACGGGTCGGGTCGGATCATTGCACCTTTTCGTGGCTCCTTCACTCGTGGCGTGCTTTCCCAGGCGGTTCGTGGAAGGGTGGAGCAGCTCTTGAGTGGCATCGGTTCGGATCGGAGCTCCTTCTCGCAAGCGGGTCGGGTCGTGGAGCTATCTGGCGAGCGGGTCGGATCGTGCTTTCCTCCTCCGATCCGATCCGGTTCGGGCAATTTCCTGCACTTCTTTCCAACGACTGTTTTACGCCATATGACGACGTTTTCGACTAATCTAACCATTTTAATCAATCAAAAAGCATACCATACAGTCATAGTAACATGTAGAAACATCCATAAACACCAAAACATCAATTTGATAAATCAAAACGGATCAAACATAGCCAAAATCCCGTATTTTCCCTTAAGCATGTTTAAGCAAAACTAATGACATAATTAGTAAAACTTAACCAAATTAAACCAAATTTCTAACAGAGGTCTAAAACATTATTCCAAAATTTATCAATATTTTTCTAGATTTTTAACATGTATAATTTCACTAATTATCACTAATTACCCTTAATTAACCATAATTTGTGAGGAACTATGCAAATCACTCACCTTAGCCACAAACAAATTACCAAATCTGAAATGATTCTCTGTTTGGCGTTGTTCCCAAGGCTATACAGCAGTTTTACCTCAATTCTTGTGCTAATCTTGTTTGATTTGATGTAGATTTGGCTTAATTAGCGATTAGGAAGTGATTTGGGGTGTTTTAGAAAGTGGAGGCCATTGCTAGGTTGAGAGGAATGTCTTAGACGACTGGAAAATGAAGTTAAATTCGTTTTCTAAACCCTAGCAGCCGTCTTATACTCTTAATCCCGAAATTCCCCTTTGGGCCTAGCTGTTAATCACCCGGTTAAGCCCAATTAAGCTGTTTTTCACTACCTGGAACTTGTTTCAGCCATATCTCCCAAACGGTGAGTCCGTTTGGCTAATACGACCACTCTACGGAAAGGTAAACCATCATCCGGATCTAATGGAAGTTGTTTTAGATTAAAAATCCTTTCCAATCAAAAGTTATAGCTGAAACAAGATCAACTAGGGGCAAAATGGTCATTTAAAAATCGGCAGAAATCTTGAATATGGGAAATGACCCTAATATTCATCTCCCAAAGTTACATGACCATACGACTTCGTATGTGAAAGAAATAAATATTCTACGATCCTTCGATGCGTAGAATATGGGTCGTTACAGCATGACAAAGCAAATAAGAAGAATATTCTGGCGTTAATCTCGTTCCTAATCACTATATGATAACTACTATACTCCACCACCACTAGTCACCCTAAAAGTTGAACCCTCTTACAGAACTTAATAATGATAATGGTAGTTTCGTATACCCCTAGTTGCCTTTATAGGTGCGGTCTGGCCCTATCTCCACTAGTTGTACCCACTACCCCCATTCGATCGGCTCCCTAACTCGTAGATACTCGTGCTGGTCCCATAGTGGGGTGTATCACACCCCAAAGTGGCAACCCAATACCACCAAAGATGCACGACTTATATCTACACGATGCAACAACGTCTTACCTAACGGCCCGGGCCCACACACGCACATGACCCCGTTGGACTTGCGTTGCCACCGCAAACCCGTTTTGACCTCTTATAATCAAATCCAGTAAGCGTGTCCCGTCCTCGACTAGGGTTGAGCTCACATAGATACTTAATGGGTTACTGGTTTGAAAAGGGCCCCCATACTTGACACAAGCCTTCCACCTATGCTTTGTCCCCACTAAGGTTTCCCCACTTAACCCCATTCTTATTCATGTCTTCTAACATGTTTCAATCTTGGTTAAGTGCATCTAATCGTATTTCACATGCCACCCAAGGCACCAACTTAATTTCACATGCCACCAAAGGCACCCACTTAACCCTCCATGTCCAACCACACGTTTATCTGGTCAAGTGTTACTTAATTCATTATAACCGTAATCTTGTAAAGACCTCCCACATTAGGCTGACATTTGAGGTTGTTGGATTTGCCGGGCAGGTCCAGGCAGTCTTATAACGCAAACGAGCCTAACCTCGTGTCTTTACAATTGTTACGCATTTAGTTCGTGCCTTTGACCTCTCATATTAGACTGACATTTGTGGCTGCTGGTTTTGCCGGGCGGGTCCGGGCAGTCTTACGCCACAAAAGAGTCTAACCTCGTGTCTTAGGCAGTTAATTATTACACAGCTTTATTGAACCCCAAATTGGATTAATATCCCTATTCAAATTTGTCAATAAATTCCAAATTTATTTATGCCCATAATTGTCTCTTAAACTTATGTCCATAAATACCAATTATGCCAATTAATGTCTCAAATTAATTATATGCCTTCTAAGGCCATCTTATGCCAATTCACAATTTATGTATATTCATTATTATCCCATCATCCCCACGCTATTCGTACGTTTTCATATAACATATGTTAGACTCGCAAATAGTCTAACTTATAAAAAGAAAAACAACATCACATAACACATAAAATAGATCTAAGGATCATGACATAAGATTACATAGCCAACAACTTGCATATGAATTTCATTCAGACTAGCATGATAAAAGCTTTAGGGTTGAAAGTGTATGGCGGCTACTCTAGGTTCTCCGACGGCATGGCGGCTCTTCTTATGAATTAATGTGACTAGGTTTAGGGTTTTAGGAGTGTTTTTATAGAAGTTTAATTTAATAAGAGCCGTCGGATTAACCTAGGGATAACCAGAACCATCAGGACCACTCAGATGCAACATCAGCCCTTAGGGAGAGTCGGGCCATGGGTTGACAGCCAAACACCCTGGATCGACCCCTAGCCGACCCAGCGAGGCTCGGGTCGACTCCAAAAATGGTACGGTTTAGCTATTCCCCCTCTCGATTCGCTGTTTTGATCTTTTTTTGAATATATATATATATATATATATATATATATATATATTTCTCTCATATGCATACAAACTTCAAGTCTTAATAACTTCTTCATAAGTTATCCGTTTTCTGCAAACCAAATGTCCATCTTAACCCAAAATTTTGAGATGAACATAATAACGAAACACATTTCACTTAATTCTTCTTCTAAAAATTAAGTATACTTTAATTTGTGAATTTTAATGTTATAAAATTACGGGGTGTTACATAAATCGTTTATAAATTCATTTTAAAATGATTCCATCTTCTATTTCGATTTTAAATCAAAATTGAATATTCCATACCATTATAATACTAGAATGATAACATTTTCAAAATATAAGATTTTGAAACTAATTCTTTTCGATGTTCATTATAAACTGAATTAAATCGATTGACAAACCTATTCGGGTTAAAAAGGGCGTTTCTATACTTAACCCAACTTCATGTTTTTATATATTTTCGTGTCCAACCAAAATCAGACATCAAAATCATATTTTGATTATTCACTGAATATTATTTTTAAATATTCGTTATTTTAAAATATTCCTTATTTCTAAATTGTATTGCGACTCAACCAATTACCATATAATTTTAGTTACACAGATTTCATACATCACATGTATTCAACAATAATGATAAATAATCATTAACCATTCAAACATCATCTAGAGTGCAATTTTCAACTATACAAGCATTGAAATAAATAAATAATGCTGATCATAGTCTGTCCATCAATCGATTGACATATTAAATATCAGGGTTAGTGTATGTCAGATATCGTCCCAATACCAGTGTGGGGTTTTCGAACAACAACAGTCTGTTTAAATAAATCATTGGTTAATAAATTTAACTAATTCTAATTTGGTTTGAATTATTATTTTTACTTAACCAACTTTACTGTTTAAATTATAAATGGATATTTATAATTTAATTTCAAATACCACATTAATATTATATTATTTTAATATGTTAGTCATTACAACATCACAAACAAAAAACAATACAATTGTAACACCCCGCATTTTTAATGACAATTAAAAATATGCATATATGTATATATTGTATGCATAGACATATTTAAAGGAAAATTTAAATAATATTAATATGGTTGCATGTAATAAGTTCATGCAGTGAAATGAAGAAAAATATTAATAAAAGAAATTATGTGCAATGTATGAAATGAGAAGAAATGCAACGTAATGCAATTGAAATTACATGCGAACATTTAAAAAGAAATTACAAGGAAAATTTGAAAAGCTTCCAGAATTTGGTCACGAGATTAGGCTCATTGCATTCGTGGCGATCTTCTGGTCAATTTAGACCTATGGTTTGTAGAAAATCGATTTGAAATGAAAGAGATATCTTTAATTTGAATAATGTAACAAAACGTGAAAAAGAGGAATGAGAAAAATGATAATATCTAGCATTGTCATAAGTCTTGTTAACAAAAGATTTAGTAGCTCAGTTGGTTAGAACATGTGACTTGTATACAAGAGGTTCTGAGTTCGATCCCCACCAGTGCCATATTTTTTTATTTTAGGGGGGGATGGCTAAAAAAGCGGCTTAGTGTGAAAGCAATTAAAAAGTGGCTTAGTATTAAAAGGGTTAAAAAGAGGTTTAATTGAGAGAATGTTTCAAAAGAGGAAAAATATATATTAGTTGGTTTGAAATTTGAAATTGTTCGCATATAAAAGATTAGCATACGCGCAAGAGTTGAATACATATGAACATAATTCAAAATAGAGGCTGAGCGCGAACAAAAAGCAAGCAAAGAAAGTATGTTCGAAATTTGATTTATACGCGAATAAATTAATAAAATTTCAAATAAATAAATAAGTAAATAAAAATAAATTAATAAATAAATAATATATATATATATATAGTGGGGACGACACCCCTGCGCGTCATACTGCACACGTGGATTGTTTTGGTCGGTGGACGTTGCTCGTCATACTGTACATGTGGACAATTTTGGTTGGTGGACGCTGCTACGTGGCTAATTCCTATTGATCGGATGACGTGGCTAGCTCTGTTGGAGTTTTAAATTAGATCTAAAAGCCCATAACTTGATACCACACCTATAAATAAACCCCTAGACCTAACCCTAAACCTCACAATTTGGCGGCTACGCTGGAGCTCTGCCATGGCTTCCTCTCTCTCTCTCTCTCTTCTCAAATCTCTTCTTAAAATATAAAGATAGATCTAGGATTCCTCTACTCCAAAATAAAAGAAAAGAATTCAGATGCCTAGATCTATGCTGCACAAAAAGGGAGAAAATCATGGATCAGATCTAGAATTGGAAGAGCATACAAGTGCATGGATTTAAAATACATTTTTTGTATAATAATGGATCTATCGTTCGCCATTCCCCATTTACACACGTAATAAACCTATTGAAAGATCTAATCTAGTAAAGTTCACCTGTGCCTAATATTGTTGTTATATGCTTAATTATGATTAGTCATTTTGTAACGACCCGTACTTTTTCGGTACAATAATTAATTTATTCAATTATTTAAAATAAGGGTTTGGTAATTTAATGGTCTTTTAGTTAAATAATATTGAATATTTAATTAATATAATAATGTAATAATATATTTAATTTCTGAAATAGTCCGAAATAGTGGAATACACAATATGGTGTGAATTGGATCATCTGTGATATTTAATTCAGTTTAGAATTGAATTAGAATAACGAATATATTATTTGGAATGTATAATTATATTATAATTATAATCGAGCTCGAAATGGCGTGGCAGTTCGCAATTTGGCGATTTGAACTTCAACTGAATATACTGTAACTACCCGGGGGAAAATTCGACGCTCAAATTTTCGACAATAATAAATAAGCCTGTATTATTTGCCCAAAAACCCGAGTATCGAATCCTAGATTGTTAATAGAAAGAAATTAGAGGGTGAGAATAGAAAGAAAGAATACTATAATAGAAAAAAAAAAAAAAGAACACCACATCAGAATCTCACAGCGAAACAGATAAAATATAATATCACAAATCTTTTTACACAAAGAACTGTATATACATACTAACCATCAGAGTACAACGTATATCAGACACAGCTAAAAAATATCTTCATATAACTAGCGGTGAGCCTCCTGCTTCCAGCTCCTGAAACTCCAAGCGAACCCTAACCTGGAAATATACTCGGTCTGACTCGAGCACATTTGAAGCAAAGCAAAATTCATCAGTTCTGTCTGGAATAATTTCAGTGATAAATTCACAGCACAAACAACTTGTTTAACTTTGGGAAATCTTTTATGAAATCAAATGGTAATAGTAAGACCAACCCACACATAAACACAGACAAATTTTACCTTACTATAATCCAAAACATTTTCATAACTTATTCTGATATTATGATAGTGTCTAAATACAAATAAGTAACAATCTAGCGGAACGCTTGCATCTCACGCTCCACATATATAGTATACAAACCAAAACCGCGGGCGCTTATTGGAAATAGGATTCCAACTATGACAAGGTATGGGACCACCCGTCGATAGTGTATATCTAGAGGCGAATACACCGGGTTCGACAAGAATGTCTTGCAACCCGGCCCACACATGACTGACCACTCATTTCGCGTGAGTGATCGAATGTATATCACCGACGGTTGGGATCAACAACCGTCTCCCGAAAAGGGACTGCATCGAATATAGATTAAAGAAGCAAATTGAATTTCTCTAGATAGGTGATTATACACCCTAATGGGAGCGACCCATATAGCCATGCTGCCTACCCGATTTTTTGTCATTTCCCGGTTGATGAGGCTTGAGGTCAGAATGTATCTTTAAAAACATTTGGTCATCGTTCACTTTGAATGCCACATTGTCAGATCCGCCAAATCACTAATTGATGTCCACAAAAATACTCTTCTCGTTAAGCTAAGAGAGGTGCCCCTCTCCACTACTAATAGAAATAAGTTTGTAAAAATCAACGTACGTGACTCTTAAGAAATACTCTGCCAGACATTCGTCCATACAAGTCATCCGGGAATAGGATGAACCGAAGGAACCCTCCTACTGCATCCAATATAGGAATCACCCCATGGATCAATAGCGAGAAGTCCTTGCAAATCCGTAGATTTCAACCACGATAGAATCACAGTATATCTCTACATTGTAACACAGAGATTTTAAGCAATCCTTCCACTTATGAAGATCACGGTCTTCAATGCTTCATCTTCACTCTTCCTGATTTCGTATTTGCTGGTTCGGAATGGTTTTCGAATATAAATTCGATCCCGGTCTTTCCATACCATCAATCGTATTGGTCAGGTTTGATAGTCGGTGATTTAACTATCAAATAGTAATCATGTAAATAAAATGATTTCACGGATTCAGTATTTGGCATTACTTGGCCTATTTAAAAATAAATAAATAAATGGTAAATCAACCTTTAATTCTTTCAATATATTGAAAACATTATATTTATTTTTATTTATAACAAAAACTATTTTAAATACTTTAGAGCATATATATATATGTATATAGGTACACCCAGCTTTCCATTTCTTTTGGGAATATCGATACCACTACTACAAAAGTGGGCATATTCGACACTATTTTTATGTGGCCGTAGATCGAAAAAGCGTTGCCGTAGGCCATTTTTTCAAATAGGCAACACCAGGGGGGCATGGCATCCGCGGCCGTTGCATTAGCCACCTAAGGCAACACTTTTGCCCATCTACGGCCACGGAAAGAAAGTGTTGCATTATAGCCATAATGCAACACAATTTGCACGTAATGCGACACTATTCAGCGTTGCCTTAAGCATTAGTTAGGGCCTCGCTTCCAGTGCCGCCACGTCAGCTTTCCACGTCAGCTGTCTACGTGTCACACGACACGTCATCTCTCCATGTCAGCACTCCACGTGTCACATGCCACACCAGCTATCCACGTCAGCCGTGGGGTCAACGTGTGACGGGTAAGCAATTATATTTAATGTAATGCAACACCACTACAATATGTAATGCAACACCACTATAATATGTAATGCAACACCATTACAATGAAATGCAATATCAATAAAAGCTAACGCAACAGTAGAAGAAGGAAAATGCAACACTAATTTGATAGAAATACAATGCTTTAACTAAATATTTTGCAATACAGGTTTTGTACAAGAAACTCATCCAAAGCAATTGTTTTAATTATCCAAATATCAAAACTCAAAAATCAGCTACACCGTTTTGTTCATTGTATACAGTAAGCTCGAACTACTTCAAGAATAGGTGCACGGCATAAGGGACACTATCCTGATCCATTCCTGGCCAATTCTTTAGCGAATTCTGAACATGTACACATGAGTCCACACCTGCAAAATGTATTACTCATTTATATATATGAATCATATATATGCAGCAATTCGATTGCAATAGGAAATCTATATGTATGTTAGTATGTACCTATATATGAATCATATATATGCAGCAATCCGATCTGCAAAATGTATCCCTCTGCCTTCCCGAATTAAATATGCACCTGATCAAATGATAACAAGTTATTTGATAAGTGGTGGCATCGAATGGCCATTGGCCTTCTTAGTAAAATGTTATGAACACAATTATTACAATTGACTTACTGACCATTGGCGATTGGTCACTCATGCCAGCCAACAAATAAGCAATTTCATATGACCATTCGTCTTCTGAGCAAAAAGTTTTCAGTTCCCATATTACTGCCACGTACAGTGTGTCACTTCATATCCTGTCAAGCTTCAGAAGCATATCGTCATCTACATCTTCAACTCCTAAACAAAACTAAAAAAAAACAATGGAGGACTCTTCACTATGCATCACTGCCACTGTTCTTTCAGGACATTGGACTTACGAATTTGTGCATCTCACGCTTAGGCATATGCTGAAGCTTAATGAGGAGTGGACTATACGGGTTATACCCAAAAACTCTTTTCTAATAACATGCCCATCTTACAGTACGCGTGATCATGCGCTAATGTTGAAACTTTTTACAAAAATTGGAGGTGCTTTTTATGTGCAACAATGGTCTGCTGAAGAATTTGAGCCTGAACCAGCGTTCGAGGCAGAATCAAGGGCCAGAGTTGTTGGCTTTCCCGAGTTCCTGAAGACAAATGTTCCTGCAATAAAAGAATTAATGAAGCCAATGGGAAATGCATGTGAAATTGACGACTGTCATTGGTCTAGAATTGACCATAGATCATTATACCTGAAAATGGAATTTTATGAAGGCATTGGCTTGGAGAATGTTTTTGCTGCTCGATTCGACAACAAGAAATACATCATTAGGGTTGAGCGCACCACACATACTCATCCGTTGACGAGGCCTGAAATTCTGTTTGTGAGCAATAGGGAGGAACCGGTGGTACCATTTTTTTGTGATCATAGGTAAATTTTACTTCCATCCACAGTTTCTTATAGTGAGACACAACCACACATGCACACACTCACATACATACAAACAAGGTTATAATGCCCCACCCAAGATTCTGAAATAATAATACAAACTAGTGCTTTGTTAGTTGTACATAGATGTGGTTGTGTGGCTTGAATTTGAGACACTGTTATTGTATGGCTTGAATTTCCTTCAGATGTGGTTACATGTCAAATTGTTTGATAATTAATGTGTGTTACATGTCAAATTGTTTGATAATTAAGGCATATAAACTCGTAGGTGGATCACATTATTTGAGAATTGAATCATATAATATATTAGGTGGATCACAAAATGTTTACAGAAATAGAAGTTTGATCATATAATATATTAGGTGGATCACAAAATGTTTACAGAAATAGAATTAACATACCTACTGAAGTTTGATCATCCAAAGATCACTTTGCCCTCCACAACAAGAAATTCTGGTTTGGTCGCTGACTATGCTCTATCCTTAACAGCCACTCTGACATAGACAATGACTCTGACATGGACAATGACTCTGACATGGATGCTGGTGCTGATGCTGGTGTGGATGCTGGTGATGACTGGTGATGTTTGTGGATGTTGGTTTTATTCTGCTGGTAACGATTTTTGGCTTGAAATTTTGTGAATATTTGTGAAACTCTGTGTGGTTGTGGAGTTTGTGATGACTGGTGATGACTGATGATGGATGCTGGTGAATGTTTTTGAATGTTTGTGAATGGTACGTTGTTTTGTTTGTGAATGCTGGTGATTTTTTAAAATCTCTGCGTACTTCTCTGGTGTATACTTATGATACTTGTGCGTGTATACTTGTGCGTGCCTTCAGATGGCTGCCTTATGATACTTGTGCGTGCATGTATACTTGTGCACGCGTGTATACTTGTGCGTGTCTACTTGAGCGTGTGTACTTGTGCGTGTATACTTATGATACTTGAGCTTGTATACTTGTGATACTTGTGCGTGTATACTTATGATACTTGAGCGTGTGTACTTGTGCGTGTCTACTTGAGCGTGTGTACTTGTGCGTGTGTACTTGTGCGTGTATACTTATGATACTTGAGCTTGTATACTTGTGATACTTGTGCATGTATACTTGTGCGTGTATACTTATGATACTTGAGCGTGTGTACTTGTGCATGTATACTTATGATACTTGAGCTTGTATACTTGTGCGTGTATACTTGTGCGTGTATACTTATGATACTTGTGCGTGTATACTTATGCGTGCGTGTATACTTGTGAGTGTATATATGCACTGCGTGTATGATGTGTATTGTAATAAAATGAAAATGCTTGAGTGCCCGCTTCAGATTTTGTCAAAATCTGCGGTAAGAGGCTTAAAATTCGGATGTCACCGCAGTGCATACACACCGCAGTGCAAATTAACCTCAAGCATACAAATTAACCGCCGTGTAAGGTATGAACCTCAAGCAGTGCAAATTAACCGCAGTCCCCATTCCTTAACTAGCTCGACCTCTATAATAAACCAATGTCTTTTTCATGCCAGTAGCCCGGTTCTTATGGTTTATTGCTGGGTATAATTTTCGAATAAACCTCAGCATAATCCCAAATCCCAAATCAATAATAAGCGCAACTAATTACTCATAAGCGAATAGGTTTTCCAAAATGTAACAAATGAACTAATTACTAATTACTCATAATCCAATCTATAATAAGCGCAACTAATTCACAGTGCAATACAAACTGAACCTGAGGGAAAAAACTGGCGATGTCAGCGCCCTGAGCAATCAAAACTAGAAAGCGTTTCAAAGCTTCATCCTTTTCGGAATAGAATTTGCTGTCGAGGAGAGGATCGATACTGACGTGAATTTAGGTTTAAATTTTTGTCAATAGTAAAAAGGGGGAAAAACGATTAGATGATAGAGAAGAAAACGATTTCATGAAGGGAGAAGATCGCGCCAAAATTTCGTCAAAAGAATGAAATGACGTGGCTGTCAATGATTGGATGATGGCTAACATTAAGATCATCAGATCCATAGATGGTTTGAACCGTTGGATTAATCTTTCATCTACGGTTGGGGTTTTTATATGTTGATAACGCGGATAGCTGAGCTGGATTATATATACGTAATGCTATGCTTTTAACTGGTGTTGCACATCAGAACACTAAAATTCCCACCGCAACAGTGCATCCACGTATAATGCAACAACATATGAATGCTGTTGCAGAAGCTCGAAGAAATCATTGCTTTCGCCACACTTTTCATGCAACGCACACAAATTAGTGTCGAATATGCCCACTTTCGTAGTAGTGTACATTCCTTCAAACCTTTTCCCTTTTCTTAAATTCTGGTATCACGATATATATACTTATATATAACACTTAATGATATAAACCAAATTTATCAATTCTGATATGACAAATCGAATGTCAAATTTATATAACTTTAACATTTAATACTCTTATTTATCTTGTAACTAACAATTATATTCAATAGCTTTGTATTCATGTTCAATATTCCTCGTATGGAATAATTAACCAATTACAACACCTTCCCTCGTTTCAAACTAATATCATTCCTCGATAGTAGTGAAGCCGTTCAGGTTGGGGTATTTTATTACCTCTCATACCTTAATCGACAACGTTCTCATCTCAGAATAAACAGTATTTTGTCACTTATCCATTACTATTAAAATCTCATTTCCCTTTATATTCCAAATCTGGGTATTTATAAAACCGTTTCTTATATTTGAAATCCTCGTTCAATCATCCCTTTACTTAATTACTTTAATTAAGTAAGTCTTCACTAAAACACAACTTTTAACTTAAACCAAAATTTCACTTATAATCCTTTGGACTTAAAATAAAAACCACATGTCGAATAATCTGCTTCCATCTATTCGAGCATTTCTTATGATACTTTTATATCTTGGATTATATAATTAAAATCTGTTTATCCTCCTTCTTCACGATAAGGCCTGGTTAACTTTGGATTTCACTTCCAAAAACCATCTACCAAATTTGAACCACAATCACTATATGTATTTCCCCTTGCCTTTAAAATCCTTATTTCAATTATAGGTTTCGTTTAAACAATTATTTAACTTTTCAAAGTTATCATTTTGGTTTAAAAATCCTTTTCTAAACCTCTCTTTGATTTCTCCCTACATACTTATAACAATCCCTTAAGCAAAATTAAACAACTTCCTATATTCTATTTTAAAACCATTACCCTTACCATATTTCATTCTATTACTAGTATTTATCATCTCTCTTAATTAATTCAGTTCAATTGAATTTACTTAATTAACAATTAAGAAAAAATATCTTATTTAAATCTCTAAATTTACTTACAAAATCCATTTTCCCATCTCGTTTGAACACTTAGGTTATAATTCCTTCTATAACACCCTTTAATCGAACTTATCACTACCTAATTATTTCTTACTTGGATTCCAATTAAAAATCATTACTTTAAATCATTATTAATTAAAATAATAATTAGCTTTAACATTAATTATATTAAAAATAGTTAACCTTGCTATTAACTAAAAATAGAATGTTTATTATCTTTACAAGCTTATCAGATAATAATTAATTCCATTAACACTAAATACTTCAATAATTCCTTAAATTATAGTTAATCAAAGATTAAATAATATTTTACCCTTAATTTATGGTTATTGAAAGATTCACTAATATTTAACATTATTCAATTCAGAATTTTCCTTTTAATCGAAGATTAACCAATATTTAGCCATAAACAACTCAATAATTTTCTTAATTTATAGTTAATCAGAGATTAACTAATATTTTCCACTATTCGTTAAATTTAACTAATATTTAGAAAACCCAATTAATTTCATTATATATTCCATTATCACTTTAATTCCATTATCACTTTCAATTAACCACGGTTGATTTTGTCAACCGTACAGATCAGTTAACTATTAACTAAATTTCATTTGTCATTTCCCATTTAAATTAATTAAATAACTTAATTAATTTAAAAACACTATTTAATTGTTTTAAAACAATTATTCGATTTTACCAACCCGTAGGTGAATTCCTTGGTTTTCTCCTCTACTTTTAGAACTTGTATAAATCACAAAGTTAATATATATTTTTATAAACTCGATTAAATAATTACTTTTATAACTCAATTTAAATATTTATTTAAATTTTTAATTTCATTATTTATATAGGATAATTGAAAAACTCAATACAGTTATAAAATAATTTGTAACTTTAAAACTACGTTAATTCACCTAACGGTAGATGACATTTAAAACAATCTATTTCAGGCCATTTACCGCCAATTACCTAATCAATACTGTCGATTGATTTGAACTAGAACAATGATGAATATCTATTCAACCATTTATATTTAAACAAGTTTTGGTGTCAGCCAGGGTGATCATTTCATATATGAATAAAATGCAACACAAATAAAAATACAGTTTATTTGAGGAATCCGGTCGGATCCCTCCAACCTGTACTTCTCTGCATCACAGATAACAGTTGATAAAAATATACGAATTCAATTTCAATAACAAAATGACAAAATATAACTAATTGCGACCAATCAAACAACAAACAATCAATTTGCATCCATAGCATCTAATCAACCAATTTATATTGTTACGATAATTTATATTTTTCTATGGATTTAACACATCACAGAATTCCAAAGGGTGTGAGAATTTACTCACCAGATTTTATTCTGGTTGACGGTTGACGCGTTTGTTACGTTTAATTTTGAACAATCGTTCAAAATTATCTAAAATTCCAACTGCATCCAATCAGTCCCTAGTCAGCACCATTGTCTAGGCCTCGTCCCTACCATCCCAACGGATCCTATTTCGTCAGATTTCGTTAACGTATGTAAAAGTTATCGAATAATTACGGTTTATTTGAATTATCGATTATTAATTAAATAAACTATTAATTAAATTAAAATTACCATTTGAAAATATTGTCCATGACAGCATCATTAACTGTTTTATACGCGTTTTCCCCAGGACTCTCTTCCTCAAACCCGATTCTTCAAACTTTGTGACCTCCTTCATTCATCGGAACTTGCTCAACACCATCCAACATCAACCGCGCCGCCTCGTGTGAGCACTGCAGCTCCGTCCAGATTGCCCAACGGAACCGCCACTATGAGAGCCTTCATCGCCCTGATCGACGACAACTCAGACCCCCTCAGTCGCCTGAAAAAGCCCCTCTTTCGATCAACGTTGTTGAGCCTCTCACCGCCGCCACACGTCAAATTAGACCACCGCACCTCCTTCAATGTGACCGCCGTCCAACACCCTTCGATCACCTTCAGACACTCCGACCCCTCGATGACCGATGCCGCCGGAATAACCCCAAATCTGTTTGCCACTTTCAACAATAACCCAAATCTGAGCATATCCGTTCATCTCCTTCCTACGACCACCTCCGACCACCAGAGAACCCGAGACCGGTACTAAATCGAAGCCGGAACTCTCCTCTTCCATTTCCCCCTGGCTTGATCAAATGAAATCGAGCCAATCTCTGTCAAACTTAGAAAGAATGAAACTGTATTTTGCCACTGTTCAGCCGATTCCGTCAACCTCTGACCACCGTTCCACCCCAATTTTTCACAGCAGATAGCCATCAACCAGATCTACAACTTCACTTCATATTTCACTAGATGATTCAAAACGGATTGGAAGAAATAAATTAAAATGTGATTAGGGGTTTTTCTGCAAATTTCAGAAATGGTGGAGATGAGTTCGAACAGTTTGCTGAAATTAGGCTGAGGGTTTGTTTTAAATAAACATGAATATTAATATTTTAAGTTGACATGACAAGTGACAACGACCAACGATTTTTATTTCATGTCTATCGCAATTTTAAACGCTGTTTATTCGCTCCTATGCTCACATACAAACTCCGTTAGTGATGCGAATGGACGTCATGGTATAATTTGACGTTACGGTCCTAGTGAAACTTATTTCATCGAATTCCAAGTCCGTTTGCTCAAATGGCTCTCGTTCACGTCCAAATGATCGTTTTATTTGTATTTATTTTGCCACGCTCACAGAATAACTCTGATTGACGCGCAACTTGAAATCTAGCAATAATTAGCTATTATGGTCTCAATAAAATTTGTTTCATCAGAAACGAAGGTCGTTTGAACAAAGTCCCTTTTAAACTGCCCAATTCAAATTAAAATAAATCAATTTTAAAATACCTCAATATAAAAATAATAAAATATTATTATTAGCCATATACGACCAGAATTTCATATATTACCAAAAATAAAATATCATGGGTTGAATTCCAAGCTAAATTGATATACAGAAAAATAAAAACCCTTTATTTTATATAAATAAATCGCTATAATATATAAAGGAATTCCATAGCGATTATTTTAAACTTTGATTTGGAAATAAAACAAAATCTACAACACGAAAACTCGATTTTTCTCTTCCATTAGAAAAATATTATCCAACAGATTACGACGTTTCTTATTTCGAGAAAATCCGACTAATATTGGATCTTGTACAACCGTTTAAAGTTCAAAACGCCAAATTACAAACTACCACACCACTATAGCTCGTTTTATAATTAAATTAAAAATTAAACGTTCTAACATCGTTTTAATAATGAAATCGCTATTATAATTTCAATACGAACGATATTAAACCATTTTAAATTACCCGTTCACGTTATACTTCAAATTCAACATTTTCCCCAAATATTCCGAAAATAAAATATTATTATATTATCAATATAAACAAATATTCAAATTAAAATGGTTAAATCCAATTATTCATATTCAAATCCATATTTCAAATAAAGTAATTCAAATAATTGGCTATAAAGTACGGGACGTTACATTCCTTCCCCCTTAAAACAATTTCGTCCCCGAAATTACTAAGGAAGAGAGAATGTTTCAATCCATTATCTTTATAAAAATATTTAATTAAAACTCGATTTTTATTTCCCAAAACTAATCTAATGGGTTTTAAAACCAATTTATTTCAAATAAAAGAATTTTCCAAAAATCTTCAAAAATTTTCTAACACCTTAAATTTTGGAAAATTTTTCGCAGAGTCTCCCCTGTACGGAGGACATCTGCAATGTTGCAGGTTCAAGAAATATGTATACATCGACCAACATGGTCGGAAAAATTCAAAGACCAAACTCAAAACCCAAATAAAAACCAAAATGTTATATTTGCGTAGGCGTACCTTTTTGCGAGCGTTATTACGCAATAAGCGGTAAATTCTATTCGAACTTGCTTAATTAGCATGCCAACTGGATTCAGTTAACTTCAGAATCCTCTTGAATGGGTTTTAAAGCTGAATTGGTCCTTCTGCATCTGTTCTCAACTCAAACGAATTCCATTAGTCCCCAGGACAATGTTAATCAGGTTTAGAATATACATGCCATCCATTCTGACCAATTCTACACACAGTTGAATTCATATGCGATTATCGTTGTTAATAACCAAGTCTTTGGAATCCATTTATATCCTTAAATATCTAATCAAATTCATTAGACTTTGATTCATGTATTGGTCCTCAACAGTGATGACCCAAACTTCCGTGGACCGAAAGCTAGGATAATCATTTTGGAATACAACATATTTACAACAAAAACAGATCTCAGATAATTATCATAACACATAAACCATTGCAGCGGAAATAAACGTCATCAGCATCATAATATCCAACACATCAGAGTACGCAGTACAGGATACAACTTAGCCAAATAAAGAGTCTCAACAAAAAGGAAAATAAGTTTCAAATGGAAAAGAAATAAGTCTCAAACTCCATCACATACATCAAAGCTACAGAAGGTAAAATGTCTCAAAGCAGAAGTAAAAAAAACTATAGAAAAGGTCTCCTTCTTCTTTCCTCCAAGCAAGCTCCAATCAGAATGTATCACCTGAACCTGTCAATTGGCTGCCCATGTGGAAAGAGGGCACCCGAGTTTGCAAAAGTGAAACAAATTACGAGTCAGTCATGGGACTGGTGTGAGAATTCTTAACCAAATTAACTATCAATATGGCAAATCACAGGACCATGCCGCTAACGCGGAACGGGTTTACTCCATTGGATTGCCAGTGCATAATTTTATAAAGTTTGTACAAAACAGCGAAATGACTTTTGAAAAATGAAATCATCATAAGACTCAAGTCCTATCACACAATGCAACGCACACAGGAGGATAGAGTTTTCCCTTATGATGATCAAACATGCTTAATACGTGAAAAGTAATATTTTAATATTATTATTAGTGTTTAAGCAGTATTAAAATACTTCAATATAAATATATCAATCCTAAACGGCATAGTACCCCATCCTACTATGTCGCCGTATATAAGTTTACAATCACAACCGAAATGTTATCGTAATGGGAATTGGTTTTCTGTCATGAAGTCGAGGCTAGGGATCGTCCTCTTCCGATTCGAGACACTCTAGCAAATGCCTCAGGATCCCCCGCAGTGAACCCTTGGATGCGGTAGGGCCGGTCCCCACCTAACGGTAGTGGATTATTTATGCCAGAACACACGTTTCTCGGTCCCTTTGGACCTATAATATGACCACTTCCGGCCTATAAAAAAAATCGAGGTACCACAATCCATAATCCACGTAAGTAAAATGTCGGGCCGTGTCAAAGCCCAAACACCACTCCTAGCTAGAAAGAAACGTGTGCACTCCCTACGGTCCATATCCCGTTTTTGACTCATACCGGGGTGTGAGGCTCGCGAAGTCACGCTATACACAAAGCTATGCCTAAACAGGTTGTGCTTTGATCATCAGCCACAAGGCCTGCTTTTCAACAAAGCCTTGATCATTGCATCTTGGCGTGCCACATTGACAATTCAACGCCATGTGATCGATAACTATTACTACATATCAGGGTGTTAAGTAGAGAATAAATTCTCTACCACCAAACAGACATATATTAATAGAAATCGATTTATTTACATGAAGTGAATTTCAACGTCAGACACACATCCATTTACAAGTCCGTTCTGGGTCTGAACGAAATCGGAGACACCAAAAAGGCGCTCGCTTATCCGCACGACCAACACATACGTCCGGGAAATTACTGCATCGACCCCGTCCTGGGAGCAAGTCAGTCCAAGGTATCAGAAGTCATTGTCCATTCGATGTGAAGATCGCCGGTCTTCAACCACCGTCTTCTTACATCTTTGATTTAATCGACGTGCAATTATTTGAAATGAGTTAAACTCGGCCTTTTCAAATAATTGTCGCATAATTATAATTTAAAACATTTCATATATATATTTATAACTATTTATCGCTATTTTTATTTATTAAAAATACCTCGAAATAAATAAACGACGTTTCGGGTCAATGGGCGACCCTGGCGCTGTTTTTACCAAAATTTGATTTACAAATATCTTAAAATCTAACCGTCGAATTTTGATGAAATTTATATCGTTGGAAAGCTCTTTCCAAAGCGGTCCTAACGGTTCCAATTTTGGGAAAATCCAACGGTCGGATCTTTCTATATAATCGTTTGAAGTTACGATTGTCGATACGCGAGCTGCCGCTCTCGTTTCGTTAAATTTTATATTTATATTTATATATATAAACCACTTAGCGATTCCCTTTATTAAAATTCATTCCTTTATTCTACAAAAACAATATTTTTTTTGGCCAATTCTAATGCAACAAAAAGGATGTTTTTAACATTGTATATTTTACTTTCAATAAAAATGGCATTTTTGTTCGCCAATTCTAATGCGACAAAAATGATGTTTTTAACATTGTATATTTTATATTCAATAAAATGACATATTTGTTCGCCAATTCTAATGCGACAAAAATGATATTTTCAACGATGTATATTTTTGTATTCAACAAAAATGACATTTTTGTTCGCCAATTCTAATGCGACAAAAATGATGTTTTCAACATTGTATATTTTTGTATTCAACAAAAATGACATTTTTGTTCGCCAATTCTAATGCGACAAAAATGATGTTTTCAACGATGTATATTTTTGTATTCAACAAAAATGACATTTTTGTTCGCCAATTCTAATGCGACAAAAATGATGTTTTCAACATTGTATATTTCTATATTCAATAAAAATATAAAAGTCCCTTATTCTTTTTATTTACATATAAAATGTAAATCTCTTTTTATTGTTTCCTATTTACATTGAAAATGTAAATCTCTTTTATTCTTTTCTATTTCCATTGAAAATGTAAATGGTTTCTATTTACACTGAAAATGTAAATGGTTTCTTTTCTTTTCTTTTACATTGAAAAAATGTAAATGGTTTTCTTTTCTTTTACATTAGAAAATGTAAGTTTTCTATTTCCAATTAATATTTACATTGTAAAATGCAAATAAAAAGGTGAACCTTTATTTCTAAGTTTTATTCATATTAGGGAACTCAAATAAAAGTTAATTTATTTTCCTATGTAATATTTTCATTGTAAAATGCAAATAAAAAGATGAACTTTAATTTCTAAATTTGGTGTCAACGTATATGTTCAATACGATCTCTCAATACATAAAACAATCTATTTCATGTCAACCCAACGATGGCAATCTATAATTCAGTGTCAAATTTCATGTCAACACACAATAATATGGTTTTTGTCTAACCATTTCAATAATTTACCCAACGTCGTGATTTCAATGTCAACAAATACAACATATGATTTGGTGTATACTTTTGGAAAATCACAAATAAAGGTCTCATCTTATTTTTATTTGTAAATCCAAGAAGATATCTAATATTTATTTTATCTTTTAATTAAAGTTTAAAAGATCTAAACTTTCTTTATCTTATAAATTATAAAACAAAATAAAGATCCAACTTTAATTTTGTGAATCAAAATAAAGACTTAAACTTTCTTTTACTATGTAAATCAAAGTAAAAGATTTTATTATCTTTGATTTGTAAATCAAAGTAAAGGATTCAATATTTATTTTATTTTGTAAAACAAAATGAAAATCAAACTTTATTTTGTTAATTCCAAAATGTTCTATCTTTCTTTTATTTTGCAAAACAAAATGAAAATCAAACTTTATTTTGGTTTCCAAAAACAAAAGATTGAAACTTTATTATATTCGTAAATCAAAAACAAAGATTAAAACTTTGTTATATTTGTAAATCAAATACAAAGATTAAAACTTAGTTATATTTGTAAATTAAAAACAAAGATTAAAACTTTGTTATATTTGTAAATCAAAAACAAAGATTAAAACTTTGTTATATTTGTACGATTCACCAAAATATGTGATTCAACAACTGAACTATCATTAACACACAGATCTGAATTTACAGGATAACAAACAAGCAGATAAAAAAAATCACACATCGGCATATGAACATTCAGCAATTTCATAACATTTCAGATCTGATTTGTTTACAACAATTATTTAAATAGCGAAGAATTATTTAAATAATTCATTAAAAATTCAGAGATCTCACCTTGCGTGGATTTAGATCTAAAAATTCAAACAGTCCAGAAAATGTTCCAATCAGTCTCAACACGTTCTATTCGCTGTTACGATTCTAAGGTTTCCGAAATCGTCAAATTCTGAGTAGAAACGAATCAGTTATCGTTAAATCAAGTTTTATAACAATTTAAATTAATTAATTAATTGATTAATTAAGGAATTAACCCATCAGAGTTCTCGGCCGTGGTTTCAAGTATTTGTTCAAAACTTTGGATCCAAATTTCATCCAATCCGAAGCACTATGAGGGAAACGGCCGACGCTGCGTCGACGGGGAAGGGAATGCGTCGCCGGGCGTGGGAGTTCAGGCGAGTTCAATCGCCTCTGGCGGTCGGGGCGGCGCCGTGAAGCCGGCGGGTTCTCGGGCTCGTATCTCGAGCTACAATGCTCGGTTGGAGATGATTTTGGTGTTTTTAGAAAGAGGAGAGAAAGGTCTACGGAGTTATCACTAGATTGGAATCTGAATTTCAGTGTAGAGGGAGAATTTTAGGGAGGAAGAATCGACCAAAATATAAGGTGGCGGCGTCTTGTTTAAACGATGAACTGTGAAATGAATTGGGGTTTTATTTTTGTGTTTTTATAATAGTTCCAATGTAATTTTTACAAAAAAAACCCGTAACTTTTAAACCGTTCAGGTTCCAGCCCAGCAGAAGGTGACCCTAGCCAATAGCCCATGTCCCGGACCTAATGGACCAGGTCCCGTCAGCCCAAACGGCTGTCTGTGGCCTGAATTATTTCATTTAAAAGTTAATTCTTTTATTAATTTAATTCGTTCGTATAAATAAATTCACTGAGGTCACAAACGGGCTCAGAAAAATCCAAAAAATATATTTGTCTATGTTATGACGATACGGTCCTAACAAAACTAATTTCGTCGAATTCTGAGACTGTTTGAAAAATGGCTATTTTTCAGTCGATTAAATTTAACTATAATCGACCAAACACATTTTCCTTCGCCACGCTCACATATTAATTCCAAAAATTCTAAAAATTGAAACCTAGCAATAATATGACATTTCGGTTCCAATGAAAGTGGTTTCATCGAAAACAGAAATCATTTGAAAATTGACTATTTTCACGGGCTTTAATATTATTTAAAAATGAAAATTTTAATTTCTGCCACATTTTTCCACCAAATTATTTAAAATAAAAATTTTAAATTGGTTCAGATTTTCCGGGTCGTTACATCAACCCAGTTTCAAATCAATATCCATGCAACCAACCATACAATCCAAACAATTCATTGATTTCCAAATATTCCATTGACTTATTGTTTTCCAGTCACAAGTCAAATTCTGAAATTTTCAAGTATGATTATATCTTTTGCGGTTTACTTAGTATAAGGAGGATTAAATACTAGTATTTCCATTTACTCACCCCATATTTGAGATTCCTTTAAATATCCACTCAGATTCATTACATTTGGATTGATTTATTCAGTTAATTCATTTCAGATTGGTTTCCAACCAAGTCTATCCATTTCAGATTTATATTCAAACAACCAATAACACAAATCCAAGCATATCATTCAAATCAATATCAACCCAATTGATTTCCTATATTATAGTAATTTGTGAAAATCTATACTTTTATTATTTTATAAAATAAATTGGGCAAAATAAGTTCAAAGTTACTTTTATAGAAAATTACAAATATGCGCTCTCATACATATATACTCAAACTGAATCTAGGGAATTGCTAACCCCATCTCTATTGAGTCACACCACAGAGCCAAGGTTATCTCTAAACCAATAGCTCTGATACCACTGTAACGACACGAGGAAAAATTCGACGCTCGAATTTTCGACAACAATACATAAGCCTATATTATTTTCCCAAAAACCCAAGTAACGAATCCCAGATTGTTAATAGAAAGAAATTAGAGGGTGGGAATAGAAAGAAAGAACATTAGAATAGAAGAAAAAAGAAGAACACCACATCAGAATCTCACAGCGGAACAGATAAAATATTATATCACCAATCTTTTTACACAAAGAACTGTATATACATACCAACCATCAGAGTACAACGTATATCAGACACAGCTGAAAAATACCTGCTTCCAGCTCCTGAAACTCCAAGAAAACCCTAACCTGGAAATATACTCAGTCTGACCCGATCACATTTGAAGCAAAGCAAAATTCACCGGGTCAGTCTGGAATAATTTCAGTGATAAATTCACAGCACAAGCAACTTGTTTAACTTTGGGAAGTCTTTTATGAAATCAAAAGGTAATAGTAAGACCAGCCCATACATAAACACGGACGGTTTTTACCTTACTATAATCCAAAACGTTTTTGTAATCATAACTTATTCGGATATTATGATAGTGTCTAAATACAAATAAACAACAATCTAGCGGAACGCTTGCATCTCACACTCCACATATATAGTATACAAACCAAAACCGCGGGCGCTTATTTGAGATGGGATTCAAACTATGAAAAGGTATGGGACCACTTGCCAATAGTTTATCTCTAGAGGAGAATACACTGGGTTCAATAAGAACGTCTTGCAACCCGGCCCACACACGACCGACCACTCATTTCGCTTGAGTGTATCGAATGTATATCACAGACGGTTGGGATCAGCAACCGCCTCCCAAAAAGGGACAGCATCGAATATAGATTAAAGAAGCAAATGGAATTTCTCAAGATAGGTGATTATACACCCTAATGGGAGCGACCTACATAGCCATGCTACCTGCCCGATTTTTGTAATTTCCGGGTTGATGAGGCATGAGGTCAGAATGTATCTTTAAAAACATCTGGTCATCATTCACTTTGAATGCCACATTGTCAGACCGCCAAGTCACTAATTGACGTCCACAAAAATACTCTGCTCGTTAAGCTAAGAGAGGTGCCCCTCTCCGCCACTAACAGAAATATGTTTGTAAAAATTCAACGTACATGACTCTTAAGAAATACTCTGTCAGACATTCATCCATACAAGTCATCCAGGAACAGGATGAACCGAAGGCACCCTCCTTCTGCATCCAATATAGGAATCACCCCATGGATCAATAACGAGAAGTCCTTGCAAATCCGTAGATTTCAACCATGACAGAATTAAAGTATATCTTTGTGTTGCAACACAGAGATTTTAAGCAATCCTTCCGCTTATGAAGATCACGGTCTTCAATGCTCCATCTTCACTCTTCCTGATTTCGTATTTGCTAGTTCGGAATGGTTTTCGAACATAAATTCGATCCTGGTCTTTCCATACCAACAATCGTATTGGTCTGGTTTTATAGTCGGTGATTTAACTATCAATTAATAATCGTGTAAATAAAATGATTTCACTGATTCAGTATTTGACATTACTTGGCCTATTTAAAAATAAATAAATAAATAAATGGTAAATCAACCTTTAATTCTTTCAATATATTGAAAGCATTATATTTATTCTTATTTATAACAAAAACTATTTTAAATACTTTAGAGCATATATATATATATATATATATATATATATATATATATATATAGGTACACCCAGCTTTCCATTTCTTTTGGGAATATCTATACATTCCTTCAAACCTTTTCCCTTTTCTTAAATTCTGGTATCATGATATATATACTTATATATATAACACTTAATGATATAAACCAAATTTACCAATTATGATATGACAAATCGAATGTCAAATTTATATAACTTTAACATTTAATACTCTTATTTATCATGTAACTAACAATTATATTCAAAAACTTCGTATTCATGTTCAATATTCCTCGTATGGAATAATTAACCAATTACAACACCTTCCCTCGTTTCAAACTAATACCATTCCTCCATAATAGTGAAGCCGTCAAGTTGGGGTATTTTATTACCTCTCAGACCTTAATCGACATTGTTCTCATCTCAGAATAAATAGTAGTTTGTCACTATCCATTACTATTAAAATCTCATTTCCCTTTAAATTCCAAATCTGGGTTTTTATAAAACTGTTTCTTATATTTGAAATCCTCGTTCAATCATCCCTTTACTTAATTACTTTAATTAAGTAAGACTTCACTAAAACACAACTTTTAACTTAAACCAAAATTTCACTTATAATCCTTTGGATTTAAAATAAAAACCACATGTCGAATATTCTGCTTCCATCTATTCGAGCATTTCTTATGATACTTTTATATCTTGGATTATATGATTAAAATCTGTTTATCCTCCTTCTTCATGATAAGGCCTTGTTAACTTTGGATTTCACTTCCAAAAACCATCTACCAATTTTGAACCAAAATCACTATATGTATTCCCCCTTGCCTTTGAAATCCTTATTTCAATTATAGGGTTTCGTTTAAACAATTCTTTAACTTTTCAAAGTTATCGTTTTAGTTTAAAAATCCTTTTCTAAACCTCGCTTTGATTTCTCCCTACATACTTATAACAATCCCTTAAGCAAAATTAAAAACTTCTTATATTCTATTTTAAAACCATTACCCTTACCATATTTCATTCTATTACTAATATTTATCATCTCTCTTAATTAATTCAATTCAATTTAATTTACTTAATTAACAATTAAGAAAAATATCTTATTTAAATCTCTATATTTACTTACAAAATTCATTTTCCCATCTCGTTTGAGTACTGGGTTATAATTCATTCTATAACACCCTTTAATCGAACTTATCGCTACCTAATTAGTTCTTACTTGGATTCCAATTAAAAATCATTACCTTAAATCATTATTAATTAAAATAATAATTATCTTTAACATTAATTATATTAAAAATAGTTAACCTTGCTATTAACTAAAAATAGAATGTTTATTATCTTTACAAGCTTATCAGATAATAATTAATTCCATTAACACTAAATACTTCAATAATTCCTTAAATTATAGTTAATCGAAGATTAACTAATATTTTACCCTTAATTTATGGTTAATGAAAGATTCACTAATATTTAACATTATTAAATTCAGAATTTTCCTTAATTTATAGTTAATCGAAGATTAACTAATATTTAACCATAAACAACTCAATAATTTTCTTAATTTATAGTTAATCAGAGATTAATTAATATTTTCCACTATTCGTTAAATTTAATGAATATTTAGAAAACCCAATTAATTTCATTATCAATTCCATTATCACTTTAATTCCATTATGACTTTAATTTCATTATCACTTTCAATTAACCACGGTTGATTTTGTCAACCGTACAGATCAGTTAACTATTAACTGAATTTCATTTATCATTACCCTTTTAAATTAATTATATAACTTAATTAATTTAAAAAGACTATTTAATTGTTTTAAAACAATTATTCGATTTTATCAACCCGTACGTGAATTCCTTGGTTTCCTCCTCTACTTTTAGAACTTGTATAAATCACAAGGTTAATATATATTTTTATAAACTCGATTAAATAATTACTTTTTTAACTCAATTTAAATATTTATTTAAATTTCTAATTTCATTATTTATATAGGATAATTATAAAACTCAATTCAGTTATAAAATAATTTATAACTTTAAAACTACGTCAATTCTCCTGATGGTAGACGACGTTTAAAACAATCTATTTCAAGCCATTTACCGCCAATTACCCAATCAATACTGTCGATTGATTTCAACTAGAACAATGATGAATATCTATTCAACCATTTATATTTAAACATGTTTTGGTGTCAGTCAAGGTGATCAATTCATATATGAATAAAATGCAACAAAAATAAAAACATAGTTTATTTGAGGAATTCGGTCGGATCCCTCCAACCTGTACTTCTCTGCATCACAGATAATAGTTGATAAAAATATACGAATTCAATTTCAATAACAAAATGACGATATATAACTAACTGCAACCAATCAAACAACAAACAATCAATTTGCATCCATAACATCTAATCAACCAATTTATACTGTTAGGATAATTTATATTGTTCTATGGATTTAACACATCACAGAATTCCAGAGGGTGTGAGAATTAACTCACCAGATTTTATTCTGGTTGATGGTTGATGCGTTTGTTGCATTTATTTTTGAGCGATCGTTCAAAATTATCTGAAATTCCAACTGCGTCCAATCTGTCCATAGTCAGCACCATTGTCTACGCCTCGTCCCTGCGATCCCAACGTATCCTGTTTCGTCAGATTTCATTAACGTATTTAAAAGTTATCGACTAATTACGGTTTTGTTGAATTATCGGTTATTAGTTAAATAAACTATTAAATAAATTAAAATTACCGTTTAAAAATATTGTCTACGTCAGCATCATTAACTGTTTCATACGCATTTTCCCCTGGACTCTCTTCCTCAAACCCGATTCATCAAACTTCATGACCTCCTTCATTCATCGGAACTTGCTTGACACCATCCAACATTAACCGCGCCGCCTCGTCTGAGCACTGGAGCTCTGACCAGATTACCCAACGGAACTGCCACTATGAGAGCCTTCATCGCCCTGATCGACGGTACCTCATACCGCCTCAGTCGCCTGAAAAAGCCCCTCTTCCGATCAACGTTGTTGAGCCTCTCGCCGCCGCCACACATCAAATCAGACCACCACACCTCCTTCAATGTAACCGCCGTCCAACCCCCTTCGATCACCTTCAGACAATCCAACCCCTTGATGACCGACGCCACTGGAATAACCCCAAATCCGTTCCCCACTATCAACAATAACCCAAATTTGAGCATCTCCGTTCATCTCCTTCCCACGACCACCTCTGACAACCAGAGAATCCGAGACCAATACCAAATCGAAGCCTGAACTCTCCTCTTCCATTTCCCCTAGGTCTGATCAAATGAAATCGAGCCAATCGCTGTCAAACTTAGAAAAAACGAAACTATGTTTCACCACTGTTCAGCCGATTCCGGCCACCTCCGACCACCGTTCCACCCCAATTTTTCACAGCAGGTAGCCATCGACCAGATCTACAACTTCACTTCATATTTCACTAGCCGATTCATAATGGATTGGAAGAAATAAATTAAAACGTGATTAGGGGTTTTTCTACAAATTTCAGAAACGGTGGAGATGAGTTTGAATGGTTTGCTGAAATTAGGCTGAGGGTTTGGTTTAAGTAAACATGAATATTAATATTTTAAGTTGACGTGTCAAGTGACAACGACCAACGATTTTTATTTCGTGTCTATCGCAATTTTAAACACTGTTTATTCGCTCCTATGCTCACATACAAACTCTATTCGTGATGCGATTGGACGTCATGGTATAATTTGACGTTACGGTCCTAATGAAACTTGTTTCATCGAATTCCGGGTCCGTTTGCTCAAACGGCTCTGGTTCACGTCCAAATGATCGTTTTATTTGTATTTTATTTTGCCACGCTTACAGAATAACTCCAATTGACATGCAACTTGAAATCTAGCAATAATTAGCTATTACGGTCTCAATAAAATTTGTTTCATCGAAGGCGAAGGTCGTTGAATAAAGTCCCTTATAAACTGCCCAAATCAGATTAAAATAAATCAATTTTAAAATACCTCAATATAAAAATAATAAAATAATATTATTGGCTATATATGACTAGAATTTCATGTATTACCAAAATAAAATATCACGGGTTGAATTCCAAGCTAAATCGATATTCAGAAAAATAAAAACCCTTTATTTTATATAAATAAATCGCTATAATATATAAAGGAATTCCATAGCGACTATTTTAAAATTTGATTTGGACATAAAACAAAATCTACAACACGAAAACTCAATTTTTCTCTTCCATTAGAAAAATATTATCCAATAGATTCCGACTAATATTGGATCATGTACAGCCATTTAAATTTCAAAATGCCAAATTACGAACTACAAGGCCGCTGCAGCTCGTTTTATAATTGAACTATAAATTAAACGTTCTAACGTCGTTTTAATAACGAAATCGCTACTATAGTTTCAATACGAACGATAATAAACCATTTTAAATTGCCCGTTCACGTTATACTTCAAATTCAACATTTTCCCAAAATATTCCGAAAATAAAATATTATTATATTATTAATATAAACAAATATTCAAATTAAAATGGTTAAATCCAATTATTCATATTCAAATCTATATTTTAAATAAATTAATTCAAATAGTTGGCCACAAAGTACGGGACGTTACATTCCTTCCCCCTTAAAAGAATTTCATCCCCGAAATTACTAAGGAAGAGAGAATGTTTCAATCCATTATCTTTATAAAAATATTTAATTAAAACTCGATTTTTATTTCCCAAAACTAATCTAATGGGTTTTAAAACCAATTTATTTCAAATAAAAGAATTTTCCAAAAATCTTCAAAAAATTTCTAACACCTTAAATTTTGGAAAAAATTTGGTAGAGCCTCCCATGTACGGAGGACATCTGCAATGTTGCAGGTTCAAGAAATTTATATACATCGACCGACATGATCGGAAAAATTCAAAAACCAAACTCAAAACCCAAATAAAAACCAAAATTTTATATTTGCGTAGGCGTACCTTTTTGCGAGCGTTATTACGCAATAAGCAGTAAATTATATTCGAACTTGCTTAATTAGCATGCCAACTGCATTCAGTTAACTTCAGAATCCTCTTAGATGGGTTTTAAAGCTGAATTGGTCCTTCTGCATCTGTTCTCAACTCAAATGAATTCCATTAGTCCCCAGAACAATGTTAATCAAGTTTAGAATATCCATACCATCCATTCTGACCAATTCTACACATAGTTGAATTCGTATGAGGTTATCACTGTTAATAACCAAGTCTTAGTAATCCATTTATATCCTTAAATATCCAATCAAATTCATTAGACTTTCATTCATGTATTCGAGTTATAAATCCAATTGGAGTTGTATGATATTCTGTTGTGAATATATACGATAATATATATTTATTGATATTTAATTTAATTATTTTCAAATATATTTATATATTTAAAGGGGTTATTTAGAGCTTTAAAAATAGCCGGTTTTGCAAATGACATCCGTTTTCGACGAAATTAATTTTGTTGGATCCGCAATATTAAATTATTGCTAGATTTCAATTTCCGTGATTTTTGGAGTCCATGTGTGGACGTACGGATTTTTAATGTGAAAAACAGTCAGTATTTTGATGGTTAAAAATATGCGGTGTGAGCAAACGGAGTCGAAATTTGACGAAACCAGTTTCGTTGGGTCCGTAATGTCAAACTGTAGCTACATGTACAGTTTCGTTGAATTTGGGTATTTTATGTGGTGGTACGGATTTTTAAAGGACAAATACATACTACGATTGCTTAAATCTGAATATAATAATAAATATAAAATTATTTCAACCACCCCATAAAATGTCCCCTATCCTAAGCCTTAAGACCTAATTCACAACTTCCACAATCAACAAACTAATTCCGCCGTCATATTCTATCTCAAAACCCATTTCCTAAGTCTTCAAAAATTCATAGTAAGGAAAATAAAATCCTATAAATTAGGAAGTATATATATCTCGGTTGCTGGGCTCAAATCCTTCAATCGCATGTGTGTTTTGTTGAACTTGATCAACGTTTTGGCTCGGGATGTCCTGCAAAGCGACCTAGGGTTCGGAATTTGCTGTCGAAATAAGGAAAGATTGATTCATTCGATGTCGCGTTTGGATTTGTCATAGCAAATGGCGTTTGTATGATTGTTGATGAGGAGTTCTGTGATGAAAACATTCGGTACTTTAATGTGCCCGTGCCCAGATCTTGAAGTCGCGTTCGCCACGGTAGTTTCGAATTGACAGAAATGGGCGAGGCTAGGTAGGGAATTCGAAGGAGATGATTTTGGTGTTTTTGATTTAATCTTCAGTAGAGTAGAACTGATGGATTAATTGTTTGAGAGATTTGCGTTAATGGCCAGGACATGGAGCGGGTTTGAGCAGGGAAAGGATGATCGAGTAGTGTGAAAGTGTTATGTCCATGTAGAGGAGAGGATGAGAAAATGTTCGGTATATTTTGTTTTATTTTTAGAAAATGGAGAGGGAGATTTCAGTAATGGAGTTCAAAATGAAAGGAGCAGCAAGATGTGTTTTTCGATCAGGAAGAAGCTATACTATAGAAAAGGGTTTCGGGTGAAAGGATATTGGTTTAGGCCAATTGAAATGGATAAGGCCCACCAAATAAATAAATTTAGTTATTTAATTTAAAATAGTGTATATACTTGTATAAGCTATAACTTATCCATACGTTGTCAGAATTTTGAACAGTCAGATCCTTGGGACCGTATGGACAAGGGATTCACAATGAAACTGAATGGGAGTGAATCAGAGCTCATTACAATTTATTGCAAAATAAATTGTCCGATCTGAATCAACGATAATTATCGTTATTTAACAATGATCGTCCAATGTGAGTAAAACTCACCAACTCTATCAGTTATATTTTTATAACGTATTTTTAGAATTGATAAATGATGATGGATTGCTGCGTGTTGACTATTTGGTTGAACTGATAATTGATTGGTTGAAATTATAGATCAAGTGATATATATAAGTATATATATATATATATCGTTAATCAAATATGAATTATGTTGATTAAAATATTTCATGTTGAAATGAAAGTGATGTTAATTATATTGTTTAACATCTGTGGATGCAGGGAAATAGGTTGGAGGAATCCAACTGGATTCCTCAACATTAATTTTATTATTTCATATACTGTGATATATGATGTGATATATAATCTGTTATTGATTATGTGTGTTAGAATGATATTGATCATTGTGATTTGGTACGTTAAATACCATAAGAAATACCGGAATGTGGAAAGAGAATTTTCAAAGTGATATTGAAAATAACATATTTATAAAATCAAAGGTGAAATATTTATAAAATCAAAAGATTTTATAAAAGGAATTATTTAAAAAAATCAGAATATTTTATAAAAGAAGATATTTATAAAATCATAGAATTTTATAAAAGGGATATTTAATTGTAAAATAAATAGAATTAATAAAGGGAATATTTATATGAAATAAATAAGATATTATAAGGAATATTTATTGGGAAAATAAATAGGATATAAAAGGAAATATGTGTGAAACAAATAGAAAAGTAAATATTATAAAACAAATAGAATTGTATAAAAAGATAATTTTTCATTTGAAAGGTTTAGACCCGTGCTCCGCACACGGGTATAACATGATATGGATTTAAAGCAAAGATTTTAAATAGAATCTGTTGTAACCGATAGGTTGAGAAGATTAATTTATAAATAATATTTTATTAATTAAATAAAATATTTATCATTGGATAAATAGAATATATAAGTCAGGACTTATGTATAGAAGTAAGAATCGATTCCAACATCGATATTTGAAACTGAATATAGAAGTAGAGTTAATCAAAGGAGTTAATCAAAATGAGTTAGAGTTAACTGATTAGAGTAAGAGTTAACTGATTAGAGTTAGAGTTAATTGAAAATGAATTATCGAATATTAGTTATTCGAAAGAAGATTATCGAATATTAGTTATTGGAAAGGAGTTAATCGAATATAGATTATTTGAATAGAATTAAAGGAGTTAATCGAATATAGTTTATTTGAATAGAATTAAAAGAGTTAATCGAATATAGTTTATTCGAATAGAATTAAAGGAGTTAATCAAAAGGAGTTAATCGAAATGAGTTAATCGAATAAGAGAAAATCGAGTTAGAATTAAATCGAATTAGAGTTAATCGAAAGTTACTAATCGAATAGAGTTAATTGAAAAGGAATTAATCGAATATAGTTTATTCGAAAGAAGATTATCGAATATAGTTTATTCAAAAGAAGATTATCGAATATAGTTTATTCGAAAGAAGATTATCGAATATTAGTTATTCGAAAAGAATTATCGAATATAGTGTATTCGAAAGGAGTTAACCGAATATAGTTTATTCGAATAGATTAAAAGGGGTTAAATTGAAAGGAATTATCGAATATAGTTTATTCTAAAGGAGTTAATCGAATATAGTCTATTCGAATAGATTAAAAGGAGTTAAATCGAAAGGAGTTAATCGAATATAGTTTATTCGAATAGATTAAAAGGAGTTAAATCGAAAGGAATTATCGAATATAGTTTATTCGAAAGGAGTTAATCGAATATAGTTTATTCGAATAGATTAAAAGGAGTTAAATCGAAAGGAATTATCAAATATAGTTTATTAGAACGGATCAAAAGGAGTTAAATCGAAAGGAATTATCGAATATAGTTTATTCGAAAGGAGTTAATCGAATATAATTTATTCGAATAGATTAAAAGGAGTTAATTCGAAAGGGATTATCGAATATAGTTTATTCGAGAGGAGTTAATCGAATATAGTTTATTCGAAGAAAGGAGTTATCGAATATTAGTTATATGAAAGGAGTTATCAAATATTAGTTATTCGAATGGAGTTATCGAATATTAGTTATTTGAAGAAAGGAGTTAATCGAATATTAGTTATCCGAAAAGGATTTAAATCAAAAGGGGTTAATCGATAGAGTAAATCAGTTAGAGTTATCGAATAGAGGTTTATTTGAAAGAAAATTAATTAAGGAAGTTTGTTAAAGATTTAAAAGAAGAACTTCGTCTATTTTGAAGTTAGCAATGTTGTTCAGTTAAGGTCTGAGAGGTAGTTATACTCCAACTTGATTGACTTCATTTTTAACCAAGGAATGGCTAAGGTTCGATAGTAAAGGTCGGTTAAGTGAATATAGTTAATGAAGGTAATGGTTTGAATTGGCATGGCGATGTGTTATTTAAAACGTCTGTTTAAATCCAATGAATGTGTTTTGGAAACATTTTCCAAATATAATCAGAGATATTTTCTAATCATAGAAAATGAAATGTTTGATGTTAAGGAATACTGGAATGATAGTGATACGTGAAAAAGAGATGGAAATGTTTTCCAATGATTTAGTAACGTATATTTTCTAAATTTAGAAAATAGGAAATGTTGCATATATGGAAACAAGAGATGAAAAATGAACTAAAGAGATAAATGTTAAATGATGACTGATCGATATAATATCCATCTAGAAGTAATATCATTATTTTCACACGTGTTTTCATTTGATAGTTAAATTACCGACTATCAAAGTTTTTGACCATTTTTACATTGTTAATATGGAGAGACCGGTTGGATTATTATTCGAAGAACCTCTCCGTATTGGCATAAGCGTTGCAAACCAAGTATGCTGAATATATTGAAGACGGAGTAAAGTGCAAAGGCTATTGTATAAATCTTAGGTAGAGATTGCCTAAGATGGACGTACTGAATAGTATCTCCGGTTTGTCCAGTCCCAGGGCAACCTGTATGGAAGAATGTCTGATATAGTATATTTAATAGATCGCGGAAGTTGATCTCTTCAAACGTATTTATGTTTGGTGGCAGAGGAATTCGTTTCTCTTAGCTTTATACCCGTGGTATTTTTGAGAAATCGATTTGTGATTTGGCGGGTATGGCGATGTGACATTCGAAGTAAATGGAGGAGTGATCTGTTAAAAGATAAGTTTTGACCTCGAGTCTCATCAACTGGGAAATGACAGAAATCGGGTAGGCAGCATGCCTAAGTGGGCTGCACCCATTTAGGGTATATTGTCACTATCTAGAGAATATTCATATTTGTACTTCTTTCAATTCTGTATCTCTCGGGAATGGTTATGTTGTAATACTAACCGAGGGGTGGCAATATATTCGATACATTCAAGAGAAATGAATGATCAGTCATGTGTGGCCGAGTTACAAGATGTTCTTGTTGAACTCTAGTGTATCGCTTCTAGAGTACACTGATCGGAAGGTGGATCCATACCATGTCATAGTTGGAATCCATTCCCCAAATAAGAGCCCGCGGTTTTGATTGTATATTATATATGTAGAACGTTAGATGCAATCGTTTCTACTAGATTTCTGTTTACTTGATCTAGACATTATTATAATATCAGACAAGTATCGTTTTAGAAATATTTTGGGTTATCTTAAGGTAAAAGCCATCCGTGTTTATATGTGGACCGGTCTTATGATTATCCTATGTTTCAAAAGGATTTTGGTAGTTAAATCAAATGATTTGAATTTACTCACACCAGTCACATGACTGACCCAGAGTTTTTTTTGTTTTGTTTCCCCTAAACTCTTGGGCGCCTAATTTTGTACGGGCAGTCAAGTAGTTTGGATTTTACAGATATACTTGGAGATCTTAGAGCAGGAGGCTTCAGTATTGTATAGCTATAGTTATTTCCGATGTGTTGTAAGTGTTGTAATCTAATAATGTTATTGTGTACATATAGTGATTTTATTTCAAAGATAGGTTATCTATTATATGTTGTTCGTTCCGCTGTGAGATTTGTGTTACTCTGATGTTGTATGTTCTTCTTCTTCTTCTATTCTAAGTTTCTATCTTGTCTGTTCTCACCCTCTAACTTCTTTCATTAACTACCGGTATTTTCGATGTTTGGATAATCAACGTGGGTTCTATGTCGATGAGCAAAGATTGCAAATTTCCGGGACGTTACAGTTGGTATCAGAGCTTAAGGTTAAGTAATTTCGTTGGCTCTGTCGCGTGACTCAGTAGAGATAGGATCAGTAATACCCTAGATTGAGTTTGAATGTATATATACAAGTGAGCGCATTTGTTATTCAATATAAAATGATTTTATATTGTAGAGATTTATTGGTTGAGTTGTTTATGGGTTTTGGTCAATCTGTTTGATCCACTGTATCGGTAGGAGTTTCTAAACACTCGAATACGATGAACCGACACAGTATGCTTTGAAAAGAGGGTAAATGAAAATAATTTTACCAAAAGTATATTTTGATATAGAGAAAATACATATATTGGAATTATAATATATTGGATATATTGGTTGTTATTATAATCGAGTATGATTATAAATTGAAATGGTTATGTAAATAACCAATTAGAATTCATATAAGTGAAATATATGAAATCAGAGGAATTAAATCTGGATTAAAATTAGAATTGGAATTAAAATTCAGAAAATTTGAATAAGTTTTTGTAAATGAATCTGGATTAAATATATGAGAATTTTAAAATCCTGGGAGATTTTAAATTTGTTTTACAAGCATTGTAAATGGCATTTTGAAATGTATTTCAAAATAGAAGTGTGTAGAGATGGTTTTGAAAGTGATATAGTATTGAACTCACTTCAATCGCTGAAAAATAGATTTCGAAGATGACTGCGCAGCATCATCGGTGTTCATTTTCCAGTGGTAAGTGACGGATTACTACCAAAGAGATAGTTTTTGAATTGTTTTGAGAAAAGCAAGTTGTTTTGAATACCGAGAAGGAATATTTGAATTTTGAAAAGGTAAGCTGTTTAAAATCCTAGGAAGAGGTTGTTTGAATTAAAAATAAATTTAAATAAAAATTTGTGGAAATAAATTGGAATTGAAATAGAATGGTTGGATTGGGAGATGGGGATTTAGAATTATGTTGGATTGGTGAGTTAAAAATTTAAAATTCAAGAATGGAACTTTGGTTTGAAATGAAATTCGACTTAGGTATAAGTGAATGGTTGGATTTGTAGATAAAAACAAATTGGAATTTGATTGGGATGAAATTGGTATATGCAAAATTGGTGACAACTGGAAAGGATATAATGATATGCCCGACAAAAAGGTACAAGTTTATATTTATATGGGTTTGAGATTTTGATGAGCAGAATTGGAAAGCCGCTTGGCTGTTTGATTTTTCTTTTGGGTTGGAGAATGCCCAGAGAGATGAGTTGGAGTTTGAGCTATTGACCAGTACAAAGGAGGTGTTGGCGAAATTTTTCGAAAAGTTAGGGTGTTAGAAAATTCTCAGAGTTTATGGAAATTTTCGCTAGTAGGAATAAATTAATATTTTAATTAATATTAATTGGTTCAGCTGAAACTGAAAAACAAGTAAGCAAATAAATTTTCTCCCAGTCAACAGGGTTTGTTTTCTACCTTGGCAATTTCGAGGACGAAATTATTTTAAGGTGGGAAGAATGCAACGACCCGTATTTTTACGGTACAATAATTAATTTATTTAATTATTTAAAATAAGGGTTTGGTAATTTAATTGTCATTTAATTAAATAATATTGAATATTTAATTAATATAATAATATAATAATATATTTAATTTCTGAAATAGTCAGAAGTAGTGGAATTCACAATATGGTGTGAATTGTATCATCTGTGATATTTATTTCAGCTTAGAATTGAATTAGAATAACGAATATATTATTCGAACGACAATTGAACATATAATTATTTTATAATTATAATCGAGCTCGAAATGGCGTGGCAGTTCGCAATTTGGCGATTTGAACTTCAACTGAATATACAGGGTCCGTTTTAAATCGGATTTCTGTGAAACGAGAAATGTTCGGAGCTGGTGAAGTATATTTTTCTAATGGAAGAGAAAATTCGGGATTTCATTGTGTAGATTTTGATTTATGTCCAAATCAAATTTTAGAAAAGTCGCCATGGAATTCCTTTGAAATATATATATATATATATATATATATATATATATATATATATATTTATGTTATAAAAGGATGTTATACATAAATCGAATATCGATGTAACTGGAAATTTTGAAATATCGAGTTATAAATCCAATTAGAGTTGTATGATATTCGGTTGTGAATATATACGATAATATATATTTATTGATATTTAATTTAATTATTTTTAAATATATTTATATATTTAAAGGGGTTATTTAGAGCTTTAAAAATAGCCGGTTTTGCAAACGACCTCCGTTTTCGATGAAACTACTTTTGTTGGATTTGCAATATTAAATTATTGCTGGATTTAAATATCCATGATTTTTGGAGTCCATGTGTGGTCGTACGAATTTTTAATGTGAAAAAACAGTCAGTATTTTGACGGTTAAAAATACGCTGTGTGAGAAAACGGAGTCGGAATTCGACGAAACCAGTTTCGTTGGATCCGTAATGTCAAACTGTAGCTACATGTCCGGTTTCATTGAATTTGGTTATTTTATGTGGTGGTACGGATTTTTAAAGGACAAATACATACTACGATTGCTTAAATCTGAATATAATAATAAATATAAAATTATTTTAACTACCCTATAAAATATCCCCTATCCTAAGCCTTAAGACCTAATTCACAACTTCCACAGTCAACAGACAAATTTCGCCGTCATATTCTTTCTCAAAACCAATTTCCTAAGTCTTCAAAAATTCATAGTAAGGAAAATAAAATCCTATAAATTAGGAAGTATGTATATTTGGGTTGCTGGGCTCAAATCCTTCAATCGCATGTGTGTTTCGTTGAACTCGATCAATGTTCTAGCTCGCGACGTCCTGCAAAGCGACCTAGGGTTAGGAATTTGCTATCGAAATAAGGAAGGATTGATTCATTTGATGTCGCGTTTGGATTTGTAGTAGCAAATGGTGGTTGTACGATTGTTTTTTAGGAGTTCTGTGATGAAAACGTTTGGTACTTTACTATACCTGTACGCAGATCTTGAAGTCGCGTTCTCCATGGTGGTTTCGAGTTGAGAGAAATGGGTGAGGCTAGGAAGGGAATTCGAAGGAGATGATCTTGGTGTTTTTGATTTAATCTTCGGTAGAGTAGAACTGATGGATTAATGGTTTGAGAGATTTGCGTTACTGGCCAGGACAGGGAGCAGGTTTGAGCAGGGAAAGGATGATCAGTAGTGTGAAAGTGGTATGTCCGTGTAGAGGAGAGGATGAGAAAATGTTCGGTATATTTTGTTTGATTTTTAGAAAGATGGAGAGGGAGATTTCGGAAATGGAGTTCAAAATGAAAGGAGCAGCAAGACGTGTTTTTCGATCAGGAAGAAGCTATACTGTAAAAAAGGGTTTCGGGTGAAAGGATATTGGTTTGGGCCAATTTAAATGGGTAAGGCCCACCAAATAAATAAATTTAGTTATTTAATTTAAAATAGTGTGTATACATGTATAAGCTATAACTTATCCATATGTTATCAGAATCTCGAACAGTCAGATCCGTAGGGATCGTATGGACAAGGGATTCACAATGAAACTGACTGGGAGTGAATCAGTGCTCATTACAATTTATTGCAAAATAAATTATCCGATCTGAATAAACGACAATTATCGTTATTTAACGATGATCGTCCAATGTGAGTAAAACTCACCATCTCTATCAGTTATATTTTTATAAAATATTTTTATAATTGATAAATGATGATGGATTGTTATGTGTTGACTGTTTGGTTGAACTGATTATTGATTGGTTGAAATTATAGATCAAGTGATATATATATCGTTAATCAAATATGGATTCTGTTGATCAAAATATTTCATGTTGAAATGAAAGTTATGTTAATTATATTGTTTAACATATGTGGATGCAGGGAAACAGGTTAGAGGAATCCAACTGGATTCCTCAACATTTATTTTACTGTTTCATATATTGTGATATATGATGTGATATATAATCTGTTATAGATTATGTGTGTTAGAATGATATTGAGCATTGTGATTTTGTATGTTAAATACCATAAGAAACACCGAAATGTGGAAAGAGAATTTTCAAAGTGATATTGAAAATAAGATATTTATAAAATCAAAGGTGAAATATTTATAAAAGCAAAGGATTTTATAAAAGGAATTTTTTTAAAAAAAATCAGAATATTTTATAAAAGAAGATATTTATAAAATCATGGAATTTTATAAAAGGGATATTTATTTGTAAAATAAATAGAATTAATAAAGGGAATATTTATATGAAATAAATAATATATTATAAGGAATATTTGTTAGGAAAATAAATAGGATATAAAAGGAAATATGTATGAAACAAATAGAAAAGGAAATATTATAAAACAAATAGAATTGTATAAAAGATAAATTTTCATTTGAAAGGTTTAGACCCGTGCTTCGCACACGGGTATAACATGATACGGATTTAAAGCAAAGATTTTAAATAGGATCTGTTGTAACCGATAGATTGAGAAGATTAATTTATAAATAATATTTTATTAATTAAATAAAATATTTATCATTGGATAAATAGAATAATTAAGTCAAGACTTATATAGAGAAGTAAGAATCGATTCCAACATCGATATTTGAAACTGAATATAGAAGTAGAGTTAATCAAAGGAGTTAATCAAAATGTGTTAATCAAAATGAGTTAGAGTTAACTGATTAGAGTTAGAGTTAAATGATTAGAGTTAGAGTTAATTGAAAAGGAATTATCGAATATTAGTTATTCGAAAGAAGATTATCGAATATTAGTTATTCGAAAGGAGTTAATCGAATATAGTTTATTCGAATAGAATTAAAGGAGTTAATCAAGTATAGTTTATTCGAATAGAATTAAAAGAGTTAATCGAATATAGTTTATTCGAATAGAATTAAAGGAGTTAATCAAAAGGAGTGAATTGAAATTAGTTAATCGAATAAGAGTTAATCACGTTAGAGTTAAATCGAATTAGAGTTAATCGAATAGAGTTAATTGAAAAGGAATTAATCTAATATAGTTTATTCGAAAGAAGATTATCGAATATAGTTTATTCGAAAGAAAATTATCGAATATAGTTTATTCGAAAGAAGATTAGCGAATATTAGTTATTCGAAAGGAATTATCGAATATAGTTTATTTGAAAGGAGTTAATCAAATATAATTTATTCGAATAGATTAAAAGGAGTTAAATCGAAAGGAATTATCGAATATAGTTTATTCGAATCGATTTAAAGGAGTTAAATCTAAAGGAGTTAATAGAATATAGTTTATTCGAATAGATTAAAAGGAGTTAAATCGAAAGGGATTATCGATTATAGTTTATTCGAAAGGAGTTAATCGAATATAGTTTATTCTAAGGAGTTAAATCGAAAGGAATTACCGAATATAGTTTATTTGAATAGATTAAAAGGAGTTAAATCGAAAGGAATTATCGAATATAGTTTATTCGAAAGGAGTTAATCGAAAATAGTTTATTCAAATAGATTAAAAGGAGTTAAATCGAAAGGGATTATCGAATATAGTTTGTTTGAGAGGAGTTAATCGAATATAGTTTATTCGAAGAAAGGAGTTATTAAATATTAGTTACTCGAAAGGAGTTATCGAATATTAGTTATTCGAAGAAAGGAGTTAATTGAATATTACTTATTCGAAAAGGAGTTAAATCAAAAGGGGTTGATTGATAGAGTAAATCAGTTAGAGTTATTGAATATAGATTTATTAGAAAGAAAGTTAATTAAGGAAGTTTGTTAAAGATTTAAAAGAAGAACTTTGTCTATTTCGAAGTTAGAAATGTTGTTCAGTTAAGGTCTGAGAGGTAGTTATACTCCAACTTGATTGACTCCAATTTTAACCAAGGAATGGCTAAGGTTCGATAGTAAAGGTCGGTTAAGTGAATATAGTTAATGAAGGTAATGGTTTGAATTGGCATGGCGATGTGTTATATAAAACATCTGTTTAAATCTAGTGAATGAGTTTTGGAAACATTTTCCAAATATAATCAGAGATATTTTCTAATCATAGAAAATGAAATGTTTGATGTTAAAGAATACTGGAATGACAGTGATATGTGAAAAAGAGATGGAAATGTTTTCCAATGATTTAATAACGTATATTTTTTGAATTTGGAAAATAGGAAATGTTGCATGTATGGAAACAGGAGATGAAAAATGAACTAAAGAGATAAATGTTAAATTATGATTGATCGATATAATTTCCATCTGGAAATAATATCATTATTTGCACACGTGTTTTCATTTGATAGTTAAATCACCAACTATCAAAGTTTTTAACCATTTTTATGTTGCTAATATGGAGAGACCGGTTGGATTATTATCCGAAGAACCACTCCGTATTGGCATAAGCATTGCAAACCAAGTATGTTGAATATATTGAAGACGGAGTAAAGTGCAAGGTTTATTGTATAAATCTTAGGTAGAGATTGTCTAAGATGGATGTACTGAATAGTGCCTTCGGTTTGCCCAGTCCCAGGGCAACCTGTATGGAAGAATGTCTGATAAAGTATATTTAATAGATCGCGGAAGTTGATCTCTTCAAACGTATTTAGGTTTGGTAGCGGAGGAATTCATTTCTCTTAGCTTTATACCCGTGGTATTTTTGAGGAAATAAATTTGTGATTTGGCAGGTATGGCGATGTGACATTCGAAGTAAATAGAGGAATGATTTGTTAAAAGATACGTTTTGACCTCGAGCCTCATCAACTGGGAAATGACATAAATCGGGCAGGCAGCATGGCTAAGTGGGCCGCACCCAATTAGGGTGTATTGTCACCATCTAGAGAATATTTGTATTTGTACTTCATTCAATTCTGTATCTCCCGGGAACGGTTATGTTGGAATACTAACCAAGGGGTGGCAATATGTTCGATACATTCAAGAGAAATGAATGGTTGGTCATGTGTGGCCGAGTTGCAAGATTTTCTTGTTGAACTCCAGTGTATCGCTTCTAAAGTACACTAATCGGAAGGTGGATCCATACCTTGTCATAGTTGGAATCCATTCCCCAAATAAGAGCCCACAGTTTTGATTGTATATTATATATGTAGAACGTTAGATGCAAGCGTTTCTGCTAGATTTCTATTTACTTGATCTAGACATTATTATAATATCAGACAAGTATTGTTTTAGAAATATTTTGGGTTATCATAAGGTAAAAGCCCTCCGTGTTTATGTGTGGATCGGTTTTATGATTATCCATTGTTTCAAAAGGACTTGAAAGTTAAATCAAATGATTTGAGTTTACTCACACTAGTCACATGACTGACCTAGAGTTTGTTTTGTTTTGCTTACCCTAAACTCTTGGGTGCCCAATTATGTACGGGCAGCCAATTAGTTAGGATTTTATAGATATTCTTGGAGAGCTTGGAGAAGGAGGCTTCAGGATTATATAGCTATAGTTATTTCTGCTGTGTTGTAAGTGTTGTACTTTGATAATGTTACTGTGTGCATATACTGATTTTATTTCAAAGATAGGTTATCTATTATATGTTGTCCGTTCCGCTATGAGATTTGTATTACTCTGATGTTGTATGTTCTTCTTCTTCTTCTATTCTAAGTTTCTATCTTATCTATTATCACCCTCTAACTTCTTTCATTAACTACCGGTATTTTCGATGTTTGGATAATCGACGTGGGTTCTATGTCGATGACCAAAGATCGCAAATTTTCGGGACATTACGCATTTTATGCCTACGTTGGGTTTCCTCCTTTTATTCTTCCGTTTTTATTTTTATATAGCTAGGCTATCTTCGAGCCTATGCCTATTGTGGATTTATGCGATTGAACGATATTGAGAATAAAAGGGAAAAGGTTGATTTGGGTATTATATGTGATTAGGAGGTTTGGGGGCATAACTTATAATGGGATTATGGGCATAACTATACTTCGAATTATGAATAAAACTATGGTAGGATTTATGTATATAAATCAAATTGAGAATATAAGACTGTAATTTGGGGCAAAAACTGGTGGTTGGAATTTGGGGCATTATTGCAATAAAATATGAATAATTGGAAAAGTTTGGGAAAATATGTAATAAAATGAAAGTTGGCATAAATTGTGGAAATTGATTTGGGCATAATTGGGCGTAACTCGTATACATAGGATTATAGGTATAAATTGGATTAGAATTATAAGCATAAATTTGAATTGGAATTTATGGTTAACTGGAAATCATAATAATCCCAGACTTGAAATTGGGCATGAATTAGGAAAAAGATATTGAACGCCTAAGACACGAGGTTAGATTTGGTTTGCGGTAGAAGTCTGCCCGGAACCGCCCAGCATATCTAGCAACCGCAAACGGTAATCTAATGTGAGAGGTTTTAGGTGGAAATTGGACCCGTAATGGTGTCAAGACACGAGGTTAGATTCAGATGCGGTAGAAGTCTACCTGGAACCGCCCGGCATAACCAGCAACCGCAAACGGCAATCTAATGTGAGAGGTCTTGCGCATTTACGAACATCATAAATAATAATGAACGCTTAACCAAGAAGACACATGTAAGGTTGATATGGATATAATAAAGGGGTTAAGTGGGTAACATGGGTAGCATGGATAATTTGATAAATTAGAATATTTAACCCAATTAAATATGTAGTGGTGTTATCAACCAGTTGAATTGAGTAGTGGTTAAGTAAACGTGTTAAAGAAGTGGGAAGGTTTAAGTAAATCTTAATTAACGCCAAAATGGGAAATGATAACAATCTATTAGGAATGAACTTGAATAAGAAGTGGAAAGATAATAGGTAAGCTTGTCCTAGGGACAAGAGGGAATTATAACTTAAGAAATAAGGTAAGTTATAATGAATGATAGGGTAAGATGAAATAACTTATGTAATAAAGTTGTACTTAATCGAAGATTAAGTAATTAGCGAGAAAAAGAATAAATCCATAAATGAGGATAACATAAGTTATATGAAGGAAAAGGGAAACTTATTAGTAAACCTTAGTTAAGAGAACTAAGTTAATAAGTAAATTATGATAAATTTTAATGGCGGTGTACGACAAGATTATGATTAAATAGAAAGAAGAAGACAAACTTATGGAGATAAGTAAGTTGTATTTAATCATACATGTTGAATGATAGAAAACATGTAAATTAAGATGTACTTAATTATAAATTAAGTAGAACATGTTATGGCAACCATGAGATGGGACATGAATATTGAATTACAATATAGAGAATAACATGTTGTAGGCTTATTAATGAACTTAAATGGATTAAGTTATAAATGGAATTAATAAGCAAGGATAACTTCGTAAACTTGAAAAGAAAGTAAATGTGAATAACCAAGTTAAATAAGAAAACTGATGAGGAGGCGCAAGCGCTTAATTAATGATTAGACGTAGGGTCTAATGACAGATAAAACCAAGGTGCTTGAAGCAGTCCATACGTTGTAGGATGAATAGCCCAACGAGTTAGATCATCATGGTGTCATAAGGCACGAGGGGAGCGCATTTTCATTATTCTGGCGGCTCCAATGGACTGGAAGGGGAGGCAGGTGGCTTCCTGAGATGTTAAAGGTGCTCCTGGTAGTCCTTTGTGGTGGTTTAGCTTCGGGCTAGGATTACAGAGGTTGGGTCTGCGCGGAACTCCCAGGTGGGTGGGCCTTGACTGCACAAGAAGGGGGCAGTCAGAATGTTGTATGTGGTGGCATTAAGGGTGGTTCGGCGATTGCCTCAGGCGGAGGTGGAGGGTCAAGACCAAATGATAGCAAGATCGTCGACGCTTGTCATCGACAACCTAAGGAATGCGAAAAGACAAGAGCTAACCCCTAGAGATCGTTAACCTTTGCTATCAAGGGACGGGTGCGGGGAGACCCACATGGATGTTTAGATTGTTTGCTTGTTAGGGATGGTCTCTTACCTCGTGTAGTCTTTACTAATTGAGGGAGGGGCTGAGGTGGGGTCATAGCCACCATAGAAAAACCAGACTCGAGGGATATCTGTACATTGGACACTCTTAGAGGCGGGCCCGTACAGATATAGAAAAGCTCCCGACCGAGTTTCGTGTTTTCTGGTGTAGCCCTACCACGGAACTTGGGTGCACAAGTAGAGGTTATATGCAGTAGAAACATCGAGTACGATTGATGATACGTACGTGGGAAAGTCTAGGTACAACTGTGTCTGCTTTGGGCGGTGTATCGTAGACTAGAGGGCATTATTCATTGATGGAACCAAACTAGATCGAATAGTTCGAGGATAGCAGTCAGTACGCTTATGTAGCACAGCGATAGTGGTTCTATGCGGATGTAGTGTTGTATGTTACTATGGCATAGGATGAGGGACTGCGCATATTACTGTGGCGATACGGAGGAGACCATGCAAGTGGTGTACCACGGGGTGTACCTCAGTTTAGGGGTAGCTACATATACATTATATTAAGTTAATCTACTAGGGGTATATGGGTGTGATGTGTGTGTGAAAGCCTTGAGTGCTAATAACACAGATAACCTAATAAATGAGAAAACGTAATTGAACGATATATGTAGGATTATTCAAGAGGTGTAGTTTAAATTCATTCACACAGAACTTATGTTCTGACCCCCTCCTCATAACATTCGCAGGTGAGGTTCATGACAAAGACTGTATAGCTTTAGGTACTGGTTTAGCAGTATTGTTATTAAGGTAAAACTATGTTTTAATTATATTATATTTTGTTCCTTCCGCTGTGAGATGTTTTCCGAACTCTGATATGTTTTATGTCTCTGTCTTTTCTGCTGGATACCAGAGCAAAACAACACGGGTTTTGACGGATTGGGTTTTTGAAAAAAATCGGTCCATCGAAACGCCGGTTCTTACAACAATCAAATAAATTGTCCATGGTCTGTGGACGAGGGAGGTAAGCTAGCAGGCACCGTATACAATTTATAATGATTAAAATGATAAAATTCTCCATTGGAAATTCTATATATTTTATACATGAATACAATAACATGATATAATACTTTAGAGTGAGAAGGAGTTCTAACTTTGGGTTCCACTCCGTTATTCTTTATTGGTGATGGTTTTAATAAAATCAAACGGGCTGTTTAATTTTATCAAAAATTCCAAGTAGCTCCATTTCTGTTCAGGTCAGTTCCATATTGTGGTGTTCCTTGTTGCGAATGCAACACAACTGAAATGGTCCGATTTGGACCTCGTATGACAAAGATATAACATTTTAAGGATTAAACAAATTAATATTTTATTAATATAATTAATTCCATGATTAATTAACCTTTTATAACATTTTTTTAATGTTGCCTTCATCCTGTATTCGTATAACCCTTATGGCCAAATCACGAAATTGCTAAACCCATCATTCGATTATTAGGGTTCGCCTGAACGCCTTCTACCGTCGATCGTTCGATGATCGAACCCCTCCCCTTGAAGCGCCCACGCGCGCTCCACCTCCGCCCAAAAATTCGCCTTGCTCGATGGACCCACCTGACCAGAAAATCCCATCGAAGTCGCTGCCTTTGAGTGGCGATTACGAACTACACACCCCATGATAATCGACCACAGTGCCATGGATTTGTAGATCTCACTTCCCCCTTCGATTTTCGTTTAATGAGTGTTGATTGAAAGGCGTGGATATGGACAAAAATGAAGGGAATCGATGGAGCTTCCTTGCCGTCATTTTGATTTTGGCGGTGCAGAGAATATAGATGAATTTAGGGTTTCGGATTGGCCAAGAATATATATTTTTATATATATTTCAAAAATACATGTTTATCAGTTCGAACTCCAAATCAAACCCAACGATTATCTCCCTTAGCTAAATACCCCCATTACGAACACAATGGGATATGTTTCGTAAGCCAATTCCACCGTTTTGATCAGTTTTTATCAAAATTAAAATATAAATCAATATATATTGAATTTAAATGTACATTTTAATTTACCAGGGCCACATACTGACTCCAAAAATTACAGAAAATTAAATCTAGCTATGTTTTGATGATACGGTCCTAAGAAAACTAATTTCATTTAATTTGGAGACCATTTGAAAAATGGCCATTTTTTGAAAGATTAAATTCAAACTGAATTTGCCAAACACATTTAAAATTAGCACGCTCACATATTAGTTCCAAAAATTATGAAATTTTAAACCTGACAATAATTTGACATTCTGGATCCAACAAAAGTGGTTTCGTTGAAAATGGAGATCGTTTGCAAAATGGCTATTTTAAAGGGCTATATATTATATAAAAATATATAAATTCCATAACGGTTATTCTAAATTTTAAACGGGCCACAACTTTCAATTATATTATAAAGTCTGAATTTTTCACATCCGTTAGAAAAATATAATTAAATAGATTCAAATATTTCTGGCTTATCTGAAATCCGATTTATTTTGAATTTTGTATATTCAACTGAAATTTAAAATCGAATTTTCAAACTACCGCGTCATTTCAAACTCTATTTATAATTAAATTAAATATATATTTTCTAAATTCGATTTAAATAAATTTTAAATCATTAATATTTAAAATAAATCATTTTATATATATTCAAAATTCGTTAAAATAGCTAAAATAAAAAATTTAAATTGGTTCAGAAATTCCGGGTTGCTACAACCACTAGGGATAGTAGATCATCGGATACCCATCCTCGATAGCCTGAGGGATGCGAAAAGACTAGAGCTAAAATGAATAGACCAATCACATTTCACTAACGGGGTACAGTGGTTGAGGGGAGATGACAACTGGATGTTTAGATTGTTTTTTTAGGGGCAGTCGTTTAGCTCTTATAGTCTTTACTAGTTGAGGGATGGGCCGAGGTGGAGGCCATAGCCACCGTGAAAACAGACCCTAGGAATATATGTATATAGAGGCACATAAAGATGGGCCCGTACAGATATGGAAAATCTCACGTCCGAGTTTTGTGTTTCTTGTATCGCCCTGCCACGGAACTCGGTGTACATTAGAGGACGTGCGGTTAAGGTATCGAGCTACAATTGACGATACGTACGTGGGACAGTCTAGATACATGCACGTCAGCTCTGGGTGGTGTATTGTAGACTTGAGGGCATTACTCCGATATGAAATCCGATTCGATCGACGATGGCAGTCTGTATGCTTACGTAACGTAGTAATGACAAGATATATGCGGAACTTAACATTGTTATGTAGAGATCCATACGTCACTTCGGCGTAGGATGAGGGACTGCGTTCACTACCATGGCATTACGGTGGAGACAGTGTGAGTAGGGTACCATGGGGGTGTACCTCAGTATTGAGGGGTAAAAACATATATACTGTATTAGGTTAATCCACTGGGAAGTAAATGGGTACGACGTATGTGTAAGCCTTGAATGTTGTTAACCCAAGTAACCTAATAAATTAGAAAATGTGATTGAACAGTATATGAAGGATTATCCAAAGTGTATAATTTAAATCCAGTCACTAAAACTTGTGTTTTGACCCCCTCCTCATCACATACTCACAAGTTAGATTTGTGGCAGAGACATGATAGCCTTGGATATTGGTTAGACAATATTATTAATACGGTAAGGCTATATTTTGATTATATTTTATCCATTCCACTGTGAGATATTTTTTGAGTTCTGGCATATTTTATGTCTCTGTCTTTTTTGCACGATACCAGAACACAACTTGAGTTTCGATAGACTAGAATTTTGAGAAAAAAAAATCAATTTGTCGGAATTTGGGTTGTTACGTATCTTTTTCTCCTTCTTCACCCCTCTTCGTCCCACCATTATTATTTCATATTTTATTGATTTCTTCACTTCTACTTTGCCAATTTCTACTCTAATTATATAAAACTTCTTCTTTTCTCACTCTCTATCCATTACTCTCTGAATTGAAGTTATATTGAAGAGTTATAGAGCTGTTGTTATCATTTGGGAAGTGTTTGGGAAAGGGTGTGTTCCTTGTAGCCCTAAAATCAGAGAAAGGGAGCGGTATTAACCTTGTGTCCCTGAAATCAGGGCAGTGGAATCGATGTTAACCTTGTAGCCGTGCAATCAAGGGTGGTGGAATCGGTGTTAATCTTGTAGCCTGAAATCAAGGGTAGTGGAATCGGTGTTAACCTTATAGACGTGATATCAAGGGTGTTGTGATTGGATTCGAATATTAATAAAACTCCTCGCAATCCAGCGTTGCATGGGGCTAGACGTAGGAGTAATCCAAACTAGTATAAGATCTGGTTGCTCTTTCTTTTTTCTGCATTTTATTTTTGTGTATGTGTTTGATTCTGTGTCTGTGATCGTCCCTGTTGTGTGTGATTTATATAGTAGATCATATAAGTTTGAGTTTTTCATAAATTCATCGATAACTATATTCACTCCCTCTAGTGTTTGTTTTTCCTTAAGATCTGCCTTTCACGTTCCCTAACAATTGGTATTAAAGCCTAGGTATTCAAAAATTTCAAAATCTGATTTTTGGAAATATTAAATGGCAAATTCTGAACTAATTTATGACACTAGTTTAAACTCATAATCAAATTTTTAAATTTTTTGATACTTGTATATGTTATAAAACCGTCATGATATTATTGTTTTAAATTGTAGTTAGTTATTTTGAAAAGTCATTTGATTATTTGAAAAGCTGTTTTATTTTCTATGAGAAGAGTAATGACGGTTGGTGAAAGACATCAAGAGGAAGAAATTTATATATATAATGTAAATCAACAAAGAAATGGGTACCGAATCAATTCACAACTTTGGGTTTTCATCTATAGCTTAACTTCATAGCGTAATTCTCTTCATTTTTTTTCGAATGCCACTGGTTTCATGTGAATCCGTCAAGAATTGACCAAGTAATGGTCAAATGAAGTTTTGGTGAACAAAGAGAGAAGGAAACCAAAACTGGCAACTATTGTCTTCAAATTGCATCCACTGGTTAGACTATTTTGTCCCAAATACTTTTGCAAATGGAAGTTCTTGTTCTCGCGGTCGTTTTGATGGGTAAATCATCGAATTACGATCAAAATTGAGTGAGCTATGACTATTTGAAGTAGGCTATGCAAAACTAAAAATTATGTACGGGATTTCTTACATCTCTCCTACTGTTTCCACTTGTTGCACCCTAATACCATCCAAGTTCATCCCCAAAATGTTACTATATCGTTGCGCTTGCATTCCTCTTCGATTTGCTGTTGGTTTCATCCAATTCCGTTGAAAAATGAGGGAGATATAACTTTTGAAAGATTGATAGAAAAAGAAAAACGGGAAAAAGAGGAAGAAGAGAGAGTTTATGAAAGGAAGAGGTCGTTGGGCCTATTTATAAAAGAATGAAGTGTTCATTCATTTGAAATTCAAATGCAAGCTCAAGCTCAAGGATTTGGCGCCAAGATGGCAAAACTACTAAAATATCAATATCTTTCTTGTACGATCTTCAAATTCAACAAATGAATATATTATGCTTATCAGAAAAACGAGCCCATCACAATAGAGCAGATCTCATTGTCAAATTCTGGAAAATGTGAATGTGTGGTTCAAGACAATGGAAGAACAACAAAAAGAAGGATTGCAAAAGAGGTACGCTTTATAATAATTTCGTAATTTTCATTATATTTAGGAGTATAGATCTATGAACATAGTTAGGTATAGAAATTTATCTCTTTTATAATTTTAGATATTTTGGTTCATACAATGCTACACCATAGTATACTTATCAATAAACCAATCTAATTTTGCCAAATGGGTTGTTTTCTTATAAATTCAAATTTCACTGCTCTTTGCTTTAATTTCGAAAATTGAAAGGAAATCTTTTCAATATGACAATGTCAGTTCAAACTACAATTATCAATTTTGATCATCTACTTATGTATTTCAAAAATATATATTGAAAGTATATATATAGTACACATATATGTTAATATGATTAAAATTATTTAAAATTTTCAAAAGTTTGGTATTGTTATAAAATATAAATTTATATATCTTTTATTTGTAGTTTAAACATACGTAGTTTAACTTATATATTTCTCACATACAATTTCATAATAATTTTGGGTTACATTATCATTTGTAACTTAATACTAATTTTGATTTCTTAAAATATATAAAACTTCTATATTTAACTTAAAATTTTGGTATAAAGAAATATAAATATATATATATATATATTTATATATGATTTTTATGTATTAAACAAGTAGTTTAATATAAGAAGTTATGAAACGACCCAAACTCACCCGTAAGAGAAAGTCCGGATTGAGTTGAGAACACGAGAAATCAGAACACAAAAAATAGAATATTTCATTGCTATTATAACAATTACATCAGAGCACAAGAATATAACAGAGTATGAATATATAATATACATCAGAAAAATATCAGAGATTAAAATACATTACATAGCAGCGGAAAAATAATACATAACACAACTAAAAGAGATACATGGATACAAAGCTTTTCGAATATAGCTCCAGCTATAAATCCAGGATCCTGTAAAAAGAGATCTGCAAAAACCAAAAGTACTAGCTGCCCGTGTGGAAAATAGGGACGCCCAGAGTTTAGGTTAAAACAATAAACTCCAGGTCAATCATGGGACTGGTGTGAGAAATAAAACAGTTATTAAAACTTTACTTTAAAATAGAGTAAATCAAGGGACCACGCCGTATAACACGTAACTGGTTTTCTCCTAAGAATACCAGTGCATAAAACAAATAGCGCAATGCTTTTTTGAAAAATGAAGCTATTATAAGACTCAGGTCTCATCACACAATGCAACGCGAGCCGGAGGATAGAGTTTTACCTTATAATATCCAACATGCTTGGTACGTTTAAAACAAAAATCTTTTGGTACTATTATAAGTGCATAGTGTATAAAACAACTTTAAGTATAAATGTATCAATCATAGATGACATGAGTGTGCCATGCCACTATGGCGCCATATAGGTTTGCAACTAAAACTGAAATGTCACGTATTGGAAATTGGATTCCATCTATGAGTCGAGGCAAGGGATCATCCTCACCGACTTCGAGACACTCTAGCACATGTCTCAGGATCACACCTACGAGCAACCCTGTGAACGATAGGGCCGCTCCACACATAATTTAGGTGATTAATTATTCCTGAATAATACGTTTCCTGGTCCTATCGGGCATATCACGTAGCCAGTATCGACCAATATCGAGATCCACTAGGGACTCAATATTGAGGCGCCTTGCAATCCATCATGCACATGAGTAAAAATGTTTGGGCTCCATACCATGAAACCACTTCTAACTAGAAAGAAATGCGAGTTCTCCCTATGGTCACAATCCCATTTTTGACTCATACCGGGTGTGAGGCTCGCGGATTAACGCTATACACAAAGCTATGCAATTTAAAGTCGCGCTTTGATCATCAACCATAAGACTCTGCTTTTCAACAAAAGCCCTGATCCATGCAACTCAGCATGCCACACTATCAATCCATACCGTACCACTGATTTCCACCGATATATAACCTCTAAGCTCGTATGTCTCAGTGAAGGGTGTTAAGCAAGAGAATAAATTCTTCGCCATCAAACAGACATATATTTAGCAGAGATCAACGAATATAGTATAAAGGAATACAATGTCAGACATACCATCCATTAGCAAGTCCGTTCCGGGTTTGCGCGAAACCGGAGGCACCTTATTCCTCGTCCTATATGTCCAATACAGGAGAGAGGGCCTCACATATTCGGTCGATCTCCAAGTACGTCTAGACGATCACCACTTATTACCTTGTCTTGGGTATACAGCCTAATCAAGACATCAGTAATCATCCAAATGATGTGAAGGTCTCCGGTTTTCAACCGTCGTCTTCATCGTCGACTTTTAGTCGTTGTATTAATTATTCAGAACGGGTTAAACCCGGTATTTCCGAATAACTCCCGTATTTTATATTCAATAATCAAGTTCTAAAAAAACACATCATATGCCTTATTCCAATTCAGAATATTCTTTTATTCAAACATCATTAGGGAAAGGTTCCCATTAATTTTATCAAAGATAAATTCTTTTAAATTTATTCTTTAATTTTCCTTTGGATATCAATTCAAAACCAAATTAAGGTTTATCAACTAGTCGGGATTTTCTAGCCTTACCGAAGTAATCATTTATTTATTAATCCCAATCCCAACCTATTCATCCCATGGAGCAAAACTGGTAGTACCCATATCCAACACCCACGGTGTTATCGGTAAATTTAATTACCATTTCACGTTCAAATCTAATTAAAGATTTAACTATCGCCTGGAGTAAAACTGGTGGTACTCCATTCTCGATCATTTCCCAAATTTGATAATTTAAATTATCACATTCACATTTCAATCTAATTAAAGATTCATTAAAATTTTACTTAGTTCTAATCTTCCAACAATCATTGTTTAATGATTATTTAAATTTGGAAATCCAAACATGACACATCAACAATCTACACCGCACCATTGATTTCTGCCAATATATAACCTCTAAGCTCATACGTCTCAAGGAAGCGTGTTAAGCAGGAGAATAAATTCTCTGCCACCAAACAGGTATATATTTAGAAAAGATCAACAATACAGTTCAAAATCCAATGTTAGACACATAATCCTATCTTTAACTGAATAAAAGAACCAAAGTCTTTAAAACACAGTTCACGATAAACCCAATATCACATTCCATTAACCATGGAATCTTCATGGGAAACAGATCAATATATAATCGATATCAATTTCTGTATCCGACTAGTAATATAAACGGAATAACAGTTAAGCCTTTTAAATTCCATATGTAGTACCAGTCTTCCTCCACAGAATCTCACTTCTATTATCACTAAATCGAATTCCATTCAATTCCAATTTAATATATTAAATTGGAAAACTATACTTTGGAAAAACATAATTAAATTTTAATAAAAGATGTATATATTCCAACTCACATTTCACTGTTAATCGGGTTAAAGAATGAATGTCTTTAAAAACACAGTTCAAAATAAACCCAATTCACATTCCATTTTATTCCAATTAATAAATATAACTGGAAATTCTAATAATCTTAATTAAAAGATTTATTCTTTCCACACGGGGTTTAAGAACAGTGTTACTGAAGACACCATTCGCGACAAACCCAAAATCCACTTTAATATTTAATATAAGGCTCTAAACAGAAATTATATCCTCTTGCATTCAATATCAAATTCTGAAACCAACACATATCGTATGGGGAATAACGATATATATCTATCTTCCAAATTCCTCCAAAAATTCCGTCTTGTCACGGAATCCAATATCGAAATCTCCCGAAGATGATTTCTATTTAAATCTATCCCAATTCATACATTGGAAAATTCTGATTAGATTAAAACCATTCACAAATCCAATTGATTTATTTAAAAACGTTGGATTATCTTTCTAGTTAATAACTAGTTCATTTTAATAAAAATATATTTTAATCTTTAAAACATGGATTTTTTCATCTAAATTCTTTTCAAATCATTTATTATGATTTTACAAAAATTATTAATATTTTAAATAATCTTATCACTGGACTGCATCCATAGGACCTTTTTCAAATTTGATTTGGACATAATTCCAAATACAACCGTTAGATTTCAAATCTCTTATAATCATTGGAAAGCTCTTTTCGATACGAACCCAATGGTTCCGGTTTTAGGAGAATCCGACGGTCGGATCTCCCGTAATGTCAATTCAAAGTCAATGGTCGAAATTCGCGAACAGTCGCGATGCGTTCCATTTAAGCCATTAATATATATATATATATATATTATATAATATACAAAATATATATATATAAATATATATTTCGTTTGAAACATATTTTATAAATTTGTTTTAAAAATGATTCCCACTTTCGTTTCAATTTTAAATCAAAATTAAATACTACTTATAATTATAATATTTAAATGATGATATTTTCAAAAAAATATGTGATTTTGAAATCATTTCCTTTTCGATATTCCTTATAAAAATGAATAAAACTGGTATAAATATCGTTCGCATTAAAATGGCGCATATCTAATCAACACGGCTTCACATATTTCAATATTTTCTTATCCATCCAAAATCGGACATCAAATTCACATTCTAATCCTTTACTGAATATTATTTTAAAATATTCGTTATTTTAAAATATTGGTTATTTTTGAACTGGAATCATACCCCATCAATTACCATATAATGTTAGTTATATGGATTTCATACAACACATGTACACAACAACATTGATAAACAATCATCCATCATCCACAGTGCATTACACAATTGCATAAGCATTACATATAAATAATTAACGCTTACTACAGTCTGTCAGCCAATCGATTGACATACAACTAAACAATTGGGATTAGTGTACGCCAAATGTCATCCCACTACCCGTGTGGGGTTTCAACAAACAAATACTGAATATTATTTATGCAGTTGCGCAATGTGTAAAACTTATCGTCCAAATCAATGTCAGTTAAATGGGTGCACATAAACAAATTGCTCGATTTGTAAATGAATATTTATTTTCATTTCAGGAGAGTTTTATGCCATTCATATATACGTTAAAAAATTATATTTTTAACGATTAAATATTTATTTCAACACTTGACTATTTTATATAGTTCATACATTCAATAAAAATGATATTTTTATTGTTCAAACTTTTGTTCAATACATGAATATTTTATATAATTCGTTTTAGAAAATTTCAGCATTTTAACGACGCGATATTAGAACCGGAATAATGTCTAGCATTATCCCTCTCCTGATACAGGCTCGCGTCATACACAATCACCAACCACAATCAATATACCACAATACAGTCAATTTCACCACAATTCAATCCAAACAAACATTCATGGTTTGTACAAATAAATAGTATCAGGAGCTACTAAGCCCCGTCTGCAACCTAGGATATATTGAACTATAAAATAATTTGAGTGAGAAGGTGTTCTCACATTGGGATTTACTCCGCCATTGTTTTCTACCGCTCTGATTTGCTGTTCTGGTTCCAGAATTTGCAATCGAGCTCAAATCTTCACACGATCATTTTTCTTAACTTAAACGCGCCATTCCGGACAACTTTGGCCTAGTGGCCTTTCTTTCGAAAATGCTCCAATTCGCCAGAATTTGCGAAAAGACATAAATCGGATAATATATTTTGGAAGCGTTTTCTGAACAACTCCACAATCCCAAATACGGCTTCCATGTACTCAAATCGAAGAGAAAATCGTATTGTTCGATTTTGGCACTGTGGAGTTTTGGCTATAGGGGTTCGGGTTGGAAGATATTGGCTACGGAAGGTCAGGGGGTTTAATGTAAAAACTGAAAATGGCAAAATTTGGATTTTTAATTGGAAGGGGGCCCACAGGCGGACTGGCGGTCGGAGGAGGGGCAGCACTGGTGGTTAATGATGGCGACAGGCGGCGGCCCACGGTGGTTGGAGCAGTGGTTTGGATCTAGGGCTCGCAGATTTGAAGGGGAGGGAGATGAGAGAGAGAGGGGAGGAAGGGGTCGCGGCGGCAGATGGGTGGCCGGCGGTAGTGGAGCGGCAGCGTAAAGGGGGGACGACGGGTCTAGCGGTTTTTTGTTCTTTTTTGATTTTGAACGAAAGTGAGTGGAGAGAGGGTTAACCTAGCTTATATAAATTTATATATATATATATATATAATTTAATTTAATTCCAAAAAGTTTCTTTTTCATTCGAACTCCAAATCAAACCCAACGAATGACGTTCCTAACTAAATACTCCCATTCCGGACACAATGGGATAACTTTCGTAAGCTAATTCAACTGTTTTGATCTGTTTCATAAAAATTAAAGTATAAATTAATATATATTGAATTTAAACGTACATTTTAATTTACCGGGGCCACATACTGACTCCAAAAATTACAGAAAAATTAATCTAGCTATGTTTTGACAATACGGTCCTAACAAAACTAACTTCATCGAATTTGGAGGATGTTTGAAAAATGGTCAGTTTCCCGTCGATTAAATTTAAACTGAAATTGCAAAACACGTTTAAATTCACTACGCTCACATATTAATTCCAAAAATTACGAAAATTGGAATCTAGCAATAATTTGACATTCCAAATCCAACAAAAGTGGTTTCATCAAAAACGGAGGTCATTTGCAAAATGGCTATTTTTGTGGGCTATATACATATATATTTAAAATTTATTAAATTCCATAGCGACTATTTCAAATTTTAAACTGGACGTAACTAACAATTTATAAAGTGAAATCTCAGTTTCTTACATTCGTTAGAAAGATATAATTAAACAGATCAAAATATTTCTTGTTTCGTCCATTCTGATTTATATTGAACTCTGTATATTCATTTAAAGTTTAAAATCGAATTTTCAAACTACCGCGCCATTTCAAGTTCGTTTTAATTAAATTTTAAATTTATATGTTCTAACTTCGATTTAAATAAATTTTAAATCATTAACTCTCAAAATAAATCATTTTAAATTCTTCAAATCCATTAAAACATTTAAAAATAAAATTTTAAATTGGTTCCAAAATTCCGGGTTGTTACAATCTCCCACACTTAATTTCGTCCTCGAAAAGGAACGGAGCTGAAAGTTGTTTAACTAACCAACTCAACTTTCACTCTGGCTTTCATTCTTCAACTTTTCAGTTTCTAAGAATTTTCAAATTTCTCAAAAATTTGGCTAACACCCTAAATTTTAAAAAAATTCTGCCATAACCTCCTTTGTACGGGCTGATCGGTAAAACCGCAACTTGCCTCTCGGGGCCCTCATCAATCCAAAAGAAAAGGAAAAGCCAAGCGACTAGCTAGTCGGCTCATAAAATCATCAAACCCAATGAATATAGTAAACATGTACCTATTTATCGGGCATACGATTTTATTCCTCTTCTTAGCTTCCATGCTATAACCTATTCATTATATATATACTTGTACATATATGCAATTCAAATCATTATTCAATTCAGCTCAATATTTAATTTGGCTTTATTTATCATCCATTCTCATATTGGTTAAATTAATTTTCATTCTAGTATTTTTATTAGTTAAACTAATAACCAAATAACACAACCAGCAATCAATTAGTTGATTAAATTTTCAAACATATATCTTTTATATATACTCAAAATCATATTTTCAGTGTCAAATCACAAACAATAAATTATAACTAAGTTTTGATTCTCACACCAGACAATTGGAAATATATAGATATCCCACCTTCGAAACTCTTACATACACATTGATGATGGAGCTCCATCATTAGAATCATCTCTGGGCGACTAGAGTGTGATTCTATATCTATCCAGTATATTTGAGGCTTCGAATATACGTTTGCAAGGCATATATGTAAAATCTACTAAAACCCAATAGTCAAAATTCAATATAAAATAAATGTTCAAATACAAATAATAAGATATAATTTTCAAAATTAAATTTGTTTTTATAAATAATACTCGTCTAACTCATTATAGGTTATTACTAACCCTATCTCTAACGAGTCGTTGTTATAAAATATTACTGGTCCTATCTCTGATGAATTCTTTCATTTGGTTCTAATATGCCTTGTTCTCGAGCTTTGTAAAACCAAAGCTCTGATACCACACTGAAACGGCCCAAACTCACTGGTAAGGGAAAGCCCGGATTGAGTTGAGAACACGACAAATCAGAACACAAACAATAAAACATTTCATTGTTATTATAACAATTACATCAGAGTACAAGAACATAACAGAGTATGAACAAATAATACACATCCGAAAAATATTAGAGATTAAAATACATTACATAGCAGCAGGAAAATAATACATAACACAATTGAAAGAGATATACAGATACAAAGCTTTTCAAATATAGCTCCAGCTGTAAATTTAGGATCCTGTTAAAAAGAAATCTGCAAAAACCAAAACTACTAGCTGCCCATGCGGAAAACAGGGGCACCCAGAGTTTAGGTTAATACAATAAACTCCAGGTCAGTCATGGGACTAGTGTGAGAAATAAAATAGTTATTAAAACTTCACTTTAAAATAGAGTAAATCAAGGGACCATGCCGTATAACACGGAACGGGTTTTCTCCCAAGAATACCAGTGCATAAAACAAGCAGCACAATGCTTTTTTGAAAAGTGAAGCTACTATAAGACTCAGGTCCCAACACATAATGCAATTCAAGCTGGAGGATAGAGTTTTACCATATAATATCCAAACATGCTTGGTATGTTTAAAACAAAAATCATTTGATACTATTATAAGTGCATAGTGTATAAAAGAACTTTAAATATAAATGTATCAATCTTAGAAGACATGAACGTCCCATGCCACTATGCCACCATATAGGTTTACAACTAAAACCGAAAAGTCGCGCATTGGAAATTGGATTCCATCTATGAGTCGAGGCAACGGATCAACCTTACAGGCTTCGAGACACTCTAGCACATGTCTCAGGATCACACCTACGGGCAACCTTGTGAACGGTAGGGCCAGTCCACACATACTTTAGTGGACTAATTATTCTTGAACAATACGTTTCCCGGTCCTATCGGACCTATCGCTTGGCCAGTAGCGACCAATACACAAAGCTCTGCTATTTAAAGTCGTGCTTTGATCATCAACCACAAGACCCTTCTTTTCAACAAAACCTTGATCCATGCAACTCAGCATGCCACACTATCAATCCATACCATACCACTGATTTCCACCAATATATTACCTCTAAGCTCTTACGTCTTAGAGAAGGGTGTTAAGCAAGAGAATAAATTCTTCGCCACCAAACAGACAAATATTTAGCAGAGATCAACGAATACAATATGAAGGAATACAATGTCATACATACCATACATTTGCAAGTTCGTCTGGGTCTAAACGAAACCAGAGGCACCTTATTCCTCGTCCCATATGTCCAATACAGGAGAGAGGCCCTCGCATATCCGATCGATCTCCATGTATGTATGGACGATCACCACTTATTACCTTGTCTTGGGTGTACAACCCAATCAACACATCAGTAATCATCCAAACGATGTGAAGATCTCTGGTCTTCAACCACCGTCTTCATCGTCGACTTTTAGTCGTCGTATTAATTATTCAGAACGGGTTAAACCTGGTCTTTTCAAATAAATCGTGTATTTTATAATCAATAATCAAGTGCTATAAAAACACATCATATGCCTCATTCCAATTCAGAATATTCTTTTATTCAAATATTCACATCTTTAGGGAAAGGTTCCCATTAATTTTTCAAAGATAAATATTTTTAAATTTATTGTTTAATTTTCCTTTGGATATCAATTAAAAACCAAATTAAGTTTCATCAACTAGTCGGGATTTTTGAGCCTTACCGAAGTAATTATTTATTTATTAATCCCAATCCCAACCTATTCATCCCATGGAGCAAAACTGGTAGTACCCCATATCTAACACCCACGGTGTTACACGTAAATTTAATTACCATTTCATGTCCAAATCTAATTAAATATTTAACTATCGCCTGGAGTAAAACTGGTGGTACTCCATTCTCGATCATTTCCCAAATTTGATAGTTTAAATTATCACATTCACATTTCAATCTAATTAAAGATTCATTAAAACTTTACTTAGTTTTAATCTTCCAACAATCAACATTTAATGGTTGTTTAAGTTTGGAAACCCAAACATGCCATATCGACAATCTACACCGTACCAACGATTTCTGCCAATATATAACCTCTGAGGTCATACGTCTCAGAGAAGGGTGTTAAGCAAGAGAATAAATTCTCCACCGCCAAACAGATATATATTTAGCAGAGATCAACAATACAGTTCGAAATACAATGTTAGACATGTAATCCTGTCTTTAACTGGGTTAAAGAACCAATGTCATTTAAAACACAGTTCACAATAAACCCAAAATCACATTCCATTAACCATGGAATCTTCACGGGAAACAGATCAATATATAATCGATATCAATTTCCATATACGACTAGCAATATAAATGGAATAATGGCTAAGCCTTTTAAATTCCATATAGTAACAGTCTTCCTCCAAAGAAGCTCACTTCGATTATCACTAAATCGAATTCCATTCAATTCCAATTTAATATATTAAATTGGAAAACTTTACTTTGTAGTTTTTTTATTAAATCTTAATAAAAGATTTATATATTCCAAATCACATTTCACTATAAATCGGGTTAACGAATGTCTTTAAAAACACAGTTCACAATAAACCCAATTCACATTCAATTTCATTCCAATTACTAAATATAACTGGAAACTCTAATAATCTTAATTAAAAGATTTATTCTTTTCACACGGGGTTTAAGAACAGTGTTACTGAAGACACCATTCATAACAAACTTAAAATCCACTTTAATACTAAATATAAGGCTCTAAACAGAAATTGTATCGCCTTACATTCAATATCAAATTCTGAAACCAACACATATCGTGTGGGGAATAATGATATATATATATATATATATCTTCCAAATTCCTCCACAATATCCGTATAGTCATGGAATCCAATATTGAAATCTCCCAAAGATGATTTCTATTCAAATCTATTCTGATTCATACATTGGAAAATTCTGGTTAGATTAAAACCATTCACAAATCCAATTTATGTATTTAAAAATGTTGATTATCTTTCTAGTTAATAACTAGTTCATTTTGATAAAGATATATTTTTATCTTTACAAACGTGGAATTTTTCATCCAAATTCTTTCCAAATCATTTATTATGATTTTACACAAATTGTTTATATTTTTAATAATCTTATCAAGACTCATACAGCCAGTTTCCAATAACGGCCCCGAACTGCATCCATAGTGACATTTTCTAAATTTGATTTGGACATAATTCCAAATCGAACAGTTAGATTTCAAGTCACTTATGATCATTGGAAATCTCTTTTCGATACGAGCCCAACGGTTCTGTTTTTAGGAGAATTCGATGGTCGGATCTTCTGTAATGTCAATTCAAAGTCAATGGTCGTAATTCGCGAACGGTCGCGGCGCGGCGCATTCTATTCAAGCCAATAATATATATATATATATATATATAATATATATTTCGTTCAAAACATATTTTATAAATTCGTTTTAAAAACGATTCCCACTTTCACTTCAATTTTAAATCAAAATTGATGCTCCTTATCATTATAATATTTCAAAATATCAGACTTTGAAATCATTTCCTTTTCGATATTCATTATAAAAAGGAATAAAATCGATATAAATATCGTTCGCGTTAAAATGGCGCATATCTAATCAACACGGCTACACATATTTCAATATTTTCGCGTCCATCCAAAACCGGACATCAAATTCACATTTTAATCCTTTATTGAATATTATTTTAAAATGTTCATTATTTTTGAACTGGAATCAGACCCAATCAATTGCCATATAATGTTAGTTATACGAATTTCATACAACACATGTACACAACAACATTGATAAACAATCATCCATCATCCAGAGTGCATTACACAACTGCGTAAGCATTAAATATAAATAATTAACGCTTACTACAGTCTGACAACCAATCGATTGACATACAACTAGACAATTGGGATTAGTGTACAACAAATGTCATCCCATTACCCGTGTGGGGTTTCAACCAACAAATACTGAATATTATTTGTGCAGTTGGGCATTGTGTAAAATTTACCGTCCTAGTCAGTGTCTGTTAAATGGGTGTACATAAACAAATCATTTGATTTGTATATGAATATTTATTTTCTTTTCAGGAGAATTTTATGTCGTTCATATATATTTTAAAAAAAAAATATTTTTAACGATTAAATTTTTATTTCAACACTTGACTATTTTATATAGTTCATACATTCAATAAAAATGATATTTTTATTGTTCAAACTTTTATTCAACACATGAATATTTTGTACAGTTCATTTCAGAAAATATTGGCATAATAACAACGCAATATTAGAACCGGAATAATGTCTAGCATTATCCCTCTCCTGATACTGGCTCGCGCCATACACAATCACCAGTCACAATCAATATACCACAATACAATCAATAACCATAATACAGTCAATTTCACCACAATTCAATCCAAACTAACACTCATGGTTTGTGCAAATAAATAGTATCATGAGCTACTAAGCCTCGTCTGCAACCTAGGATATATTTATACTACGCCATAGATGACATATCGCAACGAAAACCCATGATGTTGCTAGATACAATGTTGTTATTGCTATGCTGTTTTTTGTCTATTGCAACACACACTTCAATGTGTTAGCATAGATATTAACATATGTTGCAGTAGCCACGTGAGTAATATTATCAATCCGCGTCAACATGATCCAACGGTCCACGTTACTGATCCGCGTCAATCTGATTTTCCTTCAACAACTCGACTTCTTTTCCCTAAATTTTCATTTTCCCACTTAAAAATAATTCTCTTTGACTTCACTTGAGAAATTATGGTCGGCTTCCACTTTCACAACCCTAAATCATTCAAACCCTAAACTAAAATCCAAATTCTTATCAAAAAATAATTTTAAAAATGGCAGATCTTTTTTTGCGGATCTGACTTTCAATCTAGATCTAAACAGGTACCAGTTTCATAATGACGTTGTTGTCTCCTCTGGCGAGGCCTCTCGTTCCGTTCAACGGCTTTCTTCTCCTTCGATTTCATTACAAATTGCTCCTTCTGACGATGATTTTCCATCCCTCTCCTCTTTTTCCCGACCTGCTATAGACGCTGCCAGTCTGCCTCTTTGCTCCACTTGTGATAAAGACGTTTGTACCATGGGCTTCATGAGTTTTCTTGCTGCGATGGATTCAGCTGTGATAGGTATAGGTACGCATGTTTGGTGCTTACTCTGGTGCTTATTTAGCAAATGTGAACCCTATGAATGTGTCATTTTAATGAGTGGAAACAATTTTTATGCAAAATATTTATTCATAGGGTTCACATTTGCCAAATAAGCACCAGAGTAGCATCTGATCCTTTCATTCTTGTCCAAATCTGCTTCACTGGTATTGATATGACACTAGTTCGATAATGCAATTCTATGAGAAGGAGAAAACATTGCTTTCTGTTCAGTATTGTAACTAGGAGACAACGAAAGCTCAGCAGAGAACAACTTATCTAGGTTTGTTGGAGTCTGGTTCATCGATCAGCGTGTCACGATTAGAATTAGAATTGAGCCTTGACAAACACAGGTCCTTGATCAACTGCTCTTACATCATATAATAATCGTCTATGTCATGTGCATTCAAAGATGATCTTAGCCGGCTAAAGTAAGGCAGATTCAAAGTAGGCACATTAGGTTTAGGACAATTTAGTCCAAGGCCATTGTAAGCGAGGGCTGTAGGAGACGTAGGTGGAGTGATTGAGGAGACAGTACATCATATCCCATAAACATTAAAAGGGGCAAGGCTTTACATTGGTGTATGCAATGAAGCATACCATGCGATCAAAAGAGGTGCATCTTTGCATAGTTCAGGGAGATACCATGTAAGGTGGAGCCATATATGTTAATTATTAACTGAATCGCATTTGACATGACCGCACTCAGTAAATGATCAAGCCGTAGAAGGAGGAGATAAAGTTTTGGTTGAGATGACTGGACTCTGCATATTTGAAAGTCAGTTTCATTATACTATCGTAAGCCTCACAATATCTAATAACCTTATACAATATAACACGTTATGACCCCAAGTGAGTTCATATTTCTCCAGCTACCTGCTTCTCTTTCTCTTCCTTGGTTATGATCATCAAGTTAGAGTAAATGATGTTTCCTACAATTTACCCTTTGTAACTTTGGTTTGGGTAATTTATACATCATCATCCTCATGGCTTGATTGTTTTTCCAATCTTAGGAAAGGTGTACACAAACGGGAAGCACTGGCGCACTTAAATTTGATCATGTTATGCATTGATGAGATTTTGCATGGAGGGTACGTCTTTAATATTAAATCCTTTTAAACTCCTTTTGAAAATTTTGAAACTGTTATACATTGTGGAAACATCGCTGAAATCTTTATCTGCTACCGACAAAATGCTGCTTATGCCCTTCGCTGAAACTTCTTAATGTATTATATGCTAAACTGAAACCTGATTATGTTTTTTTCTTTTCCTACTTGTATGTACATACTGTCAGTCGTCTGCAGAGAAAACTGTGTTGTATTCAACTTAGAGTGCTTACATATGTTATCACGTATCAGTGTCGGAGCTACATAGAAGCGTAAGTAGTCAAGAACCTTGATTTATGTCATATATTGTATCCAGTACGTATACTAGTTACATTTTCTCTTCTTTTGTGCATGACTTGTTTTTTGTTTTCATTTTTCTGTTCTGCATTATGTAAAATGTAAAATTTAAAACTAATTATCCTAGTTTCATTACAGATACAGAATGTATGGTTTATGGGAGAGGTACAGAAAATTGTACCTGATGGGGATCTAGTTTATACTACAGGCGAAAGCGATTACACAGAAGATTGGTTTTTTGCTCAGGTTACTAGGTACAAATTAGTCGACTTTTCTTTATATATGAAGTGGTCACTGAACATCACTGTTAAATATTTTGCATCATGAACATCAGTGTTAAATGTGGGATATCGTCTAACCCATGGAGTAGTATTCACAATGTAGTTTATATAATCATTTTCATGTATTTTTTTCTTGCTTATGGTTGTATGTGTGAGTCTGTATATGAGTGAATCGAGTGATAATGTAGTGAGGAATGTATGTAAATATGAATGATGGTGTAATATACGAGTGAATGTACAATAGTGGAGTCAAAAAATTTGTATCATTTGAAATGCTGAAATAAAATATTTATTTGAATAAAATATTGTGTTATAATAATATTTATTATAATATTATGAAATCTTTGATTAATAGCTGTTGAGGTGTAATTAGTTTTAGCAGTTGTAAAACAAATTTTAACAACTGCTAGAAACAGTTGTAAAAAAGGTTGACTTTATTACGACTGACAGCTGTACTAGACATATTACAACTGTTTTTGGCAGTTGTGAAAGGGTATTTTTTGTTGTAGTGGTACCAATGGCAACACTAGTACTAATGTTACCATAGGGTCGCAAAGGTGTTGCCTTTGACTCTAAGGCAACGCGGCAAAAGGCAACCCCAAAAAAGTATTGCCACAGATCATTTTTTGCCTATAGCAACACTTTTTGGCACCTACTGTGTCACCTCTCTGGGGTTGCTGTAGGCCATCTATGGCGTAGTGCTAACTGTAAAATAATTTGAGTGAGAAGGTGTTTTCATATTGGGATCCACTCCGCCATTGTTTTCTAACCCTCTGATTTGCTGTTCTGGTTCCAGAATTTGCAAACGAGTTCCAATCTTCACAAGATCTTGTTTCTCAGCTTAAACGCGCCATTCCGAACAATTTTCGCCTAGTGGCCTTTCTTCTGAAAATGCTCTAATTTGCCAGAATTTGCGAAAAGACATAAATCAGACAATACATTTTGGACGCGTTTTCTGAACAACTCCGCAATCCAAAATATGGCTTCCATTTACTCAAATCGAAGAGAAAATCGTGCTCTTCGATTTGGACACTGTGGAGTTTTGGCCATAGGGGTTCGGATTGGAAGATATTGGGTACGGAAGGTCAGGGGTTTAACGTGAAAACTGAAAATGGTAAAAATTGGATTTTTAAGTGGATGTGAGGCCCATAGGCGGACTGGCGGTCAGAGGAGGGGCATCACTAGTGGTCGATGGTGGAAGGGAGTGACGGTAGGCGCCGGCGGTGGCCCACGGTGGCTGGAGCGGCGATTTGGGGCTAGGGCTCACGGATTTGAAGGGGGAGAGAGGAGAGAGAAGGAAGGAGGAGGGGGCTACAGCGGCGGATGGGTGACCGGCGGTGGTGGGGCGACAGCGGCGGATGGGTGGCCGGTGGTGGTGGGGTGGCAGTGGCGGCGGCGAAAAGGGGGCGACGGGTCTGGCTCTTTTTTCATTTTTGATTTTGAACGAGAGTGAGCGGAGAGAGGGTTGACCTAGTTTATATAAAAATATGTATTTAATTTAATTCCAAAAGGTTACTTTTCATTCGAACTCCAAATCAAACCCAATGACCAATATTCCTAACTAAATAATCCCATTCCGGAAACAGTGGGATATGTTTCGTAAGCCAATTTGACTGTTTTGATCAGTTTTCATCAAAATTAAAATATAAATTAATATATATTGAATTTAAACGTACATTTTAATTTAGCGGGGCCACATATTGACTCCAAAAATTACTAAATATTAATTTAGCTATGTTTTAATGATACGGTCCTAACAAAACTAATTTCATCGATTTTGGAGGCCGTTTGAAAAATGGTCATTTTCTAGTCGATTAAAATTAAACTGAAATTGCAGAACACGTTTAAATTCACTGCGCTCACATATTAATTTCAAAAATTATGAAAATTGGAATCTAGCAATAATTTGACATTCCAAATCCAACAAAAGTGGTTTCGTTGAAAACGGAGATCGTTTGCAAAATGGCTATTTTTAAGGGCTATATATATTTAAAATTAAATCAAATCCTATAGCGACTATTTCAAATTTTAAACTGGCCGTAACTTACAATTTATAAAGTGATTTATCAGTTTCTTACATTCATTAGAAAGATATAATTAAACAGATTGAAATATTTCTTATTTCGTCCAATTCTGATTTATATTGAATTCTGTATATTCATTTAAAGTTTAAAATCGAATTTTCAAACTACCACGCCATTTCGAGTTCGTTTTAATTAAATTTTAAATTTATATGTTCTAACTTCGATTTAAATAAATTTTAAATCGTTAATTCTCAAAATAAATCATTTTAAATTCTTGAAATCCATTAAATCAATTAAAAACAAAATTTTAAATTGGTTCCAAAATTCCGAGTTGTTACAAGTAATAATGTTACTTTATATTACCAAAAATATTTTTTTTATATAACTATAATTTTTTTTTAAGTTTTAACTTGTAAATGTTTTTTTTCAAATTAATATGTTTTGATTTCTAAAGTTTAAATTTAAATTTGTTTGTATCAAAATATTGATGTATATCTCATAATAAATTAAATTTTGAGTCCTTTGTAAATTAGTTTTTATATATACTTGTGAATATATGTTTGTATCAAAATAGTATACTTTATATGATATAATTTTTCAATTTTTTTACTAAATTATTTTTAAAAGAAGTACCCTACTAAGATTATTTAACTTCATATTTCTTATATAATTATTCTGAATATTTTACTACCTATCATGAATGTATTTTTTAATTAAGCTCTTTTTTTTAACTACTCTTTTAATCTCTTTCATTAGTATCATTAACCTAAGTCTAGAAATTAATGTATATTACTTTTGTTTGATTAAAATAATTTATAGTATATATGTATATGCATAATAGTTAGATAGTACTTTGAATATCTTTTACCAAAATAGATATCATCACCAAATTATTCTGCTATTATCATTACATATCTTATTTCATATACGACATCATTTGCATCTCAAATTATAATCATTCACATCGCAAGTTGCATTTCATTTAATATATTATTTTATATTGCTTTGCATATGACATACATTTCATACTACATTATAACCAACATACTACACACACTGCATTACATATTAACTCCAGACATAACAAGTATACTGTATAGGGAATTATTGTCTTAGAAATATATAGGATTATTAATTAAGCACATAACATATTTACTTTGACTTAATTAACTTGTTTGGCTTGATTGATTTATTTAGCTTGATTGATTTGTTTAACTTGTTTGACCTGGTTGGATTTAATATATGTGTGTGCGTATTGATAGGCTTGAAATATACTTATACACATGTAGGTATTAAATAATATAACTATACTCATCTTTTTCACATTTATTACACATAGTTTTTCTAGTATTAGATTAAGGGGGAGCTTTATAGTTTCTAAGATTAGTTATAGTTTTAATAAGTGTTTTTAATTGACATTCATTATTTGATTTGGTTGAATTGGTTTAGATTTTGTTTGGATTGAAAGTTTGAATTGCTTGTTTGTAATGATTGTTTGAACTGCTTGTTTGGATTGATTATTTGAATGCTTTGAAAATGTTGTTAGGATTATTTGTAAACATTGTTTACATACTTAGTCTATATAATGCTAGTGTTCATTTTCCATCTATTTAGTTTATTAGACTAGTATAGTCATAATTTAGTTATAATCTTTTAGGCTTAGAATCTTATATTTGGAGGGAGATATAAGGATATTATAGAATGAGGGATAGTTATATTTAATCATTAGGGTTATTTATAGCATAGATTTAGGGGGAGTATTGTTAGATATACTTTTTGATAATGACAAAGGGGGAGAAATTATAAAATAAGGATTAGTTAGGATTAGTTTAAGGGGAGTGCGTAGAATTCATGATGACATGGGGAGTACTAGAAGGATCAGAATCAATAGGTATAAACAGGTATGAATATTTTATAAATCAAGGTTGTCATCATCAAAAAGGGGGAGATTGTTAGAGAGTGGAGTTTTAATGACAAAAACCTTATTTCAATTATCATTGATTATAAAATATATACTAATATCTCTATATAAATTATGCACATATATATATGCAGGATTTGTATATAGGACTTACATACTGAAGATTGTACAGTTTTAGGGTTCTAAGAGATTCGGAATTCAGAGAAGATTCAAGAATCATGAGTAGTCAAGTTATCAAGAGTTCAAGAAAAATATAGTAATATAGTCTACTTTATATGTAAGACTCTGAATAGCACTCCAAGTTCAAATTTAAATTCTGTTTTTCAAATTCTGCTTTCAAAATTTCAATTTTGTTTTCAAAATTCAAGTTATGTTTTCAACTTGTTTTCAAATTATTCTATCTTACTTATGATTTCAAATAAGTTTTAAAGTTTTAATATATATATACATATAGTTTTATAATCTTATGATTTTATAGTTTTAATTCTTATAATTTTATAAATATGTTTATAATATATATTTATGTTTTCATATGATTTTACACTTTAGAATTCTAATTCATATCATTAAGTTTTAATTCATGAATTTCCAGAATAATATATATGATCAAACACTTGAAAAATAAATTTTAAAAAATAAAAGTTATGTGCATATGTCGACATACATATATGGGTATGTCGACATACAACTGTCAGAAATTCAATTCTTAAAGGAAGTGTTTTTTTAGTATTTGTAACGTTCCAGAGGCATTGCAACCTTTCAAATCTAATAAATAGGGGTTGATTTCGAACTTTTTGATATATCTTCTTTTCCATCTTCACCCCTCTTCATCCCACCATTAATATTTCATATTTTATTGATTTCTACACTTCTACTTTGCGGATTTCTACATTAATTATATAAAACTTCTTCTTTCCTCACTCTCTATCCATTACTCTCTTAATTGAAGTGCTATTGAAGAGTTATAGGGATGTTGTAATCATTTGGAAGTGGTTGGGATAGGGTGTGTTCCTTGTATCCCTGAAATTAAGGAAAGGAAGAGGCGTTAAGCTTGTAGCCATGAAATCAAGTGTGGTGGAATCAGTGTTAACCTTATAGTTGTGAAATCAAGGGTGATGGAATCGGTGTTAACCTTGTAGCCGTGAAATCAAGGGTGTTGTAATTGGATTCTGATATTAATAAAACTCTGTGCAGTCCAGCGTTGCGTGGGACTGGATGTAGGAGTAATCCAAAAGAGTATAAAATACAGTGTGTTCTTTCCTTTTTCTGCATTTTTTTTATTTCTGTGTCTGTGTTTGATTCTGTGTCAGTGATCATCTCTGTTGTGTGTGATTCATATAGTAGATCATATAAGTGTAAGTTTTTCATAAATTCTTCAAAAACATTATTCATCCCCCTCTAGTGTTTGTTTTACCTTAAGATCCGCCTTTCGCGTTCCCTAACAGGGATTCTTATGGACGGTCTAGTGATGGATTTTATTGCAGGAAAACGCGTGCTAATGGGTTATTGATATTCGTGAATTCGTTACACCTTAGAGAGAGTGGCACAAGGATAGATCAGAGCAAATGTGGTGTAGACTGATCGACCTAGACCCCATTGCCAATGCGGTGTGGACTGGGTAGGGTAATCAGCTATAACTTATGCCGTGAGACATAGCGATAGTCGAGTAGAGCTCATGCATGGGGATTACCAGTGTTTTGATTGATTGGATGACCAGGGTACTGGATGTCATAAGATTTACGCACTGATTGAGTGAATGTCTATGGTTGTTTACTTACTTATTACCATTGGTTGCTTAGCATCTATCATACTTTATCTACTTGATGTTGATCATAGTTTGATATATATATATATATATATATATATATATATATATATATTGTTATGTGCTAACTCTGTGGATGCAAGGGTCGGGCATACATGATTCTCCATACTCTTTGTGTCGTATATACTATTACGACTTTAACAGTACTTTGAGATTTATTTATCTCTCACACTAGACTTTTGTCTAACTCAAGGTTTTATTTCACTCTTATTACCTTGGGTGCCCATCATCGATGTTGATGAGCCAACCAGGTACAAGTATTGTTCGGAGCTGAGCAGGTGGATTCGCAGGAGGCGACAATTTATTTATTTATACTGGTAATATATCTATTTATTTTCGTTGTGTCACACTATGGGAATTGACAGAGTTATGTGTTATGTTAGAGTAAGTTGATCAGTTGAGTTTATTTACCTATTGTATAAACTATATTATCGTTCTGTAAAACTGTGTGGGCCTGTATACTCTGATTATATGGTTTGTATAGTTATTACTGTCTCGTCTGTTTTATATCTATGACTTGATTATTATATATTATTAGATGCGTTGTAAGATATATGACAAATTTTGTAATTGTGTTTATATTACGTTTTCCCTTTTCTCTTCTCTTCTGGTTTCTTATTTTCTTTCTCCTTTCTAATCATTTCTATATTTCTTTCTCTTGATGATAGCTTTGCATTGATCGGGTGCTTGTACAACACGAATTTTTAGTTATGAGAATCGGTGATGTATGGCTGGTCGTTATAGATACCTACTTAGCAAGCGATCTCAAATGGGAGTCTTATGGAGAGTCTTAAGGAAGATTCAGCTGCGGAGATAGTACACAAAGGGTTTATTGGTATTTGTGACTTCGATACACTTTTAGGGGCGGGGCACGAGAAAGAGTCAGAGACAATTGCGGCTTGGACTGATTGTCCCGGACCCAAGAACATAATATTGTTTGGAATATGTAGGGTTATATGTTGTTGTCAAGTGCGGTGAGACATAGTGATAGTCTGGCGGAGTCCAGTGTGGTTGGACTTGGTAGTGTCTCCATGGATTTGATAACCAATGTATGGATTCCATATGCTTTGTGCACCAAGTGAGTGATATGAAAATGGATGATAGATGCTACGGTTGTTTACTTGTTTATTACTATTTAGTACTTAGACATCTATCATACCCTCTTTACATGATATTTAGCATAGAGTAGCATATATTTATCATTATGTGTTAACTCTGTGGATGCTAGGGCAAGACATGTATGATTCTCTATGCCCTCCATGCCATATATAATATTGTGATTTTTATAGTACTTTGATATATGTTTATCGCTCACACCAGACTATTGTCTGACCTAAGATTTTATTTCCCTTTTATTACCTTGGGTGCTTATTAACAATGATGATGAGTAGAGAAGATAATAGGTATGAGTATTAGTAGACTTGTGTGGACGGGTTAGCACGAGGTGACTTTTTTTATACTTATACTTATATCATCATTGTTATTTCGTTGTGTGACGTTGTGAAGCCTTCACAATGTTATGCATTTTTTAGTGACATTTTATTAGTTTGAGTTTATTTATCTTTTGTATAAAATCTACTATTTTTCAGTGTAGTTGTATAAGCATGTATATTTGGATTATGTGGTTTATATAATTTACTATGTCACTTGTTTTGTATTTGTTAATACTACTATTATATGTTATCAGATGAACTGTGAGATATACAACATGTTCTGTGATTGTATTTTACATTTTCTTTTTCCTCTTCTCTTCTTCTTCTTCTTCTTCTTTTCTTTCTCTCTTCTCTTCTTTTCTACTTTTTCTTTCTCTCTTCTCTTCTTTTCTACTTTTTCTTTATCTTAACAACCATTTTATATCGATCAAATGCTTGTACAATGCAGTATTTGGTTATATAAACATCAATGGTGTACGACGGTCACCACAATTTCATCGGCTTATTTCATTTCTTTTGAATTTGAGATTAATAGGTGCTCATTTAAATCTTAGAGTTATATTCAAAATGAGAAAACAGTAGATGGAAGGTGCAAATGCCAATTGTGCATTTGAAAACAAATAATACAACGATGGTGATTGCATACAACACTTCTCATTGATCTGATTTTTAATACCAGTTATTAATGAAGCCGCAGGCGTTTCAACATATTTAATGAAACAATTAATTACCAATAAATAAACACACATTCCCCCGCATTAGCTCCCGCTCCGTTGTTTTTTCTTTCGTTAATTTACCCAAAACAAGGAAACACTTTTTGAAGAAAAAAAAATCCTAAAAACATGGTGAAATTCAAACTCTTCTCCCTAAAAGTAAAATTAAAAAACAAAAAACAAAAAAAAAATAAACAGCTCTTCATCTTTAATCATCACGCAAATTTTCTTTGCCAAACAAATTCCAAATTCGAATATTATAATTCCAAACAAGCAATCTTTATAATCTTCCTCTCTCAGCCTTGGCTTATAGAGACATAATTCTCCTGTACACCGAAAAATCTTCATTTTACAATCCTTCATCCTCAACCATGCTTTCCGTTTTTCGAATATCAATCCTCTTCTTCCTCATCCTCCTCTTCATCTCGACTTCCTCCTCCCAATCCGATTCCATCCTCCTTAACTACGGCACTAACGATGGCAGTGTAGAAATCGACGGCCGGAAATGGGTGGGCGAATCATCCTTGAAAAACGTACTGACCAGTAATGACTGTTAAACCAAAATTTGGCTCTAACACCCAAATTATCTAAATTTGTAGATATTAATGTCTAGAAATGCAAAAAAACACATGAGATTTATAGTGGTTCGGCGTTAACGAGCCTATGTCCACTTTGTAACTATGATTATACGTAAGATTCAAGTACAATCAATGATTTTTTTCTCAATCTCACTTGTACAATGATGATTCACTCAATAATCTCGAGCTAAAACTAATAAGAAATTATGAGATAATAATAATGGTGGAAACAACACTTAGAACTGCCAAAAGATCCTGAAAAATGCCAAGTGTAGGGCTATTTATAGGCGATGTTTACAGGCGGATTGTGGTCATACATGGCACAAATCCCGAGGATCTCGGACTTGTTCGTGAGCGGATGTGGAAATGGTCAAAATGGCGATTGTGGATAGATGTCACGGGATCCAGGCCTTTCGGGTCGTGATTGACTAGTTCATTGCTTCCATCTTTTAGCCATGAGGATCCGATCGTGGAAAGGGATCGGGCCGTGGAGCATTGGTGTGGTGGGATCGAATCGCAGTTAGGCGCCACGAGTCGTGGAGGACGAGGTGACCACGATCGAGTTTTTAAGGGTCTTGACATGTGAGGCTTCATTTTGCCCCCTCGAAGTATGTTTCATCGAGGATGGAACATGCTTCGAAATTACAAACCTATCTTTTCATGAAGCGATGTAAATCAAAAGTCGTGTCCGCTTGAAACGTCGTACAGCTTCAGGAAATCGCATTCTTTGGCGGGTATAAATATCAGGCTGAATCTTTCACTCATTTCTTCATTTGGTGGTTAATTTTTATCTCTTAAATTCCAGAGGACATCACAGTCAACTCGCCAGGTAAACTTTTAAAATTTTGTACATATGGAACCCTGCTTTGCCGATCCATTGGCCACGCTAGAGCTTGGATCGCCACTTCAAGACACGGGCCTTGGTGGACTATCCCATACCTTCAAGTAGAGTCGTACTAGGCTTCGGACCATGGTCTGGGGCCCGTATACGATCCCTGGTGGGATTTCCACCTGCTCGTGGCCCATGATGGCCCAGCGAGTCATATGAGACAAAGAAAGGAATATCAAGAGTCTTTTCTCCGGCTATATAAACTGATTTACTCTCCTTCTTTCACCTTTTACTTCCTTTTTTACTGGCCGCCACTTTTCTTACCTCTTAACTCTGAAACCCTAGCTGGACTTTCAACAAAAAACCTAGAGTTTCTTTCAATAAAAAGGTAATGGTATTAGGCTTGTTTCCCCTTTTGTTTGGCCCCTTTTTCGTTCTTTATTTCCGTCGAATTTTCGTTATGTGGCAAAGGCAAGGGCGTTGGATTCAATTTCATGGGTTTATATATGGAGAGGAGAAACGAGGAAGAAGAAGAAGGAGCAGGCCAGGTCAGTTCGTGGACGAGGTTTCGGCTCGGGTCGTGGAAATATAAAGACTAGGGAGGAAACTGTGGCGTAAAACTGGGCAGCGGATCAGATCGGGATGCTGGAATAGGTCGGGTCATGGTACTGGACCTTAAGATGGATCGTGGGAGGTATTTCACGATCCGTTCAGATACCACAAATCGAACTGCCCTGCGAACCCAAGGTCCATCCATTGGCGAGACTGAGGAACGATCCGTTTTTCACGATCCAACATGAGTTCCACGAACCGAGTTAAGACGTGATCTGATCCCCAAAATTTAAGCGAACTAAATTTGTCAACGATCCCCGACACATATTTGACTTAAGTGATGCATCATAATCACAATATATTGGACAGTTAACTTAGAGCCTTCAAGATGAACTTTCCAGATTGAACAGAATCGTGACTTTACGGCATAATTGTTACGTTCATCCAATTTACTTTGTGATTTTTCTTTTCCAGTGTTATACACGCTTGCACACACTAGCACTTGCACACGCAGAGGGTTCACGGGTTACTACATCCTAGCCTTTCATGTTTTCTCACCAAAACAGCTATGTCAGATAGACGTTCTTTTAGAATATCTGAAATAAAGGCGAACCCGGAGTTGTCAAAACAGCTTAATCCCGATGTGCTCCCAGCTGATCCATAGGGTTAGGATTCTGAGTCCGAATATGAGATAGATACAGAATCAAATTCTTTTGAGAGTACTTCGCTTGAGGAGGAGGAAGAAGAAGATGACCGAGCTCCTGATGAAATTCCCGGTGTTGAAGAAGTTGAGCAAAAGAAACTTACTGATTCTCTGGCTTCCAAATTAGATGACATAAAGCTTAAGAAAATATGCTTAAGGCATGGGATCCCTTGGGACGATGTTAAGACTCCAGGAAGTGATGATAGACCTCATTCTGCCCCGCCAGGGTACATGACCGTCAGTAGGCTAATGTGCTGGGTAGGCGCTATTCCTCCATTTCCGCCAATCGTTGTTGAGACCTTAAGACGATTGCGCATTTCCCCTATGCAGCTTCATCCTAACACTTATGCGGCTTTGTACACTCTGTGCATTGCGTATGCGGAGATTCTACAGACTGAGCATACCTTCAAAGATTTGAAATTCTATTATCTCTTCAAACACCGTTCCACAGCGACTCCAAACTTCACTTTCTTCGAATCAGTAGCCAATAGGAAGGTTTTATCGGAGGGCCACAGCAATATAGGGGATCCCAAAGCTGATTGGTTTTACATAAAACTCCAGGTTGGGTGCATGAGAAAATGGCTAAAGTGAAGTAAGCCTTAAGTTTTTCGATGCATTACCTAATCACATAATCAAAATGTTAACATGTTTCTTTTCTCTGTGCAGATCACATTTTCCCAAAATAGAAGGCTCAATGTATGATGATCGACTGTCCCGCCTTCTCAAAAGCACATCTGATTTTTAAAAATCAAGAAATGTATCACCGATGAGAACTTTCACAAACAACGTCTTTTGGACATAAGATATGGGCTTGGCTTAGGTGGTAGGCCTTACAAGTATATACCCCCTACTGGTGGGGAGTCTTGCAGCATGCCCCCAGCTGGGGAAGAGGGGATCATGGAAGCCGCAAAGGTGGTTGAGATCCCTACAGTTCCTTCACCTCTGATTAACCAAGATGACGAGGATCATAATGTATACAAGGGAGGTGAAACTCTAATTGGCGAGCCGGAAGATAACTCTTCCTCTGAAGGACAGTCTCCCGCAAAGACTCCACCACCAGTAGAACCCTTGCTGACAGATGAGCAAATACGTGAGGGTTTAGAAAAGATTCCCTTACCGGACGACCTGTATACCTTCGGAGATTTTGAAGGGGAACCATTTTTCCCTACCTCGGAGGGAGAAACTTCTCCAGTTAAAGATAAAGAAACCATATAGACAAGCCAGACTTTGGGCCCTGGTCTGTTAGGGGGGATTACATGGGATGCACAAATCACCTGCACCACTCGTCACAACACTTCTACACCATCAGTATTCATGATTCTAATACACATTTGTTTTCTTTGCAGGGAAAATACCTTGTAAACAATCCTATTCTTATCGTTCTCTCCGAGCAAGCGCACCAAGGCTCCTTTCTGACCCTGAGCATGCTCGCAGTGACAGTCGGGGGAGAGATAGTTATCGACCTCGTGACACTTATCAATCTCATTCTACACGATCTAGTTCTCCATCAAAGCAAGATCCTGGGAAGCCTCACGATCGTCCAGTGCCACCATCGGGGGATAAGCAACTTCCAAAAGACATGACTCCTCTGAAAAGTACACCTTCTCATAGCAAGTCTTCCAAAAACGTCATGAGCTGAAAGATAAAAACAAAGATCCAAGCAAGGATTTTAGAAAAGGAGAAAATAGCTAGTGTCCCCTCTAGTCAGCGCGATTTAGATACTACCGCTGCACAGGATGTCGTCTACACCTCTGAGAATCTGGTCATGCTGGAGTGTTTGCGGAAGCAGTTTCCTGACATTTTCTTCGAAAGGATTATGTTTGTTCCAGATCTTGAACCGATTCCCAAGGAGTGGGATGTAGAGGTCATAGGGCTGGTGAGTAATGTGGCCAAACAATATAGAGCGATGAAGAAGCACGCCACCTCTCTTTCTGTTGCCATCCGTCACTTAGAGACAGAATCAGCCAGAACTAGAGTGAAGATTGACAATGAGGCTAGGGCCAGGAATAAAATCAAAAAATAACTAGAGGATGCACAAGCTCAACTCGCTTTAACTCAGCAGGATGCGGGAAATAACAAATCGGAGCTAGAAAGCGCCAGGAAGCGTTTCCACACTAAGCTCGACTCAAACAGCCAAGGGCACGTAGCTCTAAAAAAGTAAATAGGAGACCTTAGAATGATCAATACTGATTTAAAGATGGCACATGACCGTTTTGCTACTGAGAAGGCTGCTTGGGAGAAAGAGACAGCGAGCCTCAAAGACAGCCTTGCTCTTGCTGAAAAAGAGAAAGCAGTTCCGAATGATCAACTTGCCCATGCCGAGGAGCGTGCAGCTCTTGCTGAAAGTAACATGAACAACGCTTTTAAATTGGCCTCCGCCACTGCTGAAAAACTTGTTGCAACTGAAAAAGAGATAGAAATTTTCGATGAACTGCTATTCGACTTTTTCGGTCAAGTTATTAAGACTCGAGACATCTCTTGGATTCAGAATTATCACATTACTTTGACCAATGTATGGGATATGATTGTTGAGGGCGAAAAGCGGTGATTGAAAGTCGAGGAAGTTGATGAAAAATAGCTCATACAGACTTATCTCAAAGGTGAAGAGCCCGAGGCCTTGGAGACAGGCAGACGTCTAATCTAAGAGGAAATCAAGAAAGAGAAAACAAAGCCCAAGGGCAAGAATAAAATTGTCAAAGGCTCTAGCTCGGTTGTGGAGCGCAAGGCCTACGAAATTGAGGAATATGATCCTAATGACCCGTTGATTCCCTTGGCTCCAACCCCTCCAGTTGTCGGGGCTACTATTACAAATCTGGCGAGGAGTCGGCTGAAGGTATCTCCATATTCTCTCCGTAGTTCGTCAAAGCAGTTATAACTTGTCGTCGTCTCAAGGGAAAGACAACTGAGATGACCACATTCTCTCCCAAATCACTAACATTTTCTTCTCACAACATAGGTGGCAAGCCGATCGAGAAGGATGCAGAAGAGAAAGCAGAGGCAGAGAAAGCTAGTGTTCCCTAAAGTGATGGTGCTGAAGTCCCTGAGGTTCCAAAGCAAACAGAGGGTACAATAAGTGAGAAGGCTACTGTGGCTCATGTGGCTCCTGGCACTGATGCTCCTGCGGATGCCGAAGTTATTGGGGCTTTGCAAGACACCGATGGTGGTTATGGAGATAAAGAGGATGATGTAGTCATCACAGAAGAAATCAAGGATGACGATAACGAGACTTTGGCTGGCATGCAGGCTAGGAAAGAGAAACAATTGGCTTTAAAGAAGGAGGAGCAGGACCCTCTATATGTGCCTCCATCTCAGAGGTTGATCCCAGGACTGGGCTGGTCATAAAATTCTCCTCTAGATCAATAATTTCACAGCTTGCCTCCCAGCCTTCTAATTCTCCCCAGGATCCTCCCATTGATAAGAGTAAGAGGAAGAAGGGTGACCGCTCTGATGCAGACAAGGAGGAGTTGGAGAAACAGAAGAACAAGAAGAAACCAAAATCGTCCCCCAAGCATAAATAGGATGCACTTATTAGCTCACATTTTGCTTTTAGACTTTCCACAGGCCAAGAAATGTAGTTGTGAGAATGGCCCTCACTTTTGTTTAGGATTTTGGTCTTGTAAACCTGCTTTTAGTGAATGAAAATCTGTTTCTTTTGCACCATTGCGTACCTGCAAGTTTAACTTATTGTACTTAGTCATAAACATTTAGATCATAACTAAGTTAAAATCGAACCATGAAGCATTGCAACAAAACATTTCAAATTTTCTGTAACTGCACGAATATGTGTATATATATGCCCCCAATCAATCATTAATATGATTCCTAGCCAGGGCTCATTAAGGATTGATTAGAGTCATATGTGTGTTGCCCCTCATTTCCAAAGATGAGAAGTTCGAGTCGTTTGGCGGCATATGTCACTATGCCTTTATACTTTCCCGATCCTTCAGCGAGGATAGGAATTCTTGTGGCGCCAAATCTCTAGCACTTTATACTCTCTCGATCCTTCAGTGGGATAGAGTTCGAGCTCGGTTCTTAGTCTGCTCACTGATCCTTTAGCGGGGCAGAAGTTCTGGGGGCGCTAAGTCTCTAGCGCCTTTATACTCTGCCGATCCTTCAGCGGGGTGGAGTGTTATCAAGGCGGTTTTATCATTTGCACCTTCACGCCTTGGGGACATTATCTTTGTGTCCTTTATACCCTCTTTCCAATCTCGAGAGTTAGAGCGTAAGTAGTAGTGTGATTTACCTTGCTGCACCTTTGGAGCTTTAGTTACCGTTAGCCTTCCAATCTGATAGGTGGAACTTTGAATTAGGTGTTTCGAGATCGTTGCATAGTTTATAACAAACCTCGAAATGGTAATGATTTATGTAAATTAAAATAAAAGATTAGATAAGAAACGGTGCAGTAAAGGTAAATGACACACGATATTTTTATAGTGGTTCGGTCGAATCATGACCTCCGTCCACTTTATAATCTTTTGCTCAAGTAACCAGGCTGTTCTAGGAAAGTCGTGCCTTTTTACATGGTCCTAAAAAACAAAAGAGTAAAACTGACAATTTCATGCCAGATAAGGCCGCAAATGCTGGGTATTCCACACTCTTGGGATTTCACCTCCATCCACGGTTGCTAGCTTGAAGGTTCCATTATCAAGTCTTTGTAAAATGGAATACATTCCTTCCCATTTCGGGCCCATATGTACTAGGGGTGGAAAGACACGTTTCAGAACCATGTCTCCGGGTTCAAAGGTTCAGGGTCGGACTTTTTTGTTATAATACGGAGCGACCTGTTGCTTGTGCCTCAAGGCACGTAGATCGGCTTCATCCCTCTTTTCTTCAACCATGTCCAGGGATTCAAGGAGCAACACATTGTTGGTCATCGGGTCATAATAAGTGATTCAATGAGATGGTACTTTTAAATCGACCGGGATGACCGCTTCGGCTCCAAAAGCGAGGGAAAAGGGTGTGTGACCCTTCGCCGACTTGTATGTTGTACTGTAGGCCCATAGTGCCAAGAGTAATTCATCAACCCACATGGATTTGGCCCGCTTCAATCGTTTCTTTAGAATAGATTTAATCACTTTGTTTGCCGCTTCGACCTATCCTTCCGATTGCAGATGTGCCACAGAGTTGTATCTTTTCTCGATATGATACTTCTGGCAGAAATCTCGAAACTTTGTGCTATCAAACTGGGTTCCATTGTCAGTTATGACGACTTTTGGTATCCCAAACCGGCATATAATTTTCTTGACGACAAAGTTGATCACTCGCTTGGTTGTAATCGTGGTCAATGGCTCAGCTTCGACCCAATCCACGACTACAATGGCGAACTTTGCTCCGCCCTAAGCTATAGGGAGACTTCCAATAATATCAATTCCCCAAACGGCAAAGGGCCACGGGATCATCATCGTCTTTAACTGGCTAGGAGGTGCCCTAGGGATCTTGGAAAATTTATGACATGAATCTCAACGTCGTGAATACTTGGTCGCATACTTGTTTATGGTGGGCCAGAAATAGCCATACCGCAATATCTTCTTTGCCAATGTTTGCCCTCCAGTGTCGTCACTACATTCACCTTCGTGGACCTCTTTCAGTACACGCTTGATGTCGTCATAGGCGATGCACCGGAGGAGGGGCATCGAGAAACCTTGTCTGTACAGGACTTCGCCTTGCAATACATATCGGGAAGCCTTTCGGACAACTGCACGCCTCTCGCTTTTCTTTATTGGAAGTATTCCATTCATCAAAAAATTCTTTAGAGGAGTCATCCATGACTCCCTCTCGGGTTCAATCTTTAGTACCGGATCAATTTCCATCTGATCTATACTAGGGGACTGTAGCACTTCAATTGGTTGTAGCTCCGTATTTTCAGGATTATCAGAACTAGCCATCTTCGCTAACCTGTCTGCCTTTTGATTCTCCGCTCAGGGAATATGAGATATGCTGTGGTGATCAAAACCATCCAGCAACTTCTTCACTTTTTCCAAACATGATATCAGCCTTGGACTCTTGACCTGAAACTCTCCAGTGACCTGGTTCACGACTATCTTGGAATCGCAAAAGATGTCCAGCTTCGTGATCTCCAACTCCTTTGCGAGCTTCAGCCCGACAATTAGAGCTTCGTACTCGGAGTCGTTATTAGTGGCGTGGAACTCCAATCTAAGAGCATAGTATATTTGTCGTTTCTCTGGAGTTTCAAGCACCACTCTGACACCAGATCGTCTGTAGTTCTTAGCTCCATTAGTGTATAATTTCCAGGCACTGGAGTCGAGGAGTGGTTTTGGTGGGTCGGCTTCTTCACTTACTACATCATCCTCTGGGATAGTGAACTCTGCTATAAAATCTGCTAGTACTTGCTCCCTTATCGACCTTCGGGGCAGGAAGTTCAAATCGAATTGACTCAGCTCAATGTTCCACTTGAGCAGTCTTCCTGATGCTTCTGGCCTTTGCAGAACTTGTTTGAGTGGGTGACCAGTGTACACAGTAATGGGATGAGCTTGGAAATAATGGCGAAGTTTCCTAGATGCAATCAGCAAGTTATACGCAAGCTTTTCTATTCTTGGGTAGTTTCGCTTGGCCGCCGCCAATTTCTTACTCATGTAGTACACTGGTCTCTGCACCTTATCTTCCTCTCTCACTAAGGATGAACTGATCGCATGGGATGACACTGCTAAGTACACAAATAAATCCTCGTGATCCACGGGCTTAGACAGTATCGGGGGTCTTTCCAGATGATTCAGAAGGTTTTGAAATGCTTCTACACAATCAGGAGTCCATTCGAAATTGCGCTTTCCTCACTTTACTAATTCAAAGAAAGGAATACATTTGTCCATAGCTTTGGAGATGAATCTGCTTAGTGCGGCTACTTTCCCTGCGAGGCTTTACACATCTTTGATTTGTCTTGGTTGCTGGATGTCTCGGATTGCCGCAATTTGATCTGGATTAATCTCAATCCCACGCGAGCTGATGATAAATCCTAGGAATTTTCCAGATACTACCCCAAATGAGCATTTCAAAGGATTTAATTTCATCCCATATTTCCGGAGAATCTCAAACATCTCTGTTAAATCGGCAGTATGGTCGGATGATTGTCTGGACTTTACCAACATGTCGTCAACGTATACCTCCATCGTTTTCCCAATTTGGTTGTAGAACATTATATTCACCAATCGCTGATATGTAGCATCGGCATTCTTCAGACCAAAAGGCATCACTACAAAATAGTATACTCCCATATTCGTAATGAAGATGGTATGCTCTTGGTCCGGGACGTGCATGGGGATTTGGTTGTACCCTGAGTAGGCATCCATGAAATAAAGAAGCTCATGACCCGCCGTTAAATCCACCAACTGATCAATTCTAGGTAACGGAAACCTATCCCTTGGGCAGGTTTTGTTTAAGTCTGAGAAGTCAATGCATGTGCGCCACTTTCCATTGGCCTTCTTTACCAAAACCAGATTTGAAATCTAGTCAGGGTATGTTGAGTCTTTAAGGAACCCGTTACTTCTCAGCTTTTCGACTTTTTCCTTCAAGGTCGTAGACCTCTCTGGGCCAAGCATTCGCCTTTTCTGTTTGATGGGAGGATGCTCTGGGTTGATGCTTAACGAATGACTCATAATTGAGGGAGATATTCCACACATGTCCGCATGGGTCCAGTTGAATACATCCAAGTAAGCTTTCAAGAATTTTTTTAATTCTTTGGCTCGAACCGGGTCCAACTGGGATCCAATCTTTAGGACCTTCTCTAGGTCACTATCATTGATTGGTACATCCACAGTCATTTCATTGGGAGTCTCCATTATGCCCCCAGGCTCTTCATCCTCTCTGGTATCTATGTCCTCGGGCAACTTTCTGGGCGATCCTCCCAGAGTTACTTTCTTTAGTTGCTATGACGTTTCCTCCCTTGGGGGGAAGAAGCGCCCTTTGTTTCTACATCTCTTCCTTTCCGAAGCAACTTCAGCTCTACTATGTAGCATTCTCATGCAACAACTTGATCTCCACTGACTATACCTACACCGGCGTCCGTCGAGAACTTCAACAACAAGCACCAGGGTGCAATGCAGTCCCTGAATTTGGCTAGGGCCGGTCGGCCCAAAAAGGCATTGTACGGCGACTCAATATCCGGAACCACAAAGGGGAGGATTCTCAGTCTCTGGCGTTCTCCTTCCCCAAGGGTTACTGACAGTTCCACGTATCCCATCGAAGCGGTTGAGGCTCCATTAAATCCACGTATCCAACCCTCGCATGGTTTCAAATCCTTCGGCTCGAGTTTCATTTGGTCGAATGCTTTCTTGAAGAGAATGTTAACCGAAATCCCATTATCCACTAGAACTTTATGGACTATAGCTGGACGGATGGTGATGGTGATCACTAATGGATCTTCGGTTGGGGAGTGGACTCCAATACTCTCTCGATCGTGAAATATGACGTCATCAGATAGCGTCTTTTGTTGCTTAATCGGGGCATTATCCTCGGGATTGCTACATTCTACTACTTCGAGGTGTTGTTTAGCTGCGTTCACATACCGATCCATTGCCTTCAAACTATGCCCAGCCAGATAAAGCCCTCCGACTATGGTATTGATGACGAGGTTCTTTCCTTTCTGCTGAGCTGTTGGCCTGGCAGCAGGTTGGTTATGGTTCTAGTTCGGGGCCTGTATAGCTTGCCCCCTGTCCTTAGGAGTCACCTAATACTCATCAACCTTTCTTTCTCGGAGTAGATTTTCGACCACATCTCTCAGATGGAGACATTCATTTGTGGTGTGACCATGAGTTGGGTGAAAAAGACAAAATTTTCCAGTCTCACGTTCCTTCTCCGTCGAATCTCTCAGAGGAGGCCTTTTATATTGAATGATGTTGTACGTATCCAGGAAGATATTCTCCAATGTATCATTTAATGGTGTGAAATTTTCAAATGGTCTGGGTCGAGATCTTCTCTGAGAGTCATTCCCTCGGTTTCTCTTCCGATTATTGTTATTGTTGTTATTCCCCGATTGGCGGCCACTGCCTTGATTCTTGTTTCCGACATTGACTTCAACCTTTCCCGAGCTGTCTCCTGTCTATTTGATTGCCACATTACTTTACATATCTTCCTTGTCAATGGCCTTCCTCTTTTGGTTGGTGTAGATTTCTTCTTGTCGCAGGCGGATATTGGCCTTTTCATAAAATATTTCCCGGGTCAACGGTGGCTTACCGGCCAAGTATCTCCCAAGCTCAATATCCTTATCCACTCTGTCAATCAAGGCCATCAAAACAGCTCGTTCATGGGGATATCTAACCTCCGTGACTGCTAGATTAAAGCGATCTAGATAGGACCTCAAAGATTCGTCTGGACGTTGCTTAGTGAGGGATAATTCAATGACATTCTTATATCTCTGAGTATGTAGCCGGAACTGATTCACGAACTGTTCACTTAATTCCCTAAAACTGGAGATCGATCACGTTGGCAAACGAGTAAACCACATTAATGTCGTATCCTCCAAAAATATCGGGAATACCTTACACTTTAAAGCGTCAGAGGCGGCAGCTGCATTCATATACCATGAATATCTCATTAGGTGCTGGACTGGATCCGCCCTTCCTGCATAACGGTTCATAGGTGGCATATTGAATTTCCTAGGGAATCGAACCTCTAATATGTCATCCGTGAAGGGTGTATGACTGCGGCCTATACCCCAATCTTCATTTTTTTGTCCACAGTTTTCTACCATCATTTGTCTAATCATGGCCTCAACATCTTCATGGGTCATGGTGGATTCAGGATCAGCACTTCTTGCCCTACGGGCCCCTCCAGCATTTCTTTGACGTGTTGCTGCAAAGTCTGGGGCCTGAGCAGAACTCCCTTGCCCCTTATTGTCGTGGTTAGTCACATGACGAGCGGGAGGAATGGGTTGATTCTGAGCAGGGTCAACGACGTCTCCATTCCCAGGTGGTAGGACAGGCTCACTTAAGTTACGGTTATTAGTTCCCTGATTAAGCGCCTCTTCTTCTCGAGAAGGAGGTGACCCAAATCGAAGCTGCTCTTGGTTCTCAACCCTTTCTAATGGAGGCCATCGCCGGTTTCTTCATGGTTCTTCAGACGTGGATGAGTATTCTGGGGTAAAGGGGTAAGCTAGCGATGGTGACACCTGCCTCTGGATATCATCAATTCATCTGCCTAAGGCAGTAATATTCTGACGCAGCAACGAGCTCTCTCGCCTTTGAGCAGCCAATTCATCAGTTTGTCTGTCCAATGCTTCAATTATGTGAGTGAGATCTCCTTCCGTAGTTGGGGCAGAAGGGTTGAACTGGTCATCAACATCCTCTCTTATACGCAAGGAACCTGAGCCAGGTCGAGTAGAAGTAACAGTACGAATCTGACGAACCATGATCTCCTTTCCATGTCGAGTTGTAGTCTGATTGTCATTTCGGGTCATGGTCGCCCTATGTTGTGGCTCGTGATACCCTCCTGGCGCCAGCTTGTGGTAGTTCCCTGGGTTTGGATCATGGAAGCTTTGGCAGGAAGTAGGGTGGCATTATCTTGAGATCGAGTCGTGACGCCTTCTATCACTCGAGTCGTGACACCCTCTTCGGGTCGGATCGCTCCCTCCTCACCACGATCCGGGGATGGAACTTTAACCTGCTCCTGAAAGCTCTCTTCTACGGCTTCGTTTGCAACTACATTTGCTTGCGAAACTCGTACTTTTTTAGACTTCTTTCCAGCCATGATATCTGAGCTTTGCTGAAATCTTCAAAAATCGAAACAGCGGGGTTTTGGACTGTTTTCTTCGGACTTGAATATCCAAACAATAGAACAACAATCCAATATGTTGAGACTTCGTTCTCAGTGAAAGCACCAAAATGTTAGACCAAAATTTAGCTCTAACACCCAAATTATCTGAATATGCAGAGATTAATGCCTAGAAATGCAAGAAAACACACAAGATTTATAGTGGTTCGGCGTTAACGAGCCTACGTCCACTTTATATCTATGATTATACGTAAGATTCAAGTACAATCAATGATTTTTCTCTTAATCTCACTTGTACAATGATGATTCACTCAATAATCTCGAGCTAAAACTGATAAGAAATTATGAGATAACAATTATGGTGGAAACAACACTTAGAACTACCAAAAGATCCTGAAAAATGCCAAGTGCTGGGCTATTTATATGCGATGTTTGCAGGCGGATCATGGTCATAAGTGGCACAAATTCCGAGGATCTCGGACTGATTCGTGAGAGGATGTGGAAATGGTCAAAATGGCCATTGTGGACAGATGTCATGGGATCCGGGCCTTTCGGGTCATGATTGACTAGTTCATTGCTTCCATCTTTTAGCCGTGAGGATCCGATCGTGGAAAGGGATCAGGTCGTGGAGCACTGGTGTGGCGGGATCGGATCGCAGTTAGGCGCCACGAGTCGGGGAGGACGAGGGGACCGCGATCGAGTTTTTAAGGGTCTTGACATGTGAGGCTTCATATTTCCTTTGTGTGTGAACCTTGGTGGCTTGGTCCAAAAGCTAGCCAACAATGACCCTTGAAAAGTTGCGACCCTTTAACCAAGTGGTGCATAAATGTACGTGCACATTTATGATGAAACATTTGTATCCCTTCAATAGAATGAATATGCCAGATCAAAATAACTCGTTTCAGCGCAATAGGCTCAAACTGTAATTAGCGGCCTGTTTAACCATGAGACCCCATGAGTCCCAAGGCACAACGCTCAATTTTTAATACTAATATCATGTCATGGACCCCGAAATTTCCAAAGCACTAAACCCGATTTGACATCAATATAATATTGTGTCATGGACTCCAAGTGTCCAAAGGCATTAAGCCTAATTTGACATCAATATGATATTGTGTCATGGACTCCAAGAGTCCCAAGGCACTAAGCCCAATTTGAAATCAATATGATATTGTGTCATGGACTCCAAGAGTCCCAAGGCACTAAGCCCAATTTGAAATCAATATGATATTGTGTCATGGACTCCAAGAGTCTCAAGGCATTAGGCCCAATCTGACATCAATACAATATTTTGTCTTGGCTTAGCCACATTGTGATTCACAAGCCCTCTTTTCCTTTATTTATATAAGCCTATAGAGAAGTAGGTACTCATATTTCATAATGTGGGACCTAGAATGCTTTCCCCTCTTCTTCCAAAATTCCTCTTCTTCCAAAATTCCTCTTGCTCATTCATTTCACACACACACACACACACACACACACACATATATATATATATATATATATATATATATAGTCATTAAATGCATACATGTATGCACATTTTTGTAAACCTTCATCTTGTTTAGCTTTGTTGCATACATATATGCATTTATATAGAATATATGCACACATTTCTGCAACAATTCGTAACCGATGAATATTAGTTCATCTTTATATGCATACATGTCAGAATGTAAAACATAACATATGCATACATGTATGCATATATTCACCAAGATTTTTCAACATAAACACTGGATGAATATATGCATACATGTATGCCTATATTCAGTATTTATGCAGAGATGTATGATTTTTATTTTTAGATTTCTTCCAGGAATATTTATGATTTTTTGATTTTTTTATATATTCCAACGCATTTTTTCTTTTCAAAAACATGTAATATGGCAAAATAAGAGCCTAATTTTAATTTTAAAGTCGTATTGGATGTCGTTTGTATTTTATAAGATTTTAGGGATGTGTCCCTAATTTTCACTTATGTTTTATGTATGTAAAATTATGGAGAATGTTATATTTGGCCTGCAAATTTTTAATTAATTGTTTTTGTAATAGCATAACAATTATAAACTTGTTTTTGTTTAACAAAAAATGATGAAAATGAGAAAATATGTAGCTCTTTGGGTTTTCATGATATTTTAATGTATTAGAACATGAAATGTTATAATTTTCGCATATTGTGAAGATGAAAACAAATAAAGGTGTAATGTTTAGGATAACAAGGAATGCATAGAAAAGTTCCTTGTAGTTACAAACACTGCGCAAAATTTATTTTAAGTAAAAGAAAATAAATAAAACATGTTCTAGTATATTAAAATGTAGTAAATTCCTAAGGTAGACTAGATGAAAATAAAATTAGACCACCAAATTGACGGAAAGTAGTAAAGAAAAAAGAAGAGTCTTAAATAATAGGTAAAAGGAAGAAGTAAGAAATTAAATAGAAATTATAGTATGATTGAATTGTTAAAATATATGATTGATAATTGTTCTATTATATGTGTTGCTTCTTGATGATGGATCGCAATAAGGATATTTATGCGATATTTTACCATTGATGTGTAGTTAATTATAGTTATTTAATAATCAATGTTGTATTACCAATATTGATTGGAATATTATGCTTTGATGACTATGTTAATATGTTGGAATGATTAGTATACACAAAAAGGTTTATACTTACATTGATGGTGTACAATTATTGATTGGTATATAATAATTATTTAAGTATATTAATGTTGTTACCTTCTTATTTTATAAGTTGAAATTGCCATTGGATGTTGTTGGTTTTTGAAGACTACATGTTAATTTTATTTTATTTACTTCTTTTGGTGACATGTTGCGATAGATGAGTAAGATACTATTTTCTTCTTTGATTTGATTGTGTTACTGCAGTGATTGTATTAATTATGCTGATTGCATTAATTTCAAAGTTTGCACTGATTGTATTAAATCATATTGATTGCTTGAATGGATGCAATGGTTGTAATGTACTAATAAGTATTTGGATGCAGAAGAAGAGTCGGAAAATAGACTATGCAGGCTTGATCCCCAAAAGGGGTACATAGGCGGTCTTTTCCTATGCAATATCCACTAAAACCCTTAGATTGGGCTAGGGTGTATTGTAACGACCCATATTTTTACGGTGTATAAATAATTTATTTAATTATTTAAATAATGGTTTGGTTATTTAAAATGACCAGAATTAAATTATAGTGAATATTTAATTAAAATAAATAAATAATATAATAATATATTTAATTCTAGAATAGTCAGAAATAGTGGAATTCACAAGATGGTGTGAATTGGATCATCTGTGATATTTAATTCAATTTAGAATTGAATTAGAATAACGAATATATAATTTGAACGGCAGTTTGAAGGTATAATTATATTTTAATTATAATCGAGCTCGAAATGGCGCGGCAGTTCGTTGTTTGGCGATTTGAACTTCAACTGAATAAACAGGGTCCATTTTAAATTGGATTTCTGTGAAACAAGAAAGGTTAGGAGCTGGTGAAGTATATTTTCCTAATGGAAAAGAAAAATCAGGATTTCGTTGTGTAGATTTTGATTTATGTCCAAATCAAATTTTAGAAAAGTCGCTATGGAATTCCTTTATAATTTATAACGATTTTTTTATATTATAAAAGGATTTTTATATAAATCGAATATCGATATAACTGGGAATTTTGAAATATCGAGTTATAAATCCCATTGGAGCTATATGATATTCTGTTGTGAATATATACGATAATAGTTATTTTTAAATATTAAATTTAATTGTTTTTAAATATATTTATATATTTAAAAGGGTTATTTAGAGCTTTAGAAATAGCCACTTTTGCAAACGAGGTCGGAATTCGACGAAACTAATTTTGTTGGATCCCCAACATCAAACTATTGTTAGATGTCAAGTTTCGTGATTTTTAGAGTCAGTATGTGGCCGTACGGATTTTTGATGTGAAAAACAGTCAGTATTTCGATGGTTAAAAATACGCTGCATGAGCAAACGAGGTCGGAATTCGACAAAACCAGTTTTGTTGGTCCGCAATGTCGAACCGTAGCTGCATGTCCAGTTTCGTGATTTTTGGGTATCGTATGTGATCACAGTTTTAGAGGATGAATACAAACAGCGATTGCTTAAAATAAAATAGAATAATCAAATAAAAAATAATATAACCTACCTATAAATAGCCTAACATCCTTCTAACCCTAAGAAAAATCTTCCTTTGGTCAAAACACCTCAAACGCGCCGTCATCTTTCATTTACAGTAAAACATCCACCTTTGAAAAATAAAAATAAAAAACAATCGAAACAAAAATCATTAAATCACGAGATGGGTTTATATGAGATCGTGAAGCTGTGATCTCCGATTTGGTGTCCCTTTTAGGTGGTGCGATCATACTTCGTCGGGCTCAAAAATAGGCAGCGTTAACCCAGGGTTACTGGTTTTGGGGAATTCGAGTATCAATGCGAGTTTTGGGTGTGATATTGAAGTTCGACATGCCCTTTAGCACTAGCGCAAGAATTTTGGGGAGGTACCGTTGTTAAAGTTATCGAAGGATCACTGTGTAGAGCAAAAAACTGCTCGAGGTCAGAATTTGTATGGTAGGTGCGAGTGGATTTTTGATTGATGGGTTAGAAGGAGATGACGACGAGATGAAGATTGGTGGTGTTCTTGGGTGAATCGGTTGAGGGATGAAGGAGGAATGGCAATCCAAAGATTGGAAATGACTTGCGTTGGAGGCTTGGAGCAGTAGTCTGTTACGGGGAAGAAAGGAAGTAAGGCCGCTTAGGGTTTTTAACGAAATGGTGGACCGGAATTAAAAGGTTAAGCCCATTTATAAAAGGGGGTTTAATTTATTTTAAAATTTCAATACCTGTATTAACTTTAAAATATTGTAACTATTGCATACGATATCGGAATTCAGAAAAACAAGATCCGTTGGGATCGTAGGGACGGACGCAACAAAATGGAACTGACTGGAAATCCATCGGAGCTAGTTACAATTTATAGCAAAATAAATTGTCCGTCTGAATCAAGCGATGGTTATCGTTACTAACAATGATCGTCCATGGTGAGTAAACCTCACTAACTCTACTCAATTTATATTTTTATAATATATCTTTAGAATTCATAAATAATGGTTGTTTACTGTGTGTTGGCTATTTGGTTTAACTGCTAGTCAGTTGATTGAAAATATAGATAACGATATAGATATAAATCGTAAATCAAATATTGATACTATTTAGCAGAATATTTCATAGTAGGATGAAATTGATGTTATTTTTATTGTTTGACATCTGTGGATGCAGGGAAACAGGTCGGAGGGACCCAATTGGGTTCCTCAACATTTATTTTACTATTTTTTTCATATATTGTGTTATATGATGTGATATGAAATTTGTTGTTGATTTTATATATTGGAATGATACCGATCATTGTTATATGGTACGTTAAATACCATAGGGAATATTTATAAAATCAAAGATTTTATAAAAAGAAAACCATTTATTTAGAAAATAAATAGATTAAAAGGGAATATTTATTTGTAAATCAAAAAGATAAAATTGAAGGGAAATATTTGTAAAACATTTACAAATAGAATTGAAAAAGAAATATTTGTAAACTATATACAAATAGAATAGAAATGGGGTACTTATTTGAAAAATAAATAGAATAGAAAGAAGAAATATTTGTAAAACAAATAGAAAAGGGAATAGTTAGATTATAAAAGGGATTACTTAGAAAATCAAATGATTTTATAAAAAGAAAATGTTTTATAAAATAAATAGAATTACCAAAAGGGATTTATTTGGTAAATAAATAGATTATAAAAAGGAAATAATTGATAAGTGAATAGAATTGTATAAAAGGGGAATTTTACATTTTAAAGGTTTAGATCCGTGCTTCGCACACGGGTATAACATGATATGGATTTAAAGCAAAGATTTTAAATAGAATCTATTCTAACCGATAGATTGAGAAGATTAATTTATAAATAATATTTTATTAATTAAATAAAAATATTTATCTTTTGATAACTGAAATATATAAGTCGAACTTATATAGAGAAGTAGAAATGGGTTTTAACACCGATATTTTATGGAATATGATTCGGCGTTTGTAAAGGGATATTTAAATAAGCTTTTAAGCGTTAGAAGTTAAAAGGAGATTTTTTGTAAATAATTCTGTAAATAGAAATATAAATAGAAATTGAAAATGAGATATTGTTTTTAAATATGAAATCAAACTGAATAGAGTATATAAAGGAAACTTTATTCACATTCGATGTGAATAATGAAATTAAGCAAAGATTTTGAAAATAAAAACATGTGTAAAGGAAATTGGATTTTTGAAACAGGAATTCAAACAGTAATAAAATTTCGAGTGGCTAAGAAATAAAGAACTTGTTTATAAATGAAACAAGGGTTGTGATTTATAAACAAAGTTTATAAATGAACTAAAATATAATTGTCAGTGGATAATTGAGATGGCAAATTCAACAGTGAATGTAAAATGGGAAATTCGGAGTTGTTTTAAAAAGGGAATGATGAAATCCATTTCGATATTTGAAATGTTAAAAGGATTAAATAAAATCCGTAGAGATAAGATAATCAAATATAAGTTATTCGAAGAGAGATAATCGAATATAGTTATTCGAGAGGAGTTATCGAATAGAGATTATGTGAGAGGGAACTGTAAGTTGAAATTCGATTATATCGAATTTAGGGAAGTACCATATACTTTCCGTTTTCAAATCGAGATTATTTATTTATTTATAAATTAGTTGTGGGTTAATTATTCAAATTAATAACTAAAAGTTATATTTAAGAGCTCGTAAGGAAGTTGTTAAAGATTTGAAAGGTGAACCTTGTCTATTTCGAAGTTAGAAATGTTGTTTAGTTAAGGTCTGAGAGGTAGTTATACCCCAACTTGATTGACTTCGTTTTAACTAAGGAATGGTTAAGGTTCGATAGTGAAGGTTGATTAAGTGAATTTAGTTAATGAGTGTAATGGTTTAAATTGGCTTAGTGATTTTTATTTAAACATCTGTTTAAATCAAATGAATAAATTTTGGAAAACATTTTCCAAATATAATCAAAGATATTTTCTATTTATAGAAAATGAAATGTTGATGAGAAAGAATACTAGAATGACAATGATACGTGAAACAGAGATGGAAATATTTTCCGTAGATTGATGACATATATTTCCTAAATTTAGAAAATAATAAATGTTGAGTATATAGAAATGGGAAATGAATAAATTAATGATAAATTAAATTAAAGGAGATTAACGTTGATTGATGATTGATCGATCGAATTTCTATCTACAAATAATATCGTTGGTTGTACACCTATTTTTCTTTAATAGTTAAATCACCGACTATCGAAGTTTTTGACCATTTTTCCGTCGTTAATATGGAGAGACCGGGATTAGATTCATTATCTGAAAACCACTCTGTATGAATGTTAGCGTTGCGATCAATTATGATGAAGATAATCGAAGACGGAGTTATGCAAGGGCTATCCTATTTACAGAATTGTGCCTTCAGTTGTCCAGTCCCAGGACAAACATGAATGGACGAATGTCTGACAGAGTATATCTAATGGATCGCGTAAGTTAATCTCTTCAAACGTACTTATGTTTGGTGGCAGAGGAATTCGTTTCTCTTAGCTTTATACCCGTGGTATTTTTGGGGAAATCAATGTGTGATTTGGCGGGTATGACTATGCGGCATTCAAAGTGAATGGTGGTCAGGTATATCGAAGATACGTTATGACCTCAAGCCTCATCAACCGGAAAATGACATAAATCGGGCAGGCAGCATGGCTAAGTGGGTCGCTCCCATTAGGGTGTATATCACCTATCTAGAGAAAATCCATTCATTCTTTTATCTATTATCAATGCTGTCCCTTTTCGGGAAACGGTGGGTAGCTACCAACCGTTGGTGATATACATTCGATACACTCAAGCGAAATGAGTGGTCGGTCATGTGTGGGCCGGGTTGCAAGACGTTCTTGTTGAACCCAGTGTATTCACCTCTAAAGATACACTATCGGCAGATGGTCCCATACCTTGTCACAGTCGGAATCCAATCTTCAATAAGCGCCCGCGATTTTGTTTGTATACTATATATGTGGAACGTGAGATGCAAGCGTTCTGCTAGTTTGTTAATTATTTGTGATTAGACACTATTATAATGTCAGAGAAGTATTTATTTCCAAAACTGTTTTGGGTTATCGTAAGGTAAAAACCATCCATATTTATGCATGGATCGGTCTTACGATTATCTTTTCTTTTGAAAAGGATTTTTAAAAGTTAAACAAAATGATTTGAGTTTACTCACACCAGTCCCATGACAGACCCAGAGTTTATTTTGTTTTGTTTTCCCTAAACTCTTGGGTGCCAAATTTGTACGGGCAGTCAAGTACTTCAGTTCTTTACAAATATACTTGGAGGAGCTTGAAGCAGGAGGCTTCAGGATTATATAGCTATTGCTATTTCCGCTGTGTGTAAGTGTTGTACTCTGATAATGTCATCATATATATATCCTATTTTATTTCAAAGTTATGTTATATATTATATTTCATTTGTTCCGCTGTGAGATTCGTATTACTCTGATTTTGTTCTGTGGTGATCTTTTTCTTCTTCTATTCTAATTTTCTATCTTATCTATTCTCACCCTCTCACTTATTTCTATTAATGATCAGGCATTTCCGATGTCTGAATAGTCAACGTGGTAGTTTGTGTTGATTTTCGGAGTCAAAAATCCCAGTTCGTTACAGTGATATCAGAGCTGAAGGTTAAGTGATTACCTTGGCTCTGTGGCGTAATTCAGTAGAGATGGGGTTAGTAATGCCCTAGATTGAGTTGAGTGTATGTATACGAGTGAACGTATTTGTTATTTGATATAAAAATGGTTTTATATTGTGGAGATTTATTGGTTGAGTTGTTTATGGGTTCTGACCGATTAGTTTGATCTACAGCATCGGTAGGAGTTTCTAAACACTTGAATGCGATAAACCGACACAGTATGTTTTGAAAAAGGGTAAATGAATAATTTTACCCAAAATATATTTTGATATAAAAGGAAGTTATATCTTGGAATTATTATCATATATTGGATGTGTTGGTTGATTATAATTGAAATGGTTATATAAATAACCAATTTGAGTTCGTATAATACAAAAGCAGATTAATTAAATCTGAATTAAATCAGAATTGGAATTAAAATTCTGAAAACTGGGAGAAGTTTTTGTAAGTGGATTTGAGTTAAGTATAAGAAAATTTTAAAATCCTGGGAGATTTTAAATTGTTTACAAGTATCATGAATGATATTTTGAAAAAGATTTCAAAATGAAAATATTTAAATATGGTTTCGATAAGTGATATAGTATTGAACTCACTTTGATCACTGGGAAATAACTCTGATGATGCTGGCCACATCATCAGTGTTCATTTTCGAGTTGTAAGTGATGGATTACTACCAAATATTTGTGTTGGATTGTTTGAGGAAAACAAGTTGTTTGAAATCTGAAAAGGAATATTTGGTTTTAGAAGAGCTAAGCTGTTTAAAAATTCCAGGAAAATTGTATGAATTAAAAACTAATTTGAAGGGATTTGTGAAAGCAAATATGAATTGAATTAGAACCAATTAACTGGAAATTTAATTGGAATATAATGTATCAAGTGGAATCATTTTGAATTGTGAGATAGGATCTGAAATGGTATTGGATTGATGAGTTAGGAGTTGGAATCAAGAATGGAACTCTGGTTTGAAATGGAATTTGGCTTGGATACATGAATTATTTGGTTTTGAGGATAAAATTGAAATTTTGTTTGGGAATGCATGTGTATATGCTGACAGGGTAGCAGATGGAAAGGATGTAATGATATACCCGACAAAAAGGTACACGTTTATTTTTATAGATTTGGTGATGTATGGGTCGATTTGGCAAGCCGCATGGCTATTTGATTTTCTTTTGGATTGGAGAAGGCCTTGAGAGGCGAGTTGGGGTTTGAACTATTGACCGGTACAAAGGAGGTGCAGGCGAAATTTTTCGAAAATTTCAGGTGTTAGAAAATTTTCTGGTTTTTAGAAAATTATCGTTGATAAGAATTAATTAATATTTTAATTGAAATTAAATTGGTTCGGTTGAAATTAAAGTTGGTAAGTAAACAAATAAATTTGTACTAGTCAATAGGGTAGGTTCTCTACCTTAGCAATTTCGAGGACGAAATTATTTTTAGGGGGGAAGAATGTAACGACCCATATTATTACGGTGTATAAATAATTTATTTAATTATTTAAATAATGGTTTGGTTATTTAAAATGACCAGAATTAAATTATAGTGAATATTTAATTAAAATAAATAATATAATAATATATTTAATTCCAGAATATAGTGGAATTCACAAAATGGTGTGAACTGGATCATCTGTGGTATTTAATTCAGTTTATAATTGAGTTAGAATAAAGAATATATTATTTGAACGGTAGTTTGAATGTATAATTATATTTTAATTATAATCGAGCCCGAAATGGCGCGGCAATTCGCTATTTGGCGATTTGAACTTCAACTGAATATACAGGGTCCATTTTAAATTGGATTTCTGTGAAACAAGAAACGTCAGGAGCTGATGAAGTATATTTTCCTAATGGAAGAAAAAATCGGGATTTCGTTGTGTAGATTTTGATTTATGTCCAAATCAAATTTTAGAAAAGTCGCTATGGAATTCCTTTATAATTTATAACGATTTATTTATATTATAAAAGGATTTTTTTATAAATCGAATATCGATATAACTGGGAATTTTGAAATATCGAGTTATAAATCCCATTGGAGCTGTATGATATTCTGTTGTGGATATATACGATAATATTTATTTTTAAATATTAAATTTAATTGTTTTTAAATATATTTATATATTTAAAAGGGTTATTTAGAGCTTTAGAAATAGCCTTTTTTGCAAACACGGAATTCGACGAAACTAATTTTGTTAGATCCGCAACATCAAACTATTGTTAGATGTCAAGTTTCGTGATTTTTAGAGTCAGTATGTGACCGTACGGATTTTTGATGTGAAAAACAGTCAGTATTTCGATGGTTAAAAATAGGCTGTGTGAGCAAACGGAGTCGGAATTCAATGAAACCAATTTCGTTGGGTCCGCAATGTCGAACTGTAGCTGCATATCCAGTTTCGTGATTTTTGGGTATCGTATGTGATCACAGGAATTTTAGAGGACGAATACAAACAGCGATTGCTTAAAATAAAATAGAATAATCGAATAAAAATAATAATATAACCTACCTATAAATAGCCTAACATCCTTCTAACTCTAAGAAAAATCATCCTCTGGTCAAAACACCTCAAACGCGTCGTCATCTTTCTTTTACAGTAAAGCATCCACCTTTGAAAAATAAAAATAAAAACAATCGAAACAAAAATCATTAAATCACGAGATGGGTTTATATGAGATCGTGAAGCTGTGCTCTTCGATTCGGTGTCCCTTTTAGGTGGTGCGATCAGATTTTGTCGAGCTCAAAAATAGGCAGCGTTAACCAAGGGTTACTGGTTTTGGGGAATTCGAGTATCAATGCGAGTTTTGGGTGTGATATTGAAGTTCGGCATGCCCTTTAGCACTGGCGCAAGAATTTTGGGGAGGGACCGTTGTTAAAGTGATCGGAGGATCACTGTGCAGAGCAGGAAACTACTCGAGATCGGAATTTGTATGATAGGTGCGAATGGAGTTTTGATTGAAGGGTTAGAAGGAGATGACGACGAGATGAAGATTGGTGGTGTTCTTGGGTGAATCGGTTGAGGGATGAAGGAGGAATGGCAATCTAAAGATTGGAAATGGCTTGCGTTGGAGGCTTGGAGCAGTAGTCTGTTACGGGGAAGAAAGGAAGTAAGGTCGGTTAGGGTTTTAAACGAAATGGTAGGCCGGAATTAAAAGGTTAAGCCCATTTATAAAAGGGGATTTAATTTATTTTAAAATTTCAATACCAGTATTAACTTTAAAATATCATAACTATTGCATATGATATCGGAATTCAGAAAAACAAGATCCGTTGGGATCGTAGGGACAGACGCTACAACATGGAACTGATAGGAAGTCCATCGAAGCTCGTTACAATTTATAGCAAAATAAATTGTTCGTCTGAATCAAGCGATGGTTATCGTTATTAACGATGATCGTCCAAGGTGAGTAAATCTCACTAACTCTACACAATTTATATTTTTATAATATATTTTTAGAATTCATAAATAATGGTTGTTTGCTGTGTGTTGGCTGTTTGGTAGAACTGCTAGTCAGTTGATTGAAAATATAGATAACGATATAGATATAAATCGTAAATCAAATATTGATTCTGTTTAGCAGAATATTTCATAGTAGGACGAAATTGGTGTTAATTGTATTGTTTAACATCTGTGGATGCAGGGAAACAGGTCGGAGGGACCTAACTGGGTTCCACAACATTTATTTTACTGTTTTTTTCATATATTGTGTTATACGATGTGATATGAAATCTGTTGTTGATTTTATATGTTGGAATGATACCAATCATTGTTATATGGTATGTTAAATACCATAGGGAATACTGGAATGTTAGAAAAGAAAATTTTCAATGTTATATTGAAAAAGAAATATTTATAAAATCAAAGATTTTATAAAAAGAAAACCATTTATTTAGAAAATAAATAGATTAAAAGGGGATATTTATTTGTAAATCAAATAGATAAAATTGAAGGGAAATATTTGTAAAACATTTACAAATAGAATTGAAAAAGAAATATTTGTAAACTATTTACAAATAGAATTGAAAAGGGGTATTTATTTGAAAAATAAATAGAATAGAAAGAAGAAATATTTGTAAAACAAATAGAAAAGGAAATAGTTAGATTATAAAAGGGATTACTTATAAAATCAATAGATTTTATAAAAAGAAAATGTTTTATAAAATAAATAGAATTACCAAAAGGGATTTATTTGGTAAATAAATAGATTATAAAAGGAAATACTTGATAAGTGAATAGAATTGTATAAAAGGAGAATTTTACATTTGAAAGGTTTAGACCCGTGCTTCGCACATGGGTATAACATGATATGGATTTAAAGCAAAGATTTTAAATAGAATCTATTCTAACCGATAGATTGAGAAGATCAATTTATAAATAATATTTTATAAACTAAATAAAAATATTTATCTTTTGATAAATGAAATATATAAGTCGAACTTATATAGAGAAGTAGAAATGGGTTTTAACACCGACATTTTATGGAATATGAATTCGGCATTTGTAAAGGGATATTTAAATAAGATTTTAAGCGTTAGAAGTTAAAAGGAGATTTTGTACAAATAATTCGATAAATAGAAATATAAATAGAAATTGAAAATGAGATATTGTTGTTAAATATGAAATCAAACTGAATAGAGTATATAAAGGAAACATTATTCACATTCGATGTGAATAATGAAATTAAGCAAAGATTTTGAAAATAAAAACATTTGTAAAGAAAATTGGGTTTTTGAAACAGGAATTCAAACAGTAATGAAATTCCAAATGGTGTTTAAAAATTAATTCAAGGGTTGTGATTTATAAACAAAGTTTATAAATGAACTAAAATATAATTGTCAGTGGATAATTGAGATGGAAAATTCAACAGTGAATGTAAAATGGGAAATTCAGAGTTGTTTTAAAAAGGGAATGATGAAATCCATTTTGATATTCGAAACGTAAAAAGGATTAAATAAAATCCGTAGAGATAAGATAATCAAATATAAGTTATTCAAAGAGAGATAATCGAATATAGTTATTCGAGAGGAGTAATCGAATAGAGATTATTTGAGAGGGAATTGTAAGTTGAAACTCGATTATATCGAATTTAGGGATGTACCATATGCTTTACGTTTTCAAATTGAGATTATTTATTTATTTATAAATTAGTTGTTGGGTTAGTTATTCAAATTAATAAATAAAATTTATATTTAAGTTATTATATTTCGAAGGCAGGGGTTTATAACACTATTGTTAAAATCGAATGATTTCTGTAAAAGAAGTGGATTCGTAAATAGAATCCAACAGTTCGTAAGGAAGCTGTTAAAGATTTGAAAGGTGAACCTTGTCTATTTCGAAGTTAGAAATGTTGTTCAGTTAAGGTCTGAGAGGTAGTTATACCCCAACTTTATTGACTTCGTTTTAACTAAGGAATGGTCAAGGTTCGATAGTGAAGGTTGATTAAGTGAATTTAGTTAATGAGTGTAATGGTTTAAATTGGCTTAGTGATTTTTATTTAAACATAAGTTTAAATAAAATGAATACATTTTGGAAAACATTTTCCAAATATAATCAGAGATATTTTCTAATTATAGAAAATGAAATGTTGATGAGAAAGAATACTGGAATGACAGTGATACGTGAAACAGAGATGGAAATGTTTTCCGATTATTGATGACATATATTTCCTAAATTTAGAAAATAATAAATGTTGAGTATATAGAAACGGGAAATGAATAAATTAATGATAAATTAAATTAAAGGAGATTAATGTTGATTGATGATTAATCGATCGAATTTCTATCCAGAAATTAGATCGTTGGTTGCACACCTATTTTTCTTTGATAGTTAAATCACCGACTATCAAAATTTTTGACCATTTTTCCATCGTCAATACGTAGAGACCAGGATCAGATTTATTATCTGAAAACCACTCTGTATGGACATTAGCATTGCGATCAATTATGATGAAGATAATTAAAGACAGAGTTATGCAAGGGCTATCCTGTTTATAGAATAGTGCCTTCGGTTGTCCAGTCCCAGGACAAACGTGAATGGACGAATGTCTGACAGAGTATATCTAACGGATCGCGTAAGTTGATCTCTTCAAACGTACATACGTTTGGTGGCGGAGGAATACATTTCTCTTAGCTTTATACCCGTGGTATTTTTGGGGAAATCAATGTGTGATTTGGCGGGTATGACTATGTGGCATTCAAAGTGAATGGTGGTCAGGTATATCGAAGATACGTTATGACCTTAAGCCTCATCAACCGGGAAATGACATAAATCGGGCAGGCACCATGGGTAAGTGGGTCGCTCCCATTAGGGTGTATATCACCTTTCTAGAGAAAATCCATTCATTCTTTTATCTATTATCGATGCTGTCCCTTTTCGGGAAACAGTGGGTAGCTCCCAACCGTTGGTGATATACATTCGATACATTCAAGCGAAATGAGTGGTCGGTCATGTGTGGGCCGAGTTGCAAGACGTTCTTGTTGAACCCAGTGTATTCGCCTCTAGAGATACACTATCAGCAGGTGGTCTTATACCTTGTCATAGTCGGAATCCAATCTCCAATAAGCGCCCGCGGTTTTGTTTGTATACTATATATGTGGAACGTGAGATGCAAGCGTTCTGCTAGATTGTTAATTATTTGTGATTAGACACTATTATAATACCAGAGAAGTATTTATTTCCAAAACTGTTTTGGGTTATCGTAAGGTAAAAACCATCCGTGTTTATGTGTGGATCAGTCATACGATTATCTTTTCTTTTGAAAAGGATTTTTAAAAGTTAAACAAAATGATTTGAGTTTACTCACACCAGTCCCATGACTGACCCAGAGTTTATTTTGTTTTGTTTTCCCTAAATTCTTGGGTGCCCAAATTTGTACGGGTAGTCAAGTACTTCAGGTCTTTACAGATATACTTGGAGGAGCTTGAAGCAGGAGGCTTCAGAATTATATAACTATTGTTATTTCCACTGTGTAAGTGTTGTGCTCTGATAATGTCATTATATATATATCATGTTTTATTTCAAAGTTATGTTATATACTATATTTCATTCGTTCCGTTGTGAGATTCGTATTACTCTGATTCTGTTCTGTGGTGATCTTCTTCTTCTTCTATTCTAATTTTCTATCTTATCTATTCTCACCCTCTCACTTCTTTCTATTAATGATCAGGTATTTCCGATGTCTTAATAGTCAACATGGTAGTTTGTGTTGATTTTCGAAGTCGAAAATCCCAGTTCGTTACATGTATAGCGTTGGACGCAGTCCGAATAAAGTTGAAACTCTTTTTCTCTTTGTACAAAACTTGTGAAGTTGGAGGATGTTAGAAGGCAAAAAAGAAAAAAAAGATAAAGAAGAAATGAGCTTAGCCTGCATTTTGGATCCACAGGTTGTTTATTTGAATTCACTTCTTATGCATTACTACTCTTTCTTATGGACGTTAAATGTAATAAAATGCATTATGATGATTTAGTTATGTAAATTATTTTCATTATTAAATTATGAGATCTTCCATTTTATTCACCGTTCCTAGAATTTTTAAATCTTATATACTTAATGACCACTACTTTTAATATCTAAAATTAGTTGTAAGCGTGTTTGATGGCGTTTATAATTGATTTTGGACCTTTAAAAATAGTGGGTCTTCACAATTTTGAGTTCGGACCATTTGGTGGTCATAACGATCGCAATACAAGCATAAAATTATCGTTCTGGGAAACACTCTCGGATTTCGACGACACTTGTACCATCAAAACCATATTATTGTAGTGATGTACATCCTCAAGTTTTGTGGCAATCAGATACATCGTTTGATCGTGACGAGCCAAATGCACGTTGATTTCTTTGATATAGAAATGGGAATTTAAATAAAATAAAATAATATTAATCCACCTACTACGGTAACCTACCCGATCTGTAATCCATCTCTCCTCATTCACGAAAATCAATGTTTTGTTGCTCAACATGGCTTCCTTCCACTTTCCCCTTCAAAAATTTATTTCCATCAATCCACCTCTCTTAATATCGTGAAACTACTTGGATTGCACTCCCATCGAGAATATCTTCACACGATGCCATTTTTGTCTCATGTGACTTTGATTGCTGAAACCCACGGTGAACTAGAGTTGTGGTTTAGGTACGATTTGGTCATTGTTAAGGGTGAATGAGGTGGCGTTGAGTAGAGGGAGGCAAGACACATCTTCGGTTGAAGTTTGGGGAAGCGTAGTGGTGCCAAGGAGGTGCGACGGTTTTGGGGATCTCGACTTGTAACCATCAGTGGAGGCATTTTGAATGGAAGAGTCGAAGGTCGTGGTAAGGGTACGGTGTTGATAGGTTGAGCTCGAGGAGAGAAAATCAATGGTGCGATCACTTTTTGGTTTCGTTAGCTAGATTGTCGTATTAATGGAAATAGTTCACGGGTGGGGTTGGGTTTCAATTGATTGGAATGAGGATGTACACAGTCTCTGTATTTTGAGAAGAAAGTTTGGTAGTTGATTAGGTAATTAACATTTGTTAATTATAGTTTAACCTGTTTAATTATTTAAATAGTCAGACAACTTATAATACATGTAAATTTTGCATACGAGGTCGGAATTGGACGTCATTTCTTTGTATGAATTCGTATTGATGAGCTTTACACTGTGGAGCTTGTTTGGATTGATTTAGCTAAGGCAGGTGATATTATATCTCACTGGATTGCACTTGTCTGTATAGTAAAGTTTTGATGTTTAAAATTGATTTATAATGATAAAATGTAATATTTGATATTGTTGATCCTAGTAAATAATAAATAAAAATATTAGATAATAATTTAAGTAGATTTAACCTGGTTTGTCACATTTTACTTGGTTACGCGCTATTACATGCTAGTTTGACTATATTGTTAGACATAAGTTATTTGGACACTTACTTTACCTTGATTTCTATAGATAGGTTCTATTGATTTATTATGGTCATTTTGGATGTTTGTATGCTAGTTTAGGATTTGTGTGACTATTTGTTACATGGTTGAGTTTTTCCTAGTGTAGCTTAAAATGTCGTTCGTAGGCGATCTAGTATTAGGAAAATATCGGTCGTAAGAGTTTGGTGTTTATCGATCAAACACACAAGTGGGTGTGTACTGATTAAGTGCACAAGGATGGTAAATTCGAACGGATGAAGTGAATTTTCGTTGGATCTTCGTATCGCTTGGATGGATCAGACGATAAACCACCATTGGAACTCGACGACGGATTCGACGATAGATCAGCATTGGAGCTCGACGATGGAATTGAAGATGGAGCGACACTTGAGCTTGATGGCCGACCTGAGGACGATGGATGGACTTGGTGACGAGCTGGACTTCGCAACGAATGCCGGTTGTTTTTTCTTGGATGTGTATTTAACAAATTTTGGTTAGAAACGTGATTCTTTTGATTATTATGAAGTGGTCGATATCTATTACTATTGTTGTTGACTATTTTTGATAAATTTGACATGGACGACGATGCGATTTCAAGTAGCAAGATATGATGTTCTATAGCAATTTCGAGATGATGACTCTTCGATTAGTAGCTTTGGTTTGAAGCGAGGAAGTGGTGCTTATATTGATTCGTCATTCAACGAGGATGACTCCAGGATGGGAAGCAAGCTGCTGAGGAGGATAGTTTTCTTGGAGATGCACAAAAGATGACGTTGAGTCGTATTAAGGTGACTACATCGGAGAGAGACGGATATGAGACATATGATGATATCCTACGACATGCGATGACCTTCAGGTGTAATCCTCATATTGAGTCGACTGCGGATGGGAGTGTTGGAGAATGGAGTTTCGATGACAACAACCTTATTTCAATTATCATTGATTATAAAATATATATTAACATCTCTATATAGAATATATATATATACATATATATACAGGATTTGTATACAAGACTTAAATACTGAAAACTGTATAGTTTTAGAGTTTTAAGAGATTCAGAATTCAGAGGAGAATAAAGAATCATGAGTAATCGAGTTATTAAGAGTTCAAGAAAAATATAGTAATAGAGTCTAGTTTATATGCAAGACTCTGAATAGCACTCCAAGTTCAAATTTAAATTATGTTATTCAAATTTTGTTTTCAAAATTCAAATTCTGTTTTCAAATTGTTTTCAAATTATTCTATCATACTTATGATTTCAAATAAGTTTTAAAGTTTTAAAATATATATATATAAGTTTATATATATAGTTTTATAATCTTATGATTTTAAGGTTTTAAATAATTTTATAAATATGTTTATATAATATATGTTTATGTTTTCATATGATTTTACACTTTAGAATACTCATTCATGTCGTTAAGTTTTAATTCAAGAATTTCCAAAACAATATATATGATCAAACATTTGAAAAATAAGTTTTAAATAATAAAAATTATATGTATATATCGACATACATATATGGGTATGTCAACATACAACTTTCAGAAATTCAATTTTTCAAAGGAAATGTCTTTTCACTATTTGTAACATTTCAGAAGCGTTGCAACCTTTCAAATCTTGTAAATAAGGGTTGATTTCGAATATTTTGATATATCTTCTTCCCTATCTTCACACCTCTTCATCTCACCATTAATATTTCATATTTATTGGTTTCTACACTTCTACTTTGCCGATTTCACTCTAATTATATAAAACTTCTTCTTTTCTCACTCTCTATCCATTACTCTCTGAATTAAAGTTCTATTGGAGAGTTATAAGATTGTTGTAATCATTTGGGAAGTGTTTGGAAAAGGGTGTGTTCCTTGTAGCCCTGAAATCAAGGAAAGGGAGCGCTGTTAACCTTGTAGTCGTAAAATCAAGGGTGGTGGAATCGGTGTTAACCTTGTAGCCATGAATTAAGGTGGTGGAATCAATGTTAACCTTGTAGCCTTGAAATCAAGGTTGTTGTAATTGGATTCTGAGATTAATAGAACTCTGCGCAATCCAGCGCTGCATGGGACTAGATGTAGGAGTAATACGAACTAGTATAAAATCCAATGTGTTCTTTCCTTCTTCTGCAATTTATTTTTGTTTATATTTGTGTATGTGTATGATTTTGTGTCTTTGATCATCTCTATTGTGTGTGATTCATATAGTAGCTCATATAAGTTTAAATTTTTCATAAAATCTTCGAAAACACTGTTCACCCCCTCTTGTGTTTGTTTTGTCTTAAGATCCGCCTTCTGCATTCCCAAACAATTGGTATCAAAGCCTATGTTTTCAAAAAGTTCATAATCTGATTTTTGGAAATATTAAATGGCATATTCTGCAATAATTTATGACACTAGTTTAAATTAATATTCCGATTTTTAAAATTTGAATTTTTTGATATATGGATATGTTACAAAATCATCATGATATTATTATTTAAAATTGTAGTTATTTATTTTGAAAAGTCAATTGATTATTTGAAAAGTTGTTTTGTTTTCCAGAAGAAGAGTAATGATAGTTGGTGAAAAGACATACTTAAAAAGTTGTTTTGTTTTCCAGGAGAAGAGTAATGACAGTTGGTGAAAAGACATCAACAACATAGCCATCTATCCCAAACAAGTTGGAGTTGGCTAGATATGGAACCCAAAATTAAAATAAAATAAAATTAATAATGATGATAATAATATATATATAAAGGGTTTAAAATAACCAAACAAATAAAAGGTCGTCTGACAAAGGGTTTTTTTAAAATAATAATAATAAGTAAAAAGGTTCAATAAAAGTGAAATAAAATCTAAAATAGTAATAAAAAGTAAAAATGTTCAGTAAACGTGAAATAAAGTCTTAAAAAAAACTTAAGGTTCTGGTACATGGATTGCCAATTTCCATTCACTCCTATAAACTACCAGCTCTTTCGATAAACTCCAGTTACTTAAATCTCTCTTTATTATCTCCTCCCATGTCATTTTAGGTCGACCTCTACCTCTCTTTGGGCCTTCGGCGCGGCCTAAAATTCCAACGCGTACCGGTGCATCGTATGGTCTACGTTGGATATGTCCAAATCATCTCAAGCGGTATTGGACTAACTTCTCTTCAATAGGTGCAACTCCAAGTTTTTCCCGAATATCCTCATTTCTAATCCGATCTCATCTGGTATGCCCACAGCTCCAACGCAGCATCCGCATCTCTGCTACGCTTATCTTCTGGACATGTTGCCTCTTAGTAGGCCAACATTCTGCACCATATAACATTGTAGGCCTGATTGCTGTCCTATAGAACTTTCGTTTAAGCTTCTGAGGAATCTTCCGATCATAGAGAATGCCAAATGCTAGTCGCCATTTCACCCATCCTGCTTGAATTCTAAAACTAACATCCTTATCAATCTCTCCATCAAACTGCAACATAGATCCTAAGTATCGAAACAATTCCTTCTTGGGTACTACTCTATCGGCCAGGGTAACATCTCCGTCATCTGACCTGACACTGCTAAACTCACACTTCATATACTCTGTTTTAGTTCTGCTAAGCTTGAAACCCTTTGATTCCAAGGTCTCCCTCTACAACTCTAGTTGTCGATTAACCCCTATTCTACTTTCATCAATCAGCACAACATCATCGGCAAAGAGCATACACCAGGGAATTTCCCTTTGTATATTTTGTGTGATTTCATCCATCACTAATGCAAAAATATAGGGGCTTAAAGCCGAACCTTGATGTAACCCTATGTTAATTGGAAAGTCTCTGGTCTCACCATCGCATGCCCTAACACTAGTCACAACCCCCTCGTACATATCCTTAATAAGGGTAATATATTTTGATGGCACTCTCTTCCTTTCTAGCGCCCACCACATAACCCTCCTCGGCACTCTGTCATAAGCTTTCTCCAGGTCAATAAAAACCATGTGGAGAACTTTCTTCTGCTCCCTGTATCTCTCCATAAGTTGCCTAACCAAGAAAATCGCCTCAGTGGTTGACCTTCCATGCATAAAACCAAATTGATTCCTAGAGACACTTGTCAACCTCCTCAAACGCTGCTCGCAAACTCTCTCCCATTGTATGACTCATAAGCTTAATTCCTCTATAGTTCGTGCAACTTTGAATATCTCCTTTATTCTTGAAGATTGGAACTAATATGCTTCTCCTCCACTCATCTGGCATTTTGTTTGATTTGAAAATATTATTGAACAACTTAGTTAACCATCTTATCCCTGCATCTTCGAACCATCTCCACACCTCAATAGGAATGTCATCAGGCCCTACCGACTTGCCTGATTTCATACGTTTCAACGCCCTATTCACCTCAGTTTCTTGAAATCTCCATACAAAATGTCTATTAGTGTTGTCGGCTAAGTCTTCCAACTCGATCGAAGAGCTATCACTTTCTTCGTTGAAAAGCTTATCAAAGTATTCTCTCCACCTATTCTTTATCTCATCGTCCTTCACCCAAAAGTCTATCATTTTCATCCTTAATGCATTTAACCTGATTGAAGTCCCCTGTCTTCCTCTCGCGTAGCCTAGCTATTCTGTAAACGTCTTTTTCACCTTCCTTTGTACTTAGCCTTTGATACAGATCTTCGTACGCTCATCCCCTTGCTTCACTCACTGCTCTCTTTGTAATCTTCTTTGCCACTTTATACCTATGCATGTTCTCTTCGCTTCTATGACGGTACATGAATTTGTATCATTCCTTCTTCTCTTTAATAGCCTTTTGCACCTCGTCATTCCACCACCACGAATCCTTGGGTTCTCGCTTGCTTCCTCTTGTTATCCCAAATACCTCAGTGGTGACTCTCCGAATGCAAGTTGCCATCGCATTCCACATGACATTTGCTTATCCTTCCACATTCCAAGCCCCTTCTCCCATCACTCTATCCTTAGACACCCGTGAAGCATCTCCTTTGAGTTTCCACCATTTCGTCCTGCTAATCTTCGCTCTCTTATCCTTCACCACCCGAAGACAAAACACGCATACCAAGAGATGGTGTTGTGAGACGACGCATTCTCTAGGTATGACCTTGCAATCAACACAATCTCGTTTACTATCTCTCCTAGTTAGGACAAAGCCAATCTTGCTAGCCTGTTGGCCAATACTGAAGGTGATCAGATGTGATTGCCTCTTTCTAAAGAATGTATTAGCAACCATGAGATCAAAAGAGAGAGCGAAATTCAAAATATCCTCACCCTCTTGGTTCCTACTGCCAAATCCAAAACCACCATGCACTCGCTCAAAACCCGCGCTAGATGAGCCAACATGGCCATTGAAGTCTCCTCCTATAAAAAGTTTCTCACTACTATGCACATTCCTAACCATGACATCCAAGTCTTCCTAGAACTTCCTTTTGGCGTCTTCACTTAGACCTACCTGTGGGGCATATGCGCTAATGACATTCAAAACTGCCTGGCCAACTACTAGCTTAAGTAGGATGATCCTATCCCCTCGTCTTCTGACGTCAACTACATTGTTCTGAAGGTTCTTGTCAATTAATATGCCTACCCCGTTCTTGTTACGTACTTCTCCCGTGTACCACAATTTGAAGACAGTGTTCTCCACCTCCTTCGCCTTCTGACCCACCCATTTAGTGTCTTGAATGCACAAGATGTTAACCCGTCTCCTAATCATAGTATCCACTATCTCTCTTAATTTTCTTGTTAAGGACCCTACATTCCAACTACCTAACCGAACCCTACTATCGTCGACTAGCTTCCTTGCCCCTCGCATCCGCCGAGAAAAATGCGAGGACCCTTGCTCACTTATCACTACACCAGGGCGTCGGTGTAGCGCACCACTAAGAGAATGGCGGCCCATCCCTTGGATATTTAACACCATATCCGAGCCTCGATATAGCGTGTCGCTAAAAGGGTTACGCCCCAACGATATATCATAAGGTTCCATATCCATAAGAGAGGCTAAGTTTTTATGTTGGCTCGCCAAGCCTATCACAACCCTCCTCCTTTACCTTGGCTTAGGACAGACTGCATAGAAAACTACACAGGCGGAGATGGTGAAAAGACATCAAGAGGAAGAAATTTATATATATATAATGTAAATCAACAAAGAAATGGGTACCATAACAATTTACAACTTTGGATTTTCATCTATAGCTTAACTACATACTGTACTTCTCTTCATTTTCTTCGTAATGCCATTGGTTTCATGTGAATCCGTTAAGAATTGACCAAGTAATGGTCAAATGAAGTTTTGGTGAATAAAGAGAGAAGGAAACGGAAATTATTGACTATTATCTTCAAACTACATCCATAAGTTACACAGTTTCGTCCCAAATCCTTTTTCAGATTGTATTTCTTGTTCTCGCGGTCATTTTGATGAGTAGATCATCGAATTCTGACCAAAATTGAGTGAGATATGACTATTTGAAGTTGGCTATGCAAAACTGAAAATTGTGCACGGGATTTCTTACATCTCTCCTACTATTTCGACTTGGTGCACCTTAGTACAATCCAAGTTCATTTACTATATCATAGCCCTTGCATTCCTCTATGATTTGTCGCTGATTTCATCCAATTCCATTGAAAAATGAGGGAGATATGGCTTCTAAAACATTGATAGAAAAGGAAAAAGGGGAAAAAGAAGAAGAAGAGAGAGTTTATGAAAGGAAGTGACCGTTGGGCCTATTTTTAAAAGAATGAAGTGTTCATTCATTTGGAATTCAAATCCTAACTCAAGGATTTGGCGCCAAGATGGATAAACTACTAAATATCAATATCTATCTCGTACGATCTTCAAATTCAACAAATGAATATACTATGCTGACCAGAAAAACGAGCCCATCGCAATAAAGTTGTTCTCATTGTCAAATTCTAGAAGATGTGAATGTGTGATTCAAGACAATGGAAGAACAACAAAAGGAAGGATTTCAAAAAGAGGTACGCTTTATAATAATTTTATAATTGTTGTTATATTTAGGAATATAGATCTATGCACATAGTTTTGGCATAGAATTTATCTCTTTTACAATTTAGACATTTTGGTTCATACAACGATACACCATAGTATAATTATTAATATACGAATCTAATTTTTTTCAAAAGAGTTGTTTTCTTATAAATTCAAATTTCACTATTCTTTGCTTTAATTTCAAAAGTTGAAAGGAAATATTTTCAATATGAAAATATCAGTTCAAACTCTAGTTATCAATTTTGATCATCTACTTATGTATTTCAGAAATATATATTGAAAGTAAGTATATATATTTATATATTGTACATAGATATGTTAATACGGTTGAAATAATTTAAATTTTTCAAAAATTTGATATTGTTATAAAATATAAATTTATATATCTTTTATATGTAGTTTAAACATACATAGTTTAACTTATATATTTTTCACATATAATGTCATAACAATTTTGGGTTACATTATCATTTGTAACTGAATACTAATTTTGGTTTCTTAAAATTTATAAAACTTGTATATTTAACTTAAAATTTCGGTATAAAGATATATATATATATATATATATATATGATTTTAAATATGTAGTTTAATATAAGAAGTTATAGCTTTATAGGTTACTTTATATTACCAAAAATAATTTTTTTATATAAGTATAGATTTCATTCAAAGTTTTAACTTATAAATGTTTTTTTTTCTAATTAATATGTTTTGATTTTTAAATTTAAAATTTAAAATCGATTTGTATCAAAATATTAATGTATATCTCATAATAAATTAAATTTTAAGTCCTTTATAAATTAGTTTTTATATATACTTATGAATATATGTTTATATCAAAATAGTTTACTTTATATGATACAATTTTTCAGTTTTTACTATATTATTTTTAAAAGAAGTACCCTACTAAGATTATTTAACTTCATATTTCTCATATAATTATTCTGAATATTTTACTACCTGTCATGAATATATTTTTTAATTAAACACTTATCTTTAACTACTCTTTTAATCTCTTTCATTAGTGTCATTAACCTCAGTCTAGAAATTAATGTATATTACTGTTGTTTGATTAAAATAATTTATAATATATATGTATTTGCATAATAGTTAGATAGTACTTTGAATATCTTTTACCAAAATAGATATCATCACCAAATTATTCTGCATATTATCATTATATATCTTATTTCATATCATACATCATTACAGTGCATCTCAAATTAAAATCATTCACATCACAAGTTGCATTTCATTTAATATATTATTTCATATTGCTCCGCATATGACATACATGTCGTACTACATTATAACCAACATACTGCACACACTGCATTACATATTAACTGTTAACTCTACACATAACAAGTATAATGTATGGGGAATTATTATCTTAGAAATATATAGGATTATTGATTAAACACATAACATATTTACTTTGACTTGATTAACTTGTTTGGCTTGATTGATTTGATGGACTTGTTTGGCTTGATTGATTTGTTTGACTTGTTTGATCTAGTTGGATTTAATATGTGTGTTTGTGTGTGTTTATAGGCTTGAAATATACTTATACACATGTAGGTATTAAATAATATAACTATACTCATCTTTTTCACATTTTATTACATGTAGTTTTTCTAATATTAGATTAAGTGGGAGCTTTATAGTTTCTAAGATTTGTTAAAGTTTCAAGAAGTGTTTTTGAATTGACATACATTATTTGATTTGGTTGAATTGGTTTAGATTTTATTTGGATTGATTGTTTGAATGCTTTGAAAATGTTACTAGGATTGTTTGTAAACATTTTTTACATACTTAGTCTACATAATGCTAGTGTTCACTATCCTTCCATTTAGTTTATTAGACTAGTATAGTCATAATTTTAAGGGGATTTATAATCTTTTAGGCTTAGAATCATAGATCTAGAGGGAGATATAAGGATATTATAGAAATAGGGATAGTTATATTTAATCATTAGGATTATTTATAGAATAGATTTAGGGGGAGTATTGTTAGATATATTTTGTGATAATGACAAAGGGGGAGAAATTATAAAATAAGGATTAGTTAGGATTAGTTTAAGGGGAGTGTGTAGAATTCATGATGACAAAGGGGTATTAGAAGGATCATAATCAACAGGTATGAACAAGTATGACTACCTTATATATATCAAGGTTGTCATCATCAAAAAAATGGGAGATTGTAAGAGAATGGAGTTTTGATGAAAACAACCTTATTTCAATTATTAATAATTATAAAGTACGTACTAACATCTCTATCTCGAATATATCCATATATATATGTATATATGCAGGATTTATATACAGAACTTTAACACTGAAGACTGTATAATTTTAGAGTTTCAAGAGATTCAGAATACAGAGGAGATTCAAGAATCATGAGTAATCAAATTATCAAGAGTTCAAGAAAAATATAGTAATAGAGTCTAATTTATATGCAAGACTCTGAATAGCATTCCAGGTTCAAATTTGAATTCTGTTTTTCAAAATTCAAATTCTATTTTCAAATTATTCTACCTTACTTATGCTTTCAAATAAGTTTTAAAGTTTTAATATATATACATATTAGTTTTTATATATAAGTTTATATATATAGTTTCATAATCTTATGGTTTTATAGTTTTAAATCTTATTATTTTATAAATATGTTTATATAATATATATTTATGTTTTCATATGATTTTACACTTTAGAATACTCATTCATATCATTAAGTTTTAATTCAAGAATTTCCAGAATAATATATATGATCAAACACTTGAAAGATAAGTTTTAAAAAATAAAAATTATATGTAAATGTCAACATACATATATGGGTAAGTCGACATACAACTGTCAGAAATTCAATTTTCAAAGGAAGCGTCTTTTCACTATTTGTAACGTTCCAGAAGCGTTACAATCTTTCAAACCTTATAAATAGGGGTTGATTTCGAATTTTTTGCTATATCTTCTTCTCCATCTTCACCCTTCTTTATCCCATCATTAATATTTCATATTTTATTGATTTCTACACTCCTACTTTGCCGATTTCTACTCTAATTATATAAATCTTCTTCTTTTCTCACTCTTTATCCATTACTCTCTGAATTGAAGTACTATTGAAGAGTTATAGGGCTGTTGTAATCATTTGGGAAGTGCTTGGGAAAGGGTGTGTTCCTTGTAGCCCTGAAATCAAAGAAAGAGAGCGGTGTTAACCTTGTAGCTGTGAAATCAAGGGTGATGGAATCAGTGCTAACCTTGTGGCCGTGAAATCAAGAGTGGTGGAATCGGTGCTAACCTTGTAGCCGTGAAATCAAGGGTGGTGGAATCCGTGTTAACCTTGTAGCCGTGAAAGCAAGGATGTTGTAATTGGATTCTGATATTAATAAAACTCTGCGCAATCCAGCGTTGCGTAGGACTAGACGTAGGAGTAACCCGAAACTGTATAAAATTCAGTGTGTTCTTTCCTTTTTATGCATTTTGTTTTTGTTTATTTCTTTATCTGTGTTTGATTTTGTGTCTCTGATCATCTCTGTTGTGTGTGATTCATATAGTAGATCATATAAGTTTAAGTTTTTCATAAATTTTTCGAAGCACTATTCATCCCCCCTCAATTGTTTGTTTTGCCTTGAGGTCCGCTTTCTGCTTTCCCTAACAGGGAGTCTTATGGATGGTCTAGTGATGGATTCTGCTGCGGAGAACGCATGCTAATGGGTTATTGATATTCGTGATTTCGGTACACCTTAAAGGGAGTCGCACAAGGACAAATCAGAGCCAATGTGGTGTAGACTGATCGACCTAGACCCCAGAGCCAATGTAGTGTAGACAGGGTAGGGTTATCAGCTATAGCTTATGAAGTAAGGAATAGCGATAGTTGGGTAGAGCTCATGCGGTGGGGACTACCAGTGTTTTGATTGATTGGGTGACCGGGGTACTAGATGTCATATGATTTACGCACCGAGTGAGTGAATGTCTATAGTTGTTTACTTATTTATTACCATTGGGTGCTTAGGCATCTATCACACTTTATCTACTTGATGTTGATCACAATATGATATATATAGATTGTTATGTGCTAACTCTCTGAATGCAGGGGTGGGGCAGGTGTGATTCTCCATACTCTCTGTGTCCTATATAGTATCACGACTTTAACAATACTTTGAGATTTATTTATCTCTCACACCAGACTTTGTCTAACCCAAGGTTTTATTTAACTCTTATTACCTTAGGTGCTAATAGTCGATGCTGTTGAGCCGACCAGGTATAGGTATTGTTCGAAGTTGTGCAGGTGGGTTCACAAAAGGCGACAATTTATTTATTTATACTTGTATTATATCTGTTTATTTCTGTTGTGTCACACTATGGGCATTGACAGAGTTATTGTTATGTTAGAGACAGTTGATCAGTTGAGTTTATTTACCTCTTGTATAAACTCTATTATCGTTCTGTATAACTGTGTGAGCCTGTATACTCTGATTATACGGTTTGTATACTTATTACTGTCTTGTCTGTTTTAAATCTATGATTTGATTATTATATAATATTTGATGCATTGTGAGATATATGACAAATTTTTTGATTGTGTTTATATTACATTCTCCCATTTCTCTTCTCTTCTGGTTTCTTGTTTTCTTTCTCCTTTCTAATCTTTTATATATTTCTTTCTCTTGACGATAGCTTTGCATTGATCAGGTACTTGTACAATGCGAATTTTTAGTTATGAGCATCAGTGGTGTATGGCAGGTCGTCATAGATACCCATTTATCGAGTGATTTCAAACAGCAGTCTTATGGAGAGTCTTAAGGAAGATTCTACTATGGAAAATGTATACAAATGGTTTATTGTTATTCGTGACTTCGATACACCTTTGAGGGCGGGGCATGAGAAAGAATCAGAGACATTGCGGCTTGGACTGATTGGCCCGCACCCCGGAGCATAATACTGTTCGGACTGGGTAGGGTTATATGTTGTTGTCAAGTGTAGTTGGACATAGCGATAGTCTGGCGGAGTCCAACGTGGTTAGACCTGCTATTGTCTCGATGGATTTGATGACCAAAGTATGGATTCCATATGCTTTACGCACCCAGTGAGTGATATGAGAATGGATGATGGATACTATGGTTGTTTACTTGTTTATTGCTATTTAGTACTTAGACATCTATCATACCCTCTTCACATGATATTTAGCATAGAGTAGCTTATATTTATTATTATGTGTTAACCCTGTGGATGCTAGGGCAAGACATGTATGATTCTCTATGCCCTTCATGCTATATATACTATTTTAATTTTTATAGTACTTTGAGATATGTTTATCGCTCACACCAGGCTATTGTCTCACCTAAGATTTTATTTCCCTTTTATTACCTTGGGTGCTCATTAACAATGATGATGAGTAGCCAAGGTAATAGGTATGAGTATTAGTAGAGTTGCGCGGACGGGTTAGCAGGAGGTGACGTTTTTTATACTTATACTTATATTATCATTGTTATTTCGTTGTGTGAAAATTTGAAGCCTTCACAACATTATGCCTTTTTTTAGTGATATTTTATCAGATTGAGTTTATTTATCTTTTGTATAAACTCTATTACTGTTCAGTGTAGTTGTATAAACATGTATATTCGGATTATGTGGTTTATATAGTTATTACTATCTCGTTTGTTTTGTATTTTTTAATATTATTATTATATGTTATCAGATGCACTGTGAGATATAGAACATGTTCTGTGATTGTATCTTACATTTTCTTTTTTCTCTTCTCTTCTTCTTCTTCTTCTTCTTTTCTTTCTCTTTTCTCTTCTTTTCTACTTTTTCTTTCTCTTAACAACAAACATATTAATTTTAATAATCACATAAATAATCATACATTTATTTATTGAGGACAGCTATATAGACATAAAATTAGACACAAAAAGCATCAACCGTTGGATCCTTTTGTCTTTATATGGAAAGGTAGAATTCATGGATGATCTAATGATGCAAATCAATTACGTCACCATTTGTGTCTAAATAGACTTTCCCGTATCTAAATAACTTTTTATCTAACTTAGCTTACACGAAATAAAAATTGCGTATAATATGCAGGAATACTCTACTTGGACACAACAAATCTTAACCATTAGATTTTTCCATGAATTTCACTTTCCACATAAAGACAAACAAATCCAACGGTTCATGATTTGTGTGTTTTATTTATGTTTAATTTTTTGTTTCAATAGCCGCTCCTTGACATGCAATGAGAAAGAATTATAATTGATTTGGACTCCAAACTGTAAGGTGTTGGTAAAAGGCTTGGAATCCAAACTGAAAGCCCATCCATACGACACTTCATATGAACTGATTTTTAATACCAGTTATTAATGAAGGCGCAGGCGTTTCAACCTATTTAATGAAACAATTAATTACCACTAAATAAATACACATTCCCCCGCCATTAACTCCCGCTCCGTCGTTCTTTCTTCCGTTAATTTACCCAAAACTAGGACAACACTTTTTGAAGAAAAAAAATCCTAAAAACATGGCGAAATTCAAACTCTTCTCCCTAAAAATAAAATTAAAAAAGAAAAAACAAAAAAAATAAACAGCTCTTCGTCCTTAATCATCATACAAATTTTCTTTGCCGAACAATGTCCAAATTCAAATATTATAATTCCAAATAAGAAATCTTCATAATCTTCCTCTCTCGGCCTCGGCGTACAGAGACATAATTCTCCTGTACGCCGAAAATCTTCATTTTACAATCCTTCATCCTCAACCATGCTTTCCGTTTTCCGAATATCAATCCTCTTCTTCCTCCTCCTCTTCATCCCGACTTCCTCCTCCCAGTCGACCCAATCCGATTCCATCCTCCTTAACTGCGGCACTAACGACGGCGGTGCAGACATCGACGGCCGAAAATGGGTGGGCGAATCATCCTTGAAAAACGTCCTGACCTCCTCCAATTCCCAGCAGATCACCGCCGCCTTCCAAGACCCGTCCATCACATCCCCAGTCCCGTACATGACGGCCACCGTATTCACCTCTGAATCCACTTACAAATTCCAGGTCTCCGACCCCGGCCGCCACTTCGTCCGTCTCCATTTCTACCCCACCCAGTACTCCACTCTCAACTCCTCCAGCTGCTTCTTCGACGTCACCGCCTCAGGCGGCGTAACTCTGTTGAAAAACTTCAGCGCGTACATCACGGCTCAAGCCCTAACTCAGGCCTACCTCATCAAGGAATTTTCCCTCCCTCCTTCTCAGGACGGATCCATCGCTCTCACTTTCACACCCTCCAAAAATTACCAGGGATCTTATGCTTTCGTAAATGGAATTGAAATCATCTCCATGTCCGATATCTTTACACAGCCGGCCATCTTTGTCGGGAGCGATCAGACTGTAGATGTGAGCGCCATGCCGATCCAGACAATGTTCAGACTCAACGTCGGAGGTCAGTACATTCCACCCACTAACGACACTGGTGCCATGTCTCGTACCTGGTACGATGATTCCCTTTATATTTACGGTGCTGCCACTGGGGTTACATCTGGGTTGAGCCCGGGTGCCAAGCTCCATTACCCATCGCCTGAATCCAAGCTCGTTGCACCGGATGATGTGTACAGAACGCTCCGTACCATGGGGCCCGATAGCAAGGTCAATTTGAACTACAACCTCACCTGGAACTTCCAGGTAGACCTGAACTTCACCTACATGGTCAGGCTGCATTTCTGTGAAACTCAGGTAACTAAAGCAAACCAACGTGTCTTCGACATATTCGTTAACAATCAAACCGCAGAGTCAGGCGCAGATGTTATTGGTTGGGCCTCCGATAGAAACATACCCATTTACAAAGACTACACGACCTTTGTGACCAGTGATGTTTTATGGGTGGCACTGCACCCGAATAAGGATGCAGAGCCCGAGTTTTACGATTCTATATTGAATGGTTTGGAGGTGTTCAAGCTTGGTGATAATAAGGCGAATTTAGCTGGTGCTAATCCGGTAATTTCACCAATGATGCTGGAAGCTGAGCAGACCGCAGCAAGAGGATTTGCACAGAAGGGGAGCAATAAGGCACATATCGTAGGAGGGGTGACTGGCGGTGCAGTTATGTTAGGGCTGGTTTGTGCTTTTTTCATCATGGCCCATCAGAGGAAGAAACGGGTTTTGTCCAGCCCATCTACCCGTGGGTCGGGCTGGCTTCCTTTGTATGGACATTCCTCTACTTCAGGTGGCAAGTCAACGGTTTCCGGTGGTACGAGCAGTCATGTTTCTGCAATGGCAGCTGGACTATGCAAGCGTTTTTTTATATATGATATCAGAGAGGGTACCAAGAACTTCGATGAATCGATGGTCATCGGGGTTGGAGGTTTCGGCAAAGTATACAAAGGGGTTGTGGACGGAACAAAAGTTGCGATTAAAAGATCGAACCCTTCTTCGGAGCAAGGAGTGCATGAGTTCCAAACAGAGATTGAGATGCTTTCAAAGCTTCGGCACAGACATTTAGTGTCTTTGATCGGTTATTGCGAAGAGGACGGTGAGATGTGCTTGGTTTACGACTACATGGCTTTAGGCACTCTTAGAGAGCACTTGTACAATACGAAGAAAGCGATTCCTATGCCATGGAAACAGAGGCTTGAAATATGCATAGGAGCCGCCAGAGGTCTTCATTACCTGCACACAGGAGCCAAGTACACCATCATTCACCGTGATGTGAAGACCACCAACATATTGTTAGATGAGAAGTTCGTGGCTAAGGTTTCGGATTTCGGGCTGTCGAAAACGGGGCCCATGATGAATCAAACTCATGTGAGCACGGTGGTGAAAGGAAGTTTCGGGTATCTGGACCCGGAGTACTTCAGAAGGCAGCAGTTGACGGATAAGTCTGACGTGTACTCATTCGGGGTTGTGCTGTTCGAGGTGATATGCGCCCGACCGGCTTTGAACCCGAGTTTGCCGAAGGAGCAGGTGAGCTTAGCGGACTGGGCGTTGCATTGCTTACGGAAAGGGACATTCAACGAGATAATCGATCCGGCCCTCAAAGGGAAGATAGACCCTGAGTGTTTGAAGAAATTTGTGGAGACTGCGGAGAAATGTTTGAGCGACCATGGAATTGATAGGCCGTCGATGGGAGACGTGTTATGGAATTTGGAGTTTGCATTGCAGCTGCAGGAGAATTTTGAGAGTGAGATGAGCGAGAGCACGACGGGTTCTCATATCAGAACTGAAAGTAGCGGAGGGAGCGATACGAGTAATGATGGAGAGGGGACGACTAGCAGTGCTATGTTTTCTCAAATGTCTTAACATGGTTTTACGGGTTGGTTTATGTTTTCTGTTGTTGGATTGATGTTGTTTGTGTCTAAATGTTATTATACATACAAACACGTTTATAAATAACGGTGATCTTTGCAAATATTATCTGAAATTTTGGATGTATCAGTTTTGTGCCAAGTTAAGATATGCATATGTTATTTTGTATTTGGCTTGCTTTTTCTAATCTGATTTTGATGTTTTATTTGTTACCGGTGTTCATGGGTTAACATTGGATATATATTATGAGAATGTAAATGCAAACTATATTTTAATTATTTTAAGTCACACATCTCTAAATCCAAATATAATCCAAATGGCATCCGTATTCAAATGAGAAACATAAAGGGAGTCCTTGTAATTAATTTTCCGTAGCGAGTTGTTTTGTGACATTTTGTTCGATTGCTTTGAAAAATAAAAAATTTTGTAAATATTAGTATAAGACAATTGTATAAAAACAAAGAATAAACATAAAAATATCTCTATTTATTGAGAAATATTGCAAATATATATATATATGTAAATATTCACTTGTAATTACAGACATAGCTACGAATATTCACTCTGTAAGTCAATATTTACAGACATAAAAAATTATTGGAATATCCACAATTATTTTTATGGAATTGCAAATTTATGGACAATTGTAACATCCTGGAAATTTCGACAACTGAAATATGGAATTAATTAAAAAGATTTAAATATTAATAATCGATTTTATATTGACGTTGGGATTAGAGATTTAAAATCAAAATTATTGTTATGTGTATGGATTGAATTTGATATCTAATGGTAGGTTGGAAATCAAATATTTATTTGAATTAAAGTTGGATTGGAATTCGACTGAAAATATAAAACGATTGAATTTTAAAATAAACAATTTTAATGCTAAATAAATTGGGAATTTTATGTGTTGAACTATATGGAAAATGAGGTTAGATATGTGGATATTGATGTACATAAAGACGTTGAATATACTGTTTCAAAATTTGAATTTTACAATGTTTTCGTGAACAAACGGAACTAAATCAATGAACTGTTGGATGATTTAAAATTCAAAATAACATTGTATTCAAATAGAGTCGGTTTACAACCAGAATAATTTTATTGGTTTCAAAACGCGAAAATGAAAAGGTACATATAATTTTTATCGTGTTTGGAATTGTGTTGGTGGTACGTGTTTTAAGCGTTTCATGGTAATTCACGGTAGATTAAATATTAAATTGAACGTAAATAAAATTTCCCTAAATTAAACCGTCCCTAAATATAACCTTCCTTGGTTAAATGCGCATCGACCTATATCTGAACACGGCTCCCTATAACCCCATATGATCATGATGGAACTTCGTTCTTATCTTCAGTACTTTCTTCTATAAAATCAACGCAATCCCTCATTTCCTTCAGCCTTCTCAAAAAAATTAATCGGCAAAATCCCTAGCCCCTAAATCGTTTTAATGGCTGCCATTCTCCTTTCTTCTCCTCCAAAATTAATTCATCCTCCTTGAGTCGAAGCACAACATTGCAAACCCTAGTACCATGAGATCAAAGTTGTCGCTGGCATCTCGTTTCGCGCCTACGCCTTCTTTTTTGAAGCCGACGACCACCGTAACCACCGTTCGCTACTTGTTTTATTCTGAATCGCCATTGTCGTGCGCCAATCGGGTTCTACAGGCTATGCTCCGGCGCTGCTCAGACCATTGCGTCCACCGTGCGAAGCCATTACTTTCTATCGTCAACCATCGCTATTAGAGGTGAGCATCTCATTCACGATTTACTTTGTTTCAAGGGATTAAATTTCAATTCTTACTGGATAAGGTAGTTTTTCCCTTTTTGCTCCTGTTTGCTGTCGGGTTGCTTGATGCATGGTCTACCGATAAGAATTGGTATTACATATATGAATCAAACTGATAATCGGTGACTACATTAAATTTCTTCACCGGTAGATAGATGGTATCCTTCTGTGATTTAGTGATTTCCTAAATAAGGGCACCTACACATTTCCTTTGCTATGAAATAAAAATATGCAGGTAGGACTAGACATTCGCCTTGGAAACGTGTACTATTTTGTATGGATTGGCTTGTGGATTGATTGAGTTTAGTTACATCACCCAGTTCTATGATTCGAAAGTATGAACTTCACATGTATGCTATCCCTGAACATATATATTAGCTTACACCCTGCCTTGTTGGATAAAAAAATAGATATACATATAGCAAAATAAATAAATTAATAATAATAAAATAAAATGAAAAATCCGTTTCTAAATAGGTAAATGTGTTGCACATTTACCTGTGTTGCACATTTACCTGTGTTGCATGAACATGTTTATAGTGCTGGGGAAATGAAATTGCTGGGCTGTCAAAATTATATTGTTGCACCTGTTATCTAGGGGGACATACTTTGTTATGTTATAAATATGTCGCCTTTATAAATTCCAAAAGGCGCAGTTGAATGTGGAAAATGATTCATAGCCAACATAAATAGGACATTCCGGCTAATGATATGAAATTCTACTTTATTAGAAAAAGGGCATATGTTAGAAGTAGCAACTGTAAAGAAGAACATGAATACTTTGCCCACTATGCATAACTAAGAATGGCCTACGAATTCGTTGAATCATGAAAATAAATTCATGCTCATGTTGAGATAATACCGAGATTTCTGGAGCTATGATTTGGTTATTCGATTGGATTTTCTGGAAACAAATAAATTATTGACTTGTCTTGTTCTTAAAACTGGGGACATATGTTGTCCTATATAAAATGATCTGATTTGGGTTTTAGCATATTTCTGATTACTTGTATGTTCACTTCAAAATTTAATTGATAATCTGGCCAAACTCTTGATAAAATTTTGTTATTATTTGTCACTCGGATTTGAGAAACTTACATGTTTTTGTTGTTGTCTGAACCAGTTATGTCTGAACTTTGAACTTCCATTTTTCATATACTGTATAATCAAAGTGTGTGTTGGCAAAATTGTGGTCCCTTATTACACAGCACATTCTATGACATGGAAACAGTGGCTAAAATATGAAAATAGCATGTTGTCACTAAGAAAATAATCATGCCTAAACCTTATTGACCTTAGATGCATGTATATATTCCGACTATTCAATTAAAAATGTGGATTAAGATAAATTTGGTGAACACAGAACTGAGGATATTGGAAATGCATATGTATTAGACTCTTTGTCAACATATATATATATATATATATATATATATATATATATATATATATATATATATATATATATATATATAAGTCATTTTGTAACCTGCATATAGTTTTTATAGGTTGAATGGTTAATAAATCTATGATGTAGGATTTTTACTGTCATGTTGCGAGACTAGAAATACACTACTGTCTTATTTTGAACATGAAACATGGATTTTATACACACATTCAGGTATATGCAGCACCCTGCATATATGCAGTACATATGTTCGAGCCTTACCCATGTAGTTGCCACCTTCCTATTTTAAAACATGGGTTTTACACTTTTAAATATTATGGTGAGATTATTATTTTTAACTGTGAACCATGGTTTTGGCACATATTCGAAATTTAAAGACTTGTTAAATGTTAGGTTAACACACAGATGCTTCACCTTCCTAATTCCCCTACTTGTTGTGCCAAGTATAAATGCATATATTCTTAAAACATACATGCATGTTGTCTAGTCTCTCGTTCAATTGGGATAAAGCTTGCTACGGAAATTTAAGAATTTGTTCACCTTTTTTTTTTTTTACAACATACAGACTGATTTGGTAAAATGCCACACCATGTACATCTGATTTATGAGCCTAGTGTATTCCAATAGTTTCAGCTTGTACCTAGTCACTGCAGACTTTAGTTGTCTCAGTCGTTACAACATATTATTTCATATCATTTGCTCACTGATATTTGCACACCTGTTTTACATGTACTATGTTTCATATGCATTCTGTTTATATGCACACTGTTATATGTACATACATACATGCTGAACCCTTTTAGTTGAAATATACACGTTTATGCCTGGTTGCATTCGGCATAATGTAAACCTGATAGTATGCTGAAATCATTTAATATGTTCAGTCTACATGCTTCCCTGAAATCATTTACTATGTGCAGTCTTCATGCATTCCTGAAATCATTTAACATGCTAAGTCTACATGCTTTCCAGAAACCATTCAGTATACATGCTTTTCCTGAAACTATTTAATATGTTAAGCATACACGCTTTTCCTGAACTATTTACATATGTTCAGTATACACGGTATATAACATGTGATGTCCCTTGGGCTAGTCTGTTCATGCATAGCAATTCGATATCGGCGCTTTTGAGCACTGTCTATTCTTAGCATTGATATTAGACCGGTTTTATTCCTCTTACTTTGAGCCTGCAATTGTGCTTGTACTGCAGTATCCATTATGATCGGGTTCATATCTTTAGCCTGACCACCATGTTGGACTGGTTACACTTTTGCTACTGTATTATTACTGTACCCTTCCTTATCGATTGTCCATTTGTTTGTGGTTTGCTTGTTGTCAGGTCTTGCTGCATATTGCGCACACTATGAACCTTACCGTATTTGATTATTTGTGGTCACGGGATGCTGAGGCAGTGCACACGTGTGTATATGCAAGCTTTTGTGGCCATCGTTCCTGAATTGATATGCACAGATATTATACTTCGTACGAAACAGACACTACATCTATATGCATGTGACATTGGGATTAACTATTATATTTCAATTTATATTGAAGTTAATTTACTTGAACTATGATTAATCCTGACTCGAGTATTGTATGTTTTGCATGGAATGCTCAGGTCAGACCCGAGCAATACAGATTTAAAGATTACAACTTAGGATTCGAAGATTGGCGAAGCTGGGGATTTCGGCGCACTCTGAAGTTTCAAACCAGTAAATATTTTTTTGTATTCAAACTGTTTTAGAAATTCCGTTGTATATAAAATGTTCTTGTATCAAACATTTTTTTTCTGATTATATATAAAAGATTTATTTCGCTGTTCAATACTATGTCTTCTATTTATTCTGTATTTTTCTGTGTCGGTTGTATTTTTAAACTCTGTAAGCTAAATAACGATCCGTCAATTTGAACGTTTTAAGTTGGTTAAATACCCATTTGAAGCGGTCAAAAAGGCGGGACATTACAAGTGGTATCAGAGCTTTGGTTTGTTCAAAGCTAGCTTATTGAGTTTAAAACAGATTGAAAATAAAAAGATTTTGAAAGTATTTTCTTAAAATAAATTTTGAAAGATAATTTATTTTTGGAAATATCAGTGTTTTGAAAATTTGTAGTTTGAAATTTATACGGTGGAAGTAATTTTTTTTTTAAGATTTAAAATTTTGTTCGAAATCCCCAGTCTTCAGAAGTCTTCGAATCCAGGTTTGCGAGAATTATTCTTTGATAAGATCCCCTTAGATTTGAATCTTGAATCCACCATCGAATAGTATATAAGGAAAATGAGTATAAGAGAATCGACGAATTAGTTTCCATAATTATGGATCTTAGAAATCAAGATAACTGAAATTGATTGGAAATAAGAAATCCGATGGAAATTTAAATGAAAAGGATAAATTTGGAATATATTTCAAAAATGAAACGATGGATTTTATTTTGATATTCGGGATAGATGTAAATGGAAATAAAAATCGTAAAAAGTGATATAATTGGAATACAACTGTGCTGAATTTGAAATGTGACAAGGAAAATTATAATTGGTTTCAAACCGATAATGTGTTATCGAATATATGAATTCGATAATGAATTATAAATGTGTAAGTTGAGTAACAAAAGGTGAACTGTAAATGAGAACTGTGAATGAATAGGGTGAAGAGATTTGAACCGGTATTTGAATGGAATGAAAATTAATTTGACGAAACAGATTCGAATTTCGATAAGAGGAATAATATTTACTTTTTAGAGGTAAATAACAGTTGAAAGCGAAAAAGTCGCAAATGGAACTGGAGTAAAGGAAACGGAGTTGACCAGGACGGCGAGATTACTCTGAAGTTCAGAATATAAATCAAGTGAGATTTTTCCGAAGTTCGGAACATATTATCGAATAAGACTTGTCCGAAAGGAAGTTATTCATGGAAATCCGTTATGTCTAATTTCAGGAAAATATATTTACCCTTCGTTTTATTTAAAATTTATTATATTGTTTATATATTCAGATTAATGAATAAAGTATTATTTCAAGTTAAATTTTTCGAAGGCATGAATTATTTTCATTAAGTGAATTCGAAACATAAATTTGGAAGTTACGAGAATAAATGTTTAGTTGGTATTTGGAGTAGTGAATTTTATCTATTTCAAAGTTAATAATGTTGTTCAGTTAAGGTCTGAGAGGTAAATATACCTCAACTTGTTTGACTTCATTGTTGATTAAGGAATGGTTATGGATCCATAGCAAGAGTGGTTAAATAAAGTAAATGAGCGTCAGCAGTTAAGTGAAAATAGCGATGTTTAATTTAATAACTCTTTAATCCAAATAAAGAATTTAGAAATATTTCCCAGGTTGAATAAAATATATTTTCTATGGAGAATAAAGATTTGTGAACATATGGAATTTTTTTCCGATAAGTGTTATAGAAAATATGATAATTGGAAATGTTTTCAAAAGATCATGAACGGCTGACAGGTTTTGTTAAATCAGAATGGTAAGAACTGAAAAATAAAAAAAGCCGTACGTCAATGACAAAGGACGGCAAAACGTAAGAGAAATGAATTCGTAAACTGAATGCTGAAATTGCGTAAGCGATGATTTGATAAGAATTAACAAATGAAGTTCAAGAATTTAAAAACTAACTGGAGATTAGTTAAGCTGAATAATTTCCTGAATATTGATCTGATGTTGGTTTCGGCCTTCGGGATTGATGCTTAGGGAGTTGTTCGCTTGTTAATTTAAGGTCGAAGAATTTGAATATGGAGGTGTAATAATGCGTGAATGGGAATTTAATATAAAAATGTAAAATTTCGAAATTTTGAGAGTATAAAACTTTGAAGAAGGCGATGAACTTGATAATGAGGAAATTGAAAGAGATTTTGGTTTATCACCAATCAATTCATAAATCTAAGTTTAAAGGATATTAAGTATCTGAACTGATGAAGAGATCAAATTGAAATGTTGAAATTTGAATGAAAACTTGAGGATATTTGATTTGAGATATTGGATATAGAAGTTTTTGAAAATATAAATATGAATATAATGAATCCGGAAACCATTGATTTGAAAGGTAATGAGTTAAGATAAATTTTATATAATTGAATTTATATAAGAATGAGATGAGATGTATGGAAATATGATTTGAAAAGTAAATCTTATGTAAGTTGACATAAGTATGATTTAGGAGGATTTGAAATGAAGTACTATATGTATATAGTATTATATGTTCTCAAAGAAAAATAAGGGAAGTACCATCCTTCTCCTTTGAATTTCGAGCTTGGCTGAAATATGCTGCTGGTGGCAGTAGGTTGTCCAGACATAAAACTCATGAGTTGCCATTGAGCACGACTGCTAGCGAAATTCGCAGGGCTGTAGATAGCCTACGACGGTCGGATGTTGTAACGACCCGGATTTTTAGCCGTTGAGTTCTGAATATTTAAATTTATTATATATAGGAATTTATAAGGAATTTATTTAATAAAACGATATTTAAACATATAGATTATAATATAATTTAAAACGAGTTCAAAATGGCGCGGTAGTTTGAAAATTCGATTTCAAATTTCCAATGAATGTACAGGATTCAAAATAAATCGGATTTTAGCGAAACAAGAAATATTTGAATCTGTTTGACAATATCTTTCCAACGAATGTGAAAAATCCAGATTTCATAGCAGGAATAAAAAGTTATGTCCAAAACAAATTTTCAGAAAGTCGCTATGGAATCGCATATAGACCATAACAGTTATTTAAATATATTTAAATATCGGTCTTGAATTTGGACAAGATTCTTTTGAGGCGTAGTTATAATTTAATTTTTAGAATTTTACTGAAATTTTTAATTAATTAAATATGCAACTTTTATTTGGAGTATTTTACACCCTGTATCAATATTTTGGGGTTTCAAAATATGAGTTAACCTACCGATATTATTATATTTTTGGGACCGTGGCACCTCGCCGGACACGACCGTATTTTTATTTTTGTCGGTAGCAGTTCGTATGTGGATGAAATTTTATGCAACGATGCACCCTAAAGTACTAAAATAATATACCTATTAGTACATGAATTCGTGACATACTTGGCATTAGGGGCTTCTGATGGGTTACTGGTGGAGTTATAACTCTTGTATGACTTTAAGTACTATATTATATTTGTCTCAACTTCTTTTGTTCGGTCCCAGGTAATGAAAACAACCTTACTTATTAAAAAAAAGAAGTTCCTACATACAAAATGAAAACAATATATATCACTATTTTATTCTTTAACAGCGTGACCACCAAGGAATTTTGTTCCGTGCATGCCACGGTAATTGATACCGTGCTCTCCACATTTGTTTCCCCGTGCCAGCCAAGCTTTTAATTCCGTAACCCCAAAGTTACTGCCTCTTTAAATACTGTTGTTCTCTTGCTCATTCCTCGTTTTCTCAGATCCAAACCCAAGTGAGCAAACCGAATTTCATAAGCCAATTAAAAATAAAAATCGGATCAGGGACTCGTTATCCGCGCTGAATCAGGGGCTTCGATCTCGTGTTCGGTTTTATGGGTGTGATTCAGTTTTTCCGTGTCCTCATTTGCTGAACAGTGAGCGATGGCGAGCTCGTGGAGGCTGTCACGGCGGTGACTAAGTTGGAGTGTCCGATGGGCCTGAGGAGGTGAAACGGTGGTTTTCCAGTTCGTGAGTCCTCTGTAGACAGCGGAGGGAAGGTTGTGATGCGTTCGAAGGGGGTGGTGTACGATGGAAGCATTCGCGGAGTGGAAGCTACTGGTGATTGTCTCGTCAGATTTGGTGGATCGTACGAAGGTATATGAGAGAGAGAGAGGAGAGTTCGGTGGTTTGGGTTTGTTTGCTGAAGATGCGGCCTGGGGTAAAAAGGAAGGAGGAGTATTAGAGAAACAGGTGGATTAAGGAAAAACTTGATTAATGAGGAGTATACGACATTTTGTGAAGGAATTAACAGGAGCAACCCATATATATAACGAAAGGAGGAAGAGGGGTGTTAACGTGATATATTGGTTTAAGGAGCATGGTTTTTGAAAAGCGTCAACATGAAATGGTGAAACAGCAGGTTGCGTTAGTAATTGTATTCATGAGGCTGAAGTATTAAAACCAACCGTGATTAAGGATTTAAAAAGGATAGAATTGAATTGGGGTCGCTGTGCTCCATTTCATGGAAAGGTGAGGAACTGGGGTAAATGGGAGCATCGGCTGTATCATTGAACGAGGAAGAAAGCCTGATGGTACTCACATAGTTTCAAGGTAATTAATGAATACAAAATTTTAATTAAGGGATGGTATAGTTAATGAGAACGTTCTTTTGGGATGATGCAGGGAGAAAAGTTGTGAACGATGGACAAACTGGAAAGGAAGTGGACAAAGGATTTGGTCGACCCATTTATCCCTAACCAAAGTAATTACAAATAGAATTATATTTCATTAATTACTTACGTTATTTATATCAAATGGACGTTAATTTTTAAACTAGGTTAAGATTTAGGCTACAATTAGCAATTGGAATTTACCGAGCTGAGTACGTGCGAATGGAAATAAAAGGAAACAGGTTTGAACAATAGGAGCGAAGTGAAAATTTGAACGGCTTGGGTTGTTTTTAAATAAAAACGTAACCAGTGAACCTACGTATATAATTAAGGGATTCATTATACAAGTAAAATTGTGTATGCTTATATTAGTAATATCTTGGTATTGCAAGGTTCACTCGAGACAAAATGAACCACGTTGGATTCGAAATGATGAAGGCTAAGTCGTGAACTATGTCCGTGAAGAAATGAGTTCTTGGAATTTCACGATGAAATCAAACGCTTATTTGATTTTAAATGGAACAAAAACAGAACCGTCAACTGCGAATCAAGGTGAGTAAACTGAGGCGGCACGCCCCGCACCAGCCAGTATTTCCTCCGAAAGTGCGCTGTACACATGTCCGACTAGCACGGAACGGTCGCCAAAGAAAGGAAAGAAGGGAATGAACAAATCAAGGAACCTGTAGAATATCTCACAGCGCATGGAATAAAATATAATAATAACATACTTGACATAAAACAGGTGAGACAGTGCATAAGCTGATAACTAAAATTAACATCAACATCAGAGCAGCGGAAATCCAAATACAGCTTATTACAACTTTCCAAATTTACTGTCTCTAGACAAAAGAAAGCTAAAGTAGAAGATGCACCACTAATGCCCAAGCAGTGATCTTCAACAACACAGGGAGAATAATACATATATATTACGTGGAAGCCTCCTGCTCGTCTTCGGATCATCTACCCGTGCATCACCAGCTAACCTGTCTCTAGTCTGCTCGTGTGAGCTCCCAGAGTAATAAGAGGAGACATAAAACTCTGGGTCAAACATAAAGCCTGGTATGAGCGATAAGCACCTAAACAAAACAATAACAGGTATACTAAACCATACCTGAACCTGGACCTGCAACCAAAGAGTTAGTACCACATACCGTACAGTACTCTAAGGTGCCATAATAAATAGTGTAAAGAATACGGGGGTGGGGTGTGCATGTCATAATGATAGCAAACAAATCATCCATAGCAACCATCCTCACATCTCTCACTCAGCGCGTAAAGCATACGATATCTACCACTTTGGAACACTAGACAAATTGAGGTAACGACGAATCCCGACTTGTAGAAACCCTGCTGTGACCAAGCTAAACACATGGAGTCATGACCAAACATTTCAATGACCCACTTCATTGGTCGTAGCCCTTGGTTCTACCAATGCCGTAATGGCCCTGAATCCACCTTCATACCTCCTACCATAGTGGTCCAAAGCTATAGACATCGATAACCCCTTGGCACGCGTCCCGCAGCAAAGCCCAACCATGAAGCGAACTCGTTGATTCCCATCTGGATCTTGAGCTCTAACTTCTCATTTGGACTTCCTTTGCATCTCGGGTTTGGTCGAATTGGAGTGGGTCTTGAGAAGAGTTGTCGCGTAGTAGCAGCCCTAGAATTCGGTTCAGTTCGGTAGTCATTACCCTGGTCGGTTCGGTTCGGTCCTCCTTCCTTGTCATCTTTCCATTCGGTTCGGGTGTCCCTCCTGGTTCGGTTCGGTACACCGAACCAATCCCATCTTTTGTCCTAGCCTCTACTTTCCCCGTTCCGACCCTATGCTCCTGATCTTCATCCTATCCGGTGCTCCAGTCCGATCCGATCTGGCCCCCATTGTTCTTCCGATCCGATCCCCTTGTCCACTCAAACTCTAAGTAAACGGCCTTCCTTCTCGCCAAGCCTCGTTTGTGCCAGATTCCAGTTCGGGTCGGGTTCCTTGCCCAGGTCTCCTATCCGATCCGAGCCCATATCTGATCCGAACCCTGCACAACTTTCTGCAACTTTTTCCAGCAACTTGTTTACGCCATTCGACGATGTTTTCGACAAATCTAACTATACTAACTAATCACAAATCATGTCAAACAGTCATATCAACATAGCAAACTAACCACAAACACCAAAACAATGAATTTACATGTCAAAATGGATCAAATATACCCAAAAACCCCTTATATTCCCTTAAGCATGTTTAAGTAAAACTAATCATAGGGTTAACGAAACTTAATCAAATCGAACCAAATTTCTAACAGAGGCATAAAATATTATTTAAGAATTTCAAAACATTTTTCCAGAATTTATTAGTGTATAAATTCGCTAATCTTCACTAATTACCCTTAATTAACTGTAATTAGTGCCAAAACGATGCTAATCACTCACCTTGGCCACAAAATAAAACACCAAATCTGAAATACTCTCTGTTTGGGTCGAATTCCTATGTATAGAAGCAGCTCCAACCTTGCTCTGTTGCTATTTGGCCTTGTTTTGATGTAGTTTAGGCTTAATCTTCACTAAAAATGTGTTTTGAAGTGGTTTTAGAGGATGGAAGCCATTACTAGGTTCTCAAGAAGGTTTGTGGCGGCTCAAAACTGAAATGAAAGTGATTTTCTAACCCTAATCAGTCCTCCTATACCTCTAAACCCGAAATTCCCCTCTGGGCCTAGCTGCTAATCACCCGGTTAAGCCCAATTAAGCTGTTTTTCACCATCTGGAACTTGTTTTAGCCATATCTCCCAAACGGTGAGTCCGTTTGGCTAATGTGACCACTCTACGGAATTGTAAACCATCATCCAGAGCCAATGGAAGTGGTTTCAGGTCAAAATTCCTTTCCAGTCAAAAGTTATGGCCAAAACAGTGCCAACTAGGGGTAAAATGGTCATTTAAAAATCGGGAAAAATCATGAACATGGGAAATGACCCCAATAGTCGTCTCCCAAAGTTACATGACCATACGACTTCATATGTGAAAGAAATAAATATTCTACGGTCCCATGATGCGAAGAATACGGGTCGTTACACTCTCCCCCCTTAAGAAATTTCGTCCCCGAAATTCCTTAACCCAAAACATACAAAAGATCCCGCATGCCTAACAGCCACATACAACAATCAAACATGCAAAACAAGCATATCCTAGCATGCGGAAAACTAAATCGAAGTCAAAATCTTACCAGGCAAAGAGTTCTGGATATGTCTTCCTAAGGTTCTCCTCTGTCTCCCAAGTACAATCATTCTCGTCCTCGCTCCACTGAACCTTGACTAGCTTCACCGCCTTCCTTCGAAGTTGCTTCATGTCGTGCTCGACAATACGGGCCGGCTTGCGGTTCCCAACCGCCTTGGGTTCTACTTCGAAGTCCTCTAACTGATCAGGTGAAATAGTCATATCTGGGTCATGAACGAACTTCCTTAGTTGGGAAACATGAAATACATTGTGAACTCCCGCCATCTTCTCTGGTAAGTCAACTCTATATGCCAAATTCCCGACCGGTTCAAGAACAGGGAATGGGCCAACAAATCTTGGTGCCAACTTGCCTCTCCTGCCAAATCGTATCATGCTCTTTAACGGAGAAATTTTGACAAACACCAAGTCACCAACAGAGAATTTTAAGTCTCTTCTTCTCTTATCAGCATAACTCTTCTGCCTATCTTGGGCAGCCTTCATTCGTTGTTGAATGATCTTAATCTTATCTGAAGTTTCCCTCACCACATCTGGTCCAAGCATAAACTTCTCGTCAGTCTCTATCCAACATGATGGTGAGTTGCACGGTCTTCCGTACAAAGCTTCATATGGAGCCATACCGATACTGGATTGGTAGCTATTATTATATGCAAACTCTACTAGATGCAAATGGTCATCCCATGATCCACCAAAATCCAATATACATGCCCTCAAGAGATCTTCCAAAATACGATTCACCCTCTCCGTCTGACCGTCGGTCTGAGGATGATATGCGGTACTGAGATGTAACTCTGACCCTAGAGCCTCTTGTAAGCTCTTCCAAAACCCACTAGTGAACAGTGGGTCTCGGTCGCTCACAATGCTTTTAGGTATTCCATGAAATCTCACTACCCACTTCATATACAATTCTGCTAACTTAGCTGCCGTTCTGGTCGATTTGACTGGTATGAATCTTGCACTCTTAGTCAACCGATCCACAATTACCCAAATGCTATCATGTCCCGATCTAGTCCTTGGTAAACCATCGATGAAATCCATCGAGACTTGCTCCCATTTCCATTCGGGAATTTCTAAGGGCTGTAACAACCCACTAGGCTTCTTTTGCTCGGCTTTAACTAGCTGGCAATTCATGCATTTGGATATAAACCTCCCAATGTCTCTTTTCATTCCTTCCCAGTAGTAGGTCTGCTTCATATCTCGATATATCTTATTACCACCGGGGTGTATAGTCAGTTTTGAGTGGTGACACTCTCTAAGCACTTCATCTCTCAATCCATCGACATTGGGTACAACAAGTTTTCCATTCTTTCTAAGCCATCCATCTCGATCAAGCCCATACTTGTTGATCTCCTCATCGATACTCATTTCTAATTTGGAGATGATTTCCAATAGGTTAGGATCGTCCCTCTGACTAGAGCCGATCCGCTCAATCAAAGTGGGTCTGATCGTCAAACTTGCTAACATTTCTGGATTCAATTCGCACTTTGGTCTAAGTCAAACCCCGCGATATACTCCAGTTGCTTCCATTCTAAAAACATAGCCCCTAAACTGGCATGTCTTCTACTCAACGCATCGGCTACCGCATTGCCCTTTCCCGGTGTATATGCGATATCAAAATCATAGGAAGCCCAGAATTCTAACCATCTTTGTTGCCGGAGATTTAGATCCTTCTGGGAGAAGAGATACTTCAACGACTTATGATCTGTAAACAGCTCAAATCTTTCTCCCAAGAGATAATGTCTCCACATCTTTAATGCGAACATGATCGCTGCCAATTCTAAATCATGGGTAGGGTATCTTCTCTCGTGTGGTTTCAATTGCCGACTTGCATAAGCTACTACCCTACCGCCTTGCATCAATACAGCACCCAGTCCGGTACCACAGGCATCCGTGTATACCGTCATCTCTTCATTCCCCTTAGGAATGACTAACACTGGTGCGCTTGTCAACTTGTCCTTTAGACTCTTGAATGCATTCTCACACTTTTCATCCCAGACAAAAGCTTGATTCTTCTTGGTCAACTGGGTCAATGGTGCTACTATCTTGGAGAAATCTTGGATAAACTTACGATAATATCCAGCTAATCCCAAGAAACTTCTTAGATCTGTTGCACTCTTGGGCGTAGGCCAATCCTGTACCGTAGCCACCTTCGCCGGGTCCACGGAAATACCATTCTCTGATACAACATGGCCCAAGAACCTCACTTCCCTCTTCCAGAAGTGACACTTAGAAAACTTTGCTTTCAATTGGTGTTTTCTCAACACCTCCATCACTACTTTTAAATGTTCCTTGTGTTCTTCTTCTGTCCTTGAATAAACCAAAATATCATCAACGAACACAAGGACAAACTTATTCAACTGATCTTTGAATACCCTATTCATAAGATCCACAAAATATGCTGGGGCATTGGTCAGCCCGAATGGCATGACCAACCACTCATAAAATCCAGACGGCGTTCGAAATGCCGTTTTAGCTATACTCTCAGCTTCCACTCTAAGCTGATGAAAACCTGTCACGAGATCCAACTGAGAAAATACTCTCGCGCCACTCAACTGATCGAACAAATCATCTATCCGCGGTAGAGGATACTTGTTCTTCCTCGTCACTTTATTCAACTCGCGGTAGTCTACACACAAACGAAGGGAACCATCGGCCTTGGTAGCAAACACAACTGGTGCTCCCCATTCAGAAACACTCCTTCTGATAAATCCCTTCTTCAAAAGATCGTTGACTTGCACCTCGAGCTCTCATTGCTCCCTTGGTGCCATACGACGAAGTGGCATCACTATAGGTCTGGCATTTTTTACCAAATCAATACGGAACTCAATCTCTCGGTGTGGTGGAAGTCCGGTCACTTCTTCGAAAACATCCGGGTACTGGCCAAGCACGGGCAAACCTGACAACTCACTATTCGGAATGTCGAGGGAGTTTAGAAAACTAGCCAATACCCCCTCACTGGGTAGACCACCAAACACTATCCTCCGTCCATCATCCGCTCTAGCTGTCACCAAAAAGTCCTCACAGTCTACCACCACCCCGTATCTTTGGAGCCAATCTACTCCCAAAATAATGCCAAACCCAGTAAAGCCCAAAACAAAGCAATCACAAACAAACATGCATCCATGACTCGACAAGACCATATTACGACAAATCATGCTAAGGCTAGTCGAACCACCAATCGGGTTCGTTACTACTAAAGGTCTATCGACAATCTCGGGCTCCAATCCCAACCTATCTACCAGGTCACCAGATATGAAAGAACTGGAAGCTCCGGTATCAAACAAAACTCTAACAGGAACATCATAAACAGAAAGCATACCTTGAATGACGACATTCTTTCCCTTCTCCGCCGCAGTTGGGGCATTCGACGAAGAAGGAATAGCATTAATGGCGTAGGCTTTCACAATTTTCTTTTCTTTAGGGAGTTGCGGACACTTGTCCTTGTGATGTCCCATTTGGCCACAGTTGAAGCACTTCCTGTCCGCTGGCTTGGCCCGACAATTACTAGCATAATGGCCCTTCTTACCACAGCTGAAGCACTCAACATCTTGCTTATTCTTTTTCTTCTAGCCATCCTTAGTCTGATTCTGCTTTCTCTTATTCTGGGAACCACCCTTGCCTCCACCACTTGCTTGTGGCTTTGGCTCATCTGCGGATGCACCCTCAGCCTTCGGCTTAGGGTAGAGACTTTCTGATATCAATGCTTTCCCCACAATCGATTCAAACGTCTCATCGATGTGGTTAATAAGCCTTTCCCCCAAGTACTGATCCAAACCAGTTATGAATTTCTCATTCTTCTTCTCGGCAGTATCAATAAGAGATAATCCATATTTTGACAAAGTGTCAGATTCAGTAATATACTCCGAGACAGCTCTGCCATTCTTCTTGAGCTCCAAGAATTTCTTAAACAGCACTGACTTCTGAGCAGCTGGAATGAACTTCTCGCTAAAGCGAGCTTTAAACTGCTCCCAAGTAATCTGATCTTCAGGAGTAGCTGCTTTTATAGCATTCCACCAATTCATTGCCCGCCCTTGCAGCTGACGGGACGCTAGCTTTCTCTTCATCGCATCCTCGATACCCAAATCCTCGAAGATACGTTCGCAACCATCCAACCAATCCTGAACATCCGTGGCCGACTCCGTTCCGTGAAACGGCTTCCCACCAAGGCTAGTATAATCCTTATTTAGCTTGGCGAAGTCGACCCTCGGCGCCTGCACTATTGGACCGCCACCATTTCCACCATTGGGAGCTGCCCTCTGTACATCCCTAAGCATCTCTCTCATGAGGTCAGTAAACATCGTCCTCATGTAAGCAGCATTCCCATTATTGGCCCCTCTACCGGTACCTCTAACATATCGGCTCATCGTCAATCTGAAAAAGGAAACGATTAACGACCCCATAGTGGTGCTAGTGCAACACGACTTCATTCTTATACTATTAATAGTATATATATATATATAGCCTTTAAAAACCAAAATAACCACAAATACGCTCTCTCGTATACGTATACTATCTCTCCCAGATAACTTCCCTAGGTTAACTACGCAACCTAGAGCTCTGATACCAAGTGAGACGGCCCGCCCCGTACCAGCTGGTATTTCCTCCGAAAGTGCGCTGTACACATGTCCGACTAGCACGGAACGGTCGCCAAAGAAAGGAAAGAAGGGAATGAACAAATCAAGGAACCTGTAGAATATCTCACAGCGCATGGAATAAATTATGATAATAACATACTTGACATAAAACAGGTGAGACAGTGCATAAGCTGATAACTAAAATTAACATCAACATCAGAGCAGCGGAAATCCAAATACAGCTTATTACAACTTTCCAAATTTACTATCTCTAGACAAAAGAAAGCTAAAGTAGAAGATGCACCACTAATGCCGAAGCAGTGATCTTCAACAACACAGGGAGAATACTACATATATATTACGTGGAAGCCTCCTGCTCGTCTTCGGATCATCTACCCGTGCATCACCAGCTAACCTGTCTCTAGTCTGCTCGTGTGAGCACCCAGAGTAATAAGAGGAGACATAAAACTCTGGGTCAGACATAAAGCCTGGTATGAGCGATAAGCACCTAAACAAAACAATAACAGGTATACTAAACCATACCTGAACCTGGACCTGCAACCAAAGAGTTAGTACCACATACCGTACAGTACTCTAAGGTGCCATAATAAATAGTGTAAAGAATACGGGGGTGGGGTGTGCATGTCATAATGATAGCAAACAAATCATCCATAGCAACCATCCTCACATCTCTCACTCAGCGCGTAAAGCATACGATATCTACCACTTTGGAACACTAGACAAATTGAGGTAACGACGAATCCCGACTTGTAGAAACTCTGCTGTGACCAAGCTAAACACATGGAGTCATGACCAAACATTTCAATGACCCACTTCATTGGTCGTAGCCCTTGGTTCTACCAATGCCGTAATGGCCCTGAATCCGCCTTCATACCTCCTACCATAGTGGTCCAAAGCTATAGACATCGATAACCCCTTGGCACGCGTCCCGCAGCAAAGCCCAACCATGAAGCGAACTCGTTGATTCCCATCTGGATCTTGAGCTCTAACTTCTCATTTGGACTTCCTTTTCATCTCGGGTTTGGACGAATTGGAGTGGGTCTTGAGAAGAGTTGTCGCGTAGTAGCAGCCCTAGAATTCGGTTCGGTTCGGTAGTCATTACCCTCGTCGGTTCGGTTCGGTCCTCCTTCCTTGTCATCTTTCCATTCGGTTCGGGTGTCCCCCCTTGGTTCGGTTCAGTACACCGAACCGATCCCATCCTTTGTCCTAGCCTCTACTTTCCCCGTTCCGACCCTATGCTCCTGATCTTCATCCCATCCGGTGCTCCAGTCCGATCCGATCTGGCCCCCATTGTTCTTCCGATCCGATCCCCTTCTCCACTCCAACTCTAAGTAAACGACCTTCCTTCTCGCCAAGCCTCGTTTGTGCTAGATTCCAGTTCGGGTCGGGTTCCTTGCCCAGGTCTCCTATCCGATCCGAGCCCATATCCGATCTGAACCCTGCACAACTTTCTGCAACTTTTTCCAGCAACTTGTTTACGCCATTCGACGACGTTTTCGACAAATCTAACTATACTAATTAATCACAAATCATGTCAAACAGTCATATCAACATAGCAAACTAACCACAAACACCAAAACAATGAATTTACATGTCAAAATGGATCAAATATACCCAAAAACCCCTTATATTCCCTTAAGCATGTTTAAGTAAAACTAATCATAGGGTTAACGAAACTTAACCAAATCGAACCAAATTTCTAACAGAGGCATAAAATATTATTTAAGAATTTCTAAACATTTTTCCAAAATTTATTAGTGTATAAATTCGCTAATCTTCACTAATTACCCTTAATTAACTGTAATTAGTGCCAAAACAATGCTAATCACTCACCTTGGCCACAAAATAAAACACCAAATCTGAAATACTCTCTGTTTGGGTCAAATTCCTATGTATAGCAGCAGCTCCAACCTTGCTCTGTTGCTATTTGGCCTTGTTTTGATGTAGTTTAGGCTTAATCTTCACTAAAAATGTGTTTCGAAGTGGTTTTAGAGGATGAAAGCCATTACTAGGATCTCAAGAAGGTTTGTGGCGGCTCAAAACTGAAATGAAAGTGATTTCCTAACCCTATCAGTCCTCCTATACCTCTAAACCCGAAATCCCCCTCTGGGCCTAGCTGCTAATCACCCGGTTAAGCCCAATTAAGCTGTTTTTCACTATCTGGAACTTGTTTCAGCCATATCTCCCAAACGGTGAGTCCGTTTGGCTAATGTGACCACTCTACGGAATTGTAAACCATCATCCGGAGTCAATGGAAGTGGTTTCAGGTCAAAATTCCTTTCCAGTCAAAAGTTATGGCCAAAACAGTGTCAACTAGGGGGTAAAATGGTCATTTAAAAATCGGGAAAAATCATGAACATGGGAAATGACCCCAATAGTCGTCTCCCAAAGTTACATGACCATACGACTTCATATGTGAAAGAAATAAATATTCTACGGTCCCATGATGCGTAGAATACGGGTCGTTACATAAACTCACTAACTCTGCTTCGTTTATATTTTTATATAAATGAAATTTTAAATTTATTTTATACTGTGAAATAGTTGCTTGGTTAAAATGGTTGATAAAATTGGTTGATATGACTACATCATTGATCGATGATTAGTTTTGATATTTCATATTGATATGGAATAATAGTATTGATGTGATTAACATCTATGGATGCAGGGAAACATGTTGGAGGGACCCAACTGGGTTCCTCAATATTTATATTACTGTTTTTCCTTGATTTTGATGTGTGGTGTGATATATATAGTCAGTGATTGACTTTGTGGTGGTTGAGCTACCTTGACCTAGAATTTTGGTATTTAAATACCATAAAATATTTTCAAATACAGAAAAGGAAATTTGAGTGTTAAAAAGGAATTCTATTTTCAAAAATAGAAATTTAAAATTTGAATAGAATTGAAAATAGAAAACCCGTTCGAATGAATGAATCAAAAATTTGTTATGAATGAGAATATATATCGTTGGATACATTGATTTTGCATAGCGATATGGAAATGGGTTTTGAAACCAATATTTGAAATGAGATTTAAAACTTAGCTATTATCAAGAAAATGTTAAACGAGATTTTAAAAGATTAAAATAAAGAAATGAGACTTATGTGAGAAATTTTGAATAGAAGTTATAACTAAAAAATTGGTTTAAGATAGTATTTTTAAATATGAATCGAATGGTATGTGAAGGAAATATATTCATGATTTAAGTAAATGGTTTAAAAGGAATATTTTGCAAGTGAAATATCTATAAATGAATTTAGATCTGAAATATGAATCCACATTGGATCTTGAATAGGAAAGGGAAACGGAAAATTGTTTAAAATAGAAACGATGAGTTTTAATTCCAAAATTTGGGATATAAAAATAAAGTGCGAAAGTGTTTCGTAGACTGAAATGGTTATAAAGGAATTGGTTAATGTTTTGGAAATCGAACAGCGATTATAACGCTATGTTATAATAAATGTTTTGTAGTTTGTAAACATCAATTTTAGCACTGTCGTTAGGACATATGTTTTGTAAACCTAACAGCGATTTTTAACGCTGTTGTTATAACAAATGGGTTGTAAATTAAATAGCGATTTTTAACGTTGCTGTTAAAATAAATGTTTTGAAAATCTAAACAACGATCTTAACGCTATTGCTATAATAAATGTTCTATAGTTCTAGACAGCGATTGTAACGCTGTTGTTAAAAGTAATGTTTTATAAATCAAATATTCGGAAATAGCGATTGTAACGTTATCGTTATAATCCATATTTTTCTATAAAGAAGTGTCTTCTTAGATTTAATCTGAAAGATGAGCAAGCGAGAATTTTTTAAAGTTGTGAGCTTTAACTATTTCGAACTTAAGAATGTCGTTTAGTTAAGGTCTGAGAGGTAATTATACCCCAACTTGATTGACGTCATGATTGACTGAGAAATGGTTAAGGTTCGGTAGTAAAGGTTGGTTAGTGATACGTTCGGTTAATGAATGATAAATGTGTGAGTTATAATAACGATGTTTTATATCACATCGGTTTAATCGAACAAAAGATTTATAGGAATGTTTCCCGAATATAAAGCAAAGGTAATTTCTAAGTATAGAAACTGAAATGATTTAATGAATGGGAAGTTAGAGATAGAAGTTGGAAATGTTTTCAAATATTGACAACGTATATTTCTGAATATAGAAAGTAAGGATTCGCGTATATATATAAATGGTTCTAACTGGAATAAGAGATAATTTCTCGAATAAAGAAAGTATAATATTGGGAATGTTTTTTTTCCATGAATCAAGAGAGAAATAGGACTTTGAGAAGATACGAAAAATGGGAAACGGGAATTTGAAATGGTGATAAGAAATTAAATGAAAAGGGGCCAGTGTTGCTTGATGATTGATCGATAGAATTTCCATATGGAAATAGGACCGTTGATTATATGGATGTTCCTTTGATAGTTAAATCACCGACTATCAAGGTTTTAGTTATTTTATACCTTCGTTGTCAATATGGAGAGACCGGGATCATATTTAATATCTGAAAACCACTATGTATTGGCATAAGCGTTACGAATCAACTTATGTTGAAGAGATTATGAAGATGGAAAAAAGGCAAGAGCTGTTCTGTTAATTCAAACCTCAAGCTTCACAACCGGGGATTGACAAAAATCGGGCAGGCAGCATGACTATGTGGGTCGCTCCCATTAGGATGTATAATCACCTATCTAGAGAAATTCCATTTGTTTCTTTAATCTATCGATGCTGTCCCTTTTGGGAAACAGTTGCTGATCCCAACCGTTGGTGATATACATTCGATACACTGAAGCGAAATGAGTGGTCGGTCATGTGTGGGCCGGGTTGCAAGACGTTCTTGTTGAACCCAGTGTATTCATCTCTAGAAATACACTATCGGCAGGTGGTCCCATACCTTGTCATGTTGGAAATCCAATCTCCAATAAGCGCCCTGCGGTTTTTGATTTCACAATATATATATATATATATATGGAGCGTGAGATGCAAGCGTTCCAATAGATTTATATTTATTTGATGTAGACATTATCATAATATCACCAGATTCTGATATCAAAATATCTTTGGTTATCGTAAGGTAAAAACCATCCGTGTTTATGTGTGGATCGGTCTTACGATTATCATTTCTTTCGAAAGGATTTTGAAAGTTAAACAAATGATTGGAGTTTACTCACACCAGTCCCATGACTGACCCAGAGTTTATTTTTGTTTCCCTAAACTCTTGGGTGCCCAAATTTGTACGGGCAGCCAAGTAGTCGAGATTTTTCAGATTTACTTGGAAGAGCTCGAAGCAGGAGGCTTCATCAGTTAGATATAGACTATCATATTTTCTGCTGTGTACTATCTGGAAACAGGTGTTTATGACTGTTCCAGGAATAATTGTTGTGCTCTGATAATGGTATGTATATACAGTTACTGATTTGTATTTCAAAAGTTATGTTATATAATATATTTTAGTCGTTCCGCTATGAGTTTTGTGTTCTTCGTTTTCTTCTATTCTAATATTTCTTTCTTTCTATTTCTCATCCTCTAACTTCTTTCTAATAATGATTCGTATTTCTATGCAATTTGGGTTGGACGTGTGATGTTCTTAGTCGACCCAAAAGGGTACGGATTTGCGGGTCGTTACAGATGTTTCCTGAGGGGATCAGGCGTAACCGTTCTGATCGCTGCGATCTAGAGTTGTTGGAATTCGACCGTGTAGTGTAATTCGTAAGGTTGTAGATAGCCTATGGAAAACGGAGGTTTCTTGGGGGAACCAAGCATAACCATTGTGACTGCTGCGATCTACAGTCGAATTATAAGGGCGTAATCCGCAGAGCTGTGAAAGCTTACGGGTATAAATGTTTCCTGGGGGACCCAGGCGTAACCATTGTGTACCTACGGTCCATGCGGTAAATTGTCTACCGGTGAAAGAGATGTAACCACTAGAGTTACTAAAGGTAGTATGATGAGCCCTGCAAGTATTCGAGATATCTAACTGATGTGAGCCACCTGTTTAATGCAGCACTGTGTCTTCTTGACTTGATTCGTCTTCATGACGTGAATTGTCCTCGTGATTTGATTTAACTTCATTTGATAATTTGTCTTCATGATTCTGAAATGGAGCAACCAACGCTCAGTGACCTCAGTTTTCTTTTGATTCTTAAATATCTTCCGTTGATCTGTTTATGACGAAATTCACAGGGAAGTGAATTCCTACGGATACAGATGTTTTCTGGGGGATCCATACGAAACCATTGTGTATCTGCGATTCATGAACAATCAAAATATCAATATCACATCGGTACTTTCCGTATCTGTTTTTAAATGAATTTTTGAAATATTTTTCACTCTGAGTTGAAATGAAGATATTTAGTGCTTAGAGATTTTAGCTGTGCGCCTGGCCAGCGTATGTCTAATATTTGTGAGACCGACAATAGACTTGTCAAACTTCGAGTTATCAAATATTTTTAAATCAATAATTTGGAATTAAAATGAATTTAATAAGTTGAGAAAGAAGATTTCGATGGATTTTTGAATTCCATAGCTTTGGAATAATAATACCAATATTTTTTGCGTGAATTTTGTGTATGTACAAAAGTTATAAAAGATTTTAGATTTTTGAAATTTTCCAGCTTTCAGTTTAAAATTTGTAACTTTAAGAGGGGATGTTATTTACACTCTTCAAGGTGTGTTCGCAAAGCTTAAATGAATGGAATGCAAGGAGATTGGGTTAATGATTGCTAAGCCTAGACTCATTACAGTTGCAACGATGGATAAGTAACATTGACGGATGATGTTTATAATGGAATTTGGAATAGTTTGAGATGTATTAAAATTCCAACTTATGCAGAATTTGAAATGGGAGAAGAAATTGGTTTTGAAAAGAAGTTTGTTTTTCTGAGTTAATCGAATATGATAAATAAACAAAGAGGATCAATGACAGTTAAATATCGATATTTAAATTAGTGGTGAGAAAATTACACACGAATGTGAAAATTTGAAGTCTATATTAGTATAACTCTAATGATCTCTCCTTTTCGAGGACGAAAAGTTTTAAAGGGGGAAGAATGTAACGTGCAGGAAATTTCGACAACTGAAATATGGAATTAATTAAAAAGATTTAAATATTAATAATCTATTTTATATTGACATTGTGATTAGAGATTTAAAATCAAAAATATTGTTATGTGTATGTATTGAATTTGATATCTAATGGTAGCTTGGAAATCAAATATTTATTTGAACTAAAGTTGGACTAGAATTCGACTGAAAATATAAAACGATTGAATTTTAAAATAAACATTTTTAATGTTAAATAAATTGGGAATTTTATATGTTGAACTATATGGAAAATGAGGTTAGATATGTGGATATTGATGTACATAAAGACGTTGAATATACTGTTTCAAAATTTGAATTTTACAATGTTTTGTGAACAAATGGAACTAAATCAGTGAACTGTTGAATGATTTAAAATTCAAAATAACATTGTATTAAAATAGAGTCGGTTTACAACCAGAATAATTTTATTGGTTTCAGAACGCAAAAATGAGAAGGTACATATAATTTTTATCGTATTTGGAATTGTGTTGGTGGTACGTGTTTTAAGCGTTTCGTGGTAATTGACGGTAGATTAAATATTAAATTGAACGTAAATTAAATTTCCATAAATTAAACTATCCCTAAATATAACATTCCTTGGTTAAATGTGCATCGACCTATATCTGAACACGGCTCCCTATAACCCTATATGATGGAACTTCGTTCTTATCTTCAGTACTTTCTTCTATAAAATCAATGCAATCCCTCATTTCCTTCAGCCTTCACAAAAAAATTAATTGGCAAAATCCCAAGCCCCTAAATCATTTTAATGGCCGCCATTCTCCTTTCTTCTCCTCAAAAATTAATTCATCCTCCTTAAGTCGAAGCACCGCATTGCAAAACCTAGCACCATGAGATCAAAGTCGTCGCTGGCATCTCGTTTCGCGCCTACGCCTACTTCTTTGAAGCCGACGACCACCGTAACCACCGTTCACTACCTGTTTTATTCTGAATCGCCATTGTCGTGCGCCAATCGGGTTCTACAGGCTACGCTCCGTCGCTGCTCAGACCATTGCGTCCACCGTGAAAAGCCATTACTTTCTATCGTCAACCATCGCTGTTAGAAGTGAGCATCTTACTCACGATTTACTTTGTTTCAAGGGATTAAATTTCAATTCTTACTGGATAAGGTAATTTTACCCATTTTCCTCCTGTTCGTTGTCGGGTTGCTTGATGCATGGTCTACCGATAAGAATTGAAATTACATATATGAATCAAACTGATAATCAGTGACTACATTTAATTTCTTCACCGGTAGATAGATGGTATCCTTCTGTGATTTAGTGATTTCCTAAATAAGGGCACCTACACATTTCCTTTGCTATGAAATAAAAATATGCAGGTAGGACTAGACATTCGCCTTGGAAACGTGTACTATTTTGTATGGATTGGCTTGTGGATTGATTGAGTTTAGTTACATCATCCAGTTCTATGATTTGAAAGTATGAACTTCACATGTATGTTATCCCTGAACATATATATTAGCTTACACCCTGCCTTGTTGGATAAATAAATAGATATACATATGCCAAAATAAATAAATTAATAATAATAAAATAAAATGATAAATCCGTTTCTAAATAGGTAAATGTGTTGCACATTTACCTGTGTTGCATGAACATGCTTATAGTGCTGGGGAAATGAAATTGTTGGGCTGTCAGAATTATATTATTGCACCTGTTATCTAGGGAGACATACTTTGTTATGTTATAAATATGTCACCCTTTATAAATTCCAAAAGGCGTAGTTGAATGTGGAAATTGATTCATAGCCAACATAAATAGGACATTCCGGCTAATGATATGGAATTCTACTTTATTAGAAAAAGGGTATATGTTAGAAGTAGCAACTATAAAGAAGAACATGAATACTTTGCCCACTATGCATAACTAAGAATGGCATACGAATTCGTTGAATCATGAAAATAAATTCATGCTTATGTCGAGATAATACCGAGATTTCTGGAGCTATGATTTGGTTATTCGAGTGGATTTTCTGGAAATAAATAAATTGTTGACTTGTCTTGTTCGTAAAACTGGGGACATACGTTGTCCTATATAAAATGATCTGATTTGGGTTTTAGCATATTTATGATTACTTGTATATTCACTTCAAAATTTAATTGATAATCTGGCCGAACTCTTGATAAAATTTTGCTGTCATTTGTCACTTGTGAGGACCTCAAATCCCGTACAAACGGTGACAAGGGTAATCTTTGGAATATAACACAGAAACAGATAATAGCAGAACAGAATAATTAAATACACCAGATAATGAACAATAGAATATACTGGGTATACGTAATCATCAGAGTTACACAGTATACAGGATCTTACTTAGTACAAATACAGTTCAGCTATACATAAATGTCTACAGCGGAAATAAACAAAATATGTACAATAGGAGCTGAACAGCATAAAAAGAGATAAATAATAGAATCCATCTTCAGCTCCAGCTATCCAGAAAGAACCAGCTAAACCTGAATACAAGGCTGCCCGTGTAGAAAAAGGGGCACCCGAGTTTGAAAGTGAAACAAACTACGAGTCAGTCATGGGACTGGTATGAGAAATCTACTCAACACATTCAAAATATGGCTAATCACAGGACCACGCCACTTTCGTGGAACGGGTTTACTCCATCGGATTGCCAGTGCTTTAAAAAAACAAATCTTTCTTTTAAACATCGCAATGCTTTTTATAAAAATGAAGCCATTATAAGACTCAGTTCCCATCACACAATGCAACGCAAACCGGAGGATAGAGTTTTACCTTATAATGGCCAAAATATGATTGATACGAATAAAACAAAAGCATTTGATATTATTACTAGTGTTTATATGTTTCAAAAACAATTTCAATCATAACTATCAATCATAGACGACATGGGTACCATATATCATGTCGCCATATATATATATATATATATATATACAATCAAAACCGCACAGTCACGTATTTGGAAATTGGATTTCCATCATGAACCAAGGCAAAAGATAGTCCATACCGAATTCGTGACTCTCTAGCCCGAGCCACAGGCAAGCGCGCAGGCAAGCCTTGGAGCGACTGGGCCGGTCCACCGATGTGGATTATTATGCCTGAACAATACGTTTCCCCGCCCTTTGGGGCATAAACGAGCCAACGAATGACTCCATCCGACCCGGATCGTCCGATCAAACCGAGGCGCCTCGCAACAGCAACAACCACACAGGTGAAAAGTATATAAATGTCAGGGCTGGTAGGTCACTAACACCACCCTAGCTAGAAAGAAACGCATGCCCTCCCTGAGGTCCTTCTCCCGTTTCTGGTTCATACCGGGGTGTGAGGCTCGCGAATTCACATTATACACAAAGCTACGCCACACAGGCAGGGTTTTGATCATCACCACAAGACTTTTCTTTTCAACAGAAGCCTTGATCATTTGCCACTTAGGCATGCCACACTAGTAATTCATGCCATGCGACTGATGTCCATCGATATACAACCTCTGAGCTCGTGCGTTTCAGAGAAGGGCGTTATGCAAAAGAATAAATTCTCCGCCGCCAAACAGATGTATATTTAATAGAGACCAATCAACATAGAATAAAATCCAACGTCAGACACACCGTCCATTTGCAAGTCCGTTCTGGGTCTGAACGAATCCCGAGGCACTAAATACCTCACATATTCATCGATTCCCACGTACGTCTGGACGAGCACCACTAATTATCCATATTTCGGGATGCCTCCCAATCAGGACCTCAGTGACCATCCAAACGAGGTGAAGATCGGTCTTCAACTCTCGTCTTCATCTTCGACTTCTTATCGTCGATTCAGTTATTCAGAATGGGATAAACCCGGTCGTTCTGACCAACTCGCGTATATAATAAACAAGTGCAACACTAACATACATACGCATCATTTCAATTCATTAGTCACTAACCGTCAATCAGTAAGAGAATGATTTCCGAAATATTAACCCCGAAGGCCGAAACCAACATCAGATCAACACCCAGGAAACCATTCGACTTAGCCAACCTTTAGTTAATTTCTAAATCACATCCATATCGTTTATAATATTTTATAACGATTTATCGCTATTTTTATTCATTTTAAAATAGCCCATTTATTTAAAACGACGCTTCGGGCCATAACGCGACCGTGGCGCTGTTTTTCTTCAGATTTGATTTACACATATCTGAAAATCTAACCGTTGGATCTTCACAAAATTTACATCATTAGAAAGATCTTTTCAAAACGAATCCAACGGTTCCAGTTTTGGGAAAACCGACGGTCGGATCTCCCGGTACAATCGTTTGAAGTTTCGATTTCAAAATACGAACTGCGGCGTCGTTATTCGATTAAATATAATTATATTTATATATATATAAATTTAATTGATTCTTGCGCTGTTTTTCTTCAGATTTGAATTAAACATTCCAGACAATCCAACCGTTGGATTTTTACAAAGTTGGTGCCGTTGGAAAGATTTTTCCAAAGCGAACCCAACGATTGCGATTTCAGGAAAATCCGATGGTCAGATCTCCCGGTATAATCATTTGAAATCACGGTTTCAAAATACGAACTGCAGCGTCGTTATTCGATATATTTTAATTCTATTTATATAAATATATCGATTCTTCGATTTCAAAGCTATATTCTTTTCATATATTTGATAAAAATGATATTTTTATCTAACTGTCTTCTATTTCAACACTTCACTATTTTTTTCAATTCATTTATATAATAAAAATGTGATTTTTATTGTAAAACAATTTATTTCAAAACACTATTATTTTATATAGTTTATATAGGTAATAAAAATAGGATTTTTATTATAAAACAATTTCTTTTAAAACGGGATTATTTTATACATTTCATATAGATGATAAAAATGTGATTTTTATTATAAAACAATTTATTTCTAAATATGAATACCATTCAACACATGAATTTCAAATCAACGAATGAATTTCGATTTGACACATGAAGGTGTTCTATAGTTTATATATATATATTTAGATAAAAATGTGATTTTTATATTTAAAACACGAACATCATTCAACACATGAATTTCAATTCAACGAATGAATATCGATTCAACACATGAAGGTTTTCTATTCAACGAATAAATATAGTTTCAGCAAATGAAAATAATTCAAACACATGAATATTATTCAAAATTTCGGCAGCATAACGGCAGGGTAGTTAAAACCGGGACCGTCCCTAGTACGGCTCCTCGCTCTACCTTAAAACCTCGGGGTTTTTGACAATGGGGATCATGCATCTAGTTCGCACGCAGGCGGCATGTATATATTTATTTCATTTCCACAAACTAATCCTATGTGGTTTCAACCAAATATTTCTCAACCACAAATGGGTATTTTTCAACCACAATCAACCAATATCAACCACAAACAATCCCAATCAACCATTCGCTATCAATCAATTTTCACACCAATCACAACCACTAAATATCGTCCATGGTTTGTGGACGAGGGGCGTATATATATATATATATATATATATATATATATATATATATATATATATATATATATATATATGTATATATATATATATATTTATATATAGCAATTCACTTCTATTTCAACACATATATAATTTTTACAACGCATATATAACTTATACATCGAACGTACAACTTATACAATGCTTATACATGAGGTGCACAACGCTTATATAACTCATACATCGACTATATAATTTATACATCGTCGTTTTCCATATCGTTTATAAATTAGAAATCTCACATTGGGTTCCACTCCACCAAAAATAGCAGAAGGCTCAGAAAAATATGCGGTCTCTTCTAGAAGGTAGAAGACGTCCACACCAGTCCACTATCTCTTGTTTCACTGGATTTCGACAAGAAACGAAAAAGATATGATTTTTCAAAGTTTGCAACGGTTTTAAATTGTTAAAAACAGTTTTAAATTAAACAGCCGTACCTCCACTGTTTTGTTCGAAACTAGCTTTCGATCTCTCGCGAAATCCGTTGTGTTAGGGGCTGATCGGGGTTGACCACGACCTCCGCCTACGAGAGGGCTTCCCGATGAGGTGGGTCTTGCTCAGCTCGAGCTCCAGGTGGCGGCGGAATCTTCTCCGACGCGGGCGAACTTCGTGAGTCCAGAACTCGATGAATGCTCCACTATAACGAGCGAGACCAGGATGGATTCGAAGCTGGGAGGACGGGCTTCAAAAAGTTGAACTGGAGCTAAGGCTATCGACGTGCGTGGCGGTCGGAAAATGATCGGGAAGGTATGGAGGCGTTTCCCTCGTCGATCGGGGGGGGGGGGGGGGGGAGGGTCTGAGGATTTTTCCCTTTTTTTTTTAATTCCGATTTGTCGGTGGGTTTTAAAGGGGTTTTCTGACACGACCTCCAATCTAAACCCAACGACTGTCGTCCCTAGTGTTTTACCCCCATTCCGAACACAATGGGATATGTTTCGTAGGCCCATTCGACTGTTTCAGTCAGTTTCCATTCAAATTAAAATATATAACATTCAATATTCAATTTGAACGTACATTTCAATTTGCCAAGGCCACAAACTAATTCGAAAAATTCCATAAAAATAAATCTGGCCATGATTTGATGATACGGTCCCAAAAAAACTAGTTTCGTCGAATTCTGAGACTGTTTTCAAAAAGGCCCATTTCTGGTCGATCCAATTTAACTGTAATTGACCAAAACACGTTTTCCTTTGCCACGCTCACATACTAACTTCAAAAATTATGAAATTTGAAACCTAGCAATAACTTCACATCCGGGATCCAACAAAAGTGGTTTCGTCGAATTCTGAGGTCGTTTGCAAAATTGCCAATTTCACGGGCTATATAAATTCCATAGCGACCTTTCTGAAAATTCATTTGGCCATAACTTTTGCTTTCCGCTATGAAAATTCAATTTTTCAGATTCGTTAGAAAGGTATTCACCAACAGATTTAAATATTTTTGGTTTCACTAAAATCCATTTTGTTTTGCACCCGGTACAGTCCGACAAAGTTTGAATTCAATTTTTGAAACTACCGCGCCTTTTCAGGCCTTGTTTATAATTATAATTAATTATATTCGTTTTCAATTGTCGATTCAACTCACTTTTTATCTCTATTATTTAAAATATTTATTAAAATATTTAAAATCCATTGTTTTAGCCAATTTAAAATTTTTAAATTGGTTCAGATTTTCTGGGTCGTTACAATCTCCCCCACTTAAAACTTTTCGTCCGCGAAAAGGAACAAAGTCGAAAGTGGTTTGATTAATCAACTCTACGTTCGATCTGGCTTCCGTTCTCCAACTTTTCAGTTTTTGAGAATTTTCAAATTCTTCAAAAATTTGGTTAACACCCGGAATTTTCGAAAAAATTCGCCATAACCTCCTTTGTACGAGGAGGGGTTTGGAAATTTATTGGGTCGTATTAGGTACCCAATAAATCCTAATAAGCATACACGTATTTATAGTGATATATTCTGGTGTTTACAGGGGAGCGTGTACTGATAATAACTCCAGAGAATAAATTCTCGTCACCCTGTTCCATGTGGGTAATAAATAGTCCATGTGCCGTATCTAATAACTAGAGAGACGTGATTATTGTCTACTCCAGACCCTGTAGGGTTTTTATTAATCTGGCAATTTAATCTTTACAATTTAAATAGTCCATATCAGTCATCAGTTCAACCTGTAAAATATAGTCATCGCCATACAAGCCTCTCGCTCGTATGGTAAATCTTCCACCTCGTCACACAAGCTCCAAATGCTTATGTGGTATATGATGAAGTATGCCTATCTTCTGAGGTATGCCATGTAATGTAGTTCAAAATTAATTGTTACTATCCTATGGCGACATTTATTTTTACACACAGAATAACCAGCACTCCGCATCCAATGGCATTCACAGGAGTTGATATAATAATATATCGCATCCAACTCATTAAGGTTTACCTATTTGTTGGGCACGCAAATAAAATCTTTACTCAACGTCTAATCCATTTACCTGTTCAAATATATAAAATGCACATGTATATATTTCTATTTATTTTCTAATCAGTTCAATGTGTGACATAATCGAATAAATTCTACCATTCATTCTGCTATTGATTAAATTAACTATCGTTTTAATAATTTAATAAATCAAATCTACTATCACACAACGCAAACAACAAGCAATTTGTTTTTAACTTTTCAAAATCATACCAATCAATTCCTATATTCTTTTAAAATCGTTCAGACTATAGAATTAAAAGTGCACATCCATGGAAAGAAAATAACAACAGAGTAGAGAAGTAATTGGTAATGCAAAGTATGGTAAATGTACCTTGCACTGGAGTCAATCAGAGAGATCCACTCGGCATCTAGGATAGGTTTTCTGAATGCTCTCCTCCGTTTCCAAAGTACAATCTCGCGGATCTCCACTCCATTGCACTTTGACTAAGTGAACCTTCTTGTTCCTCAGCTCTTTGGTTTCTTTGCCGATAATCTTTAGCGGCTCTCTTCTCACAGCTAATTCTGGAGTAATTTCAATATCCTGCTGAGCTGCTTCTTCCACGATCAAGTCTGGATCATGAACATGCTTTCGAAGTTGAGATATGTGAAATACATCATGAACTCCAGGCAACCAATCTGGCAATTTAACCCTATAAGCGAGAGTTCCGATCCGTTCCATAATAGGAAACAGACCAATGAATTTGGGCGCCAACTTTCCAGTTTTACCGAACCGGATAACTCATCTCATCGGCGATACTTTCAAATATACATAGTCGCCAACAGCGAAGGATATATCTCTTCTTCTTCTATCGGCATAGCTCTTTTGTCGGCTTTGAGCGGCCAGTAATCATATCTTAATAAAGTCGACTTTGTCGGTAGCTTCTCGAATCATGTCTGGCCCCAACACAAGTCTATTACCGGGTTCGACCCAACAAGCAGGGGATCGGCACGGTCTACCATACAATGCTTCGAATGGCGACATTGTCAGACTCGCCTGGTAGTTGTTGTTATAAGAGAATTCAGCCAAATGCAGATGGTCTTCCCATGATCCACCGAAATCTATAACACAAGTCCGCAATAGATCTTCTAAAATACGATTCACCCTCTCAGTCTGACCATCTGTCTGAGGATGATACGCGGTGCTCAAGTTCAACTTCGTTCCCAGCTCGACTTGAAATGCCTCCCAGAATTTACTAGTAAATATTGTATCTCTATCACTGACTATACTGAGCGGCACTCCATGTTGTCTAACTATTTCCTTGAAATATATCTGCGCCAGACTCTGTGCAGTTCTGTTTGATCTGACAAGTATGAAATGGGCGGTCTTCGTGAAGCGATCTACGATCACCCAAATACTGTCATTTCCTTTTCTGGTTCTGGGCAAACTATCGATGAAGTCCATGGAAATATGTTCCCACTTCCAACCAGGAACGTCTAGCGGTTGTAACAATCCAGCCAGTTTCTGTTGGTCGCTCTTGACTAGCTGGCAAGTAGGGCATCGACTAACATATAAAGAAATGTCCCTCTTCATTGACTTCCACCAGAAAGTGTGTTTGATGTCATTATACATTTTTCTTATTCCCGGATGGATACTAAGTTTTGACTTGTGGCATTCATCCAGAACTTCCTTTCGGAGCTCAGCAATGTTAGGAACACATATTCAACCCTTCAGCCTTATAATCCCCTCATTATCAACCTGAAAACTCGAGGGTTCGCCCTTCTGAATTATCTCTCTGATCTTCTGAATGAAGTGATCATCCTTCTGAAGAGCAGATATTTTATCTATTAGTGAAGTCGTGATAATAAAACTGGCGATCATATCATTCTTTCGGCTTAATGCATCGGCCACGACATTGGCTTTCCCGGGAGTGTATATAATCTCAAAATCGTATGCTGCAAGGAACTCTAGCCAACGTTGCTGCCTTAAATTCAGGTCTTTCTGGGTGAACAGATACTTTAACGACTGATGATCTGTAAACAGTTCAAATCTCTCACCCAGAAGATAGTGCCTCCAGATTTTCAAAGAGAATACTATCGCCAATAACTCAAGATCATGAGTGACGTAGTTTTTCTCGTGCGGCTTCAGCTGACGGTTAGCATAAGCGATCACTTAGCCTCTTTGCATTAACACTGCGCCAAGGCCTTCTCTAGAAGCATCAGTCCAGACTTTCAAATCTTGATTGCCATCGATGATGGTTAACATTGGAGCTGTCGTTAATCTTAACTTTAGCTCTTCGAAAGCCTCCTCACTTTCTGGAGTCCATTTGAACTTAGAGTGCTTATTCGTAAGCTTCGTTAAATGACCAAATATCTTCGAAAAGTTTTTAACGAACTTCCGGTAATAGCTAGCCAAACCGAGAAAATTGCGGACTTCAGTGGGGGTACTGGGCTGTTTCCAATTTTGAATAGCTGTGATTTTTCTTGGATCCACAGCAATTCCTTCTTTTGATACGACATGGCCCCGAAATTTTACTTCTTCTTGCCAGAATATACATTTGGAAAACTTTGCTTTCAACACATTCTTTCTGAGAATTTCCAGAACCTGTTCCAAATGCTTTTCATGTTCGGCCTTTGATTTAGAGAAGATTAGAATATCGTCAATAAAAACCAGAACAAATTTATTCAAAACCCCTCTGAACACTCTATTCATCAAATCGACGAAGTATGCTGGAGCGTTACATAAGCCGAACGGCATTACTAACCACTCGTAGAATAAGTCGGGACCTCTGAATGCTGTCAGTGGAACACACTCTTCGGCAATTCGAAGTTGATGGAAACCTGTAGCTAGGTCCATTCGTGAAAATGCTTGTGTGCCATTTAATCGATCCAACAAATCATCAATCTGCGGCAATGGATATTTATTCTTTATTGTCTGTTTGTTCAGATCACGATAATCCACACATAGCCGTAGAGTACCGTCAGATTTTGGGACAAAAACCATTGCTGCTCCCCAATCAGAGAAACTAGGCCTGATCAGACCTTTCTATACTAGTTGTCGTGTTTGATTGTCTAATTCCTCTTTCTCTTTCAAGGACATTCTTCGAATAGCGTGAACTACCGACCTTGCATTCGGAATTAAAGCAATTTTGAAATCTATTTCTCTCTGCGGAGGTAAGCGAACAACTTCTTCGAACACATCCGCATAGTTCTTGACGACAGGAATGTCTTTGATGAGGTCAGGAATATTCTCTGTGACCTCTGGGATATTTTCTATTTGAGCTGGAGAAACATCGAGAGCTGACCAGAAATCTTTTCTATTTGAAGTCGGGCCTTCACATGGTATGGTTATATAATTCCCCGATTGGGCCTTTGCTTTAACCACTCTCTCGGCGCATCTAACCTCAGCTTCATATTTGGTTAGCCAATCCAACGCCAATATAAGATCAAACTCCTTAAAATTCATGACGATGGAGATAGTAGGGAATTTATAGCAGGAGAAAGAGACGGGTACTGCACAAACCCAACTGAGATCGATGGAACCCCCAACCAGATTTTGGACAGTCATTGGTTCTTTGAGCTTCCTCAATTTCAAATCTAACTTCTTAGCTGCATTCTTTGAAATAAAGCTTCGTGACGCGCCGGTGTCAAACAGTACTTTATTTGGAATATTTTTGACATTAAGCGTGCCTTCTAAAACATCAGACCTTCCCTGTCTATCTGAGGGTGCTGAGGTTTCTGCTACTTCATTTACTTGAACCGTTTTGGTCTTTTTCAACATCCAGCAGTCTCTCTTTATATGACCAGTCTTATGACAAAGATTGCACTCTCGGGTCACTTGAAACTTATTCTTGGATTTAGTTTCATCCCTTTTTGGTTTCTTTAGAGATCGGCAACTTATCGAGAGATGTCCTTGCTTATTGCAGTTAGAGCATACAGTTGTCGTTACTGGTTTCTTCTCAGATTTGGCCCTTTTCCTCTTGGCACTGGGCTTCTTACTGACCTCAGATGTTGTACTTGCCTCAGGACGATTAGTTTCAGACTCAATTTTATTACTAGAGCTGACTTCCTCTTCGTACTGTAACATACCTTTCTTGTCTAGATCTTCGTACTGGTAAGCCATGTATATAGAAGGTGAGCTTCACATTCCTCATTACACTGTTCTGATATTTTCTTTGAAGCCCGTTGATAAATCTCATATTCTTCCTCTTCGGATTCTCAATTAGATGAGGAGCAAAGTAGGAAAGTTCATTGAATTTCTTATGATATTCGGGAATGGTCATATCTCCTTGTATCAAATATGAAAATTCATCACATGGTCGCTCAATTGCTTCTGGAGGAGTAAATCTTTCCAGGTAAATCACTTTGAATCTATCCCAGGTGATATCACCTTCTGGATTATCCTTAACAACAGAATCCCACCAGAATAAAGCTTCATCTTTGAGTGCCCAGGAGGCCAGTAATCTTTTCTGGTTATCCCTCATCTTTAATCCTTCAAAGATTTTCTCAGCCGAACGAATCCAGGCTTGTGTTTTCATAATTGATTCTTCACCCGTGAAGGGTTTTCCACCCAGATTTCTATATTTCATAAATAGAGCTTCTATATCCGGGTCAGTATTACTTCTTTTGTTTCTGGCACTCATTTTCTAGAGTATCTGCAATTAGCAGACAAAGTGTCAGGTCAACAGAAAAGATATTTCAAAATATAGAGACAGATACTTGAATGTAAATGTGTCTATCTAGGTGTTATTTCATTCTGCTACTCATACTAGGATATTACTGATCCTATCTGTATTGAGTTGCCCGTCCTAGAACACTACTGGTTCTATTTCTGACGAGATCGTTAATATGTTATATTCCAGAACTAAGCTTAACCAAAGCTCTGATACCACGTTGTGAGGACCCCAAATCCCGTACAGACGGTGACAAGGGTAATCTTTGGAATATAACACAGAAATAGATAATAGCAGAACAGAATAATTAAATACACCAGATAATGAACAATAGAATATACTGGATAAACGTAATCATCAGAGTTACACAGTATACAGGATCTTACTTAGTACAAATACAGTTCAGCTATACATAAATGTCTACAGCGGAAATAAACAAAATATGAACAATAGGAGCTGAACAACATAAAAAGAGATAAATAATAGAATCCATCTTCAGCTCCAGCTATCCAGAAAGAACCAGCTAAACCTGAATACAAGGTTGACCGTGTAGAAAAAGGGGCACCTGAGTTTGAAAGTGAAACAAACTACGAGTCAGTCATGGGACTGGTATGAGAAATCTACTCAACACATTCAAAATATGGCTAATCACAGGACCATGCCACTTTCGTGGAACGGGTTTACTCCATCGGATTGCCAGTGCTTTAAAAAAACAAATCTTTCTTTTAAACATCGCAATGTTTTTTATAAAAATGAAGCCATTATAAGACTCAGTTCCCATCACACAATGCAACGCAAACCGGAGGATAGAGTTTTACCTTATAATGGCCAAAATATGATTGATACGAATAAAACAAAAGCATTTGATATTATTACTAGTGTTTATATGTTTCAAAAACAATTTCAATCATAACTATCAATCATAGACGGCATGGGTACCATATATCATGTCGCCATATATATATACAATCAAAACCGCACAGTCACGTATTTGGAAATTGGATTTCCGTCATGAACCAAGGCAAAAGATAGTCCTTATCGAATTCATGACTCTCTAGCCCGAGCCACAGGCAAGCGCGCAGGCAAGCCTTGGAGCGATAGGGCCGGTCCACCGATGTGGATTATTATGCCTGAACAATACGTTTCCCCGCCCTTTGGGGGCGTAAACGAGCCAACGAATGACTCCATCGGACCCGGATCGTCCGATCAAACCGAGGCGCCTCGCAACAGCAACAACCACACAGGTGAAAAGTATATAAATGTCAGGGCTGGTAGGTCATTGACACAACCCTAGCTAGAAAGAAACGCATGCCCTCCCTGAGGTCCTTCTCCCGTTTCTGGTTCATACCGGGGTGTGGGGCTCGCGAATTCACATTATACACAAAGCTACGCCACATAGGCGGGGCTTTGATCATCACCACAAGACTTTGCTTTTCAACAGAAGCCTTGATCATTTGCCACTTAGGCATGCCATACTAACAATTCATGCCATGCGACTGATGTCCATCGATATACAACCTCTGAGCTCGTGCGTTTCAGAGAAGGGCGTTAAGCAAAAGAATAAATTCTCCGCCGCCAAACAGATGTATATTTAATAGATATCAATCAACATAGAATAAAATCCAATGTCAGACACACCGTCCATTTGCAAGTCCGTTCTGGGTCTGAACGAATCCGGAGACACTAAATACCTCGCATATTCATCGATTCCCACGTACGTCTGGACGAGCACCACTAATTATCCATATTTCGGGATGCCTCCCAATCAGGACCTCAGTGACCATCCAAACGAGGTGAAGATCGGTCTTCAACTCTCGTCTTCATCTTCGACTTCTTATCGTCGATTTAGTTATTCAGAATGGGATAAACCCAGTCGTTCTGAGCAACTCGCGTATATAATAAACAAGTGCAACACTAACATACATACGCATCATTTCAATTCATTAGTCACTAGCCGTCAATCAGTAAGAGAACGATTTCCCAAATATTAACCCCGAAGGCCGAAACCAACATCAGATCAACACCCAGGAAACCATTTGACTTAGCCAACCTTCAGTTAATTTCTAAATCACATCCATATCGTTTATAATATTTTATAACGATTTATCGTTATTTTTATTCATTTTAAAGTAGCCCATTTATTTAAAACGACGCTTCGGGCGATAACGCGACCATGGCACTGATTTTCTTCAGATTTTATTTACACATATCTGAAAATCTAACTGTTGGATCTTCACAAAATTTACATCATTAGAAAGATCTTTTCAAAACGAATCCAACGGTTCCAGTTTCGGGAAAATCCGACGGTCGGATCTCCGGGTACAATCGTTTGAAGTTTCGATTTCAAAATACGAACTCCAGCGTCGTTATTCGATTAAATATAATTATATTTATATATATATATATATAAATATAATCGATTCTGGTGCTGTTTTTCTTCAGATTTGAATTAAACATTCCAGACAATCCAACCATTGGATTTTTACAAAGTTGGTGCCGTTGGAAAGATTTTTCAAAGCGAACCCAACGATTGCGATTTCAGGAAAATCCGATGGTCGGATCTCCCGGTATAATCGTTTGAAATCACGGTTTCAAAATACAAACTGCAGCGTCGTTATTCGATATATTTTAATTCTATTTATATAAATATATCGATTCTTCGATTTCAAAGCTATATTCTTTTCATACATTTGATTAAAAATGATATTTTTATCTAACTGTCTTCTATTTCAACACTTCACTATTTTTTTACAATTCATTTATACAATAAAAATATGATTTTTATTGTAAAACAATTTATTTCCAAACACTATTATTTTATATAGTTTATATAGGTAATAAAAATAGGATTTTTATTATAAAACAATTTCTTTCAAAACGGGATTATTTTATACATTTCATATAGATGATAAAAATGTGATTTTTATTATAAAACAATTTATTTCAAAATATGAATACCATTCAACACATGAATTTCAAATCAACGAAAGAATTTCGATTCGACACATGAATGTTTTCTATAGTTTATATATATAGATAAAAATGTGATTTTTATATTTAAAACACGAACACCATTCAACACATGAATTTCAATTCAACGAATGAATATCGATTCAACACATGAAGGTTTTCTATTCAACGAATAAATATGGTTTTGAGCAAATGAAAATAATTCAAACACATGAATATTATTCAAAATTTCGGCAGCATAACGGCAGGGTAGTTAAAACCGGGACCGTCCCTAGTACGGCTCCTCGCTCTACCTTAAAACCTCGCGGTTTTTGACAATAGGGATCATGCATCTAGTTCGCACGCAGGCAGCATGTATATATTTATTTCATTTCCACAAACTAATCCTATGTGGTTTCAACCAAATATTTCTCAACCACAAATGGGTATTTTTCAACCACAATCAACCAATATCAACCACAAACAATCCCAATCAACCATTCGCTATCAATCAATTTTCACACCAATCACAACCAATAAATATCGTCCATGGTTTGTGGGCGAGGGGCGTATATATATATATATATATATTTATATATTTATATATAGCAATTCACTTCAATTTCAACACATATATAATTTTTACAACGCAGATATAACTTATACATCGAACGTACAACTTATACAACGCTTATACATGAGGTGTACAACGCTTATATAACTCATACATCAACTATATAATTTATACATCGTCGTTTTCCATATCGTTTATAAATTAGAAATCTCACATTGGGTTCCACTCAACCAAAAATAGCAGAAGGCTCAGAAAAATATGCGGTCTCTTCTAGAAGGTAGAAGACGTCCACACCAGTCCACTGTCTCTTGTTTCACTGGATTTCGACAAGAAACGAAAAAGATATGATTTTTCAAAGTTTGCAACGGTTTTAAACTGTTAAAAACAGTTTTAAATTAAACAGCCGTACCTCCACTGTTTTGTTCGAAACTAGGTTTCGATCTCTCACGAAATCCGTTGCGTTAGGGGCTGATCGGGGTTGACCACGACCTCCGCCTACGAGAGGGCTTCCCGACGAGGTTGGTCTTGCTCAGCTCGAGCTCCAGGTGGCGGCGGAATCTTCTCCGACGCGGGCGAACTTCGTGAGCCCAGAACTCGACGAATGCTCCACTATAACGAGCGAGACCAGGATGGATTCGAAGCTGGGAGGACGGGCTTCAAAAAGTTGAACTGGAGCTAAGGCTATCGACGTGCGTGGCGGTCGGAAAATGATCGGGACGGTATGGAGGCGTTTCCGCCGTCGATCGGGGGGGGGGGGGGGTCTGAGGATTTTTCCCTTTTTTTTTTAATTCTGATTGGTCGGTGGGTTTTAAAGGGGTTTTCTGACACGACCTCCAATCTAAACCCAACGACTGTCGTCCCTAGCGTTTTACCCCCATTTCGAACACAATGGGATATGTTTCGTAGGCCCATTCGACTGTTTCAGTCAGTTTCCATTCAAATTAAAATATATAACATTCAATATTCAATTTGAACGTACATTTCAATTTGCCAGGGCCACAAACTAATTCGAAAAATTCCAGAAAAATGAATCTAGCCATGTTTTGACGATACGGTTCCAACAAAACTAGTTTCGTCGAATTCTGAGACCGTTTGTAAAAAGGCCCATTTCTGGTCGATCCAATTTAACTGTAATTGACCAAAACACGTTTTCCTTTGCCACGCTCACATACTAGCTTCAAAAATTATGAAATTTGAAACCTAGCAATAACTTCACATCGCGGATCCAACAAAAGTGGTTTCGTCGAATTCCGAGGTCGTTTGCAAAATGGCCAATTTCACGGGTTATATAAATTCCATAGCGACCTTTCTGAAAATTCATTTGGCCATAACTTTTGCTTTCCGCTATGAAAATTCATTTTTTTAGATTCGTTAGAAAGGTATTCACCAACAGATTTAAATATTTTTGGTTTCACTAACATCCGTTATGTTTTGCACCCGGTACAGTCCGACAAAGTTTGAATTCAATTTTTGAAACTACCGCGCCTTTTCAGGCCTTGTTTATAATTATTATTAATTATATTCGTTTTCAATTGTCGATTCAACTCACTTTTCATCTCTATTATTTAAAATATTTATTTAAATATTTAAAATCCATTGTTTTAGCCAATTTAAAAATTTTAAATTGGTTCAGATTTTCTGGGTCGTTACATCACTCGAATTTGAGAAACTTACATGTTTTTGTTGTTGTCTAAACCGGTTATGTTTGAACTTTGAACTTCCATTTTTCATATACTGTAAAATCAAAGTGTGTGTTGGCAAAATTGTGGTCCCTTATTACACAGCACATTCTATGACATGGAAACAGTGGCTAAAATATGAAAATAGCATGTTGTCACTAACAATATAATCATGCCTAAACCTTACTGACCTTAGATGCATGTATACATTCCGACTATTCAATTAAAAATGTGGATTAAGATAAATTTGGTGAACACGGAACTGAGGATATTGGAAATGCATATGTATTAGACTCTTTGTCAACTTTATATATATATATATATATATATATATATAAGTCATTTTGTAACCTGCATATAGTTTTTATAGGATGAATGGTTAATAAATCTATGATGAAGGCTTTTTACTGTCATGTTACGAGACTGGAAATACACTACTATCTTATTTTGAACATGAAACATGGATTTTATACACACATTCAGGTACATGCAGCCCCCTGCATATATGCAGTATATATGTTCGAGCCTAACCCATGTAGTTGCCACCTTGCTATTTTAAAACATGGGTTTTACACTTTTAAATGTTATGGTGAGATTATTTTTGCTAACTGTGAACCATGGTTTCAACACATATTCGAAATTTAAAGACTTGTTAAATGTTAGGTTAACACACAGATGCTTCACCTTCCTTATTTCCCTATTTGCTGTGCTAAGTATAAATGCATATATTCTTAAAACATACATGCATGTTGTCTAGTCTCTCGTTCAATTGGGATAAAGCTTGCTATGGAAATTTAAGAATTTGTTCACCTTTTGTTTTTACAACATACAAACTGATTTGGTAAAATGCCACACTATGTACATCTGATTTATGAGTCTAGTGCATTCCAATAGTTTCAGCCTGTACCTAGTCATTGCAGACTTTAGTTGTCTCAGTCGTTACAACATATTATTTCATATCATTTGCTCACTGATATTTGCACACCTGTTTTACATGCACTCTGTTTCATATGCATTCTGTTTATATGCACACTGTTATATGTACATACATACATGCTGGACCCTTTTAGTTGAAATACACACGTTTATGCCTGGTTGCATTCGGCATAATGTAAACCTGATAGTATGCTGAAATCATTTAATATGTTCAGTCTACATGCTTCCCTGAAATCATTTAATATGTGCAGTCTTCATGCATTCTTGAAATCATTTAACATGCTAAGTCTACATGCTTTCCTGAAACCATTTAGTATACATGCTTTTCCCTGAAACTATTTAATATGTTAAGCATACATGCTTTTCCTGAACTATTTACATATGTTCAGTATACACAGTATATAACATGTGATGTCCCTTGGGCTAGCCTGTTCATGCATAGCAATTCAATATCGGCGCTTTTGAGCACTGTCTATTCTTAGCGTTGATATTAGACCAGTTTTATTCCTGTTACTTTGAGCCTGTAATTGTGCTTGTACTGCAGTATCCATTATGATCGGGTTTATATTTTTAGCCTGACAACCATGTTGGACTGGTTACACTTTTGCTACTGTATTATTACTGTACCCTTCCTTATCGATTGTCCATTTGTTTGTGGTTTGCTTGTTGTCAGGTCTTGCTGGATATTGCGCACACTATGAACCTTACCGTATTGATTATTTGTGGTCACGGGATGCTGAGGCAGTGCACACGTGTGTATATGCAATCTTCCGTGACCTCGTTCATGAATTGATATGCACAGATATTATACTTCGTCCGAAACAGACACTACATCTATATGCATGTGACATTGGGATTAACTATTATATTTCAGTTTATATTGAAGTTAATTTACTTGAACTATGATTAATCCTGACTCGATTATTGTATGTTTTGCATGGAATGCTCGGGTCAGACCCGAGCAACAAAGATTTAAAGATTACAGCTTAGGATTCGAAGATTGGCGAAGCTGGGGATTTCGGCGCACTCTGAAGTTTCAAACCAGTAAATATTTTTTTGTATTCAAACTGTTTTAGAAATTCCGTTGTATGCAAAATGTTCTTGCATCAAAGATTTTTTTTTCTGATTATATATAAAAGATTTATTTCGCTGTTCAATACTGTATCTTCTATTTATTCTGTATTTTTCTATGTCGGTTGTATTTTTAAACTCTGTAAGCTAAATAACAATCCGTCAATTTGAACGTTTTAAGTTGGTTAAATACCCATTTGAAGCAGTCAAAAAGGCGGGACATTACAACAATTTTCCACTTAAAGTGATCTGTTTTGTTTTTATTCTTTTTGCATAAACTTTTGCTACAGTAAATAAAACGTTAATATAATTTCAAATAAATTATGAAATGTGCATCGTAAACCTCATAAAATGTCATTATTGACTTTGCAATGGATTGTTCTTAAGAATAAATTTTTGATGGGTTGTCCTTGAGCTTAAAAAAGTTATGAAATTTGTCCTTCATAATAAAATCCCCAAACTAAAACTTTATGTTCTTAGAACAAATTTTTTGTTAGAAACATTGTGCCTTTTGTGGAAGCGACCAGGATCTTATTCATCCAATTATTTAAGGATGATTTCTATGGAAAAATAACACATATATGAAATTGAATGCACAAACACAAGATAAACCACCCAATCACCCTTTTATTGATTCACCAAAGACAAATTTTGTTTTTGGTGAATCAATAAAAGGGCGATTGGGTGGATTATCTTGTGTTTGTGCATGTAATTTCATATATATGTTATTTTTCCATAGAAATCATCTTCAAGTAATTAGGTGAATACGATCCTGGTCGCTTCCGCAAAGGCGTAATTTTCCTAACAATTGGTATCAGAGCTAGATTATCGCAAAAATTTGTGTGATTTTGAATTGAAAACTTTGATTTTTGTTATATCGGATATGATGGCATTTTCGAAAATGACTATTTTTGGTAGGAAAATTAGGGGATTTTAAAGGCCTATATGTTGGATGCTTTATACCTAAATGGTTTGATTAATGAAGATGGGAAAAAGACCTCGGATATGGATTAGGGAGGATGGAAGAAGACGAAGAAAAATATAATTTGTTTGATTTGTCTATACCTTGGTGATTCAGTTCATGTTTTCGACTTGGGTCTTTACATTGATAGTGCTCGAGGGATCGACGGAGATCAAGCAAGGAGCTCTAATCAAGTGGTAGACAGGTGTCAATGTGGAAAATCTATAAATCTGAGATTTTGTGATATTGCAAGCACTTCAGACCGTTGGTTTTTGTATGTTGCAGCTCATGGTGGAAGATGTATCTTTTATAGACGGTGAGTTGTGTTTGTAGGTGTGGTCGTAGCCCGCTCAAATCGACTGGGGGTCATTGTTGCCCTGAAATTAATTGAGTCCCTGTATTTCAGAAACAAGTGGGGTGTATCTCGTGGCCTTGAAATTGAGGGTTGTATTAATCAAGAGTAGATGGTCGTTGAAAGAGTTAGGTTGACTTATTTGGTGTTTGTTGGAGTGTTGATAGGATTTCAGATTAAGGTGGAGTAATTTGTAATTTGTGATGTCACATGTCCATGGTAGTCGGATGACTTGTTTGTTGATGAAATTTCATATCAAGGTGAAGTGTTTTGATTTGTGATATTAAATCACATGGATGTCGAAGACGGCGTGTTTTGATGAATGCTTTGTATGGAGAAGACGGTGTGTGACCGGAGTACGGAGGAAGAGGCAGGTTTCTTGTTTTTGACCGATTATTTTAGAAATATTTAGGATGAGGCAAGTTTCCTGTTTTTGACCGGTTATTTTAGGAATATATTCTTAAAAATATATTCTGAGGGGAAAATTGAATATTTCTCCTAGGTGTTCTATTGTTTTGTAAAAGCAGCATCTAAGTTTGGATTTTATGAGGGCCAAATTGATTTGAGAGATTGAGAGGCTGTGTGCCTCTAGGGCTTGTGCGCTGGAGAGGAAGATTATGAATCAGAGCAGAGAGATGCTATTCGTATTGGTGCCTCTAGATTGATCCAAGTGTTTGTCATCGTTCTTCATTATTCTCCTTCTCCAACAATAGTTGTAGTCATCTATATATTCTTTCCCTTTCTCAATGAGGTTATTGACTCAATTGTAATTTGTTTACATTTGGTTTATGATCCATTAAGTGTAAACAAAATTTGTTTTTGTGAATCAATAAATAGGGTGGTTGGGTGGAATATCTTGTGTTTGAGCGTGTAATTTCATACCTGTTATTTTTCTATAGAAATCATCTTTAAGTAAATTGGTTAATAAGATTATGGTTGCTTCTGCAAAGGCGCAATTTTCCTAACATTTTTTTTCTAAAGTTTGTCATTCTCCCTAGTTACAACGAGATAAAATTATATTACAAAGGTTTGTTGGAGAATGGAGTTTTGATGACAACAACCTTATTTCATTATTAATTGATTATAAAATATATACTAACACTTTTGTCTAGAATATATATATATATATATATATATTTATTTACACACACACACACACATATACACATATACACACACACGTATGCAGGATTTATATACAGGAAATATTACTAAAGACCGTATAGTTTAAAGATATTAGAGATTCATAATTTAGATATATTTCAAGACTTATAAGTATACAAGATTTCAAGAGTTCAAGACTAATATAATTATAGAGTCTAGATTATGTAAGACTCTAAATAGCGCTCCAGGTTCAAATTCAAATTATGTTTTTCAAATTATGTTTTCAAAATTCATATTCTATCTTCAATCCTCTCTATTTTATTTTCCATCTTTTATATTTTCTTTTTTACTTTACTTTTGTTTTCAAACTTAAGTTTTATATATTTATATATTTATACTTTATATAGTTTTAAACTTTATATTTTATAAATATGTTTATATAGTTTATATTTATGTTTTCATATGATTTCCTACTTTATAATATTAATTTATAACACTATATTTTAATTCAAGAATTTCCAGAATTATATTTATATCATAACACTTGAAAAATGCTCAAAAATTACTTTTGTACTAAGTATATGTCGACGTATAGAAAACGCCATGTCGACATATAACTGTCATTTTTTTTAAAATTTGAAAGGAAGTGTCTTTCCACTATTTGTGACGGTTCTGGAGCGTTGCAACCTTTCACACACTATAAGGGCTTGATTTCGAATTTTTAATCACTCCTTCTTCTCCACTTTCACTCTCTTTCATTACACCATTATTTCTTATCATTTTTATGGTTCCTATGCCAATACTCTACCGAATTCAATTTTGATTTCACTAATCTTCTTCTCTCGACACTCTCTACCATTACTCTCAGAATCAAGTGCTATTGAAGAGTTATAGGGCTATGTATTGTTTGGGAAGTACTTGGGAATCAGTGTTTTCCTTGTAGCCATGAAATCAAGGAACGGAAGCAATGTTAACCTTGTAGCTGTGAAATCAAGGGGTATAATTGGATATTGATATAGTATTAAAAACCTGCGCAATCCAGCGTTGTGCGGGACTAGACATAAGAGCAATCCTAACCAGTATAAAATCCATTGTATTCTTTCCTATTCTGCATTTTTATTTCTGTTTAATTTGTGTCTGTGTTTGATTCTGCATCTGTGATTGTTTTTGTGGTGTTTGATTCATATAATTTATCACATAAGTTTTAGATTTTGTCTAAATTCTCAAATACACTATTCACCCCCCCTCTAATGTTTGTTTTTCCTTAACGATCCTTTCTGCAATCCCTAACAATCGGTATCAAAGCAAGGTCTTTCAAAAAGTTAATAATCTGATTTTTGAAAATAGTGATAATAGCAACCGACACTGGTAGCAATAATAGTTCTTTTATAGAGGGCCAGTCCACTGTTAGACCACAACTATTTAATGGTAGTAGTTATTCATATTGGGCATGTAGAATGAAAATATATTTATAGTCAGTAGGATTAAACACATGGAATAGTACACAAAATGAAGTCGTTGAACTCACAACTAATTTTTGCACAATGGACAAATAAACAAAAGGCTGTTGCACAAAGCAATTTTAATGCCATGAATATGTTATTTTGTTCACTAGACAGGAATGGGTTTAATAGAGTATCAATATGCAAAATTGCTTATGAAATTTGGAGAACTTTACAAGTTACTCTTGTAGGAACTAGTAACGTTCAACAAACTAAAATAGCAATGCTAGTTAATCAGTTTGAGTTATTCAAAATGAATGAGAATGAGTCTATTTCAGATATGTGTTGCAGATTTCAAGAGATAATGCATTGATTAACAGCACTTGGAAAAACATATTCTGAAGCAGATCAAGTCAGAAAAATATCGAGTTCATTGAATCCAGAATGGGATCAGAAAACTTTGGCAATCGAAGAAGCCAATGAGGTCAATGAAATGAGGATTGAAGAGTTAATTGGAAATCTGATGTCATATGAAGTCCAATTACAGAAAAGAAAAGAAAACAGATCAACAGAGAAGAAATCTATTGCATTAAAAGCAACAACAAATAATTCAGACTCGAGTAGAAAAGATGATGAAGAAACAGCTCTTATGACAAATCATTTTAGAAAATTTCTGAGATATAGAAAGAAAAATTTTAACCGTGGAAGCGCAAAAAGTAATGATGGTCGATGTTATAATTGGAAAAAACCAGGCCATATAAAGAGAATTGTCCATATCTAGATAAATCGACTCAACAAACAGATAATAGCAATTCGTCGAAAAAGTGAAAGAAAGCATACGCAACAACATTAGATGATTCAGATTCATCATCAAGTGATGAAGAACCAGAAATCGGAAATACAAATATATGCTTTACGGTAATTCAGAGTTCAATTTTTTTTGAAGAAAATGATCTAAAAAACCAGGTACACTTTAATTAATTTTTAATTTTATTTGGTTTGAATTGTGCTTTTGTTGTTTGCTTGGATATGAATTTAAAATTTTTAAGAAATAAAACTTGAAATTTGAAATTCAAAATTGAAATTTGAATTTTAAATTCAAAATAATAATAAATAACAAATAAAATAATAAAATAAATTGTTAGTGTGTTTACTAGGATTAGAATTATTTCAGGAAATCGTTAAACCTGAAATATAAAATCGATAAAATAAATTTCAATTCACAAAAATTTAATTCTCTTTGAAAATAGACATATATGTCGACATACATATGTGTATATGTCGACATATCTGGCCAGTATTTTGAAATTCAAAATTTGAATCTTAAAGGTTTAAACTTTCAAACTTCCCTCCAACTTTTCACCAGCTCTCAAGGTTTGAAAAGGTGTCATTTCAATCTGAAAAATTGTGCCTATTCAATTGATATCCATTCAGTTTCTATATATACATCTATTCTCTTTACCATTCATTCATAACTCAAAACACTATTCTTCGTATCCATTCTCTTCAACATTATCAATTCATTAGCTTCCTCAAGTTCATTTCAAAAACCATCAAATGTTATCTTCATAATGACAAAGAAGCTATCAAAACCTATGCTAACTACTTAGCAAATGCTAAGTTAACACAGGTGCTTTCGCTGTCTTTAGTGATTTTCCCTCTTATGATCTCGTCTCTCTTTTCGAACACAACATCTTGAGTCTAATTGACTCTCGTGATAACGACGAAGTGTGTTATCCCAAACTCGTCAAGATGTTCTATGGGAATTTCAATTGCGGATTTTACAAGGCAATGAAGACCAGATTTGGAGTAGTGTCAAGGTACTCCAGTTGTTCTCGATGCCGAACTCTTAGGCATTATTCTAAATTATAGAAGCACAGGCTCGGATTTTTTGGATTTTGTTACCGACAAAACCTATTTGGAAACCTATAACGACATATTTGAAGATGGTGCTCTAATGGAGTTCAAAAATCGCTTCTTTCATCCAGAAACAAGAATTGTCAACCTTCTTCTCCAACATACTATCACTCCCCGTTCTGGAAATTTCAACAATCCAACTCTCAAAGTCCAAAAGTCTCTCTTTGCTATTATGGGTGGCTATACTATCAATTGGACCAAAATGATTTCAAACGAAATTAAGTCCATAGAATTATGGTCAAGAGAAATCACTCTCTACTATGGTGTTTATCTCACTCGTATTTTCAAATACTTTAATGTTGATCTTCATGGAGAAGAATTTGTGCCTAGAAAAGTGTTTGACTCATCGAACATTCATCTTATGCAAATTCCTCTCACTTTCAAACCGTATGAGACATTCGAAGCCAAACAGGCTCGAATGCAGTCGAAGAAGAGGAGACTTCTATAGAAAGTGTTGAGTATCCAACCAACACCAAACGCATTTACAAAGATATGATTGTTCAAAATCAAGTGAAAATCGTCAACAATCAAAAGAAGCTCAACAAGAAACTTTCCAAAATATCCAAATTCATGGTCAAGATAGGAAGAAAGCTTGGAATTTCATCTTCCTCATCATCATCTAAAAACTAGTCTATCTAATTTAATCTATCTTTATGTATTCGCTTATATTTTCTTGTATTTGTTTTCGAATCTCGTATTTAAGTGTGTCTTAATTAGTTGGATGTATGTGCTTTCTATTAAGTAATGAATGGAGTTTTATTTATGTTAAAATCATCTTTATGTCTCTCTAAAAACTTTAGAACTAGTTATAATATAATAGAGATCAAAACAATTCAGCATTTCCAAATTTCTAAAATTTTCACTATGACATATCGATATACAATTAAGTATATGTCGACATATAACTGCTAGTTTTTCAAATTGTTTCAAATTTTAAAATTAAATAACTACTCATGTCCATTCAAAATCCAACGAATTTCAGACCATATTTAAGTCTATTTCTTCAAGAAAATTTCATTATTCTATCTCTCCTTCTTCCTTATTCATTTCTTATCAAATACATGGCAAATCCAATTCATAATCTTAGTGAAAATCTAGAAGAAACCTTGAATTCTTTCAAAAATATTCCCTCTATCATTCTACGAATCCAGCACCATCTCGTACTAAGCCAAATAAAGATGTTTGAACAACAAGAGTAGCATTTTGATGCAATGCGATGGCTAATCTCCTCTTTTTTCAGAGATGAAGACGATAATCTCGCAAAGGCTCCGCCAACCAAATAAGATGAGGATTGGGTAGTCATTAACACTACAACAAACTGACCAGATTACAATGGTGGAACACCGTTGTAATATCCCTTTTACAATGGTGATGCAACCGTCGTGTATTAAGAAGTTGTAATAGATAAATATCTTTAACAACTTTTTTGCACAGTTGCAGCACCGTTGTAGTTTCGTATATTTTTCAACTGTTATTCAATGTTGTAATAAACTTTATTACAACTTTTATGAACTGTTGTAGTAATACCTACTACAACTTTTATGCACTGTTGTAGTAATACCTACTACAACTTTTATGCACCGTTGTGACTTCGTTATTATTACATCTATTTCTGTTGATTTGTAATACACTTTATTATAACTTTAACTGAATAAATTTTGCAAATGCAACAAAAGCTGAATAAACAGAAAACAAATTGATATAAATTCAAAGCAACGGATCCATTCATACAAAAAATGTTACAACTTTTTATTCGAAATACAAAACTAATGAATCATACATCATCACAGTAATATATCAATTCTTAATTACAAATAATGATTACAAATCAGTACCATCCAAAAACTCTGCTTCAACTATCAGCCTGCTTCATCTTTGCACTTCCTCAACATCCGCACCACCAGAAGACACACCACCTGCACAATCACAAAACATGCATATACATAAACATAACCATTAGCTTGTTGTAAACATAAAATAGTGGATATGTACTTTTCATGTAAATATGGTTCACATATTCTGAATGTATCATTAGCTAGGCTAGTATTTTACCCCTCAGCGACGCTTTTCAGTTTATTTTCTCTGCTTTGCACCGGAATGTCTCTGTCTTGCTGGGAAGATTCTATAGGACAAAATTACAGATATCAATACTTCTAATTTAAGGCATAGTATTTCAACTGTAGAACAGAACTTTAATAGGATATTTCACCCAAAAAAAGGTTCAAGGCTACTGAAAGGACCCCAAATATCCAATAATTTTTTTTCCAAATTTTCCAAATTATATGTTATAGTTTACAACTATCCTGGGTCCTCTTCTCAAGGGTTATTCTCTTCCAACCCTTCAATACTAGGATCTAGCATCTCCAATATAAATATATCCATACAGTTCAAACCTTAACTAGTGTATACGATGATGCACAAGCTTTCTTTTGCTTAAATCAGAGTATAAATACATAACAAAAGATTCTTAGATTAATTCATGAGAAATTAATTCTCTACACAGCATAACAAGGATATATATATATATACACATATACATATATATATATACACACACACACTATCTTGTTATCTTTATCAATTTTATTTCATAAGATAAATGACTTAATAAAATTCTAATTATATTATTAAGTAATATTGCCACACAACATTTTCCTTTATTTTAAAATCATTTTAAAATCAAAAAGTACAACTATATTCAGAGTAAAAGATTGCTACTTTCTAATGCCTGTCAACCCATCATATTGCTTCTGGAATGACATGATTTACTTTTACCTATAAGCTAGATTTCAAATATTAACAAATTTTCTAGGATCATAAAACAAGACCATGCCAACCATGTATTTCGGCGTGCTTTAATTTGTATTGGCTTAGCTTTCAAAAACACATATATCAACTTTATCATTATTAACTAAGTATTTTATTGCAAATCAGGTTTCTTCCTTTTAAATAAGGTTAATATCACTAAGTGCAAATGGTAGATAAACTAGAATTTATCCAACCATCTTGGCACTATTCATAAAATGGTTTATACCCAAAAGATGTAGTTTTACTGTGTTATGCAGATTAACCCGTTGTTGTGTTCTATCCATGGAACTATTGATATTTGTGAATCCATTCACAACAATATGTACATAAACTATCATTTTCCTTTCTTGATCTATTGGGAGTTTAGTTTCTTAACACAATGCCTAGGTAAAACCTTATTAACAGAGTATGTTTTATATAGGCAAACGTCAGAATTATATCATTTTAAATGCTGAGAAAATATTAGTTATTTGACTATGTTCTCCCATCATTAGGTTCAGGTTCTTTAAGGGATTCATAAAACACAGTTCCTTATCTTATGTAACATGTACTTTCCTTTACTACAAATCCTCTGTTCCTTCTTTTTAAAACCCAGTAAAACCAGTATATGAGCTTTCTTTACTGTTTCCTTATATCCCGTATTAAAATGAATAGTTATTGGCTTCAGTTGGTGTAAAGTTCACCTTGTTATGAAGACTAAGACATGGATGGGGAACCTACTGGCTGTGTCTCCATTACACAAAAACAGATTAAAGTATACCAGTATTCTAAAATTCTTACAATAGATTTTTAGTACCTTAATGACAGCTAAAACTTCACGTATATATACATATATTGGGATATAAGTATATAACTTTTTATGTAGATATACCAAGGTATAAACTAATTAACTAAAATACTTTGGCTAATGAAAACAACTCTACTTATCATGTGAAGCATTATCAATTTTACTGTTACATGGGCATATATTATGTGAGTGAATATATGCTTAAGTATTCTTGTTAGTATTAAAATCATTTACTAACTTCATTAAGCTTCAAAATGCATATTTACATTCATCACTAACAGGCGTTTCTTTTGACCTTTTCCTATATAACTTAAATAGGTTTAATCATAAGGTTTACTTACTGTTGGTCGACGAATTGGGGATGACAGGAGAGACTCGCTTGGCATGCTGGAACGACGCTAGAGGCTGTTTGAAGATGACACAATAATGGAAATGGTTGGTGGCTTGGAGACGATGGACAGTAGAAGGACCAATAAGGGATCGCGGTGGAGCTACAAGCGGAGACTGACGGGCACTTTCCTGGGTTGCGCGTTCATTCCTTTCGGTGGCCAGAGTTCCTGGAAGCGGAGAAAGAGGCGTTGGATGCATCGGATGAGAGGAGCGAAGGGTGTGAAGCTTAAGCGACGTCAAGTAGGACACGGAGCGGGGTTTCAGAGACGCAGAACCATGAGGTGGAGGCTAGGTCAACGGAGAGGGATACGGTGGTAATAGGAGGCGACAGAATCGATGAACGTCGAACGAAGCTCGCAGTGGAAATAGAAGCAACATGGGTTCAAGAGCGGATTTTGCGGTGGAGGGAGACAGTCTCGGTGAAAGGACCGACGGTGGCATGAAGCGAAGGCCATACGTTTTGGAGCTGAACTTGGGATTGAAGATTTTGGGGATTTTGATTTGGGGGAAGACAGAACAATGGGCTGAGAAATAAAGCAAAGGAGAGGAACGGGAATAAAACGAATGAAACATAAGAGTTAGCTGCCAAAATTTTCAAGTTGCCGCCACTTCTCCAAACGATTGATTTTTTCACGTTAATCTGATTGGTACTTACTAATGTGATTACATCTTATATTTCAATTGTTTTCAGCACTATACATAATATTATTTCTCATAGTAATCAATTAACCAATTTCAACACCCGATAGATCACGTTGGTTAAGTCATCTAAATATTCATTTCGATTTTAAGGTTCAATTATCATAAGAAAAAAAAAGAAAAAACTAACTAGTTTTTCAAAATTTTGGATATTTTACAAAAATTCTAGTTCATTGATTTTTTTTCAATTAGTTTGTGAAAATTTCAATATTTTATAAGTTTTGTCTAGAAAAATTTAAACTTTTATTGAAATATTGGATGTTAAATATAATTATTGCCCATAACTATTAAATATTAAATACTAATAATAAGTGTTACTTTTTAATTATTAAAGATTTCTTATTAATCGTTCGTTATTATAAATTAATAATTAAATATAATCTTAGTTATTAATCTCTTCTTCTTAATTATTAATCTCTACTTCTTAATTATTAATAGCAATCATTGATTATTCATGATTAATAATAATTATTATATTTTAATTATTAACTATTTAATAGTAATTATGTAATATTAACTATATTTTTTTAATTATTCTTCTTAATTTCTAAGTGTTAAATATTACAGATTGATTATTACTTCTTAATTGATTATTACTTCCTAATTGATTATTAATAGTAATTATTAGTTATTAATTATAAATAATCAATATAAATGTATTAAATATTAATTATTAGTTGTTAATTATATTAAAAAATAGTCATATATTATAACAGTCAAAAAATAAAAGTTGTGATAGACTTTTATTACAACTGTCAAAATAACACAGTTGTTAAAAATAAGTTTATTACAACTTTTCTGGAAAAAAGTTGTGAAAACATTTATAACAACGGTGCTTTTACCACCATTGTAAAATTAAAGTTGTAATATGGTGTTTTTGTTGTAGTGTAAGAAGGATCCTATCTTTGGAGAAGACGGTTGGGTTGAAGTTCCAGGAAACGTTTAATTATTCGGTACGTTTTGATTGATTTTTTTGAATTTGATTTGGATTCTATGGATTGAAACTTGTATGTATATATTAAGAGATATGGTGTAATTATAATACTTGAATTGGTTTGTATTTAATCATCATATTGTTGGGAATTACTATTATAGGCTTATATAGATTAAGAGGGAGTATTCTACTTTGAATTGGTTACAGATAAAAGGGGGAATATCAAAATAGGATTAGTTACTTAATTTCTTATTGGTTTTATTTAGATGGTTATACAACTTAGGGGGAGTTGTTTTAGAATTTATTTGGGATAATGCCAAAGGGGAAGAGATTATAAAATATAGAATCAACAACTATATACTGGTATGATTATTTATAAACTAAGGCTGTCATCATCAAAAAGGGGGAGATTGTTGGAGAATGGAGTTTTGATGAAAACAATCTTATTTCAATATTAATTGATTATAAAATATGTACTAACACTTTTGTCTAGAATACACACACACACACACACACACACACACATATGTAGGATTTATATATAGAAAATATTACTGAAGACTATACAGTTTAAAGATATTAGAAATTCAGAATTCAGAGATATTTCAAGGCTCATGAGTATTCAAGATTTCAAGAGTTCAAGACTAATTACGTTATAGAGTCTAGATTATGTAACACTCTAAATAACACTCCAGGTTCAAATTCAAATTTTGTTTTTCAATTTTGTTTTCAAATTTCAAATTCTATCTTCAATCCTCTCTATTTTATTTTCCGTCTTTTCTTATTTTCTTACTTTACTTTTGTTTTCAAACTCAAGTTTTATAAGTTTTTTTTATATATATATACTTTATATAATTTTAAACTTTATAATTTTATAAATATGTTTAGATAGTTTATATTTATGTTTTCATATGATTTCCTACTTTATAATATTAATTTATAATACTACATTTTAATTCAAGAATTTCCAGAATGATATTTATTTTAAAACACTTGAAAAATGCTCAAAATTAATTTTGCACTAAGTATATGTCGACATACAGAAAACACCATCTCGACATACAGAAAACACCATCTCGACATATAACTGTCATGTTTTCCAAATTTGAAAGGAAGTGTCTTTTCACTATTTCTGACGGTTATAGAGCATTGCAACCTTTCATATACTACAAAAAGGGATTGATTCCGAATTTTTAATTATTCCTTCTTCTCCACTTTCACTCTCTTTTATTACACCAATATTTCTTATCATTTTTATGATTCCTACGCCTATACTCTGCCGAATTCAATTCAGATTTCACTAATCTTCTTCTCTCTACACTCTCTACTTATTACTCTCTGAATCAAGTGCTATTGAAGAGTTATAAGGCTATTATTATTGTTTGGGAAGTATTTATGAATCGGTGTTTTCCTTGTAGCCGTGAAATCAAGGAACGGAATTGGTGTTTTCCTTGTTGTCGTGAAATCAAGGAACGAGAGTGGTATTAACCTTGCAGCTGTGAAATCAAGGGGTGTAATTGGATATTGATATAGTAATAAAACTATGCGCAATCTAGCGCTTCACGGGAGTAGACGTAGAAGCAATTAGAACCAGAATAAAGGTGTGTTCTTTCCTTTTCTACATTTTTATTTCTATTTAATTTGTGTGTTTGATTCTGTATTAATGATTGTTTCTATGGTGTTTTTCATATAGTTTATCACATAAGTTTTATATTTTGTTTAATTTCTCAAAAACACTATTCACCACCCCTCTAGTATTTGTTTTGCCTTAACAATCCTTTCCGCAATCCCTAACAAGGTTTTTAATGCTAAAAGATATATTTATCGAATTATAAAACATAATAAAGACTCATTATAACAATTAGAAATGAAACTCCTAACTATTTTTTTATTTATTAATATTGTTTGAAATTTATTTTCTCTTTATTATTAATCGTGTATTATCATAATACAAAATAAGCACATATACACACACATTTTATTATTATTGTCTGAGAAGATTTTTTTTTCATTATTTTGATGATCATTATGTTAAAATGAAATTACTAATCGGGAAAATTATATGTATTTCACATTTTATTATTAGCTTCTATAAAAAGAAAAGTAAGTTCATTAATTTTATCAAAAATAGTATTTGTTGATAATATTCATATATGCTGCATCAAAATTTTAAACCAAATGAAAACTATTCTGTTTAAAAATTTATGTAGTTCAATAGACTATAATAACGCTTTATGAAGCAACTTTATTATTCAAAAAATTTAGTTAGTAAATGATAAAAATATACATAAAAGAATTAAAAAATAAAGGTTAATAATGAAAAATTAAAAAAAGTTAGTAACAAATAACACGATATTGTGTATTATTAGTAGTCATTTTGAATGAATCAAACTTGTAAAAGAGGTATTAACTTCAACTTTATTGTAGTTGTAACTGGTTCATTTTTTTTTCATTGGAACTTTACAGAATGCCCTAAACATGTAGACGAGGTTGAATCTTAGTTCAAACTAAAGTTCACATTCTTTTTATTTTTATATGTTTTTACCATAACTATATATATAATAGAATTTCATGAGTCATTCATTTCAGAATTATAATCCTTTACTAGTAATCCACTTATGAATTGAACTAAGATAAAAATTAGGGAAAAAGGTAGTTCAAATTGGACATATAATCAAAGTAGCATAATCAGTTGAAATATTATAGTACTTACAAGAAATAATATGGAATCTGAGGTAGTGATCGTTGTGTTTCTCACGTGCTAATCAAGCACTTCACTATTTGAGCTACATTCCCCTTATTTGATATGCTCAATGAATTTATAGGGAAGAAAAACCTTATGCACTGTAAATCTAGGAGATGTGATACTATATGAAAGAACTTGTAAATATAACACAAACAATGCTATAAACAAAAACAAGATAACATATATTATTAAGAAAAGATTATTCTGAAAAAATTAATCAAATAAATGGAGTTGCAGAGTAGGTTTTAACGATGCTTATCATATGTCCAATTAGGCAAAGGTGGCGAGAATTGGTCGATCTATGTCGATGAATAAAGGTTTAGGAAAATTGACTTGGGGATAGGATTTTTTTAATTTAGCCATTCAAATAAATATAATTTCAAATTAAATCATGCAATTTCTAAATGCTAAAACCTTGCGCAGGACCACCATTTCAGGCGCTATTTATTATGTTGGGTTTGTATTGAGATTGCAAACAATTTAACAAATGGTTTGTCTGGTTTTTAGATTGTTGGTGAAAGGATAGATTTCATATATAGTAACTATCTACAATGTAAACATTAAAATATAACGTAACTATACAATTTGATTTTTTTCTCAAAATTGGAATACACACACACACGTATATATGGTAGAGTTGGAAGATGCCTTAAGATCAATTATGTAATTTCTTACATATACCTAATCGTATAACAAATCTTATTTGAAATAAAAAGTGTTTTCTTCCTGTTGTATACTTAATATAATATGTTATATTAATTAATGTAAATAAAAGTATGTTTAATAGAAAATTCATAGATGATATGTTTTATAATTGTAGCTGCAAAATGCTATAACCATGAGGAATTTATTACAAAAAAGTTAATATATTCTTTTCAATATCCTAGTCAAAATTTATTCGAAATTGAATATCGATGGATTCATTGGGACTATAGTACATTACACTCTCCAAATGTTGAGACATTATTAGTCTTGAGTGTCGGCAATGCGAAGAGGTTACGTACTGATAATTATTTGATAAATATGAAACTAATTGCTCACTAGTTTTCTGTTGGTGATATAACTAAAATCAAACAGAAAATATCGATGTGACTAATTTACATAGTTCTCTCGACTTGGTAATTTTGTTGATCTTTAATATGAAAGCTCTGTTTTGACAGTAATCAAATCATGCATGACATCCATCGAGTTTTGATAGTTAGGTCGAGTGGAAATATTAGTTGTGAAGAGTTATTCAAAAGAGAACTCATCTTCTTAGTCATACGGGGTAATATCGCAGTTCACTCAAGTCAGTCTAAATCAAAATCACCGACCAAAGCATTTAAATTAGTAATAATTTCTATTACTAAAATAAGAACATTGCTTTTGGATTATAAATTTTAATATGGATGATATTAGAATTTTTACCATTAGCAAATTTTGTAATTTAAAGCGATAGTTTGGCGAAAATAATTGGTGTTAAATAAAGTCACAACCGAGTAGTGCTTAATAAATGAAATTGTATTTTATTAAGACTAAGTAAGTAGTTAATTTTACCAAAATGTCACACTACCTGCTAGGTAGTATGTGAACATTAACATTCGAATTGTTCAACATTAATCACTGATATAATTTTCGCCTGATGAATCACATATTATAAATAAAGAATCTCTTTTGACCATATAATTTGATCAATTTATAATTACTATAAATTAATTGATTCAGTTAATATTTATGATTTATTAATTGTAAAATTTTAAATACGATTTTAGGAATAAATTTTATTAAATATATTTGTTAACATCTTTGACGATTACATAGAATGGTAGAGTTCCCTAAGTCGACTTAAATCAAAACATAGGGGTTCATGCCTTCCGAATCCAGAAGTACACTATTTCAAGTGCTTCGGTTTGATTCCAAGTGTGTATTTGGCTTTTAGTATTCCTCTTTGGATTTGAATGTAATGCTTTAACTAATTGTTTCACTTTGATAAATTTGCTTCACAAACATTTTCCCCATATATTTTGGCCTTGAGTCCTGGCAATCGAAGTAGAGCAAATTTTAGAAAAAGAGAAGGTGGATTTTTCTTTATAGCTTCGTGGTGACAAAGCGACTTGTTCTCATTTGACCGAGCAATATATCCCTACTAGTCAAACCAAACCATTCTGTGCCATTTTAAGTGAAGCTATGCTTAGTCATTCAAAATGAAGCTATGCTTTGTTATTTGAAGCGAAGATGCAACAACCTAATATTTTAACGATTTTTACATAACGTATTTAACTGAAATTTAAAATAGAAATGAAATTTTAATTTATTTTGGAATGTTTGTCTTTGATTCTTGAATACGAAGTTGAATTCGTACATCTAATTTAAATAAGTAAAATGATCATTAATACACAACTTATTTGTTTTGGACTAAGTTAAATAGTATATTTGAAATTAAGTTAAATTTGAATTTAAAACAATGAATTAGTAATGCTGAACATTATACTTGACCAATTTATCTAAATAATAAAATTTCTAATTTTTGGTTAAAATTTGAATTTAATTTGAAAATTAAAAAGTTATAAATTTTGAATTTTTTATTATTCAAGTTGAAATTCTAAGATAATATCCACCTTTTGTTTCATCAAAATCTAATTTCATTTGCCCAGAATATGAGTTTTTCAGTGAAGAATACGAAAAATGACGGTGTTTCAGTGTTTATACTATTACTCATTCTCTGATCTTTTTGTTGTATTCTTCCTCTGGCTTCTTGGGAAAGTTTCCTGCGTACCACATCACCAAAGATCAATTAATTTACGTTTTGAATTTGAATCGATTCCATGTAGGATAATATACAGACTTGTCTCTCTGAACTTCTCATTTTATTCCTTCTTCCTCTCTACTTCCCCAATTCATTTCTCTATTAAAAAAAAAATCTCAGCCAACTTCATCTCTCTTCTCTCCACAAATTAAAATCCTAACTAAAAATCAAATCTTCTCTTCCTTTTCTTTTATTTTATTTTCAAATCTATGAAACCTTAACCTACCGTCATTAAACACCCAAAAACCTAGATCTCTTTTTTCTTCTTTGCAAAAAACTCTAAGTTCTCTTCCTAGCAACCAAACCCTACTACCAATCACCTCCCCTAACCTGAAACTGACATCTGGAGCCTGCCTCTACTCTTGACTACCTCTAGCAGAACCAAACCAAAACTCTAGATCCGAATCGAAAAATCCAACTTCCCTAACTTTTTCTCCTCTTTTACATTTTTCTATTCTGTTTTAGATTTTGCTCTATATTCCCGCAACCATAACTTCCTCATAAATAACCCAAATTTACTTTTACTTTGTTTTTTTCAAAACCAGTGAAAGCGAATTTGCCATAATTTTCATGTTTACATTATTTTTAAATTTCGAGTTTTACTATGTCAAAATCGAGAATGTTTCGAATCAAATTTCAAACTTAGATTTTCTGATTCAAAAATGCCTATTACTGTTTCAGTCATATCTCCCTTAGAATTTATCGTAACTTAGTTTTTCATTTTTTTAGAATTGAATAGAAAATAGTTTTAAAGAACTTTGTTGTTGATTGCCTTTTCAAAATTCATGGTTAATAGGTTAAAAATAAGTTTTAAACTATAAATTTTTGTAAATTTTATGAGAACCAAAACCCATCTTCCCTAGCCAAACCCTCTCTGTTCTCTTTCTTTAAATTGTTGTTAATACCTAGGTATTGATTTTTATGACAACAATCATATAAAAATTACTACTAATGTATCTTCGAGCTGTGCATTTGTATCAGATATATTATGGAGACCTTGATATAGATAAATAAGAGTAAACAGAAAAATTATAGAAGAAAGGTAAGTAGAGCATTTGAAGATCAAAACTTATTAGAGAAGAATGCTGAAAGACAAAGGCGTTTGAAGTGATGATGAGTTAGTAGAACCTTAGAATATCTTGTTAAAGATTCCATAGCAATCATACTTGAAGCTCATCAACCATTAACCTCAACCGAATCACTAAAATCAATAAATATAAGAAAATCTAAATAATTGAAACTTTGCAACACTTATTAGTGTTGTTATTCATTTTGCAACATGACCATGCCTACATTAGGTATCCTAGCATGTCGACGTACAGCTGTTTTTTTTTTTTTTTGAATGAAGAGACATTTCCCTCCATCTCTTCACTAAAAGACACGTCTCTTCAATCACTATGTAAAGGCCTCTAGAAATGAATTTTGACATGAAGAATTCTCATTCTCTCCTACTCCTTCTTCTCCAAACATTTGCAAAAGAAATCCATTGCATACTCTTCCAACCTCCTTGCAAAACGATATTATTTCATTCTAATTCTTCATCGATTTGCAAACCACACAATATCAAAGAGTTGTACTTGAATTCACATCATTCTCTCTTTGATTTCATCATATTCCTCAAATATTTCAAAGATATATTGCCATTGGAGGTCTATAGGATCATTGCACCAAATCTACAAGAATCCATATTGAAGATACAACCACTTGGCATAGACTATTGTTGTTTGTGAAAAAGAGAAGGTGTTCTTGTAGCCTGTGACACCCCATCCCGAGACCCACCCTAATAAAGAGCATTAATGAGTAATGTTATCTATAATAGTGGAGAATAAGGCTGGATAGGGGCGACCATCCGTAATTTCATATTAGACGAGTATTGAATATGTCGACTGGGTATATAAATTTTCTTTTCTTTTCTCAGGTGGACCAACATATTCAATACCACTGATAGGAAACCACGATTGTTGAGGATCATTTCAGAACAATATACAATACAACACAGTCACAAATCATAGAACAGTTACACATAGATATAATGACAGAAATACAAATTATAAATGTGTTATATCTCAAAATAATATACAACATGAATACATCACAAACACATGGAACAACTCTGTAATGACACAAATACACTAATACGCACCATGGAAAGGTCCTCAGAGATAGTCTGTAACGACCCGTAAATCCGTACCATTTGAGTTGACTGAATACAACTCACATCCAACCCAAATTGCACGAAAATACGTATCATTAATAGAAAGAAGTTAGAGGATGGGAAATAGAAAGATAGGAAATTAGAATAGATGAAAATAGATAGAAGATAGAACTGAACAACAACACAGAATCTCACAATCGCAGCAAAACAAAATATAGTATATATCATAACTTTTGAAATACAAAACTCTGTATTTTACTTACATGCATCATTAGAGTACATTACAAATACAACATAGCAGAAATAAACCCTAAATATATAACGTTGAAGCCTCCTTCTCCATCCATATTTATAATATTTGTAAAATCCTGAACTAACTCGACTACCCGTACAAATTTGGGCACCCAAGAGTTTAATGAAAACATAGAAAAATAAACTCTGGATCAGTCATGGGACTGGTATGAGTAAACAATATAAAACAGCTTAATAAACAAAAGATATCTCATAAGGCCACGCCGTAAAAACGAAACGGGTTTTTCCTTTATGAGAATCCAAAAATAACTTGGTTTAACTTTCAAAAACATTTTGAAAGAAAAGATAATTGTAAGACCAATCTACACACAAACATGGATGGTTTTTACCCTGTAATAACCCAAAACATCTTTATATCAAAACTCTTATGATATTATAATAGTGTCTAAATCAAATAAATAACAATCTAGCAGAACGCTTGCATCTCACGCTCTACATATATAATATACAATCAAAACCGCGGGCGCTTATTGGATAATGGATTTCCATCTACGAAAAGGTATGAAGCCATCTTTCGATAGTGTATGTCTAGAGAGGAATAGACTGGGTTCAACAAGTACATCTTGTAACCCGGCCACACAAGACCGACCACTCATTTCTCTTGAGTGTATCAAATATATTATCACCTTACGATTGGTACCAAGATAGCCGTTCCCGGGAGATACAGAAGCGAAAAAAGAACGAATATGAATATTCTCTAGATGGTGACAATACACTCTAATTGTAGCGACCTACTTAGCCATGCTACCTCCCCGATTTTGTCATTTCCCGGCTGTGAGGCCTGAGGCTGAAGTTACCCTTGACAAATCATTCCATTATTTACTTTGAATGTCACATCGTCAAAACCGTCAACCGCTAATTGACTTCTTCAAAAATATATTATGGGTATAAAGCAAGAGAAACGAATTCCTCTGCCACCAACATAAATACGTTTGAAGAGATCAACGTACGTAATCGGTTAGGTATACTCTGTCATACATTCATCCATACAAGTTGTCCTGGGACTAGACAAATCGAAGGCACTATCTTGTAAATCCATCATAGGCAATTTCTACCTAGGATTAACGAAAAAGCCCTTGCATAACACCGTCTTCAATAATCTCTAGCTCGTAACATATAAATTGAATCGAAGTGGAATTTAGATTCCGGTCTCTTCGAAATGGTAATGAAAAAAGTCCAGATTTGATAGTCGGTGATTTAACTATCAAATATAAAATAAACAAATTTACTTCCATTCGATCCGTTAAGCCTTATTTAAATTATTTTAAACTCAAGTATTAACTTTGTATATCTATTTGAAAATATAAGTATTAATTAACATAGAAATTCTTATTATCAATCTTACGTGATAATCTCACTCTTGAGTATACATTTCATAGTTGAAGACGATATTCAATTCTAACACTCATTCTGAACAAAAACTAATACGATCTATCGGATAATAGTAAAATTGCTCAAGTTAGGGTGTTTTAATTACCTCTCAGACCTTGAGTCGAAATCATTCTTATTGTTAAGATTCGTGGAAGTCCGATATCCAAAATACTCAACAAGCCAAATTTGTTAAATCCATTTGATTACCGAATCTTAAACCATTTCAAACAAATTGTTGTTTGAACCACTTATCAAGTTAACTTGGTCATATTAAATCGAGGAATTTTATCCAAATGATCGACTTGTTTTCCTTTTTCCTTTATAATTAAATTTATCTTTAAACTTACTAAATGAAAAGATTAATTAAGTTAAAACCATCCTTCTAGGATAATTTATCCAAATTTAAATTACTATTAAAATTAGCCAACCTAATCTATTAATTTAAATCTAATCAAGTTTTTAAATAACCATTAATTGAAATCTCTTCTAATAAATCAATTGAAAAAATTAATTTAATAAATAATTCCCATTTAAATAGTTGATTTAAATCGACCCTAACCAACCTGACTAACAAATTATAATTGATCTTTCCATTTTAAATTAATAATATAATTAATTTAAAATAATCCATTTGATTGTTTCTTAGAACAATTTATATCCAATTAAAAACATACGTTCATTTCTGACTACTTTACAGAAAACGGCTTAGCAGTTCCAACGGTATATAACAGTTCTTATAATAGACGATATTCGAGTCGTTACCCCAATTTGCACAACAAACATATAAATACAACTCAGTATTATCAATTGATAATATCTCAATAGCATATGTTAACTGATAAAATATGTCAAACTGATATAATAGAAGAACACTGTTTATTTATGCTAATTGGGTATTCAAACAATTCAGTCAATCAAGCATATAGTGGAACGGTGTTTTATTTCCACTAACAGATGTCAACAAAATATTTAATTATGATCAACGTAATTAAATACAACTTAATAGATAAATTAATTTAACAATCAATTCAGTATTTACTGGATCATAGATTATTATTGATCAATAGTTTATGCCTTTAATTTTGTTCACAACTAAATTTACGTTTGGTTAAATTTAAACAAATCCTAAGCCAATCACTGATCTTTGGTGTGCTCGATCACTGATCTTTGGTGTGCTCGATCCATCTTCACGTAAGTTCAAAACCATGCATCAACGTTAAAACGAGATTGAGCCAACTCAAACACCATTTCTCCTCACAACACTCTTGTTCTTCTCCTATTTCTTTCCTGAACACAAACTAATGCATAACTGCACTGTGCATGTTGTCAACAACCACAGCTACTTCACCACACCACCACCCACAACTTCCATTACCACCTCTGATCATCCTCGACCGTCTGTCCGACCTCCCGAAACCCTCTTCCTCGAAATTGCTGATTCACCTCCATTTACCCAAACATACCATTCCATTTTGTCCTCATTAACTAACTCCTCAGACCGACTCCGACCATCTGCCTACCGCCGTCGACCCATAGCCTATCCCCGAGACCCCCGAAACAACATTTTCAAACAAAATTTCAAGAATCGACATATTTTTCCTTTTTAACCCAAAATCAAACATTTATTTTAAACATCGGTTAGAGTTAACTAAAAATTATAAAACATGTTTTGAAAATCACACCTTGTCCATAAGAGTATACTAATATGCTTGAAATTAACTTCTGTGATGATCGAAATGATGAGATTTAAACTCTTTACTGTATATTTACTCATCTTTGTACATATACTCTTTCATTTAAGTTGCAAATATTTTGAAAGTATACTATAAATATAAACCAATCATATTCATATAGGACTTAAATCCTAAATTCCCTTAGATCTTGGGTTACAGATTTTTAAAATGACAGAGGTGTGCTGTTGTACTATTTTTATCATACAGGTATGTTTTAAGGCAACATAGCTTTAGATCCAACATGTAACTAGAGTGATTTTTTTGTAATTGACACCATATATATTACAAACAAGAAAAACTATGCATACACAAGGCATTAACATTAAAGTAGCCAAATGGGTTCTGAAAATGGAAGATTGTACGTGAAGCTCACTCACTTACCATTCACTGTCTTAGGAATTAAAAATTTCTGAGCAAATATCTTATATTCATACAATAAAATCCTGATTAACCAAGTCTATATATATTCACATGTTACATGTAAACACATGTATATTATAACTAGTTAATAAGTTCAGAAGATTCAAGTAGTATTTTTCTCACAACCACCTTTTTTTATGTTTCCAATCTCTGGATGATCTTTTTTACTTCCAGATTTTTTTTACTCATCCCATGATTTAGTTTTAGATTTAACACGAAGTTTGAATTTATTAAAACAACACATTCAATACATACTTGCATATATATATATATACACACACACATATATATACATATATATAAGCAAATAATCAGTAATAATGAGGGAAGTTTACTCACCAAATGTTCACTGTTCTATGACACTAATGCTCACAAGTTTTTATCGTTTCTAGTTTCACTTCTACTAATTTGCTCAAGTTTTGTGTGAGAGTATTTGAGGGGGTATACCAGTGTGTGTGTTTGTGTGTGTGTGTGTGTGTATATAGGGGACAAACAAGACTTACCCTTGAAGTTCTGTAGTGTGTATAGGTTGTCTCCTATTATTTAATGGATGCCATAGGCTTCTTAATTTGAGAGGATTACTGCTATGTATTTTCACTTCTTCCAGCTATATAAAGTGCACGACTATGTTCAAATTGGTTTTAAATATTCAATGCTTGGTCCTTAAGCAATATAGGCTGTCTGAAGTGATGGTCCAGGCTGCCTAAAATGTATATATGGAAAGGTGTTTGCTTCCTTAACTGCCATGTTGTGTATTGACTACAGTAGTACCTATATGTACTAATGTTTTTTTATATCAAGTTTCAGTTCAAAGCAAATCAAACATTAAATTTCATATATACTAGATGAGGTAGGCATAGCTGGTTCACCATTTTTCTTCATTAAGAAGGTACAACCATGTCAAGTGTTGATGTAGATATATATGTACTAATGGGTATGAAATAAAAAAAACAGAACTTAACTTTTAAGTAATCTATTCTTTTTAATGTATTGATCTTATGCTATATCCTATTGTATTCAATTGCCATATCATTTTATTTGATAGCCATGTTCTCTTTGAAGTGATTGAAGTTTTGTATAAATATTCTTATTAATTTATAAAATAAAAACCCAATTTAATATTTATATGTATTAGGAACAAGTTTAAATACCACTTAAAGACCATTTACTTGTATATGTATATATGTATACAAGTAAAAATATACACATAAGATTTTTAAATAATTATTATATTATTTTTCTACGATATTCAAATACAATATATTTTATATTTTTAACCATGGTTTAAAACACATTAAAAATACAAAATAAAATGATACTATATTATTTACTGCTTTTATAACCATATATACATTGTTTAGAAATTTTAAACCATTACAATATATATTTGGAATTTTCCTCGATATTTGTTATTCATAATTTATTGTATAAATCAATTACAGAAATAATCCAAACTAAGTTGTATTACAAACTCAGTCAAAAACTGGGACGTTACATAGTCCAAGCTATAATATCAAACCACGAATCAAATGCAGACTGAACCCAAAACAACTCGGTTTGACTTGGGCATTACATAGACGGATCAGTCTAGTTTACATATCAGTTTATAAATCAACAAAGGATATGAAAACACATAACTACTGAAATTCCTTTTGATTTGAAAGTAATTAAATGGCTCAAGACATCACACGTCTCATGAGTTGCCAAAGGCAAAGCGACCTGTATAATCTCAAGAACAACATAATTAACCTCAAGGAAGAGGTTATTTCCCGCACTAGGTGATATGCTATAGGCTAAGCACAAAGATACAACACGACATGGAAACTCACAAGACACACTTAAACTCGTATAAAAGTTTAAGTTACGCAAAAGAAAATTCCATTTTAAATTACACTAATACAGTGCAAGTGTAACACCCTGAACTTTAATAAAAAAATGATTAAATAGGAAAGGGTAATAAATTAAATATTAATCAGAACAAACTTCATAATTAGACAATGGGACTAGCACCATTGGGTCTGGTATAATTTTCTGATTAAAATGAACACTTGGTTTCACTTACGTACTTTGATATTTTGGTTTTTCCACGAGACAATATATTTGGTTTTATTTGATTACCATTAGTATTTATGAAATGTAATAAGCACTGTGATTTGACTTGCTTTATTAAATGATGTTTAAAATTTTCGATGTGTTTTATATTTCTTTTTTGTGAATTTTAGTCTCTGTGTTTCCACTTTATACCGAAGTGCTGTATAAACCTTAGCGCATCCTCATCTGGGTGACGTTAAGGGGGTGTAGGGTGTTTTAGGCTATGAGAATCAACATGGTATTACAGAATAGGATCCAAAAAAATCATTAAATATCAACTCAACACATCAACATAAAATGGATCCAAAACCCCATTGTCATCGAAACCATGTATAACTTGAATGAGTTAAACACCATAAAAAGGAGTGTCACACTCCATTAGAGAAGTTATATAATGTATAAATGGATTCTCAATCCAAATAATCAACTTCATATATGATCACGAAGAACAAATCTCAAATCACAAATAACACTAAAACATGGATCAACTACAAATAAATATGCACATATAATCTCACTACATTATAGCTCCCAAAGCTATAATATTGCTCTCCGAGCAATAGGCAAGTACTTATAAGTATTTGAATTAGGCGCCCTTCACTGTAACCCCCGGTCGAGTGTATATTGACTCCCCAGGTCAAGTGAATATGCATACATGACTCCTCGAGTTGTAGCTTCCCTGAAGCGTGTACTGCATCCCACAACATAAATGCGTCACTAACTCCCAGTCAGCAATCCAAACAGCGGTAACTGTGCATCGCATGCCACATGTTCTCACTGTTTGGTTTACTAGCCACTTGTCAACTTCACACTAGAAAACTCAGAAATCCCAAATCTTAGAAAACACAAAAATCTCTGAATCACAAATAATAACTCAATAGCTTCAATCCGACGAAATAGGGAATTACCTAATTTCGTATACCACTGTGTCCCATTCCATGGGGTTTACGATATCGTTTAATATCCATAATGTCATCTCAAAGGGTGCAGAAAAGTGTGGTTTTATATATAGGAAAATACTTGATTTTATTAAAACAAGTTGATAAACCACTATTTTGAAACCGATTGTGTTCTTTCAAAATTCCTTATATTACGAAAATAGATTTTCTTACTATTGTTTTGAGGATATTTATATTTCAAATCAAAAATTAAAACTTATTTTGCCCCAAAACTATAAAGAAATCAATATTTATTTATATGTCGTAAACTAGCTTAAAAACGTGCACGTGTACCCAATGTCAACAAAAACTCATCAAGAATCTCAATAATGAATCATCATAAATTTCCCTAAAATCCAAAGTTCGGATTGTTTAGAATGTTGAGTTGGTTTCTCAAGTTAATACAGTAGTAAACTAAGTCACAAAACCACATAAAATCATTTGAAAATCAAGTATGGAGGCATGAAAGTGCATTCTAAAATCAAATCTAGTTGCAACTTTCAGTTAAGTTTTTAATAACCAAACAATCTTCGATTAATCTAAAATTTGAATGCACAAAATAGAATAACATTTCTTCATATTGAAAATGGAATCGCTTAATTCTGACCTCATATGAAAAAGATATGAAGCCTCAAACTTGGACGCAGGCCTGAATTTTGACCTAGTCTGAAACCACCTCCAGGTCCAACTTTGAGACCTGGTTTGAATGGACAAACAGCCTTGGATTAGCCTAAAAATTTGCAGGTATGGATATAAAGTTCCAAACTTTACAACGCAAAAAGAGTCATCCAAAATGGGTCAATACTGAGGGAGATTAAAACAAAGCCAGAACCATATTCAACATCCCAAAATAACTCACGGCCATCATCCTTTCAAGGGGTCAACCCTAGGGCCGATCCCCTTTAGGCTTGAGGTCGACCTCTTGGTCCTAGGGGTCGACCGCTTAAGGGAATTTAGCGTAGGATGCTCACGAGAAGTCTACAGGTTGTTCAACAGGTCCATGTCCAACTTTAGTGACTTATTTCTCGGTCCAAACATCATCAGAAACACACCAGATTTTGCGTGCACAAAACAAATTATTCAGAAATCAATCCATAATAAGTTTGATGACATTTCATGAAGAATTGAAGAAATTATACTTTTCAAAGAGGACACCAGACTGAGATACACATAACAGGGAAAACAAACAATTAAAGCTATAAATAACTGCGTATTTAAAAACGCAAAAAATTGTAAACTAGAAAGTGTGAGTTGTACAACTCACCTTAGATTGGATTAATGAATATTTCCCATGTTCTAAGCTTGCAAGATGGTAATTTGAGGCTCTCAGAACATCAAGAAGAAGGATACAACAACATGCAAAGCTCCTGACAGTGACTTCCATCTTCCAAATTCATAAATAAAACTGGGATTGATGAATAAAACTCAAGAGAAAGGAAAACTGTAAATCTCTCTCTTAATTTCAGGTGGAATGGCTTGGTTTTTAGTGAATTTGAGAGATAAGAAGCCATAGATTTACACATGAAAACTCTCAATAGAAGAAGGAAGAAGAGGTGAGGGAAAATATGTGGTATTATTCTTTCCAGAAGTGTTAAAGGGGAGGGAATGGGCTAAATGACCCAAGAGACCCAAGTGTTAATTAAACAAATTAAGCTTGATTACATCCTTACAACTCTAATAACACTCAACTAAATCACTTAACACATGCTATATCAACTTGTGTTTAATTTACAAACAACAACACACGCAATAACTAATTAGATTGTGCTAATTTATAAAAGACAACACAGTTATCACAATAATTAACTTCAAAACCACTTTTTTTTATCATGCCTTAATTATCTATTTGACATAACACATAACATAAACCTGTTTAACACAATAATTATCCACTTAAGAAATATATTTATATTTCACAACATAGTTTCATCCCTCATTGATTTAATAAATTAAATCAGTTAACTCTAATAAATATTTAACAACTACAAATGTTGATTCGTAATCAATTTATAATTTTATATTGAAAATAAACTAACTAAAACACTAACGTTGTTGTTAATATTATTATTATAACAAAAGCAACAAATTTATTATTAACAACAATCAACTAAACTAATGTTATATTATTACCAATATTATTTTAAATCTTCCAGCATAACTTATAACACAAATATCTATTTTATTGGATAATAATTACTTCTGATAATTAGACACAATTTAATAGTTTAATGATTATTTCCACTTAGTAATTCATCATAAATATTGAAAATATATTTTCACTCAAATATTGATTCCTAATCAATATTATATGTTTTCAATGTTCTCTATAATTAACAAGTTATAAAAACCCGAATTCCTTATTTTTTGTTTTAAACACTATATGAGTTAGGCTCTTAAGCTCTTATTTTGTTTTCTCAAAAATAAAATACAGAAAACACACAATGGTCTGTTTAACCCGGGAAACAAAAATCCGGGTTGTTACATAGCCTGTGAAATCAAAGGGTGTGTCTTATTTCTCACGAAACCGAGGTTAAAGGTGTTCTTGCCACCTGTGGAATGAAAGAGATTATAGTGGAATTTTGGTAGAGTGTAGGACTAGATGTAGGATATGTTAATCTGAACCGGTATAAAAATACAGGTGTTATTTACTTTTCTTTATTTTACTTTATTACTTTCTTATTCTATGATTACTTGTTTCTTGTTACAATTTGAGTTAATATAGTTTTATATTCATAAATAAGTAGTTAATACACATTTATCCTAATGGCCTTAATATCCATCCAATACTGTGTTATGGACACACCAGTTTTCAACAATCTGTATCCAAACATTGGTTTTCAAAAATTCATAACTTGGTTTTTGAAAAGTATAAATGACTAGTGACAAGTCTACCATGGGACCCCTTTATTTGATGGCAGCAATTATGCTTATTGGGCTTGTAGCATGAAATTTATTTGCAGTCTAATGGTTTAGATATTCGGAACATTACCCAAATAGAATACATAGAGCCTTAAACTGAATATTCAAAATGCACACTAGACCAAAAGACACAAGAACTTAATAATTCTAAGGTCATGAACATTTTAATTTGCTCCTTTGACAGAAATGAATTAAATCCAGTGTCTATTTGTAATTCTGCATATGAAATTTGGAGAACAATGCAAGTCATATATAAAGGCACCAATAAAGTAAAACGGACAAAATATCTATGGTAACTATCCAATTTCAACTCTTTCAAATGAACCAAATGAGTCTTTTTTTATATGTATTCTATATTTCAAGATATGGTACATGCCTTAATATCATTAGGAAAGAAACTGAACAGAACCAAGTCAGAAAGATCTTGAATTCACTTTTAAGTGAACGGGATCAAAAGACTTTAGCAATTGAAGAAGCCACTAATATTAGCACTATGGAAATAAAAGAATTAATTGGTAATTTAAAGTCCTGTGAAGTAATGTTGCATGTTAGAAAAGGAAACCAGGGAAATGAGTAGAAATCACTAGCACTTAATGCTATGATCGACAATGACGAACTAGATGATGATGCTCTTGATGGTGATATCGAGTTTACCGCCAAGAAGATCAAGAAATTCTTGAAGTGTTGGATAACAAACATACTTCAAAAACTAACAACAATAATTCTAGAAATGAAAATGTTGTTAAATGTGATAAACCCGGTCATTTGACAAAGAGATTGTCCCAACTTGAAAAATCAAAGTACTTTTTAAATACTTTCAATAAGGAGAGGAAATAGACATTCAATGCAACATAAGATGATTTAGACACATCATCAAGTGATAGTGATTCAAAAACAAAAATGCCAATATATGGTCATGGAAATGGATAACCAGGTTCAGAATTATGTAAAGAAATTACTAAAGTTTCGAATGATATGAAGGATATAAAATACTTTGGAAAGAGCTCAGCAATAGTTTGACAGAAATAAATATATCAAAAATATTTAATGAAAGGTTAACTGAAGAAAAACAATATCTAAAAGATGAAATTGGAAGACTTAATATGTATAATAATGAAAAGGATTTGACACTTGGAAGTTTTAAAAAACTAATAAGTGAAAATGAATTCTTAAAATAAGAAAATCTTTCAGTGAAGTCACAGATCACTGATCTGAATGACAAAATGATACCTCTAGACAATGTTATTCTTAATAGTAGTAAGGATTTTGAAAAAATGAAAACTGATATTGATAAATTTAACAAATGGAAGGATAATTTAGAAAAAATATTATCTGCATCTAAACACATAAGGAATAAACATGGATTTGGATACACCCATAACGCTAAAATAAAGAAAAATAGTACTCAAAGTACTAAGTTTGTTAAGGTTACCATGTTCAAACCAATACCTAGGAAACTAAAGTTATCAAAATAGGTTCATTAATTTATGGATTCCAAAAAGGTTTGATTATATTGAAAAAGGAAATTACATTGATAATTTATTAATAAGGTTCATTCATCTAATGATTATATTTTGAAAGAGCATTCAAAATCTTCATGGATTTGGCATCCCAAAACTTAACCCCATGGAACCCAAAATAAAAAGGGTATTAGTGTGCATATTTTATATTTTTTAGGTACCAAATAGCGGATGCTCAAAGCATACGACAAGAAATCTATTGAACCATGGATGAATATGAAAAAGACTCGTTATTGGAATCGAGAAAGTCAGTAACTCTGAAACTCATCTAATTATTTGATAAAATTTATTTCATGTTTTGTATTTATTTGGTTTACCCTCTTGTGTTTTATTTATATGCATTTATGTCTATATACAAACTTTACATATTGTCTAGCAATGAGTTAAATGACTCCTTTTGCCTTATTTATTGATGAAAAGGTGAAGAAAAGGTATACATATACAAGACAAAATGATAAAGGTGGTGCATATAGTTAGGGAATCAAATATCAAAGTATTATATTTTATCTCTCAAATATTTATATGGTTGTCATCATCAAAAAGAGGGAGATTGTTAATACCCTAGGTGTTGATTTTGATGACAACAACCATATAAACATCACTACCAACATATCTTCTAGCTGTGTGGTTACATTAGATATATTATGAAGACATTTATAGAGATAAACAAAAGTGCAAAATAAGAATTATAGAAGAAGGATAATCAGAGCTATTAAAGACCAAAACCTATTAGAGAAGAGTGTTTAAGGACAGAGGTGTTTCAAGTGATAAGGAGTTGGTCGAATCTTAGAATATCTTGTTAAAGATTCTATGGCAATTATACTTGAAGCTCATCAATCATTGACCTCAACTGAATCACCAAAATCCACAAATATAAGGAAATTTGAACAAATGAAAATTTTACAATAGTTATTAGTGTTGTTGTGCATTTTTCAACACCACCATCTCGATATGGGGTATTCTAGCTTGTTTACAAGCTAGTCATTTTTCTGAATTTCAATTTTTAAATGAAGAGACATTTCCCTCCATCTCTTCATCGAAAGACATGTCTCTTCGACCACTATATAAAGGCATTTGAAAAAAAATTTTGACATAAAGAATTCTCATTCTCTCCTACTCCTTCTTTTTCGAACATTTGCAAAAGAAATCCATTGCATACTCTTCCAATCACCTTGCAAATCTATATTATTTCACTCCAATTTCTCAATGATTTGCAAACGACACAATATCAAAGAGTTGTACTTGAACTCATATCATTCTCTCTTTGATTTCATCATATTTCTCAAAAAATCAAAGATATATTACCACTGGAGGTTTATAGGATTATCGTACCGAATCGATAAGAAACTGTATTGAAGATACAACTACTTGTCATAGTCTATTGTCAAGGAGAAGGTGTTCTTATAGCCTGTGAAATCAAAAGGGTGTGTCTTATAGATTGTGCAACCAAAATTGTAAAGGTATTCTTGGCACTCGAGGAAAGCAAACAATTATAGTGGAATTCTGCATGAAAGAGTTCAGGACTGGAGGTATGATTGGTTAATTCGAACCAATATTAAATTCCGGGTGCTATTTACTTTTTTGCATTTTACTTTATTACTTACTTATTCTCTGATTACTTGTTTCTTGTTGCAAGTTGTGTAAATACTATTTTATATTCATAAATAGGTAGTTAATACACATTTCAGTATTTCTAGTATCTTAATAGCCTTAATATCCATCCGCTACTGTGTTGTAGACAAACCAGTTCTCCAAAAATTGCTTGAGATGGTTATATGTTTTCAATGTTGATATCTATTTTCTCTTAGCCATGAAAGGTGAGAATTTCTTGCTCACGACTAGCGTTGTTTGTTAAGTGAATAAAACAAATTTGAAATGTCATTTGAAATGTTAAGATCGTTTAGTAAACGCTTATATTATGTTATATAAATTGTTCATTTATGTCACAAATTTATATGTTCACTTGTGACACACCTGATATTTTCCATATGATTGACATGAGTGACACGATATGAATTTGATATATGACATGGTTATTATGTTATTTTTTAATTAATGTTCTCACACTGCAAATTCTCTATAAATTATGAAATCATTATGAGTTGAAATGATATAAATCAAAATCACTATACCATTTTGATATTAAATTGGTTGCAAATTAAAGTGATATCCCTAGAAATTTTTAATTAACCAGTTTGAAAAGATACAACCCGATTCACCTGACTATAGGATAGAAAATTAGTTACAGACACCACGGTCAATAAAAACAATTTTCTAAAAATTTATAAATCTGTAATGATTTTAACAAATGGATTTTGAAATTTAATTTTAATATTAAGTTTAAATTAATATTTGAAATAAGTTAACTTGAATTTATGAATTTAAGTTAAAATTGATTTAATGAAACTGATGTTTAAAAATATCTATAAATTTAATTAAAATTTAATATTTAAAATTAAGATTTAATTTAAAATATTTTTTAATGTAAACTAATTTCATAAAATATATCTTAGTTTAATATAATAATTTAATTTAAAATGTTTTAATTTAATATAAAAGATTAATTTAGTTTTGAAGACTTATTTTTAAAAAATAATAATTTAATATAGTGTAAATATTTATTTTTAGTTAATAACTTTAATAAATTTAATTTAAAAGGAAGAATTTAATGTTGAGATTTTAATTTGTTTTAAATTAATTAAATGGGAAGATTTGATTTTAATTGAAGATTTAATTGATATAATTGTTAATTAATAAATTTTGATCTTGAAGAATTTGAATTGAGAAATTTACTTGATAATTAAACTTTAAATGTAGTCCCAAATAATATAATGAAATAAAATAGATTTTTGAACATAATCTTTAAACAAAATTGAAGTGATGGTTTAAAAATTGTGATGTTAATTATAAACTAATAAATTAGAAATTTGTACTAGTAAAATTTAAATTGATTTGAATGGGAATTTAAATTCCGAATTTATGGTTAGTCGAATTTTGAATTACAAATATTTGGTTCGGATTAGATTATTGTATTTAATTTACGTTTAACAAGTATTATTTTATATTAGACTATTTTATATTAAAATATTTTATTTAAACTAATTTTATTTTACTATTTAATCTCATATTAATTATATATCTTATAACTATATGTTAATAAACTATTTAACTATTATAGCTTTATAAACTATTTTATATTAAATTTAATTTTTACTTATATTCCTACAATTTTAAAATTATACTATTTTCAAATATATTTTACTGTTTCAACTTAAGGCCTATTTCCAGTCCAGGCTATTAAGTCCGGATTGATTTTAGATAAAGATTCAGATTAATATTGATATTTGTGAAAAAGAAATATGAAATCGAAATTTGAACTTGATAACGCATAGTTTAATAATATGAAATCTGAAATTCGAAACTGAATCCAATACTCAATAGTTGAATAAATTATCATAAAGAAATCTATACTTGAAGTTAAATAGATTTGTGATGTTAACGATAAAAATCGTCAATACCCACTCTAAGGTTTGAAAATGTATATGAGATGAAATTTAGAGAGTGATCGATCTAAAGGATGCTGGCGGATAATTCATCCTCAACAAGCTCAGCTTATCTTACTGTTTCCTAGATATCAAGGCCTTAACTTCAAAGATTAGTTACTCTTCCTTTGAGAGGTGAGTATCACGCTTACGAAACTTAAAGGTCAACAGTTACCTTGGGATAAGGGAATTATAGGCTTTTGGAAGGTACCTCATTATAACCGTAATCCTTAGATTCAGGATATAATATTATACATTGTGTTGATAAGAAACAAGCTAATGTATCACAACAATAAGTTCAATGACATAATATAGCCCTTATTAACTAGGATGATACTTCCACATCGAACTAGCCGACAAGAAGGCCTTGGTTATGTTGGTTATAGCGTCATAAGGTTACAATCGGCTATTTTTAGTACGTTGTGCTACATTAGGCTTAATGTGAAAGGTTTGAGACGCTTATAAGAATCATAAGGAGGAACTCATCATTTTTATTCAATGATTTTCCCTTTTTCGAATACATTATTGCCCAAATCTTCTATGAAAAGAGGTTAGTAATAACTCCCTATTCGGTCAATATCGACACAACATGATTATGGAATCGAAAAATGATTAATTCTCGATTTTCCCTTTTTATTCACTGTGATTGTATTACAATGATTATGGAAATCCCCATTTTGATTCGAGAAATTAGGGTTTGCACTCTGAGAAATGAATACGAAATTACTGAATGAGAAAAAGATCCCCAAAGTGTGACCCTTGGGGTCTTATTATAGAAAATTTGGGCCTCATTTGGTAATGCCTCTGTAGGAAGCCCGCTTTCGATTTGCGCTATCGGCATCGACCCGCTTTGGCAGCTTTCGGTGCTGGCTTTTGGTGTCGGTCTTTCTGGTTTTCGGTATCATTTTCTTTTAGAATCTCTTTGCTTTGTTGCTTCAGCTTCGGTGGTAACTAACAGTTGACTGCTTTTGGTATCGCTACCAAGCCAGTTGGTACCGATAACACCTTTATTGGACGTTTTACTTTGTTGATATCCCTTGTCTTTGCTTATTCTTGGTATCGTATTCCAATAGTAGACTTCATTTTTCAATGGCATCGATAGTAAATCAACCGATACTAATAGCCCTTCGTTTGCTCTTAAGTTGACTATCGGCCTTTAATTCTCTTTCGGTGGCTCTACATTCTGGCGGCGGATCAAGTACTTTTGGCTTTTGCTCACTGTTTGCTTTCTGTATGTACCAACACCTTTTATTTTCTTCTCTTCATATTAGCTCTGAGCCTTTGCGTCCTCTCTTTTAGTACCGGAACCAGATCAACTGTCTCTTCTTTGAGTATCGATACCAAGCTAACTATTCCCAACATGTTGGTGCCAATAGCGTGCCTTCTTCTTTCATGATGTGGTGCCGACACCAAGTATTTGACCTTTTGCTGGTGCCGGTAGAGTTTCTGCTTTCGGTATCAACTCCTGCGCGATACCTTTTCACTTCAACTTGCTTTCATTGTCAAATTTTGGTAATAACATTTGCCACCCCAGTGAAGGGGTATTTCTGGCTTTTGAAGTCAAATCTTTTACTCCAGTTTACAATATCTTCACTTGGATTTCTACCTGCGCTCCTAATGGATAAATTTCAACAACTAATATTTTGTGTTAGTCTTTTGCTCGGAGTAGGATATTTACAACTATCTGCTCATATTATATTTGGCATCGCCCTAGGCCTGAGCCCAATAGCATACTAAGCCTGGAATTGGGGTAGCATAACCATTCATACTTTATACCTTATTGGAATAATGATCAACAACGATTTTATTATAATATTAGAAAACATCCCTACGTAAAATGTGAGGAATCTTTCCTTTTATTACCGAATTTTGTATTGAAGTGCTCATGATGCCAACCCAATGGTGGATCTCAAAATTCTTTATTGGAAATAAGATGGAATGCCTTTCAAAAATGCATGGTCCGCATTAAGCCCCTAACAATAGACGGTCAAAAATCCATTTCTAAATTAATAAGTAAGCATCCTGAGAACCCAGATTTGGCCATTTGATAGAAGACTAAAATTCCGCTTCTGGTAATAATAGAAATCCCGAACCAACTCAGATTCGGGTATTCATGATAGAAGACCAGAAATCCACTATTGGTATTTATAGAAGTCCCGAACCAACCCATATTCGAGTATTAATGGTAAAAGACCAAGAATCCACTTCTAGTATTTATAGAAGACCCAACCAACCCAGATTCGGGTATGAATGGTAGAAGACCAGAAATCCACTTCTGGTATTTATAGAAGTCCCGAACCAACCCATATTCGGGTATTAATGATAGAAGACCACTTTTGGTATTTGCAGAAGCCCCGAACCAACCCAGATTTGGGTATTTATGATAGAAGACCAAAAAACCATTTTTGTTATTTATAGAAGTCCCAAACCAAACCAGATTCAGGTATTAATGATATAAGACCATAAATCTACTTATGGTATTTGATAGTTTTGTTACCCCCTTCGGTTTTGATTTGTAAAGGAGAGGATGCATGTGATTTATAAGCCACTCTCTGGGCTTTTGATTGTCAAAGTAGAAGGTGTGTTTTATAAGCCACTCTCTGGGTTTTTGATTGTCAAAGTAGAGGGCGTACGTGCTTTGTGAGCCACTCTACGGGATTTTGATTGTCAAAGCAGAAAATGTACATGCTTTGTGAGCCACTCTATGAGCTTTCATTCCCTTCTGCGGGAAGAGACATAAGCAGAAGTAGAGCGTGCTCTTCTACGAGTAGAGGTAGGATGTGCTTAGTCGAAGCAGAGGCAGAGCGTGCTCTTTTGCGAGTAGAAGCAGGGTGTGCTTTCGTTCCCTTCCGCGGGATACGAAGGACATAAGCATAGGTAAAGCATGTTATTCTACGAGCAAAGGGCAGGACGTCCTTAGTTCAAGTAGAAGAAGGGCATACTCTTCTACGAGCAGAGGTAGGGCATGCTTATGTATATGCTCTATCCCGACCATTTCTGGCGTAGATCAAAGGCTTACGCTTCTGATGCTTTAACCTGGCCCCTTCTGATTTGGACACGGCTAAACGCTTACACCCCATCTCTCTCTAGGAGATGCCTTACCCAGACCATCTTGGCGGTGACAAGGGTTTTTGACCATTGAAGGTTGCTTCACCCATTTTGGGTAATTCCAAATTTTGAGAGGGTTCTCATACCCTTATTCATATGAATATTCTCAAGGAGATCTATTATTCACTTATTGTTTAAAAGTATGGTCTCAATTGTTATGCGTTCCATGTTCTAGGTATGTTCCGGTGCGAGCTCTTGATTTACATTAAGTGCCCCTCCCAACCTGGGCCAAGAGGACCATCTGCTGGATTCTTGGTGTTGACCATTACCCGTCGTAAGACCAAATCTTTTTTCGGAAGATTCTCATTCTTACCCTTGAATTGTAGTATTTGGTGAATCTTCATCGATATCCAGCCATTCTAAAGGTTGCTTCATCTCTTAATCCTTGAATTAGGTCTAAGGTTTCCCTTTTCTTTTTCTTTTTTAATTTTGGTTCACTTTTATTACATATTTATACTGAACATTTAACAAGTCATATACATGCTGAATAATTACAATAAACAAATATAAAAACACTCTTTAACTCTCGCCACTATGATCTATAAACCTTCATCTTTCGTCCCGCATCCATCAACTCTATGCCCCATCTAGACAAAAATCTCATATTTGTTGGATTCCTCTCCATCGTGCTACAATTATTTGTCACTAGGTACCATATTTCCTTCTCGACTTGTCTCAATTTAGTTACAGTGTCACATGATCTTGCCTTAAATATCCAATAATTTCGTTCGCTCCAAATGAAGTATTGTCGTTGTTATAGCTGCGCAGCCTACATCTTGTATTTGATCCCTTACCACAAATGAAGAATGTATCGGCTTAAGTTCATCTTCGAATGAAGGCACTAATGTGGATGAAAAACCCAGTTTTAGCTTAACCGCACTCCAAATGTACCCTGAATATTCACATCCAAAGAATAGACGATTAGTTGATTCTAAATCTTTTTCACATAGCGCACACATAGTGCTTTAGACAACTCTAAACCAATAAAGCTGTAGTTTATCAAAAAATGCCAGATAAGCAAAAAATGACATCCTTCTACTATTTTTGTATGCCAAACAACGCGTAGGTGAGGCGCAACCATATCACGTACTCGACAAGCTTGAAATGCCTTGGAAAAGGAGGATTCCCCAGCATCACCCAACTCATAATAATCTGAGAACTTATCTGACCGTTGTTGAGTGTTGCGTGTGTGCCTAGCAGCTTTGCGAGTAGCCGAGTGTAAGGAGGAGCAGATAGAACCATGTTGCATCAAAGACACGTTTTGTCTCGTTTCCAATCACCTAAAATCTGTTGAAGCCCAATATGTCGACCAAGCATTTGCAGTTGATCCAGGGTTCGAACCCGAGAGAGGTATGTTCATCAGTTACTATGGCTTTATTAAATATTTGCCTTCCTGAAGTTCTTATATTAAGCATCGATTTCTATGTCGATGATGCATTATTGTCGATAGCCATGCTCCAAAAATGTTTTCCATTGAAATACCTGTTGTACATCCAATCTCTTCATAGATTTTTTTTAGTTAAGAAAATACATACCAGTAGCACCCTTCTTTAGATCAGAGAAAAGATTCAGTCCTATGCCTCCTTCTGTTTTGGGTTTACAAAGGGTAGTCCAAGCCACTTTGTGATGGCTGCCTGCCTAAAAAAAATCCGCGCATAAAGCCTGTTACTTGTCTAAGGTGTAATCTGGTAGTTGATAAACAAATAACCAGTACAAGACCATAGGAGTAATAACTGATAAAATCAACTCAGCCCTCCCTGCAAAACTCAGAAGCTTTAGTTGCCATCCCTATAGTTTGTCTAGCACTTTATGTATCAATGATAGGCAGTCATTATAATGATGATAGTTCGATGATAATGCTACGCCTAAATATTTAATGGGAAAAGTTCCAATCTGAAATCCAAGCAGTGCTTGAACTTGTTGAGTGTTACTGGAAGTTTTGCTGAAGAAACTTTTGTTTTTAATTTATTCACTGATAGTCCCGCATAGTAGCTAAGCTTATTGAAAATCGATTGTAAGGCAGCTGCACAAGTGGTAGTTGATTTGTCAAACACCATTAAGTCGTCAGCATAGAGTAGATGAGTGATGGTTGGTGTGACTTTAGACGTTGGTAGGAACTCATTGTTTATTGTGGCTTCATTCATTAGAAAGGTGAAATACTCCATTGCTATTGAAAACAAATATGATGATAGTGGATTGACTTGTCATATTCCCCTGTTAGAAGTGATGAAACCTCTTGGAATACCTTGTATCATAACTGAAAAAGCGGAAGTTGATATGCATTCATATACTACATTAATAAAATGGATGCCATGAGATGCATGATAAGACAAATAAATTGACGGTTGATTGAGTCTTAAGCTTTCTTTAGATCCATCTTTACACAAAATTTAGCCATTCCTAGTTTATTAAAATCATGCAGTAGCTCGTGTGCCAGCAATATGTTTTCACCAATATACCTGTCTGAAATAAAAGCGCACTGGTTTTGAGAGATTAAGTATGTCAAGAAATGTTTAAATTTGTTGCAGAGTACTCTACTTAACACTTTGTAATACATGTTATGACAAGATGTAGGCCTGTAATGTGATATTGAAGAGGGTCTATCTGATTTTAGCACACGTGTAACGAAAATGTGGTTCGTCCCCTTAGGCAATTTGGATGAGTTAAATATATCTACAATAGCGGCGAATAAATCATCTTTGATATCTTCTTAGTGTAATTTCAAAAATCTGGCATTAATCCTATTCGGGCAAGGGCTGGAATCATTGTGCACTAAGAAAACAGCTGTTCTGACTTCTTCGATTGTTATTTCTCGCATAAGAAGCCGCTGACCTTGTGTGTTAATTATGTAGGTGGGTTGAAAAATTGGAAACTCTGCAGCAGTTGAGCCGTTGAAAATGTCGTTGAAATAAAGGATTGCTTCGTGTTCAGTCTCCTTAGGTTTGAACAAAAAATCCCTATTCTCTGTTATAAGAGCTTGTATATTATTTTTGTATCTCCTTGTAGACATACGTGCATAGAAAAATTTAGAATTATAATCACCCTGTTGTAACCATGCTATTTTAGCCTTTTGTCTCATGCTCCAAAATCTGAATTTTTGTTGTGTGTGAAGATTGTGTTTGGCTTGCATGAATTTGTCGTATAATTGTAAGTCAAGAGGGTTCTGATCTACTGCACTTTCTAATTCTTCTACTAGTTTTTCTACCTGCCTCAAGATTTCATCCTCCTTCAGTATATGTTTATTCCGAAGCTTCAGTTCATGTTTGCAAGCTTGCAGTTTAGCTTGAAAGTTCTAACTAGGAAAGCCTCATGTCTCTGTTTGTAATCCTCATCTGATACAATCTGAGTATCCATTGCACAAGTACCAGTCATTATTATATCCGAATGGGAATCCTTTTGGATTTGTGGTGGGTATCAAGTGTAGAAGAAGGGGATTGTGATCGCTTGATAGTTGTGATAGTGTAAATGCCCACATATTTAAGAATTTCTAAAGCCATGTGTAATTACCAAGGATCTTATCAATACTTGTCATGATTCCCTTTCTACGCCACGTGAAGTCTAAACCAAATGGCCTGATTTCTGCTAACCCACTCGGACTTAGAAAGGGAGTGAAAACTCTTAAATGTCGGAATGGGAAAGGGAGATCACCCTTTTTGTCTTGAAACAATGAAACGTGGTTGAATTCACCCATTAAGATCCAGCTATCATTGATACCAGGAGCCTCTTGGATTAGAAGATCCCATAATTTTGCCTATCATATAACAAATTGCTAGCATATATAACAGTGACATGTATATTCAAACCTCCGTTATTTGTGACAAACATATTTACATGTTGAGTAGAAGTGGAAGTAACAGAATTGCTTTTTACTGATGTATCCCAAATAATCAAAATCCTACCAGTACTCTCTGATGAGTTACTTGTTAAGTGATTCCAATGAGTGGGAAGTATCTCGGTGAATCATTTCAAGTTTGTTGAACTTAACTTTGTCTCAATCAAACCAACAAAAGTTCATTTGAATTTTGTTAGGAGCATGAATACGTCGCTAGTTCGTTGCGATGTATTCAATCCCCTAACAGTCCTAGACAGAAAGGTCATTTGATTAAGGAGTTGCTCCTCGGTGACCTTTTAGAAGGAGCAGGAGTATTTATTGGTTTCTTCCCTTTTATTTGTTGCAAATAGTCTTCATTCTTATTAACATATCTTAACATATCTGGTATGTCCTCTACAGGGGGAGTATCATCAATATTGTCAGCGATCTATTCCAAATCGTCTGGTATTATATGGGAAGGTAAGGTTTCATCCATAAAATCGAGATGGTTAGGAACATCAACATCTGACTTTGCTTGTGCTGGATGTATAACAGCTGGGTCATCTTCACTTTCTCTTTCTGTTGAGTGAGTTTTAGAAGTAGTAGGAATGTCAGCAGTCTTCTTTGGAATCCATTGTAAATTAAAAACATTTTCATGCACATGCTCCGTATGACCAAATACTTTGCCGCATTTAGGAGGAACAAATTCGTAGTGGACGTCGATATCTTTTGTAATACCTATATGTAGTGAAGCCGGTATTTTATTTGCCAGTGTAGAAGAAGTGCTTATGCAAAGTTGAACACTTGCATATCTTGTGAATTGTTTGGTGGTAGTCATCTCATCTATTTGAATTGGTTCACTTAAATAACTTGTGATCATAGAAAGTGCTTCAGTTGTCCACATTTCCATATCTAAATTTAGAAGTCTCACCTAAATCTGAATTGTGTCCACGTTAAACTTCTCGAAGTCATAACCTGGATACCAAATATCGACCAACAATAACTTCCCAAAGTAGGAGTAAGTGGTTGACTGGGTAATTTGGTAGAAATCATTATCTTCTTCAAATTGAATTGTAAATTGGAATTCTTGCCTGATGTGAAAGAAGTGTTATCCTGTTGGTTTCCAGACATTGGAAATGTATTCCTTCAATTTGAAAAAAGATATACGGAAGCCGATGGGATGCAGAACCACTGTATTAACCCATGCATCCTTAGATTTGTTGAATGTAGACACTAGTAAAATAACGTAGGTTTCAAATGGCTTAATTTAGGAGAGTTTTCTGGTCGATGGGATGCCTGGAACGAACCTCTTGACCACCTCAGCGTAGGTATGTGGTGGTTGGGTAGGCGTCGATTGCTTTTGTGGGGTTGCGGTGGGAATAAGAAGAGGATCTAGAGGTTTGTTTGAAATTTGAAGTGGGGAAGATAACAAATCGTCCGCCATTTTTTCTTTTTAATTTGATATTTAACTCCTTAAGGATTCCCATTTTAATTCTTGATTACGATCAAATGCATAAGCTATCCTTCTGTGTGAAGGGATCTCAACTTTGATTGGAAGCATAGCTTTGCATCCTTAGGTTAGGTAGTATTGAGTATGTCCTATTGCCGTTTTGGTAGAGATTCCGTATGCCCAAAGCACTAATGGCAATTAATCTGCCCAATTTCCTTTAGCTTGGTTTAGCTATATCTTTAAGATTGTCTTTATGGTTTTATATGCAACTTCAATGACACCATTTCCCTTGGATGCACTACTAAAGAGAAACCCTTTATGGTTCCATTTTTATCATAAAATTGTGTGAATTACTTGCTATCAAATTGTGTTTCGTTGTTTGATATGATCTTGTAAGGAATTTCAAAGTGTGTGACAATATTCTATATCACAAACCTCAACACCTTCTTAGACGTGATAGTTGGGTGAGGTTCAGCCTCAACCCATTTGGAAAGTAGTTGATGTCTACTACTGCATACTTGGCTACTCCTTTGGAGATTGGTCAGGGCCCAATTAAGTCTATTCCCCATACATCAAAAGGTCATGGGCTTGAGATGGTGGTTAAGTCATTTGGAGGTAATCAGGGTATCTTAGAGTACCTTTGGCGTTTCTCGCATTTCCTGACATACTCAATTGCTTGACTATGAGGCCAATAAGAACCTTGTCGCATAACTTTCTTGGCTAACTTAATTCCGTTAGAATGATCTCCGCATAGACCCTCGTGTTCCTCTTTTAACAAATTGAGTCCATCTTCAAGGCTTACGCATCTCAAATAGGGAAGTGAATGCTCTTTGTGTAAAGCACCTTGTCCATAATTATGAAGGTAGGGGCTTGGTGTTTCACCTTTCTAACATCTTGCCAACTAGTAGGTAAGGTTCCACTCAAGAGATAATTTATGAAGGGAGCCATCCAAGTATTCTCGTAATGGAAGTCCATTTCAATTGGTATAGGTTCCTCACCGAAGTGACATCTTTTTCCTTTTCGGTTTCTTTTACTGAGGTTTAGGATCTAGTTAAGGCTAGCAATTCCTTTCCCGACTTGGGTGCCTTTTGCTCAATAATAGGTTTCTCCTGATATCCTATAGGAATTATTTGAGTTTCATCCACTCCTCTTGAGCTAGCTAACTTTACCAAAGAATAGGCTTGGAAGTTTTCCCCTCTTGGGATCTGATGTATAAAAAAAATCTTCGAATTAAGTAAGCGTCTTTAGTATTCTCTTCACATAATGTGCTAACCGGGCATCCTTGGTTTGGTAGGTTTGTTTGATTTGATTTACCATCAGTTGTGAGTCGCTAAAGATCTCAATCTGTGGTATCTTTAATTGCAATACTAAACTCAATCCTACCACCATCGATTCATACTCTACTACATTATTAGTTGCAGCAAAACCCAACTTCATTGCGTAATGTAAATGATGCTAGTCAGAGGTGATTATTATATACCATGCCCATGCTCCTTGTTCATTTGAAGCTCCATCTATAAATAACTACCATTTAGCCTTTGGATCATTTTCCTTTGTCAACTGTTACGTAATGAAACGTGTGCACTCATATACAAAATCTACAAGAGCCTTCCCTTTAATTGTTTCTCGAGGTTGGAACTCGATTTCGTACTAGCTAGGCTCAATTCCTCACTTTAATAACATTCCTGAAGATTCTGGCTTACTGAAAACTTGTTTGAGGGTAAAGTGGGTCAAGACCTTAATTGGATGTGCTTGAAAATAACCCCTAAGCTTTCGTGTTGTAAGTATTAGACAATAAGCTAATTTTTCTACCATAGGGTATCGGGGTTCTGCGTCTTTTAGTCTTCTGCTAACATAATAAATTGGGAACCGCGTTCCATTGCTTTCCCTGATGAGAACTGTAATAACCCGGAAATCCAAGCCAATTTAAAATTTTTATTTTGGCAATTTTAGTGAATTTTGAATATTTAAAATGAATTATTTTAAATAATAACGATGAGAAATTTATTTTGAATAGAATTTGAATGTATATATTTATATAGATTGTCGTTAGAATATAAATATTTATTTTAAAAAATAAAAGGAATTGAAAATGGCGTGGTAGTTCGAAAATTCAATTTCAAAGTTCAAATGAATGTACAGGATTCAAAGTAAACTGGATTTTAGCGAAACCAAAAATATTTGAATCTTTTTGAGAATATCTTTCCAATGAATCCGAAAAATCAAAATTTCATAGCGGGAATCAAAAGATATGTCCAGTTGAAAATTCTGAATAGTCGCTATGGAATTCTGGCCCTTAAAAATAGCCATTTTGCAAACGACCTCTGTTTTCGGCGAAACCACTTTTGTTGGATCCGTGATGTCAAGTTATTGCTAGGTTTCAAAATTCGTAATTTTTCGAATCAATATGTGAGCGTGGCAAAGGAAAATGCGTTTGATCAGTTTCAATTGATTTTAATCGACTGGAAAATGGCCATTTTTCAAACGGTCTCGGAATTTAATGAAATTAGTTTTGTTAGGACCGTATCGTCAATACGAAGCTAGAAAATATTTTTCTGGAATTTTTAGAGTCCGTGTGTGGCCCCGGTAAATTAAAGTGTACATTTAAAATTGAATATATAGAGTTATGTTTTAATTTCAGCGAAAACTGGTCGAAACGATAGAATTGGCTGACGAAACGTATCCCATTGTGTTAGGAATGGGGGTAATTAGCTAGGGACGACAGTTGGTGGGTTTGATTTTGAGTTCAAAATAAAAGGTTACTTTTTGAAATTAAATTAAATACATATATATATATAATTAAATAATTTGGTCAACGCCCCCTTTATACTCTCCCTCGTCTCCCGTTCACTTCATATCGAACAGAAAATAAAAAAAGGGAAAAAGAGGGCGGCGGGCTCCTCTTCCATCACCTCGCGCCCGCCGTCTGTTGGCCACAACCACCGCGCCGAATTCCGGCGAGACCCCCCCTTAGGTCTTTTCTTCTCTTTCCTCTCGTTCTCCAGTTGAAACCTCTGCGCCCTGCCCTCGGATCCACCTGGCGCTGCCCTGTAAGCCCCACCCACAACCACCAATGACCAGCGCACCTCCCCCTCCGGTGTTGACCCCCTCCAGCGACACGAGCAACCCCCGTTCAACCTATTCTGCTGCAAATCAGTGAGTGTTCTCCCCCTTTTCTTCCACCTTTATTATTTTATTATATTATTCAGTAATAGAGGGATTTTAAAACAGAAATTAACATGATTTTAAGACTGAAATTAGAATTGTTTTAAAATATATATATATATATTAGAAAGGTCGGATTTTTATATGTGATATTAGCAAAGAAAGGTCGGATTTTTATATGTGATATTAGCAAAGAAATGTCGGATTTTTATATGTGATATTAGCAAAGAAATGTCGGATTTTTATATGTGATATTAGCAAAGAAAGGTTGGATTTTTATATATGATATTAGTGAAGAAAGGTTAGAATTTTAATGAAGTAAGGATTTGATTTTTAGCGATGTAAAAATATAATTTTTATATAGGAAGAAGCGTAGTAAAAATATATGAAGTAGAAATAAAAATATGATTTTTATATAATGTAGATAATAAAAATATGATTTTTATATAATGTAGATAATAAAAATATGATTTTTATATAAAGTAGATAGTAAAAATGTGATTTTTATATATGTAGTGGATGCGGACAACGAAAGTGATAAAAGGCGAGTGGCGAAGATTTCCTACATATGAAGAGTTGCGGTGTATTGGTTTAGCTAGTCGGTGAGAACTTCTCACTTTTGAATTTATTTTCTAGTTGAAATATATATTAGGATGCAGACGGTGCTTAGCAGCACCCGACACCCATCTTCTATAGACCATGGATGGTTTGTTTGCTTGATTAATGTGTTGTGAAAAATGATTGTGTGTAGTGGATTGAATAAATATTTTATAGTTAAAAATATAATTTTTAACGTGGAAATAAAATATATATTCATGTGTTGAAATAAAATATATATTCATGTGTTGAAATAAAATATATATCCATTTACAAATCGAACGATTTGTTTATGTACACCGATTTGACTGATATTGATTGGGATGATAAATTTTATATATCGTCCAACTACACAAATTAAATCTGTGTTTGATTGTTCGAAATCCCACACGGGTGTTGGGATGAGATTGGACATACACTAATCCCAATAATTAGCTGTATGTCGATCGATTGATTGACAGGCTGTTATAAGCATTGAATATTTATATTTGATGCTTATACAGTGTAGAATGCACTCTGGATGACGGTTGATGATTTATCGTTGCTATTATATACATGTGTTGTAGGGAATCCAAATAATTAACGTTATATGGTAATTGATTGGGCCTCATTCCGATTTGGAAAATAAGGAATATTATAAAAATAAATTCATGTGTTGAATAGAAAATAAATTCATGTGTTGAATAGAAATAAATTCATGTGTTGAATAAAAAATAAATTCATGTGTTGAATAGAAATAAATTCATGCGTTGAATAGAAATAAATTCATGTGTTGAATAGAATAAAAATTCATGTGTTTAATAGAATAAAAATTCATGTGTTTAATAAAATAAAAATTCATGTGTTGAATAATAAATATTCATGTGTTGAATAGAATAAACATTCATGTGTTGAACAAAAGCTGTGTTGATTAGATTGACGCCATTTTGACGTGAACGATATTTATACCGATTTTATTCATTTTTATAATGAATATAAGAAAGAAAGTGATTTCAAAATATAATGTTTTGAAAATATTATCACTTGTATATCGATGATGTGGAATATTCAATTTTGATTCAAAATTGAATATGAAGTTGAAATCGTTTCGAAAACGAATTTAAAACGATTTATAAAATACGTTTTAAAAGGAAATCAGTGAAATATATATAATATATATATATTATATATATTAAATGGCCTGAATAGAACGCGCCGTGCCGTGGCAGTTTGCGAATTTCGACCATTGGCTTCGAGTGGATATTACGGGAGATCCGACTGTCGGATTTTCCTAAAACTGGAACCGTTGGGTTCGTATCGAAAAGAGCTTTCTAACAAATATTAGAAATTATAAATCAAACGGTTGGATTTGGAATTATGTCCAAATCAAATTTGGAACGATTTTTGGGTTTATCGTGAACGGTGTTTTAAATAACACTTGTTCTTTAACTCGATAATTACTGGAATGTGATTTTGGGTTTATAGTGAACCGTGTTTTAATGACATTGGTTCTTTAACCCAGTTAAAGACAGAATATTGATTTTTGGGAAGATTAAAACTAAGTGGAGTTTTAATGAATCTTTAATTAGATTAAAGTGATCGAGAATGGAGTATCACTAGTTTTGCGCCAGGCGATAGTTAAATCTTTAATTAGATTTGAACGTGAAATGGTAATTGAATTTACCGATAACACCGTGGTGTTAGATATGAAGTATGACCAATTTTACTTCATGGGATGAATAGGTTGGGATTGGGAAATAAAATGAATGATTACTTCGGTGTGGTTCGCTAATCCCGACTAGTTTGAATTGATATTCAAAGAAGATTAAAGAATAAATTTAAAGAATTTATCTTTGATAAAATTAATGGGAACCTTTCCCAAAGTATGAGAATATTTTAATAAAAGAATATTCTGAATTGGAATGAGGCGTATGCTGTGTTTGTATAACACGTGTTTATTATATACGCGAGTTATTCAGAAAGACCGGGTTTAACCCATTTTGAATAACTGATTCGACGATGTGTCGAGGATGAAGACGGTGGTCGAAGACCGGAGGTCTTCACATCGTTTGGGTGATTGCTGATGATCTAGATTGGGCTGTACACCCAAGAGGAGGGAATCAGTTGGTGATCGTCCAGACGTACTTGGAGATCGATGGATATGCGAGGTACAAGGTGCCTCCGATTTCGTTCAGACCCAGAACGAACTTGTAAATGGACTGTGTGCCTGACATTGGATTTTATTCTGTGTGATTGATTTCTATTAAATATATATCTGTTTGGCGGCAGAGAATTTATTCTCTTTCTTAACGCCCTTCTCTGAGACGTACGAGCTCAGGAGTTATATATTGATGGATATCAATTACATGGAGTGAATTGCCTGTGTGGCATTCCTAGGTGGCAATTGATCAAGGCTTCTGTTGAAAAGCAAAGTCTTGTGGTTGATGATCAAAGCACCGCCTGTGTGGCATAGCTTTGTGTAACGTTGATTCGCGAGCCTCACACCCCGGTTGTGAACCAAAAACGGGAGAGGACATCAGGGAGGGCATGCGTTTCCTTCTAGCTAGGGTGGTGTCAATGACCTACCAGCCCTGATATTTATATTATTTTCACTTGTGTGGTTGTTGCTATTGCGAGGCGCCTCGGATATATCGGTGACTGTGTGGAGCCGATGGAGACATTTGGCTCATTTACGCCCCAAAGGGCGGGGAAATGTAGTGTTCAGGCATAATAATCCACATCGGTGGACCGGCCCTGACGATCCAAGGCTTGTCTGCGCGCTTGCCTGAGACTCGGGCTAGACAATCTCAAATTCGGTAAAGGACGATCCCTTGCCTTGGTTCGCAGATGGAAATCTAACTTCCAATACGTGACTTTGTGGTTTTGATTATATACCTATATATGGCGACATAGTGGTATGGGGCACTTATGCCTTCTATGATTGATACTTATGATTGAAATTGTTTTGACACTATACACTTGTAGTAATAATAAAAGATGAAATTTCACGTATTAAGCATTCTTTGGCTATTATAAGGTAAAAACCCTATCCTCCGGCTTGCGTTGCATTGTGTGATGGGACCTGGGTCTTATAATAGCTTCATTGTTCTTTATTTAGCATTGCGTTGTGGTTTTATGCAATGATATTCTTGGGAGGAAACCCGTTCTGTTTTATACGGCGTGGTCCCTTGATTTACCTAACTTTAAAATAAAGATTAATAACTGTTTTAGTTCTCACACCAGTCACATGACTGTCCTGGAGTTTATTGTTTTAACCTAAACTCTGGGTGCCCTTATTTTCCACACGGGCAGCTAGTAGTTTTGGTTTTGCAGATTTATATTCATAGGATCCTGATTTACAGCTGGAACGATACTTGGAAAGCTCTGTATCCGTGTATTACTTTCAGTTGTGTTTTTTATTATTTTCCGCTGCTATGTAATTTATTGTAATCTCTGGTATTTATCGAATGCATTTTATTCATTCATACTCTATATATTCTTGTAATCTGATGAAACTTTTGTAATAAGCAACGAAATGTTCTTCTGTTTGCGTTCTGATTTGTCGTGTTCTCAAAACAATCAGGGGTTTCGAACAGTCTTGGTTGGTTTAGCGATCGATTCAGATCGAGCGAAATTCCCGATCGTTACAGGAACTGAACTAATCGTATACTCTGAGACAACGATATAAAGGTATAGATCTTCCCCTCTTTCAGGACTAGATAAAACCTAGGGCTTTCCCATATAATCCTTCAATTCATGAGAAGCCTTCCTACATTCCTCATTCCATTTAAAGTTCTTCTTTTTTTATTACATCAAAGAAACAGACATACTTATCAGTGGTTTTGTAAATGTACTGACTCAGGGCTACTACTTTACCTTTTAAGCTCATAACCTCTTTTCTTGTCTTAGGCTCTTCCATAACCTTTATGGCCTTAATTTGATCGGGTAGCATCAATATCCTGTTCGCTGTCAACATATCCTAGGAACTTTCCAGATATTCTCTCAGGATATTGAACATATCTCTAGATCCTTCAGATGACTTTCTGCCTTAGTAGATTTCACTAGCATGTCATCCATATATACCTCCATGTTTCTTCCTATTTAACCCTGAAACATTCTGTTAACCAACTTCTGATACGTTGCACCAGCGTTATTTAATCCAAAGGGCATTACCTTGTAACAAAATGATCCCTAATCAGTAATGAAGCTCATATGTTCTTCATTGGGTTTGTGCATGGGGATTTGGTTGTATCTAAAGCAGGCATCCATGAGAGATAAAAATTTATGTCCACTAGTCGCATCAACCAAATGATCTATCTGGGGAAAGGGATATCAGTCCTTTGGGAAAGTTTTGTTCAGTTCTGTGTAGTCAACACAAGTCCTCAATTTCCCATTAGATTTTTTCGTGAACACCAGATTAGCTAACCATTTAGGATAAAAGACTTCATTGATAAATTCATTCATAAGCAACTTCTTGACCTCTTCATTCAAGGCTTCCGATTTATATCTATAGTATTGCCTTTTCTTTTGTTGAATAGATGATATAGACGGATTGATGTTCAGAGCACGACTCATGATAAAAGGGTCAATTCCTACCATGTTCAAGTGGGTCCAAGTGAACACATCCTTATTAGTTGTAGGAACCGAATCAAGTCGCTTCTCAATGGTTCTTCCAACCTCTTCCCTACCTTGATGGTTTTAGCTTTATCGGTTGAATCAACACTTATTTCCTCCAAATCTTCTGTTGATTTGATTCTTTCTGTATCCCCTTGGGAATCTAATTCTGTGACAATTTCTTCTTGTTATGTAAAGTTAATCTTGTTAGCTCTCTTTTTCTTTCTCTTTAGAGAAGTGTACCTAAAGTTCATGTGCTTTTTTAGTTTTATTAATTCTTATTTTAGCCTCGAAAGTCGGATTCAAGAATCCATCATCCAAGGGTTGAAAAGCCATGGAAGAATCAAAGTAAGTAAGATACTCTGTTTTGTATTAGTTAACGGTTGCGAAATACAACTTATAAGAACTGAACTGTTCCTCCCTGATTGTGCCCCAACCTTGCTTGGTTAGGAATTTCACTATAATATATTTGGACGAGACGAAAGCATCCATTGCTAGTCGGCCAAAGAAAGCATTGTAATAGGAAGGCTAGTCAATGTCGACGAAGAGAGTCTCAAAGGTCCTGCAGAGAGGAGACAACCCAACTTGGACCGAAAGCTGGATTTGCCCCATTGGAGTTAATCCTTTGTTGTTGAAACCAAAGATAGGCTCATTGCTCGGTTCCAGCTTTTGCTCGGTAATCCCCATTTGGTCGAAAGCACGTTTAAAGACCACATTCACCGCACTACCAGTATTAACAAGAATTTTAGCATCTATAGGAAGCCCAATCTTTGTTGTTATCATGAGAGGGTCATTATGTGGATGATGAATCCCCTTTTGCATCTCATTCGCGGAAACCACTAGGGTGTGCATCTTGATGTTGTAGTGGGCATTCTTTAATGATGGTTCCTCTTGAACAGAAAATATTCCCTCATGGGCCTCCTTTAGATATCGGTTCTGAGCTTCCTGACTATTCCCAACGGGATGTGGCTCACCATGAATCACATTAATTTTGTTTATTGGAGGGCCTAGATCGAGTTAACCCTCCTCAGTTGGTGCTTCCAATGAGTCGGCTGAAACATTTTGGTGCCCATTGGTACGCCGAGTTGATGGTTGTTTGTCCATAACAAATTCTTTCAAGTGCCCTTCACGTGAATGAGCTTCTGAATTATGCCTTCCAATACTTTACATTCATCAATCTTGTGTCCATTCGTTTTTTGGTACTGACAATACTTTCCTCAACTATATGGTTCCGATTAGTTCTTGGCTTTGAAATATACTAGGAAGTTGTTGACTCTCTCTTTAGCTACAACATACGTAAATGAATTAGATTTACTCAGAGCCATCGGATTAGTGTTAGATTCTTTCCATCTTGGTTTCTTTTGGCTTCCATCAAACCCAAACCTCTGACCTTGCGGTTTTCGATTAAAACCTGGCTTCCCTCCTTCCCCGTGGGAGCCAAATTTCTTCTTTATGTAGTATAGCTCATACATACGGATGAATTTATCAGCCTAAAAGTGGAAATCTTGCAAGTCTTTGCACCTGTGAATATACGAATCCTTCCAGAAAGGAGTGCGATTAGCCCTGAATGAACTGCAATAAGCTTGTATCAATCATTCATCTTTGGCTTTTAAAGCTTCCACGTTGAATCTCTTCAAATAATCTCCCAAGGAATCTCCCTGCCTTTGCCTTATGTTGGTGATGACGGTATAGTCTATTGTTGGGTCCTTGCAGATACAGAACCGTGCAGAGAATTCGTAAGAGAATTGCTTCCGTAAGTAAATGGTATTGTGCCGATATTGACGATACCACTTAGCAGCTTCCCCTTGGAGTGTTATCGGGAAGATACGACATCGGACAACCCCTGAAGCGTTATAAAGATCCGTTTGGATGTCAAAAGCCATTAGATGGTCATCTGGATCAGTGGTTCCAAGATACTTCATGGTCGGGAACTTCATACGGGCTGATATAATAGTATTCATAATTTCACGAGTAAAAGGAGCCACCTCTACGTTGTCGTTAACCCTTTCATCCAGATTTCCTTTTCACTTTCTCCCTAGCAGATGTTTAACATCTTTCTTCATAATGACTTTGAAGTAAGCTTCTGTATTATCATAGTCTGATCTCTTTGGACTACCCCTTGGTTTTAGAGCTTCCGGACTTCTCCCTGTTACATTGATTTTCTTGATGATCTACCCCTATCAGATGGGATTTCTTCTTCTTGGAGAAGGTTTCTTTGACCTTATCCTTTCCCTCTGAATCTTGGACGGGAGCTTTTCTTCTTGGAGATTCGATTTCATCCCTTGGGCCTGGCTTGGTGATCCTTGATGACTTTTGCGTTTGAGCAGCTTCCAAGCGAGTTTGCATTTCAAGGACCTATTTCTGTAGATCCATTATCTTGATAGAATTTTCCTATGCGGGTTTCATGTTTGGAGGTTGCACTGGATTAGAGGTTGTCCCCACTTCGGCGTTATTCAAGTTGAGTGTCGGACTCACATTCTATGAAACACCCCACCTCCATTAAGGTCACTCACAAAGGGAATGCCTTAACTTCGATGGAGCATTATAGGTAAAAGACACAGAAAATTTACGAGACAGAAATATAAGCAGCGGAAAAAAACTAACATTTATTTCATACGTGGTTCAATACAAAAACCATTACAGTAAATTGTCTCAACACAACTTCCAAAACACTTCATCATAATCTCTGTCTTGATTAAAACATAAAGTAGCATATAACATAAATAAAACTGCATAAATCCCCAAGTCTAGTGTGTCCAAAGCCATAGCCAAAGATAAGAGATTCCAAGCCGTACATCACAGATTCTTCAAGCTTGGAAAGATGAACGGTCCAAATTAAGCTGAGCAATTCCCTCCCTGGCTACCCGAGGGGGGGGGGGAAGAAAAGAAGACGATAGAAAAATGAGTCAGACATAAGTCTGGGTAAGTCTAGTGACTTTTCAGCATGTGAATAAGGAAAAGGGTCATGATAGGAATAAACTAAAAATAGGACGGTACTAGAACAACAAATTAACATAAAACTATATAAGGCAGGATAAACCGAATGTACATCGCACCCATGTTTAATTCTTCTGCACCTGTTTATACTTGTCCAACTAGCACCACGTGTTCATGGTGAAATGATTCCCTTATATCGATCAGCTCCAACTAGCATGCATTTATCACGTGTGTCCTTCGCCCACTGCTTGACTGTAGATACATGTGCTGGTCTCACCATGTGGTGTATCAAATCCTATGGTGGCAACCCGACACGATTCAAGATGCACAGTGTATGACTACTGATGCTCAATGTCTGCTTTTTCCACTCTGGAGTACGTGCACGACCAATACTCCACCGGAACCTACACTGATCCACCATCGCCGATGTTTATGACCGCTTATAATCAGCCCAGTAATCGTGCCCCAACCTGCCTAGTTCAGGGTCCCATGATACATCTACGTGGGTTACTGCTGAAATGGGTCCCCGTTACTAGGGTTTTCCAGTCAACATGTTAAATTGGTTAAGTGTCCAAATTTACCTAACCCCACCCATCAGTTTAGCTAACACGTTGGATTGGTTAACTGTTTCATAAATTGACTTAACCCTAACTCTCTTGACTTAGCTTTATCAGAGCATCAACCACTCACATTAGACAGGTATTGTTGTGGTCACTGGATGTGCAGGTCGGTTCTGGGCAGCTTTACACCACAAGTCAGTCTAACCTCGGGTCCTTTTTGGGCTCAATGCACTAACCACCCACATTAGACATGTATTGTTGTGGTCACTGGATGTGCCAGTCGGTTCCGGGCAATTTTATACCACAACTGAGTCTAACCTCGGGTTAGGCATATTCATCTTTTCTAAATTTATATTTTTATCTTTTATGCTTATATGTAAAGTTGTCAACAATTTATTGTTATAGATCACTTTCCTTCTAAATCAAATTCATAATTTTTTTTTGGTAAGTAAATTATACCATTTCAATGCCATACCATTTACATGGTTATGAGCCAAATATGTTAATTATGTATAATTTCAAGTTTTTCCCAATGTTACCCCCATTGTACGCTCGCAAAATTTCATAAGATGTTAGGCTCGACATTTTAGCCTAATTAATAAACTAAAAGGGGAAAAAGAGGAACTTGCAACATTCCAACATCATACAAAAATATGGATCTAACTATAGATGTGTCACATGAACTTGGCATAATATACTTTTAATTATGAACTTGCAAACTATATCTATGCAACATGAATCATAAAATAATAGTATTACATAGAACTACCAAAATCTAATTAGACATGTAGTGATGAACTTGCATAGGTTGAATCATGCTAATATTAATCTAACATAAAGGCATGTGGTTCTAACATGTAAAGTTGTAGATCTAAACATATAGATTTACATAGTCATGTTTTTTTAACCTATAAACTTGCATGTGTTCATAACATGATAGCATCACTTTAACTTGCATAAACATGGCATAATTTCTAAATTGACATACAACGTATAGATGTCATCACAAGGTCATAGATCTAAACATGTATGCATAATGGATCTAAACAGTTAGGCACAAACTACATGACTTAACCTAAAACTTGTATAATACCACCCAACTTACATATGATAATTTCATAACATCATAGGTTTATTCACCAATGTCCACATAACATTGTAGACCACAATAATTCTTAGGCATATACGATAGAATGGGCATGAATAAACATAAATCAGCATCACATACAACTTGATACCATTCTATTTTTCAATCCATTACGAACCATGTCTTTAATTCATTCACATCTGAAAAATAACTACACTTACAAATTAAAAGGAGTTCTTGAGTTTTGGGATCTATATTCTGAAATTTAATTGCTTGCCTTTGATGTAGATCGTTGAATTTTCTTAGTTGAATTAGATTAGATTTAATTTTGACGTAGCTTCAATCTTGCCTTTGAGTTGAAACAGATGATGGCTATTCTAGGTTCACCATTGACGGCATGGCGGCTCTTGGTATGAATATTTGTGATTTAGGGTTAAGAGTTAGGTTGTTTTTATAGAGTTTTAATTAATTTAGAGTCGTCAGATTAACCCTATAAATAATCTAGACCATCCAGTCAAGATAGGATAACACCTCAGCCCTAATGACTCGGCAGGGAGTCAGAAATCGCCATCCTTTCAGATCTGCCCGGGGGGTAGGTCGACCCCCAGGACGACCTGTAGGGTAGATCGACACTAGGGTCGACCTCCTGGTCGACCTGGCCTGGGCGGGGATTTTGCTGCCCTGCCCTCTTCTGTGTTTGAATTTGAATTTTGAAATTTTCGAAGGCCATAACTCCTTCATACGAAGTCCCATTCATGCAAACTCGGACTCTATCTCAACTAGAATTCCGAGACGAATGCAATGGCGTAACCCGTTTCCCCTAATTCTCACATTTAGAATTAATTATTCTTTAATTCGTTACTTTAAGGTTTATCAAAAATATGGGTTTTACATTCTCCCCTCCTTAAAGGATTTCATCCCCGAAATCTTCAAGTCAAGAAGAACGTATATCCTACCATCCAATCGTCCATCTACTCAACCATCAAACACATGCGTCCATTGTCCTTAAAAGACTTTTAATGCTTCACGATCATATGCATGGTGTGTGTACATGTCCTTATATGATGCAAAATCAGGCGGTCTACTGATTCAGTTGACCTCCTTAATGCAAGTCATGTCGGTGTCATGCGTCCATAATGTATGCAATCTTCCCTAATCATACTTTCTACATGAGTGCACAATCATTCATACAAATCCAACATCCACATGATAACACACTAGGTTTCAATCATATATAAGTACATATATGCATATGCAGTATGAAAGTGACTGAGCCAATCTAATTCGTAAAGTGTGTGTGTATGCATCCACGAGCAACCACTAGCAATCACTTGCAACCATCAATCATAACATGTTTCAAATACATGTTTACATCCATTGGTTCCTACCTAAGGATCGAGAACGACACTGAGGAAAATACTAAAAAAAAGATAGATATGAGTATGAACATACTTAAGTAGAAAGAGATCAAAGATGTACCTTCAAAAAGAAAAGGGTAGACTGTGCGTATTTTGGCCTCAGTCTCCCAAGTCGCATCTTCCTCAGCGTCACTCCATTAAACTTTTACAAGTTTGAATTCGCGGTTGCGTAGCTTTTTGACTTCTGTACCCAAGATACGAGTTGGAACTCTCCTCACAGTCCCCTCTCATTCTATTTCTACGTCCTTTAATATGCTTGGTTCCGCCACTTCCGCAGACTCATGTAAGCACTTTCGTAAGTGAGAAACGTGAAAGACATTATGGACTCCAGCCAATCTTTCGGGCAGCTCTGCTCTATAAGCCATCTTCCCAATTCTTTCAATGATAGGAAACGACCCTACAAATCTTGGTGCCAACTTTCCTGCGGATCCGAAGCGAACGACGTTCCTCAAAGGAGATACTTTAAGGAAAACCATGTCCCCAACCTCAAACTCAAGGTTGGTCCTTCTCTTATCCGCATAGGACTTTTTCTATTTTGGGCAGTCTTCATTCTTTTCCGTATCAAGTCCACCTTTTCTGAAGTTTCTCTAGTCATATCTGGTCCAAGTATGAGCTTATCTGTAGACTCCCACCAACAAGTTGGTGATCGACACGGTCTTCCATATAAAGCTTCGAAGGGTGCCATGCCTATGGTGGCTTGGTAGCAATTGTTGTAGGCAAACTCCACCAAAGGAAGGTGATCTTCCCATGTTCCTCCGAAGTCGAGAATGCATAATCTCAAGAGGTCTTCCAACACTCTGTTCACTCTTTCTGTCTGGCCATTGGGTTGATGGTGATAGGTCGTGCTTAAGCATAACTGTGTGCCTACAGCATCTTGTAAACTCTTCCAAACTCGCTCATAAAGAAAGGATCTCGGTCGCTAACAATGCTGGAGGGTATCCCATGGAGTCGGACTATCTCTTTAAGATATATGGATGCTAAAGATGTGGCAGTCCTTCTATTCTTAATGGGTATGAAGTGAGCGCTTTTTTGTGAGCCTGTCCACTATTACCCAAATACTGGTATTGCCTCTTCTTGACCCAGGCAGCCCATCAATAAAGTCCACCGAGATGCTATCCCATTTCCACTGTGGGACTTCTAGAGGATGAAGCAAACCACCAGGCTTCTTCTATTCCGCCTTGATTTGTTGGCATACTAAGCCCTTCGAGACGAATTCAGCTACATCCCTCTTCATGCCATCACAAAAGAAAATCCTTTTGATGTCTTTGTGCATTTTGTCTCCACCGGGGTGTATGGTCAACTTGGAATGGTGTGCTTCTTCAAGAACTTTCTTCACCAAATCCCTTGCTTGGTGGATGCATAGCCTTCCATCCCGCCTCAACCAACCCTTATCATCGATGGAGTATCTACTGAGATGACTTGAAGTCTCACCCCTACTCAGCTTATCTATCACATCAACTAGCTGAGGGTCTTCACGTTGGGCGGTCCCTAGTGAGTCCAAAAGAGTAGGCCGCACCTCTAGCGATGCTAACAAACAAGTCACATGATCGACAGAGGGTCTAAAATCGAAGTTGGTTGTGTACTCCAAGCTCTACCTTTCAACAAAGAGAGGGCTTAAGGTCAGCTTCTTTCTACTCAAGGCGTCTGCTACAACATTGCCCTTGCCAAGGGTATAGGAAATCTCGAAATCGTAGGATGCCAAGAATTCCATTAACCTCTGTTGCCTTAAGTTAAGATCTTTCTGCGAGAAAAGGTGCTTCAATGATTTATGGTCAGTATATAATTCAAACTTCTCACCTAGGAGATAATGGCACCAAGACTTAAGCGTAAAGACGATGGCAGCCAACTCTAGATCGTGGGGTTGGGTAGTTTTTCTCATGTTTTTTCAGCTGTCGACCTCCATAAGCTAATACATTCCCTTCTTGCATCGAGACAACTCCTAATCCCGTACCATAAGAATCTGTGTATACTGTAAACATCTTGCTCCCATCTGGCAATGTCAGAACTAGAGCTGTCGTTAGAGCTCTTTTTAAGCGTTGGAAAGTAATATCGCAATCCAAATCCCAAGTGAAAGTTAAGTTCTTCTTTGTCAACTTTGTAAGTGGAGCTGAGATTTTCACAAAATCTTTGATGAACTTTCGATAAAAGCCCGCTAGCTCGAGGAAGCTTCGGACTTCGGTTGCATTCCGTGGGACCTTCTAATCTTGTACCGCAACTACCTTTGCAGGGTCCATAGCTAATCCTTCTTTGGACACCACGTGTCCAAGAAACCTTACTTCTTCCCTCCAGAAGTGGCATTTGGAGAATTTGGCTTTTAACTGGTGTGTACAAAGAGTGTCCATGACTTCCTTTAGATGCTGAGCATGCTCTTCCTCACTCTTTGAGAAAATCAAAATGTCGTCTACGAAGACCACTACAAACTTATTGAGGAACTCCCTAAACACACTGCTCATCAAATCGACAAAGTAAGCGGGTGCATTTGTCCAGTCAAAAGGCATGACAAGCCATTCGAAGAAACCATACGGAGTTATGAACGCGGTCTTGTCGATGCTGCCTTCAGCCACTCTCAACTGATGAGATCCGGTAGCTAAATCTAGTTGGGAGAAAACCGATGCACCTACAAGTTGATCGAACAAGTCGTCTATTCTTGGGAGTGGGTGCCTATTCTTCTTAGTTAGCTTGTTTAGCTCCCTATAATCGACGCATAGGTGAAGTGAACCGTCCGTTTTAGTTGCGAACACTACTGGAGCACCCCATTCAGAAATACTCCGCCTTATAAACCCCTTTTCAAGCAGCTCTTTAACTTGCTTGCTAAGTTCTTTCCTCTCCCTTGAAGTCATGTGTCTAACGGGTAGAGCGACGGGTTTTGCATTATCAACGAGGTATATGCGGAAGTCTATCTCCCACTTCGGAGGTAATCCTTTAACCTCTTCAAAGACATCCGAGTATTCATGAACTACCCTAACAGACTGCAAATTCTCAATAGACGCATCCAGAGATTCTAGATAATTAAGCATAACAGAGTTCATGGGATTACAAGAAATTTCGAGAGTGTTACCAAGGCAAGTCATGAGTCTAACCACTGTCTTTTCACAGTCGAGGATGACAACATTACTGGCTAGCCAGTCCATGCCTAGAATTAACCCATAGCCCGTGAAGCCCAATACATAGGCATTGCATCTAAACCCCACACTTAATATAGAAATTTCCACATCCAAACAAATCATTGACAAATAAGTTGAGCCCCCAATTGGATTTGAAACAACCAAGGGATCCTCTACTAAACTGGTGTCTAGGTGCAGAGATTCAACTAAAGCAGTAGATAAAAAAGAGTGCGATGCACCAGAACCAAAGAGTGTACGAACAGGATGATCAAAAAGATAAACTAAACTCTCAACCGAAATATTTCTACCTTGTTCTTCGGAGGTGCCATGAGAGCGTGGACCTGTCCTCCAGAAGTAGATCCAACCCTCTGCCCTTGCTTTCTTGGACAGCCCCTAGCCATGTGTCTTGCCTCGCCGCAACAGAAACAGCCACCCATCTTTCTTTTCTTCTTCCTGCAGTCCTTAACCAGATGTCCAGGAAAGCCACAAAAATTACACTTCCTCTTGTCATGGGTTTTGTTGTTTTTCCCGCCCTTCTTGGAGTCTATCTTCTTGCTCTGTGATCCTTCCCCTTTATTATCTTGAGATGCTTCCACCTTTGTCTCCTTCTTGCCAGCCTTATCTTCTTCTTGTAACAGTGCCATGTCCACCAGTCTTTCATAAGTCGCACCCATAGGTATATGGGACATAGTTACGTTGTTCAGTGGCTTATTCAATCCTTTAACAAAGAGGAGTGCCTTATTATGGGGAGTGTTCACTAACTCCAATCCAAACCTAGCCAGCCGATTAAATTGGTTAACGTATTCCTTAAACGACATAGTTCCCTGTCTGAGAGCTAAGAACTTCTCCATCTGTAAGCTTCGTTCAGCTTGTGTGAGAAATTTCATTTCAAACCTCATCCTAAAATCCATCCAAGTTTCAATTAGTCTTTCAGCGTTAGTGACTTCCCACCAGTAGGAAGCTTTGTCTTTGAGCAACCATACTGCCAACTGTATCTTCTGCCTATCATCCACTTCGATGATCTCGAACAAATCCTCAGTTTCTTTGAGCCAGTTTCTTGCTTCCACGAAGGATTCATTTCCATTGAAGTTCTTTCCAACCATGGCTCGAAAGTCCCTACATATTTTTTAGAAAGCATTTGCACGAGGAGGAGGAGGAGGAACCACTGCAGCTGAGGGATGAGGAATGTCTGCTGGGCCTGCGTCGTTGGCCCTAGACTCTAGGTACCTCCTGAACCAGTCGGGTATCGGTACACCCTCTGGAAGGTTAAGATTCCCTGACATGCTGAAACGAAAAAGGAAAGATTCAAGACAAAGGATAGAAAGATAGTGCATATGGCTTTGGGGGATTATGCCTTTTAAAGTAAAATAACACTTTTTTTCTTGAAAACTGCTTCTTTTTTAAAATAGTTTTCAAAAACTTTTATTTGATCTAGTAAACATCTGCTCTGATACCAAGTGAAACACCCCACCTCCATTAAGGTCACTCACAAAGTGAATGCCTTAACTTCGATGGAGCATTACAGGTAAAAGACACAGAAAATTTACAGGACAGAAATATAAGCAGCGGAAATAAAAACTAGCATTTATTTCATATGTGGTTCAATACAAAAACCATTACACTAAATTGTCTCAACATAACTTCCAAAACACTTCATCATAATCTCTGTCTTGATTAAAACATAAAAAAGCATATAACATAAATAAAATTGCATAAATCCCCAAGTCTATTGTGTCCAAAGCCATAGCCAAAGATAAGAGATTCCAAGCCGTACATCACAGAGTCTTCAAGCTATGAAAGATGAACGGTCCAAATTAAGCTGAGCTATTCCCTCCTTGGCTACCTGAGGGGGAACGGAATGGAAGAAAAGAACACGAAAGAAAAATGGGTCAGACATAAGTCTGAGTAAGTCTAGTGACTTTTCAGTATGTGAATAAGGAAAAGGGTCATGATAGGAATAAACTGAAAATAAGATGGTACCAGAACAACCAATTAACATAAAACTATATAAGGCAGGATAAACCGAATGTACATCGCACCCATGTTTAATTCTTCAGCGCCTATTCATACTTGTCCAACTAGCACCACCTGTTCATGGTGAAATGATTCCCTTATATCGATCGTCTCCTACTAGCATGCATTTATCACATGTGTCCTCCGGCCCTCGCTTGACTATAGATACCTGTGTTGGTCCCACCAAGGGGTGTGTCAAATCCTATGGTGGCAACCCGACACGATTCAAGATGCACAATGTATGACTACTGATGCTCAGTGCCTGCTTGAGGATCACAGGTTAGGCTCGGATATTCGTTGGATGGAAGCTTGCTGATGGAGATGCTGAGGAAACTTTCTTTTTATCTTTTAATTTCTGCTTAAGACTTTGAGACAGTATTTAGTATTGATGTAATTTGAGAGATTGAGACTCTATTTCTTTTCTTTGAGACATCTATTTTATTAAGTGTAATTCTATGCTGCATGCTCTGATGTTTCAGTGATGATGTTTGTGATGACATTTCTTTCCGCTGCAATGATTTATATGTTCTGCTATACTCTGAGATCTGTTATTGTTCTACTTATGTTATGTTCCATACGATTTTCCTTACTTTCATTACACGGGAGTTTGGGGTCGTTACAGCTCTGATACCAGCTGTAACGACCCGGATTTCGCCCAACCCCAATCGATCAAGACCGGGCAAATTCCGAATACGTTAACTTTGGGCATACAAAACATCAGAACAACAACACAGACTTTTATGACATCAATAATAAATGTTACATCAGAGTACAGAATATCAGAGTACATCGAATAAAATTACAGCGGAAGATAAATTACAATAAATGAAATACATTGCAGCAGAACTAATCTCAGCGGAAGGCTATCAATATTCTGGACCCAGCTTCAGGCTTCAATCCAGGATCCTGCTTAACTATATCTGCAAAAAGCTACTAGACTGCCCGTGTTTAAAGAGGGCACCCGAGTTTGCAAAGTGAAACAAACTACAGGTCAGTCGTGGGACTGGTGTGAGAATTCTTAACTTAACTATCTAATAAGTAGGCTAATCACAGGACCACGCCGCTAACGCGGAACGGGTTTACTCCATTGGATTGCCAGTGCATAAATAAAGTAAATTGTCAAATAACGCAATGTTTTTTAGAAAAATGAAACCATTATAAGACCCAGGTCCCATCACACAATGCAACGCACACCAGAGGATAGAGTTTTACCTTATAATAGTCAAAAGATGCTTGATACGTAAAAACGATATTATTATTAGTGTGTGTATATATATATAAAACATTTCAAATATAATATCAATCCTAGACGTCATAGATACCATCTACTATGTCGCCATACTAGTTATACAATCAAAACCGCAAGGGCGTATTGGAAATTGGGTTTCCATCATGAGTCAAGGCCAGGGAGGAGCTCCTGACCGATTCGAGACACTCTAGCAATGTCTCAGGATTCGGACGCTGGCGAACCCTTGGATACAGCAGGGCCGGTCCACAAATAATTTAGTGGATTAGTTATGCTTGAACACACGCTCCCCGATCCTATTGGACCTACAAATCAGCCGAGGGCGATCGATAAGAATAAACCGAGGCCTCGCAAAAATTCCATCAACCACATAAGCAAATGTCGGGTCGTGTTAAAACCCAACACCACTTCTAGCTAGAAAGAAACGTGTGCACTCCCTGCGTTCCCTTCTCCCGTTTTAGACTCAATCGGTGTGTGAGGCTCGCGAAGTCACGATATACACAAAGCTATGCCTAAAGAGACTGTGCTTTGATCATCAACCAAAAGGCCTGCTTTTCAACAAAGCCTTGGTCATTTGCATCTTAGCATGTCACATTGTCAGACCCTACCATATTATTGATCATCTACCAATATATATATAACCACTAAGCTCATACGTCTTAGAGAAGGGTGATAAGTAAAGAATAAATTCTTCACCACCAAACAGAAATATATAATCAGTAGCGTTCAACAAATACAATAGAAAGGAATACAATGTCAGACACACAATCCATTTACAAGTTCGCTCTGGGTCTGAGCGAAATAACGTGTCCGTCGATCTCCAAATGCGTTTGGACGATCATTACCAAATATCTTGCCTTGGAAGGCCTATCCCAATTCAAGATACCAGTCATCATAATCCCAGCGATGTGAAAACCTTCGGTCTTCAATCACCGTCTTCATCTTCAACTCTTGATCGTCATGATGATTATTCAGAATGGGTTAGACCCAGTCTTTCTTAATAACTCGCGTATTTTGTGATTAAAAAGCAAATATTGTAAGATCACACATTACGCCACATTCCAACTCAGAATATTCTTTTAATAAGATTTTCATATTAGAAGATTCTCATTAGTTTTATCAAAGATAAACTCTGAAAATAAAATCTTAAATCTTCCTTAAAAGATTTATTAAAACTCCAGTTTTGATTTGATATCAAAAATCATTATTATAAGATCATTTATTTTAAGGAATAAATCTTGTCTTAAACAGGTTAAAGAACTAGTGTCCTCTAAAACACAGTTCACGATAAATCTACAAATCAATTTCCAAAATATGGAATTCCACAGAAATCAAATCAATACATAATCGATATAAAATTCTGTATCGGACTAATAATATGAATGGAATAACGGCAAAGCCTCTTAAATTCCATATATAATATCGGTCTTCTTTTACAGAAGCCCATTTCGATTATTACCAATCGAATTTCCACTTAATTCCAATTTAATATATTACATTGGAAAACTTGATTTTTAGAAAATGTCTTTTTAAATCTATAAAATAGATTTATAAATTCCAAATAATAATTTCAATGTAAATTGGATTAAAGGACAAATGTCGTTTAAAAACACCATCCACGATAAATCCACTCCACATCTCAATTTATTTAATATCTCGAAATATAATTGCAAATCCTAATAATCTTTTAAAAACATATTTTAAAATAATCATTAAAAATATTCTTTATAAAAAAGATTCTAAATGAGAAGTATTCTTTATATTACAGATTTTTATCTTTTACAAATATTCTTTGTTTTAACATATACTTGATTAACAATATTTTTTTATGAAAATATATATTTTATATAAAAGGATTTCTAATGTAAAAATATTCTTATTTTAAAGAACACCTGAACCAAAATGAGACTCAAACATTTACCATATAATTTGGATTATATGGATTTCACACATATCATATATATGACAAGAACAGTATAATCATCAAGTCATCCATCTATATCCAAAGTGTAAATTCCACTATGTAAGCGTTAAAATAAGTCATAATGCTCATCGCAGCCTGTCAATCTAACGATCAACATACAACTGAATATTGGGATTAGTGTATGTAAATTTTCATCCCAACACCAGTGTGGGGTTTCAACCAATAAATAAATAATAAACTAATTTGTGCACTTGGGCGATGTGTGGAAATAATCGCCCCAATCACATAAACAAGTCGGGTAACTTGTGAATGGAAGTGTAATACACTATATATACTGTAAAAATACTGTACCAACACGCTAACCCTAAATCAAAACGTACAGCCGTTGTAAACCCTCTTCAATGGCCAAAACCCTCCTAAATCAAATCCTTAATTCCTCCCAATCAACACCGAATTAAGATATGAAATCAAAACAAAACGGGGAGAGCAATCAACGATCTTCATTTAAACATTCACAAGATCAAATGTTTTGTAAAGAATTTATTCTTTACTTATCACCCTTCTCTAAGACGTATGAGCTTAGAGGTCATATATATATTGGTAGATGATCAGTGATATGGTAGGTTCTGACAATGTGGCATGCTAAGATGCAAATGATCAAGGCTTTGCGTAATTATTAATGTAACGACCCGGATTTCGCCCGACCCCAACCGATCGCAAGATCAATCAAGACCGTTCAAATTCCGCATACGTTAATTTTGGGCATACAAAACATCAGAACAACAACACAGACTTTTATAACATCAATAATTAATGTTACATCAGAGTACAAAATATATCAGATTACATCGGAATAAAATTACAGCGGAAGATAAATTACAATAAAGAAATATAATGCAGCGGAACTAATCTCAGCGGAAGGCTATCAATATTCTAGACCTAGCTTCAGGCTTCAATCCAGGATCCTGCTTAACTATATCTGCAAAAAGCTACTCGACTGCCCGTGTGAAAAGAGGGCACCCGAGTTTGCAAAGTGAAACAAACTACAGGTCAGTCGTGGGACTGGTGTGAGAATTCTATACTTAAACTTATCTAATAAGTAGGCTAATCACAGGACCACGCCGCTAACGCAGAACGGGTTTACTCCATTGGATTGCCAGTGCAGAAAATAAAGTAAATCGTCAAATAACGCAATGCTTTTTAGAAAAATGAAATCATTATATGACCCAGGTCCCATCACACAATGCAACGCAAACCGGAGGATAGGGTTTTACCTGATAATGGTCAAAAGATGCTTGATAGGTAAAAACGATATTATTATTAGTGTGTATATATATATTTAAAACATTTCAAATATAATATCAATCCTAGATGGCATATATACCATCTACTATGTCGCCATACTAGTTGTACAATCAAAACTGCAAGGGGCGTATTGGGAATTGGGTTTCCATCATGAGTCAAGACTAGGGAGGAGCTCCTGACCGATTCGAGACACTCTAGCAATGCCTCAGGATTTTTACGCTGGCAAACCCTTGGATGCAGCAGGGCCAGTCCACAAATACTTTAGTGGATTAGTTATGCCTGAACACATGCTCCCCGATCCTATTGGACCTACAAATCAGCCGAGGGCGACCGATAAGAATAAACCGAGGCCTCGCAAAAATTCCATCAACCACATAAGCAAATGTCGGGCCGTGTTAAAGCCCAACACCACTTCTAGCTAGAAAGAAACATGTGCACTCCCTGCGTTCCCTTCTCCCATTTTAGACTCAACCGGTGTGTAAGGCTCGCGAAGTCACGATATACACAAAGCTATGCCTAAATAGACTTAGCTTTGATCATCAACCACAAGACCTGCTTTTCAACAAAGCCTTGATCATTTGCATCTTAGCATGTCACATTTCAGACCCTACCATATTATTGATCATCTACCAATATATATATATATAGCCTCTAAGCTCATACGTCTTAAGGAAGTGTAACACCCCACCTCCACTAGGGTCACTCACAAAGGGAATGCCCTAGTTTTGGAGGGGTATTATCTAGTAAACAGGCACAGAGATAACACAAGATAGAACATAGATAAAAATAGAGTGTATAAAGCAGCGGATATAAACTTTAAAACCAAATCTCATTACTGAAAAATAGAGTCAAAACCTCTTACATCAAAATGCCAAGTCATTATTTCATTACACCAAGTTCTAAAGAAGCAAAGTACTTAAAACAACATAAGTAAAATATTATTCCCCAAAAAGTGCATGAGTGCAGCCATAGCATAGCTCAAGACCAAACCGTACATGAGCTGTCAGAATGCAAGCAACGTCCAAGCTAAGAGTTACAATCTCCTCCCTGAGAACCTGGGGGGGAAACAAAAGACAAAGAGGCGAAAGAAAACGGGTCAGTCAAAAAGACTGGTAAGCCCTAGTGACTATCAGCATAGAAACTAGTAAAGTTAACAAGACATGAATAAACTGGAATTAAACATAGGAATGATGATAAGTCTGACATGATAACTAAGCTAATAAGATAACTCAAGTCTAACATTGCGTATTCAAGGTTCGCCATACCAACTATACTGGTATACTAATCCCGTGTCAACTATAAATCAAGAAATAATCCCTTGGCACAATATCGTGAAGTGACCCAATTCGGGGTCCAACGGTATGATCTAATCGATCGGCTCCCTACAAGTCTAGCTTGTCGTGTGTCTGTGTCATACGGCCCTATCACAAATGTAGTCACCTGTGCTAGGTCCACCATAGGGTGTATCAAGCCCTATGGTGCCAAACACCGACACGAATCAAGAATGCACAGATAATCCTACTGATGCCCAATTCCTGCTTTTTCAACTCCGGACTAAGTGCACGACCCTAGTCCGCCTGAACCTACAATGGTGCTCCAACTCAGCCGTCGTTCTGGTCGCTTACAATCAGCCCAGCAATCGTGCCCCACCCTGCCTAGTCCCAGGGTACCGTGATACATCTAGTGGGTTATTGCTGAAAAGGACCGCGTAACTAGGGTTTCGTCCAGTAGGTTAAGTTGTCATTTAAAATCGAGGCTTAACCCCATCTATGTGTCATGTCAAATTGACTAAGTGTGTCGTTCTAGTTCAAGACTTAGCCCTACGAATCATGTGTCAAGTTAGTTAAGTGTGTTCAAGCGGTTCATGACTTAACCCTATCAAATCAACATGTCAAATTGGTTAAGTATATTCAAGTGGTCCATGACTTAACCCTATCCTGTGGCATTAATTTACTTAATGCACCCCTAACCTCTCACATTAGACTTGGTTATGGTTACTGGATGTGCCGGGCGGGTCCGGGCAGTTTTACACCATAACCTAGTCTGACCTCGGTTTTCGAGTGCGATATGACCAACTACTCACATTGGGTCCTATTGTTTGCAGTTACTGGATTCGTCGGGCGGTTCCGGGCAGATTTATACTGCAAACTCAACCCAACCTCGAGTTGGCCACGTTCAAGTTATCTAAGTGTCATGTCCCAAATTCATATTTTCAAGTATAATTTCATGTCAAGTTCATGTTCATGTCCAAGCTCATGTTATAACAATATTCATGTTTTCAAGTTCATACTAAATTCAGGTTTTCCTAAACTACCCAAATCGCATCCCCAACGCTCGTGAATTCGAATCAAGGCAATAGATGTAACTAGGGAATAGCATAACAAGGATGGGTATAAAGTGGCAAAGGTGATTTCAAGGCAAGCATGGTGTAACTTGAGATATGATCATAACATCACTGGCATATGAAATAGGATGATAAACATAGCAATAGATGACATAAGATGATAATCCTAAACTTGTGACTAGCAATAGTTTCAACATCACAACATCACAGGCATGTTAAAATAATGGACATGATAGGGTTTAGGTTATGACATGAACAAGCCCCTAAATCAAGTTCTTATCAGTATTCCACAAATCAAGGTTCAATATGAACGGTACTAGGTTCAAGGTGAATAGATCTAGGGTGAACAAGAGTAGATCTAACATAATAGATCAAAAAGAATAGTCATAGATCAAAGATTTACAAGAATAGGTCTCAAGTAGTTATCATGTTTATATTCAATTTCAATTTACACATGTCCATATTAAGTTTAGAGTTTAGATCTAAGAGTAACTGGGGCTTACAGATCGTGGTTTTTGAGAACAAAGAACAGAAATTGTCGTAGGATTGTTGTAGAGACGTTGATTTATCCCCTTGAATTGATGTAGGAACGTTGGTCTTTGATTTAGATCTAACTTGAATGTTTAAGCTTCAAGTTTGGAGACGGCGACCATGGTTCAAGAGGAGACTCAACAGCATAATGGTGTTAGAATGATTTTTTGTGGATTAGCTAGGGTCTTAGGGTGTTTATATAGGTGTAGGAAACTAGTTTAGGCCATAGGATTAACCCTAGAATCAATCCGGACCATCAAAACTCATCCCAGGCCTCAAAAATGGGTTCTGGGCCACACCAGGCCGACCAGGTCGACCTGTACAGCGGGGAGGTCGACACTACAGTCGACCTGGAGGGGGGGGGGGAGAGGTCGACTACGCAGTCGACACTACAGTCGACCTGGGGTCAGTCTGCCTGAAAGTCTGCTGAATCTTGTTTAGGCCATATCTTGGTCATACGGACTCCGATTTTTGAAAACTTGGACTCTATTTCATGTAGAATTCCGAGACGAACGCAATGGCGCAACCCGTTTTCCCTGATTCTTATTTTAAAATTTAATTCTGCCTTGATTTCTTGTTTTAATGTGTTATTAAAATTCGGGTTGTTACATTCTCCCCTCCTTAAAGGATTTCGTCCCCGAAATCTTCAAGTTAGGAAGAACGTATCCTACCATCCATTATCCATCTACTCAAAACATCACCCACAAGCAAACATTGTCCTTAAGAGATTTCTAATGCTGTATGAACATATGCAGAAAGTGTGTGTATATGTTCCTTGTCTAATGCAAATGATCGGGCCTGATTGATCTTTCTAATGCAAAATGTGTTTAGTGTCATGAATCCAACATGTATGCAAATAATCCTAGTCACGTAAGCACTATATGTGTGCACAAACATTCATCCATATGCAACATTCATATGATAACACATTCAATTTCATCCATAATAAGTATAAACACTCATGCATATGCAATATGAAGACGTGTCTGAGCCGATCTAGTGCGTAATGTGTGTTATGCAACCACGAGCGATCACTTGCAACCACTTGCAACCGTTCGCAAACATCAACCATAACATGTTTCAATTACATGTTTACATCCATGGGATTCTACCTAAGGTTCTCAAGATAGGATCGAGAAGATAACAAGACAAACATGGATAGCAAAAGAAAGGTATGCAAACTTATAGGAAAAGAGATCGAGAATGTACCCTCAAAAAGAAATGGGTATAGCGCGCGTATCTTTTCTTCGGTTTCCCAAGTTGCGTCTTCTTGGGCTTCACTCCACTGTACTTAACTAGCTTGACTTCTCGATTCCTTAGCTCCTATATCTCCGTTCCTTAGACACGAATCGGAACTCGCCCCAATGTTTCCACTTTTACGCCTTCAAGGATGCTTGGCTCAACCACTTCGGCAGACTCATCCGCCTTAACTTCATTCTTATCACTCATACCTTTCCTATGTAACATGTTAACAAGCCTCACGAAAACTATCTCCATCGTACGGAAAACCCTCTACGAAGCTAGAAAGAAGATTAGCCGCAGGTAAAACTACTGCGACTACAGATGGAGAAAAGAAAGGAAAAGAGATTCGAACAAGGAAACAAAGGATAGTGCTAATGGCTTTTGGGGAATAGCCCTTTTCAAAATAAACTTTTCTTGAAAAATGCTTCTTTATAAATGGTTTTGAAAACAGTTTCAGAAGGTTTTTAAAAGCTTTTGCCCAGTCTGGTAACCTTCTGCTCTGATACCAAATGTAACACCCCACCTCCGCTAGGGTCACTCACAAAGGGAATGCCCTAGTTTTGGAGGGGTATTATCTAGTAAACAGGCACAGAGATAACACAAGACAGCGATAAAAATAGAGTGTATGAAGCAGCGGATATAAACTTTAAAACCAAATCTCATTACTGAAAAATAGAGTCAAAACCACTTACATCAAAATGCCAAGTCATTATTTCATTACACCAAGTTCTAAAGAAGAAAAGTACTTAAAACAACATAAGTAAAATATTATTCCCCAAAAAGTGCATGAGTGCAGCAATAGCATAGCTCAAGACCAAACCGTACATGAGCTGTCAGAAAGCAAGCAACGTCCAAGCTAAGAGCTAGAGTCTCCTCCCTTAGAACCTGGTGGAGGGGGAACGAAAGACAAAGAGGCGAAAGAAAACGGGTCAGTCAAAAAGACTGGTAAGCCCTAGTGACTATCAGCATAGAAACTAGTAAAGTTAACAAGACATGAATAAACTGGAATTAAACATAGGAATGATGATAAGTCTGACATGATAACTAAGCTAACAAGATAACTCAAGTCTAACATTGCGTATTCAAGGTTCGCCATACCAATTATACTGGTATACTAATCCCGTGTCAACTATAAATCAAGAAATAATCCCTTGGCCCAATATCGTGAAGTGACCCAATTCGGGGTCCAACGGTATGATCTAATCGATCGGCTCCCTACAAGTCTAGCTTGTCGTGTGTCTGTGTCATACGGCCCTATCACGAATGTAGTCACCTGTGCTAGGTCCACCATAGGGTGTATCAAGCCCTATGGTGCCAACCACCGACACGAATCAAGAATGCACAGATAATCCTACTGATGCCCAATGCCTGCTTTTTCAACTCCGGACTAAGTGCACGACCCTAGTCCGCATGAACCTACAATGGCGCACCAACTCAGCCGTCGTTTTGGTCGCTTACAATCAGCCCAGCAATCGTGCCCTACCCTGCCTAGTCCCAGGGTACCGTGATACATCTAGTGGGTTATTGCTGAAAAGGACCGCGTGACTAGGGTTTCGTCCAGCAGGTTAAGTTGTCATTTAAAATCGAGACTTAACCCCATCTATGTGTCATGTCAAATTGACTAAGTGTGTCATTCTAGTTCAAGACTTAGCCCTACGAATCATGTGTCAAGTTGGTTAAGTGTGTTCAAGCGGTTCATGACTTAACCCTATCAAATCAACGTGTCAAATTGGTTAAGTATATTCAAGTGGTCCATGACTTAACCCCATCCTGTGGCATTAATTTACTTAATGCACCCCTAACCTCTCACATTAGACTTGGTTATGGTTACTGGATGTGCCGGGCGGGTCCGGGCAGTTTTACACCATAACCTAGTCTAACCTCGGGTTTCGAGTGCGATATGACCAACTACTCACATTGGGTCCTATTGTTTGCAGTTACTGGATTCGCCGGGCTATTCCAGGTAGATTTATACTGCAAACTCAACCCAACCTCGAGTTGGCCACGTTCAAGTTATCTAAGTATCATGTCCCAAATTCATATTTTCAAGTATAATTTCATGTCAAGTTTATGTTCATATCCAAGCTCAAGTTATAACAATATTCATGTTTTCAAGTTCATACTAAATTCAGGTTTTCCTAAACTACCCAAATCGCATCCCCAACGCTCGTGAATTCGAATCAAGGCAATAGATGTAACTAGGGAATAACATAACAATGATGGGTATAAAGTGGCAAAGGTGATTTCAAGGCAAGCATGGTGTAACTTGAGATATGATCATAACATCACTGGCATATGAAATAGGGTGATAAATATAGCAATAGATGACATAAGATGACGATCCTAAACTTGTGACTAGCAATAGTTTCAACATCACAACATCACAGGCATGTTAAAATAATGGACATGATAGGGTTTAGGTTATGACATGAACAGGCCCCTAAATCAAGTTCTTATCAGTATTCCACAAATCAAGGTTCAATATGAATGGTACTAGGTTCAAGGTGAATAGATCTAGGGTGAACAAGAGTAGATCTAACATAATAGATCAAAAAGAATAGTCATAGATCAAAGATTTACAAGAATAGGTCTCAAGTAGTTATCATGTTTATATTCAATTTCAATTTACACATGTCCATATTAAGTTTAGAGTTAAGATCTAAGAGTAACTGGGGCTTACAGATCGTGGTTTTTGAGAATTAAGAACAGAAATTGTTGTAGGATTGTTGTAGAGACGTTGATCTATCCCCTTGAATTGATGTAGGAACGTTGGTCTTTGATTTAGATCTAGCTTGAATGTTTAAGCTTCAAGTTTGGAGACGACGGCCATGGTTCAAGAGGAGACTCAACAGCATAATGGTGTTAGAATGATTTGTTGTGGATTAGCTAGGGTTTTAGGGTGTTTATATAGGTGTAGGAAACTAGTTTAGGCCATAGGATTAACCCTAGAATCAATCCGGACCATCAAAACTCATCCCGGGCCTCAAAAATGGGTTCCGGGCCACACCAGGTCGACCTGTACAAGGGGGAGGTTGACACTACAGTCGACCTGGGGGGGGGGGGGGGGAGGTCGACTACGCAGTCGACACTGCAGTCGACCTGGGGTCAGTCTGCCTGAAAGTCTACTGAATCTTGCTTAGGCCATATCTTGGTCATACGGACTCCGATTTTCGAAAACTTGGACTCTATTTCATGTAGAATTCCGAGACGAACGCTATGGCACAACCCGTTTTCCCTGATTCTTATTTTAAAATTTAATTCTGCCTTGATTTCTTGTTTTAACTTGTTATTAAAATTCGGATTGTTACAGGAAGGGTGATAAGTAAAGAATAAATTCTTTACCACCAAACAGAAATATATAATCAGTAGCGTTCAACAAATACAGTAGGAAGGAATACAGTGTCAGACACACAATCCATTTACAAGTCCGCTCTGGGTCTGAGCGAAACAACGTGTCCGTCGATCTCCAAATGCGTTTGGACGATCATTACTAAATACCTTGCCTTGGAAGGCCAATCCCAATTCAAGATACCAGTCATCATCATCCCAACGATGTGAAAACCTTCGGTCTTCAATCACCGTCTTCGTCTTCGACTCTTGATCGTCGTGATGATTATTCAGAATGGGTTAAACCCGGTCTTTCTGAATAACTCGCGTATTTTGTGATTAAAAAACAAATATTGGGAAATCACACATTACGCCACATTCCAACTCCGGGTATTCTTTTAATAAGATATCCATATTAGAAGATTCCCATTAATTTTATCAAAGATAAACTCTAAACATAAAATCTTAAATCTTCCTTAAAAGATTTATTAAAACTCCAGTTTTGATTTGATATCAAAAATCGTTATTACAAGATCATTTATTTTAAGGAATAAATCTTGTCTTAAACAGTTTAAAGAACTAGTGTCCTTTAAAACACAGTTCACGATAAACCCAAAAATCAATTTCCAAAATATGGAATTCCATAGAAATCAAATCAATACATACTCGATATAGATTCCTGTATCGGACTAATAATATAAATGGAATAACGGCAAGGCCTCTTAAATTCCATTTATAATATCGGTCTTCTTTTACAGAAGCCCATTTCGATTATTACCCATCGAATTTCCACTTAATTCCAGTTTAATATATTAAATTGGAAAACTTGATTTTTATGAAAATGCCTTTTTAAATCTAAAAAATAGATTTATAAATTCCAAATAATAATTTCAATGCAAATTGGATTAAAGGACAAATGTCGTTTAAAACACCGTCCACGATAAATCCACTTTACATCTCAATTTATTTCGTATCACAAAATATAATTGCAAATCCTAATAATCTTTTAAAAAGACATATTTAAAATAATCATTAAAAATATTCTTTATATAAAAGATTCTAAATGGGAAGTATTATTTATATTACAAATTTTTATCTTTTACAACCATTCTTTGTTTTAACATATACTTGATTAACAATATTTTCCTCTTATGAAAATATATACTTTATATAAAAAGGATTTCTAATGTAAAAATATTCTTATTTAAAAGAACAACTGAACTGAAATGCGACTCAACCATTTACCATATGATTTGGATTATATGGATTTCACATACATCATATATATGACAATAACAGTATAATCATCAAATCGTCCATCTACATCCAAAGTGTAATTTCCACTGTGTAAGCATTAAAATTAAATAATAACGCTCATCGCAGCCTGTCGATCTAACGATCAACATACAACTGAATATTGGGATTAGTGTATGTAAATTTTCATCCCAACACCCGTGTGGGGTTTTCAGCCAATAACAGTTCATAAAAATAAATGATTGGTTAAAGAATTCAACCAATTTAATTCTACTAACATGTTGATGATAATGAACTAACATATTATAATATTTCTAATACCGAATAAAAATGTATTTTTATTCGTATAATTTCCCTATACATTTCTAAGGTCAAATAAGCTATAAATGGATAGGGGCATTATAGGATTTTGGAAGGCTGAGAGCCTCATTACAACTGTAGTCCTTAGATTTAGGATATAATAATATACATTTTGTTGAGAAGAAATAGTCTAATGTTTCACAACAATAGGTTTAATGACATATTATAGCCCTTATTGACTAGGATCATACTTCCACACTGAACCAGCCTACAAGAAGTCTTTGGTTGTTTTAGTTATCGCATTATAAGGTTACGATAGGCATTTTTTAGTACGTTGTGCAATATTATGCTTAATGTGGATGGTTTGAGACATGTATAAGAATCATAAGGAGGAACTCATCGTTTTTATTTAATGATTTTCGCCTTTCTGAATACTTTAGTGCCCAAATCCTCCATAAAAAGAGGTTAGCAATAACTCCTTGTTCGATCAATATAGACACAACATGATTATGGAATCGACAAAAGATTAAATCTCAAATTTCCCTTTTTATTCACTATGATTGTATTATAATGATTGTGGAAATCCCCAATTTGATTTAAGAAATTAGGGTTTGCTCTATGAGAAAATAATACAAGATTATAGAAGAAAAAAATCCCCAAAATGTGACCCCTAGGGTCTTATTTATAGACAATTTGGGCCCTCTTTGGTAACGCCTCTGCTGGAAGCCCGCTTTCAATATCTGCTTTCAGTGTTGACCTGCTGTTGCAACTTTCGGTGCCGACATTTGGGTGCCGGTCTTTCTGGCTTCCTATATCGTTTTCTTTTAGAATTGCTTTGCTGCTTCTGCTTCTGTGGTGACTACCAATTGACTGCTTTCGATATCGCTACCAACCATGTTAGTAGTTGTTAACAATATTTTTTATCAACACTGGAGATAGGTCTAAGGAAATGGACCTTGGAATAAAGGTTACCTAAACATAACACAAGTTAGGAAGCTAAACGGCTTGTGGAAGGGTATTTTGGTAATCTATTCCCTTTTGAGCTTGACTGAACTCACCGCTCCCTAAGCGTCAAGACCCCTTAGTCCGAAGATTAGTTACTCTTCCTTCTAGTGGTGAGTATCATGCTTACGAGACTTAAGGATCAACAGTTACCTTGGGATGGGGCTACAACAATTGTCACTTATCGGAACAAAAACATGCATCAAGCGTATTTGGTTAATCACTGGAAGGATTGGGTTGAAGAATGTGTATATGTATAAGCACAAACATACACAATATAATATGCAAAATAGTAGAAAACACAACAATTTATAGTGGTTCGGTTCGACTTGAACCAACGTCCACTTTAAGGGATTTGATGATTTTATCCATGGAGGAGGTTACATAAGAAATACCCAAATTAATTTACAAATTAGGGTTTTCTCTCTAGGAAATGAGAGCAAGATTGTATAATGAAGAAAAATAAACCCAAAAATGAGACCCTTAGGGTCTTATTTATAGGAAAATCGGGCCTCCTTCTATTGTGAACCCAACATAAGCCTCTTTTGGATGTTAAAAATAGGTTTCGCCCGCTCTTGTGACTTTTGGTTCCAGCAGAAAGGTTTTGGCCGCCTTTCTTCTTATCGAATGTCTTTATTAATGTCTTCTTGCCTTCTTAATATCAATCTTTGGCTTTCGGGTGTGATTCTTCTAACACGCCTCTCGGAGTCTCACCGATGAGCTTTTGGTCTCGGTTGCAAATCATTCGTGTGTTGTGCATATGCTTCTGGTATGTCTTCCGATGATAGGCTTTCGCCTCTCGGACCATTGGGTTTAGTCTGCTTTGTGCTTGGCTTTTGACATTAAACCATAAAGACTTTAGTGTCGGTAAAGGATGTCGGTTCTAACTGCTTTATTTCCCTCTGTATTCATTAAACATTCTGACAAATGATGCTTTCGCTTGCCGGCTCCACTCTTAGAACCATGCGTATGGGTATCTCCTCTTTTTCCCTGTTTCACTCTAGCATATCTAGTTTTGTTTATTAGGATATGCTTCAAGGACATCTTCCGCCGATGTTGAAACTGCTTCTTAATGTTCATTATCAATACCAAGCAAGTTGGTATTGATAGCTCTTGCTTCCTTCTGCTAGGTCTCGGAACATATGCCTTTCAGCAACCTCTTAATCACTGGCTCTCGATATTATGAAGGATGCTTTCGGAGCTGTTCTTCTGCACTCCCTTTAATGTCAGCATTGCCTTACCGGTGTCTTTTCTTGTATTGGTTCTAGGCTTCTGCCCATTATGCTTATATCGATAGAACACTGGCCACATCTTCCTCCTTACTTGCTGCTATCAGTATCATACCAAAATTCTTGTGCTTTGAATCTTCTTGGCTGTCGGTATTTTCTTTCGTCTTGCAACCAGCTCTCGGACTCTGATTCCAGTAGCTCCATAGCTTTGCCTTTTTCTTCATAATCCTGGTTTTACTGTCCGAAACCCATTGTTCTTTCGTCTTTGGAGCTTCTTCTTCTTTATATTTGGCCAGTGCGAATTTTGGTGTTAACAGTTAGCCCCCCTAGTATAAAGAAGCGTTTGTTCTTTAGGACAAACTCCTATGGATCCTACATAACTTGCCTGTTACTCAAGGGTCATTACTAGTTTTGTATAACTCAAAGTATTGATGTAAGGAGCATAATTTTTTTAATCAAATTGGACTTGAACTTGAATTCTATGTCATAATCTTTTTGTGGACTTGATGTGTAATTTCAAACATGTACTCGTGTGGGATCATATGATTTAAAGCTTAGCCTTTCCTAGAAATGTTGAATAAAGAACTCAATATTGTTATCTAAACATTTAGCTATCAAGAATTCACCCTTGGAAATGTGAAATAATAGATCTAGAATTCTTATTAGATACTTTGTAACGAAAAGGAATTTCGCTCGATCTGAATCAGTCGCTAAACCAATCAAGACCGTTGAAACCCCTGATTGTTATGAGAACATGACAAACCAGAACGCAAACAGAAGAACATTTCATTGTATATTACAACAATTCCATCAGAATACAAGAATATACAGAGTGTGAATAAATATTACACAGAAAATATCAGAGATTACAATACATTACATAGCAGTGGAAAATAATACAATACACAACTAAAAGAGATATACTGATACAGAGCTTTCCAGATATCGTTCCAGCTATAAACCAGGTTCCTGTGAATATAAATCTGCAAAACCAAAACTACTAGCTATCCGTATCAAAATAAGGCACCCAGAGTTTAGGTTAAAACAATAAACTCCAGGTTAGTCATGTGTCTGGTGTGAGAACTAAAACGGTTATTAATCTTTATTTTAAAGTTAGGTAAATAAAGGGACCACGACGTATAACACGGAACAGGTTTCCACCCAAGAACACCAGTGCATAAAACAACAGCGCAATGCTAAATAAAGAACATTGAAGCTATTATAAGACCCAGGTCCCGTTACACAGTGCAACGCAAACTGGCGGATAGGGTTTTTACCTTATAATAGCCAAGAATGCTTGGTACGTGAAATTTCATGTTTTATTATTACTGTAAGTGTATAGTGTCAAAACAATTTCAATCATAAGTATTAATCATAGACGACATAGGTACCATAAATCATGTCACCAATACTAGGCTCTACAATCAAAACCGCAAATATCACGTATTGGAAGTTGGATCTCCATCTGTGAACCAAGGCAAAAGATAGTCCTTACCGATTCGAGAGCATCTGGTCCACCCCTCAGGAACAGAATGCATCGTCCCTTGGATCGTCAGGGCCGTTCCATCGATGTGGATTAAACTTAAACCCTAGACACTGCGTTTCCCCACGCTATGGGGCGTAAATGAGCCAAATGACTCCATCGGCTCCACACAGTCATCGATATATCCGAGGCGCCTCGCAACAGTAACAACCACATAAGTCAAACTCGTTAGGGCGTGTAAAACCACTGAAGCCACTTCTAGCTAGAAAGAAACGCATGTCCTCCCTGAGGTCCTTCTCCCGCTCCTGGTTTACCCGGGGTGTGAGGCTCGCGAATCAATGTTACATAAAGCTATGCCACACAGGCGGTTCTTTGATCATCAACCACAAGACTTTGGTTTTCAACAGAAGCCTTGATCAATGGCCACTTAGGCATGCCATACAGGCAATTCACTCCATGCGATTGATATCCATCAATATATAACCCCAGAGCTCGTACGTCTCAGAGAAGGGCGTTAAGCAAGAGAATAAATTCCCCGCTGCCAAATAGATACATATTTAATAGAAAGCAATCACCCAGAATAAAATCCAATGTCAGACACACAGTCCATTTACAAGTTCGTTCTGGGTCTGAACGAAACCGGAGGCACCTTGTACCTCGCATATCCATCGATCTCCAAGTACGTCTGGACGATCACCAACTGATTCCCTCCTCTTGGGTGTACAACCCAATCAAGATCATCAGTAATCACCTAAACGATGTGAAGACCTCCGGTCTTCAACCACCGTCTTCATCCTCGACACCACGTCGAATCAGTTATTCAGAATGGGATAAACCCGGTCTTTCTGAATAACTCGCATATATAATAAACAAGTGTTACACAAACACAACATACGCCTCATTCCAATTCAGAATATTCTTTTACTCAAATATTCTTACACTTTGGGAAAGGTTCCCAATAATTTTATCAAAGATAAATTCTTTAAATTTATTCTTTAATCTTCTTTGAATATCAATTCAAACTAGTCGGGATTAGCGAACCCCACCGAAGTAATCATTTATTTTAAATTTCCTGATCCCAACCTATTCATCCTATGAAGTAAACTGGTCATACTTCATATCTAACACCACGGTGTTATCGGTAAATTCAATTACCATTTCACGTTCAAATCTAATCAAAGATTTAACTATTGCAAGGAGCAAAACTGGTGATACTCCATTCTCGATCATCTCAATCTAATTAAAGATTCATTAAAACTCCACTTGGTTTTAATCTTCCCAGTAATTGCTATCAATCATTATTTAACTTGGGAAAATCACATCCTGTCTTTAACTGGGTTAAAGAACCAATGTTACTTAAAACACGGTTCAGTATAAACCCAAAATCACATTCTAATTCAATTCCATTTAAATATCATTTAATTGGTATCCTTCATTAAATTTAAATATAAAGACTTAATCCTTTTCTCAACTGGGTTTAAGAGCAGTGTTAATGAAGACACCATTCACGACAAACCCAAATCCCATTTGATATTAAATACAAGGGTTTGAATAGAAAATATATCGGCTTATATTCAATATCAAATTCTACGACCAACAAATATCGTATTGGAAATAACAATATAAATATATCTTTCAAATTTCCATAACAATATTTGTATAACCACGAAATCCAATATCGAAATACTCCAAAGACAATTTCAATTCAAATCCTTTTCCACTTTATATATTGGAAATTCTGCTTATTTTCAAATCCACTTTATTTATTTCAAAAATAAATGAATTATAATTCTAGTTCAAAACTAGTTCATTTTGACAAAAATCTATTTTTATTTTTTTTCGAATATGGAATTTTTCATCCCACTTTCACAAATCATTTCTTATCATTTTACACAAATTATTACTATTTTTAATAATTTTATCAAGGCTCGTAAATCGATTTCCATCAACGGCCATCGAACTGCACTTACAGCGAACTTTCCCAAATTTGATTTGGACATAATTTCAAATCCAACCATTAGATTTCTAATTTCTAATATTCGTTAGAAATCTCTTTTCGATACAAACCCAACGGTTCCAGTTTTAGGAGTATCCGACGGTCGGATCTTCCGTAACGTCCATTCGAAGTCAATGGTCGAAATTCACAAACTGCCGCAGCGCGGCGCGCTCTATTCCGTCCATTCTATATATATAATATATATATATATTATATATTTCATCGATTTCCTTTTAAAACGTATTTTATAAATCGTTTTAAATTCGTTTTCAAAACGATTTCAACTTCTTATTCAATTTCGAGTCAAAATTGAATATTCCATATCATCGATATACAAATGATAGTATTTTCAAAACGTTATATTTTGAAATCACTTTCTTTTCTATATTCATTATAAAAATGAATAAAATCGATATAAATATCGTTCACATCAAAATGGCGTCAATCTAACCAACACGGCTTTATATATTTCAATAAATTCGTTATTCTATTCAACAAATGAATATTTTCTTCAACACATGAATATATATTTTATTCAACGCATGAATATTTATTCTACTTAACACATGAATTTATATTTATATTTATATTCAACACGTGAATATTTATTTTTCTATTCCACGCATGAATCTATATTTCTATTCAACACATGAATTTATATTTCCATTCAACACATGAATTTTATTCTTCTATTCAACACACGAATTTTATATTTCTTATTTTCCCAATTGGATTGAGGCCCAATCAATCAATTACCATATAATGTTAATTATATGGATTCTCTACAATGTATGCATATAACATCAACGATAAATAATCAACCATCATCCAGAGTGCACCACACAACTGCATAAGCATTAAATATAAATAACTAACGCTTACACAGTCTGTCAACCCATTGATTGACATACAACTAAACAATCAGGATTAGTGTACGTCAAATATCCTCCCAATACCCGTGTGGGGTTTCAAATCAACAAACACGGATTTTATTTGTGCAGTTGGGCGATGTGTAAAATTTATCGTCCCAATCAATAATAGTCAAATCAGTGTATATAAATAAATCGTCCGATTTGTTTATTACTATTTATTTTATATACACGTTAAAAATCATATTTTTAACTATAAAATATTTTCCACAATAAAATATTTTATTTCATTCTACATTACACGATCAAATTTCACAACACAACAATCAAACAAACAAGTCATCCATGGTTTGTGGACGACGGGTGTTGGGTTCTACTAAGCACCGTCTGCATCCTAGTATATATTTTAAACTAGAAATAGAAATAAAAGTGAGGAGTTATCACCGAGGGTTCCACTTCGTCATTCTTTATTTCTGAACGGTTTGGATTTGCTTCTCGCCCGTCCCATCGCCATCTGTTTCACATGATTTTATATTAAAAATCACATTTTTATTCTGTTATTATCTAAATAAAAATCACATTTTTATTCTAGCGTTATATATAAAAATAAATATCACATTTTGATTTCTACTTCATATATATAAAAAACGAATTTTTATCGCTACTTTATTTTCAAAATCAATGCCCTTTATTTTAAAAAAAATCACACTTTTGAAACAATACCCAATATATTTATAAACCCTGCTATTTATATTTTTAAAACAAAGTATGTTTATATTTTTAAAACAAAGTATGTTTATATTTTTAAAACAAAGTATATTTATATTTTTAAAACAAAGTATGGTTATATTTTTTTAAATAATGCAAATTTATTTGAAAACAATGCGAATTTACTTTGCAAAAACAATGTGAAATTACTTTGAAAATAATGCTATATTAAAAACAACGTTAATTTTATTTTCAAGACATTGCTAATTTTATTTTCAAGGTTAATCCCATTTATTTTTTAACTTAATTAATAAAGGAAATTAATTAAGTTAACTACCTTCTTCATCGCATAGTTGCTGGAACAGTTAAAAGCTGATGCTCGCCACCCTTCCCCTTTTTCCTGTGCTGCCACAGGCCATCGGCCGTCACTCAGGAAACCCCACTCTAGCGCCTCTCCTTGCTGGTCTGATCCTGACCGGTCTTAACCCCCATCACCCCCAGTCGAACCCGGAATACCAAAAAAAACGCCTTTATCTGTTTGCCTTCGTCGAATGGTGGAACCGGAGTTGTGGCGCTTCCGGCTACTCCTAGACCCCCCCTAGGCCGAACAATTTGCAGTTGTCCCTATCACCTGAAGTTGCGTCGTGGAGGAGATCGAAGGGTTCGAATTTGGAGAAGCCCTGCGCCGTTCAATTTGAGAAGACGGGTTTTAAATGGGGGCAGGTTCTGGAGGGTTGACCGCTCTATAAGTTTGACTAGGGTTGAACGGTTTTCTAGGGTTTATATATAAATTTTGTAATATTTAATTCTTTTATTGTTAAATTTTGAAGTTTAATATTACAAACTCCAAACTAAACCCAACGACTGTCGCTCCTAGCTACTTACCCCCATTCTGAATCCAATGGGATAAGCTTCGCAAGTCAATTTGACTGTTACGATAGGTTTTTGTCAAATTTAAAATATAAATCAATATATTGAATTTTAACGCACATTTCAATTTACCGGGGCCACGTACTAACTCTAAAAATTCCCGAAAAATTATTTCTAGCTTCGTATTGACGATACGGTCCTAACAAAACTAGTTTCATCAAATTCTGAGACCGTTTTAAAAATGGTCATTTTCCAGTCGATTAAAATCAAGTGAAACTGGTCAAACGCGTTTTCCTTTGCCACGCTCACATATTGATTCAGAAAATTACGAATTTTGAAACATGGCAATAACTTGACATCACGGATCCAACAAAAGTGGTTTCATCGAAAACCGAGGTCATTTGCAAAATTTCCATTTTTAAGGGCTAGAATCCCATAGCGACTATTCTGAATTTTCAATTGGACGTAACTTTCGATTCCCGCTATGAAATTTTGATTTTTCGGATTCGTTGGAAAGATATTCTCAAATAGATTCTAATATTTTTGGTTTCACCAAAATCCGGTTTATTTTGAATCCTGTACATTCATTTGAAATTTGAAATCGAATTTTCAAACTACCGCGCCATTTCTAATTCCTTTTATAATTTAAAATAAATATTTATATTCTAACGACGATTCAAATAAATATATACGTTCTAATTCTATTTAAAATAAATTTCTCGTCGCTATTCTTTAAAATAATTCATTTTGAATATTCAAAATTCACTAAAATTGCCAAACTAAAATTTTTAAATTGGCTCAGATTTCCCGGTTATTACAATCTCCCTCACTTAAAACTTTTCGTCCCCGAAAAGGAACGAAGCTGAAAGTTGTTTCACAAATCAACTCAACTTCCAGTATTTTCATTACGGCTTTAGTTCTTCAACTTTTCTGTTTTTAAGAATTTTTCAAATTTTCAAAAATTTGCCTAACTCCATAAATTTTCGAAAAATTTCGCCATAACCTCCCCTGCACCGAGGAATTTGGGATATTTCAAATAGCCTCCCATATCCCTCATCAATCCGATAGAAAAGGAAAAGGCCAAGTGGCTAGCCAATCGGCTCATAAAATCATCCGAAACCCAAGAAATACAATAAATATGTACCTATTTGTCGGGCAAACAATTTTATTCCTCTGCTCTAGCCTCCTTGCAATGACCTGTTCACAATATATATATATATGTACATGTATGCATTTGCAAATAATTTTCAATACAGTTCAACATTTGGTTCAATTTGGCCTAAATTTACCGTTCATTTACATAATGGTTTAAAGGAATAATCATACAACACAACCATCAATCAATTAGTTGATTAGCTTTTCAAATTCATAATTTTGATACATAGTCCAAAAATCAGATTTTTGATTCCAAATCACAACAATAAGCCCTATCTAGTTTTGGTTCTCACACTAGTCAATTGGAAATATATAGAAATCCCACTTTCATCACACGAACATAAATCCTAATGATGGAGCTCCATCATCAAAATCATCTCCGGGCGATTAGAGTGTAATTCTATATCTATCTAGTATATTAAAATTTCAAATACACGTGGATCAGACGTATACGCAAAATCTTTATATATTGGATTGTCCAAATCAATATAAAAATAATATTCAAATACGAATAATTGAATTAAATTTTCAAAACAAAAAAATTGTTTTTATTTTAAAAATATACTATTCACACTCGTTCTAGGATACTACTGATCCCATCTCTAACGAGTGATTCTCATTGGATATTACTAATCCAATCTCTGATGAATTCTTTCGTATGGTTCTAATGTGTCCTGTTCTCGAGCTTTGTAAACCAAAGCTCTGATACCAAATGTAACGAAAAGGAATTTCGGTCGATCCGAATCGGTCGCTAAACCGACCCAGACCGTTCGAAACCCCCGATTGTTATGAGAACACGACAAACCAGAACGCAAACAGAAGAACATTTCATTGTATATTACAACAATTCCATCAGAATACAAGAATATACAGAGTATGAATAAAAATTACACAGAAAATATCAGAGACTACAATACATTACCTAGCAGCGGAAAATAATACAATACACAATTGAAAGAGATATACAGATACAGAGCTTTCCGGATATCGTTCCAGCTGTAAACCAAGTTCCTGTGAATATAAATCTGCAAAACCAAAACTACTAGCTGCCCGTGTCAAAATAAGGGCACCCGGAGTTTAGGTTAAAACAATAAACTTCAGGTCAGTCATGTGACTGGTGTGAGAACTAAAACAGTTATTAATCTTTATTTTAAAGTTCGGTAAATAAAGGGACCACGGCGTATAACACGGAACGGGTTTCCTCCCAAGAACACCAGTGCATAAAACAACAGTGCAATGCTAAATAAAGAACAATGAAGCTATTATAAGGCCCAGGCGCCATCACACAATGCAACGCAAACTGGCGGATAGGGTTTTTACCTTATAATAGCCAAGAATTGATACGTGAAATTTCATGTTTTATTATTACTATAAGTGTATAGTGTCAAAACAATTTCAATCATAAGTATTAATCATAAACGGCATGGGTACCATATATCATGTCGCCAATACTAGGCTCTACAATCAAAACCGCAAATATCACGTATTGGAAGTTGGATCTCCATCTGTGAACCAAGGCAAAAGATAGTCCTTACCGATTTGAGAGCCTCTAGCCCGCCCCTCAGGAACAGAACGCATCGTCCCTTGGATCGTCAGGGCCGGTCCACCGACGTGGATTAGACGTAAACCCTGGACACTGTGTTTCCCCGCCCTATGGGGCGTAAATGAACCAAATGACTCCATCGGCTCCACACAATCACCGATATATCCGAGGCGCCTCGCAACAACAACAACCACATAAGTCAAACTCTTCAGGGCATGTAAAACCACTGATGCCACTTCTAGCTAGAAAGAAACGCATGTCCTCCCTGAGGTCCTTCTCCCGTTTCTGGTTCACCAGGGGTGTGAGGCTCGCGAATCAACGTTACATAAAGCTATGCCACATAGGCGGTGCTTTGATCATCAACCACAAGACTTTGCTTTTCAACAGAAGCCTTGATCAATTGCCACTTAGGCATGCCACATAGGCAATTCGCTCCATGCAATGATATCCATCAATATAAAACCCCTGAGCTCGTACGTCTCAGAGAAGGGCGTTAAGCAAGAGAATAAATTCTCCGCCGCCAAACAGATACATATTTAATAGAAATCAATCACCCAGAATAAAATCCAATGTCAGACACACAGTCCATTTACAAGTCCGTTCTGGGTCTGAACGAAACCGGAGGCACCTTGTACATCGCATATCCATCGATCTCCAAGTACGTCTGGACGATCACCGACTGATTCCCTCATCTTGGGTGTACAACCCAATTAAGATCATCAGTAATCACCCAAATGATGTGAAGACCTCCGGTCTTCAACCACCGTCTTCATCCTCGACACCACGTCGAATCAGTTATTCAGAATGGGATAAACTCGGTCTTTCTGAATAACTCGCATATATAATAAACAAGTGTTACACAAACACCACATACGCCTCATTCCAATTCAGAATATTCTTTTATTCAAATATTCTTACACTTTGGGAAAGGTTCCCATTAATTTTATCAAAGATAAATTCTTTAAATTTATTCTTTAATCTTCTTTGAATATCAATTCAAACTAGTCGGGATTAGCGAACTACACCGAAGTAGTCATTTATTTTAAATTTCCCAATCCCAACCTATTCATCTCATGAAGTAAAACTGGTCATACTTCATATCTAACACCACTGTGTTATTGGTAAATTCAATTACCATTTCTCGTTCAAATCTAATCAAAGATTTAACTATCGGCTGGAGCAAAACTGGTGATACTCCATTCTCGATCATCTCAATCTAATTAAAGATTCATTAAAACTCCACTTGGTTTTAATCTTCCCAATAATCACAATCAATGATTATTTAACTTGGAAAAGTCACATCCTATCTTTAACTGGGTTAAAGAACCAATGTTATTTAAAACACGGTTCACTATAAACCCAAAATCACATTCTAATTCAATTCCAACTAAATATCATTTAATTGGTATCCTTCATTAAATCTAAATTAAAAGATTTAATCCTTTTCTTAACTGGGTTTAAGAACAGTGTTAATGAAGACACCATTCACGACAAACTCAAATCCCATTTGATATTAAATACAAGGCTCTGAATAGAAATTATATTGGCTTATATTCAATATCAAATTCTACGACCAACAAATATCGTATTGGAAATAACGATATAAATATATCTTTCAAATTTCCATAACAATATCTGTATAATCACGAAATACAACATCGAAATATTCCAAAGACAATTTCAGTTCAAATCCATTTCCGCTTTATATATTGGAAATTCTGTTTATTTTCAAAACCATTTCAAATCCACTTTATTTATTTCAAAAATATATGAATTATAATTCTAGTTCAAAACTAGTTCATTTCGACAAAAATCTATTTTTTTTTTTTTTCAAATATGGAATTTTTCATCCCACTTCTTCACAAATCATTTCTTATGATTTTACACAAATTATTACTATTTTTAATAATTTTATCAAGGCCCGTACAGTCGATTTCCATCAACGGCCATCGAACTGCACTTACAGCGACCTTTCCCAAATTTGATTTGGACATAATTCCAAATCCAACCATTAGATTTCTAATTTCTAATATTCGTTAGAAATATTTTTTGATACGAACCCAACGGTTTTGGTATTAGGAAAATCCGACAGTCGGATCTCCCGTAAAGTCCATTCGAAGTCAATGGTCGAAATTCGCGAACTGCCGCAGCGCGGCGCGTTCCATTCCGGCCATTCTATATATATATATATATATATATTTCGTCGATTTCCTTTTAAAACGTATTTTATAAATCGTTTTAAATTCGTTTTCAAAACGATTTCAACTTCATATTCAATTTCGAATCAAAATTGAATATTCCATATCAACGATATACAAATGATAATATTTTCAAAACATTATATTTTGAAATCACTTTCTTTTCTATATTCATTATAAAAATGAATAAAACCGATATAAATATCGTTCACGTCAAAATGGCGTCAATCTAACCAACACGGCTTTATATATTTCAATAAATTCGTTATTCTATTCAAAAAATGAATATTTTCTTCAACACATAAATATATATTTTATTCAACACATGAATATTTATTCTATTCAACACATGAATTTATATTTTTATTCAACACATGAATATTTATTTTTCTATTCAACGCATGAATCTATATTTCTATTCAACACATGTATTTATATTTCCATTCAACACATGAATTTTATTCTTATATTCAACACACGAATTTTATATTTCTTATTTTCCCAATTGGAATGATGCCCAATCAATTACCATATAATGTTAATTATATGGATTCTCTACAACACATGCATATAACAGCAAGGATAAATAATCAACCATCATCTAGAGTGCACCAAACAACTGCATAAGCATTAAATATAAATAATTAACGCTTACACAGTTTGTCAACCCATCGATTGACATACAACTTAACAATCGATATTAGTGTACGTCAAATATCCTCCCAATACCCGTGTGGGGTTTCAAATCAACAAACACGGATTTTATTTGTGCAGTTGTGCGATGTATAAATTTATCGTCCTAATCAATATCAGTCAAATCAGTGTATATAAACAAATCGTCCATTTTATTTATTACTATTTATTTTATATACACGTTAAAAATCATATTTTTAACTATAAAATATTTTCCACTATAAAATATTTTATTTCATTCCACATCACACAATCAAATTTCACAACATAGCAATCAAACAAACAAGTCATCCATGGTCTGTGGACGACAGGTGTCGGGTGCTACTAAGCACCGTCTGCATCCTAGTATATATTTTTAACTACAAATAGAAAGAAAAGTGAGGAGTTCTCACCGAGGGTTCCACTTCGCCATTCTTTATTTCTGAATGGTTTGGATTTTCATCTCGCCCGTCTCATCGCCTTCTGTTTCACACGATTTTTATATTAAAATTCACATTTTTATTCTGTTATTATCTAAATAAAAATCACAATTTTATTCTAGCGTTATATATATAAATAAAAATCACATTTTTATTTCAACTTCATATATATAAAAATCGAATTTTTATAGCTACTTTATTTTCAAAACCAATGCCATTTATTTAAAAAAAATCACATTTTTGAAACAATACCCAATATATTTATAAACCCTGCTATTTATATTTTTAAAACAAAGTATGTTTATATTTTTAAAACAAAGTATGTTTATATTTTTAAAACAAAGTACGTTTATATTTTCAAAATAAGGTATGGTTATATTTTTTTTAAACAATGCGAATTGCAAAAACAATGCGAAATTACTTTGAAAACAATGCTATATTAAAAACAACGTTAATTTTATTTTCAAGACATTGCTAATTTTATTTTCAAGGTTAATCCCATTTTTTTAACTTAATTAACAAAGGCAATTAATTAAGTTAACTACCTTCTTCATCTCATAGTTGCTGGAATTGTTAAAAGCTGATGCTCGCTGCCCTTCTCCCTTTTCCGGTGCCGCCACAGGCCATCGGCAACTAATCAGGAACCCCCACTCTTAGCGCCTCTCCTTGATGCTTTGAACCTGACCGGTCTTAACCCCCATCACCCCTAGTCGAACCCGGAATCCCAAAAAAAAAACCACACCGCCTTTATCTGTTTGCCTTCGTCGAATGGTGGCACCGGAGTTGTGGCACCTCAGGCTACTCCTAGATCCCCCTAGGACGAACCATTTGCAGTTGTCCCTATCACCTGAAGTTGCGCCGTGGAGGAGATCGAAGGGTTCGAATTTGGAGAAGCCCTACGCCGTTCAATTTGGAGAAGACGGGTTTTAAATGGGGGTGGGTTCAGGAGGGTTGACCGTGCTATAAGTTTGACTAGGGTTGAACGGTTTTCTAGGGTTTATATATAAATTTTATAATATTTAATTCCTTTGTTGTTAAATTTTGAAGTTTAATATTACAAACTCCAAACTAAACCCAACGATTATCGCCCCTAGCTACTTACCACTATTCCGAACCCAATGGGATATGCTTCGCAAGTCAACCCGACAGTTACGATAGGTTTTTGTCAAATTTAAAATATAAATCAATATATTGAATTTTAACGCACATTTCAATTCACCGGGGCCACATACTAACTCTAAAAATTCCCGAAAAATTATTTCTAGCTTCGTACTGACGATACGGTCCTAACAAAACTAATTTCGTCAAATTCTGAGACCGTTTGAAAAATGGTCATTTTCCAGTCGATTAAAATCAACTGAAACTGGTCAAACGCGTTTTCCTTTGCCACGCTCACATATTGATTCAGAAAATTACGAATTTTGAAATCTAGCAATAACTTGACATCACAGATCCAACAAAAGTGGTTTCATCAAAAATCGAGGTAGTTTGCAAAATTCCTATTTTTAAGGGCCAGAATCTCATAGCGACTATTGTGAATTTTCAACAGGACGTAACTTTCGATTCCCGCTATGAAATTTTGATTTTTCAGATTCGTTATAAAGATATTCTCAAATAGATTCTAATAATTTTGGTTTCGCCAAAATCCGGTTTATTTTGAATCCTGTACATTCATTTGAAATTTGAAATCGAATTTTCAAACTACTGCGCCATTTCCAATTCCTTTTATAATTTAAAATAAATATTTATATTCTAACGATGATTCAAATAAATATAAACGTTCTAATTCTATTTAAAATAAATTTCTCGTCGCTATTATTTAAAATAATTCATTTTAAATATTCAAAATTCACTAAAATTGCCAAAATAAAAATTTTAAATTGGCTCAGATTTCCGGGTTATTACATACTTGAAACTAGAAGTTTGTTATGAAATGGTATACGGTGTTAGTGAATGCAATATAACTTGCATAGTGCAATATAATTTTGACCACAATCCAGGTAGTTAATATTAGGGGTAAATATGCCATGAGTTCAGAAAACTTCCCTTTACGATGTGTTGCTAGATCATAATCCATGTTGGAAGAATTTGGATGGGATTTCCATAGACCCTACTTGTACACTATCTTAGGAACCTTTATCTTGGAACGATAGCGGTATTGTAACACCCCGTAATTTTATAGAACATGTACAAACTAAAGATGCTTAATTAAATATTAGGAAATAAGTAAAACGGACTGAACCATTGCGTTCATCTCAGAATTCTGGTTAGGATAGACTCCGAATTCGTGTATAGCGGACATCGTATGAGGAAGATATACAAGTTAGATTTTTGTATATATATAAGAAGGATATACGTAAATATAAATCGAACCAGAATTCAAAATAATTCGAAGTACATAAGCGGGAAACGAAGGTGGAAATGGGTGGGAATCTGACCCATTAAGGGTCGACCCATGCCTAGTTTGGTCAACCTATGGGTCGACCCAAGGTCAGGTGGGTCGACCTAGGTGGGGGTGGGTCGACCCAACCCTAATCTGGTCGACTACATTTTCCTATTTATGAACGTACTTTTTAACCAGGTTCACTATTTTCTGAACGGTTGGATTAAAAAGCAGAGATCAGACAGTTAAGAATTGTCTTGTAAACTCTATATAAAGGCATCCATTCCTATCAAATAAATCATACTTCTTCTTTAAACTCTTATTCAGAAAATGTAAAGTGAAGATGAGGAGATGCTGCCGGAACTTGGATTGAATCAAGACAATTCTTACCTAACATATACAAGAATTTCTTCTACAACATCAACATATTATCCTCTGTTCTTTAAATCCAATATTTGTGAGTTTATGTTACTTTTATATGTAAAGTTTAACAGTAATCTTGACATGTTAATAAAACTGGATCTGAGCCTATGCCTGCTAAGAAACTGATTTATATCTAAACAGTTCTGCTATAATTACATGTATTTTTCATACACCTATTCTGCTGTTCAATTATTATTATATGCCTATTTTTTTCTATTATGCCTATTTCTATTATTCTCCCTCTCTTATTCCCTTTTTATTTTATAAGCCTAGAATACCTTCGAGCCTAGGCCAATCTCGTAAGAGATCTGCGTAGGGACAAAACTGGGACAATCGGGGAATGTTTGAGAGTGAAAATTTGGGCCATATCTTGTACTATGGAATATGAATGGAATTTAGGGCGTATGAACATATAAATTTGTAGGCTTAATTCAAAGATTAAGTGGAACATGAAATTATATATATAACCTGTAGAACCTGTTTAATCTGTTGGGGTTATATGAACTTGCTAACCTATTAAATATGTTAGGTTTATATGAACCTATTAATCTGTTTAATCTATTGGGATTAAGTAAACCTGTTTAATCTGTTGGGGTCAATTAAACTTGCTTAATCTGTTAGGGTTATATGAACCTGTTAACCTGAACTTGACCTATTAATCTGTGAGGGTTAGGTAAAACTGTAAATCTGTAAGGCTTAACCAATTAAAAATCCTAGCTAATTGGGGGACACAAGTTTAGGGGTCTGACTTGTGCCATATGTTATGTGGGGCCCATATCAATTAGTAATTCATTCTAGTATTAAAAAGGGGACCTCGCACTAGGTAAGGGTCAGGGTATGCATACCGAACTTGTGACACTCAACGTCCGTTAATGTCACTCATTAAGTGAATGCAGTAAGTTTCATGAAGCGTTATAGGTAAACAGAAACAAAAACATTATAAGACAGATATAAAATAGCAGTGGAATTAAAAACTTTTATTAATCATAAAGCATCGTGGTTCAAAACATCCTATGCTGAATTACATAAAAACCAGTATATTATAAAAACTTTTGTCTTGTACTTAAAACATAAAAGTACAATATAGAAAACAAATATCCCTAAATAAAAACATAGCCATAGTAGCAAGGATAGGAGCTTAAGCAATACATCTAAGAAGCTCCAGCAAATGATAATAGAATCCTAGTCAAACTTGAGTATTCCTACCCTGAGAACCTTGGGGGAATGGAAGAAAGAAGTGGAAACAAAACGGGTCAGACATAAAGTCTGGAGAGTCCAGTTACTTTTAGCAAGTAAATAAGTAAAAGTATCATGACAACCATATAAAGTGGATAAGAAAGATAACTTCACAATAGGCAGGTATGACAAGGTAAATTGATAGAGTGTATACGCTTCTCTAATAGTTACTCTGATTCTCTATACCAGTACTAGTATAACCAGAATGAGATGATCCCAACAACTATAAGATGGTAGACTTAGGCGTACTTCTAGTGAGAGGTTTTAACCCCATACAATCCACAGGCGGCCCAAACCCAACAGGCTCCTAAACTTTACCAGAGTCTAGATGTACCCTATCTACAACCCTAATCGATCGGCTCCCTACTACGTAGATACCCTGTGCCGGCCCCATAGTAGGAGGTATCACTTCCTAAAGTGGAAACTCTTCGTTGATGTGCACAACCATATCTACTGGCGTTACGGTCGTCTTATCCCCCTCTACTCGGACATACACACACATGTCCCGGTCGGTTTGCACCGCCTACACCATCCTCCACATTTGGATTTCTTACAATCAGCCCAGTAAGCGTGTCCCAACTCCGACCTTGGGCGGAGTACTCGTCTGATACTATTCTATGAGTTACTGACTGAAACGGGTCCCCCATACAAGATGATACAAGCTCTCCCCTTGTCTTGTATCCCCACTAGGATTTCCACAGGTTATGCTTGCCTAATAGTGTCTTTAGTTACATAACCCCATCATTTACACATGTTATGCTCACTTAACGGTGTCTTTAATTACATAACCCCAATAAGTCAAGTTTGTGTGCCTATATATAAATATTACCCACCCTACCCAGATATACTTAACCTTCCCACTTTTTTCAACAAGTCTACTTAACCCCTAATCAGGTTCATGTTTATACAATCCCTGTGGATTCAACTAGGTTAAGTATTCCAATTCATTACCATGTCCATTTATGGTTACAATGTGATGGACCCCTCACATTAAGCCAACAACTTGTAGATGTTGGATATGCCAGTCGGTTCCGGGCAAGCTTCTTCCATAAGTCGGGTTTAACCTCCTATCTTAGCACATCTCGTTTTTGTGCACTTATACCTCCCACATGAGATTCACTACTTTTGGTCGCTGGATATGCCGGGCGGTTCTGGGCAGACTTCCACCACAAGTGTAATCTAACCTCGTGTCTAGGCGCAGTTACAATTCTAATTACTGTAATCTTAGGCATTTCATTATTAGCCAATTTTACCTATGTCGTTATAGGTTTTCGTGCCCCTTTTTCCCCAATTATGTTCATAATGAATTATTGCCCTAAATTCATATTCATAAACATTATTCAAGTTATGACAAATTCCCCATTTACAAGTTATGCCCAATTTCTATGTTTTTTCCCTCGTTCCTTGTTTAACGCATTCGGATATTTCAGTGGCATGCCTTGGTTTGAAAGTAGCCTGGCTATATAAAATAAAAGGGAAAGGATGAAGGGAAGATAGAAATGATTATATTAACAAAATTGACATAAACACATAATGGAATAATGATATAATGGGCATATAACAACAGATCTGGTGAACATGAGATGATAGAACTGATTCTTACATAATAGGGATGTCATAATAGGCATGATAAGATCTAAACAATAATTTAGATGTCCAAATAATAACATATCCAATTTAACCACAAACATGATAGGTACCAGGTGATCTAAAATAGTGAATTAGATCTATAATCAAAGGTAGATCTGACATGATAAAGGTTAAGATCCAAGTCGTAGTTATGCCATAATATCATGGATTCACAAGTTATTACGGATCTGATATGATTCAAGAAGTTACAGGAATAGATCCAAATTACAGTCATATCATGTTTTAATTTTTAATTAGTTAAATCTAAAAGTAACTTAAACTCACAGTGTTTGGATCTAGAAAGATAGAAGGGGAATAACAGGGGTTGAATCACAGATTTACACTTGATTAACTTGATTGCAGATGAAAGAAAAGGTTTGATTCAGTCTGGGCACTGATAACATATAGTCCTCCATTATTTTTCAAAGTAGAAAACAAGAGAAATGGATCCATATTTATAGCAGCCAACCCACAAACCCTAACTGATATGTCTGCCCTACGGGGGTCGACCCCCCTTAGGTGTCGACCCATGGGTCGACACTCCCTTAAGGGGTCGACACCTGGGGCGGGATTTTCCCTGCTCACCCTAATCTGCGCGATTTTGAATTTTCTGAACTAAATTTTGAATTTATAGACCCTATACATATATATATATGTATATATATATATATATATTCTCTTGCATATATGCAAACTTCAAACCTTCATAACTTCTTCATACGGTGTCCGATTTACGCAAACCAAATGTCTATCTTAATCAGAATTTCAAGATGGACTCAATGGTATAGTCCGTTTCACTTAATTCTGAATATAAAATTAATTATTCATTAAGTTGTCCTCTTTAGTGTTGTTAAAATTACGGGGTGTTACATTCTCCCCTACTCAAAGGATTTTGTCCCCGAAATCTCCAAGTTAAGAAGAATGTATTCCTACCATCCATCATCCATCTAGTCATCTACCAATCACAGGTATCCATTGTCCTTAAAAGATTTCTAATACTTATATGAACATATGCAAAGGTGTGTATATGTCCCAATATTAATGCGAAGATTAGGCGGTCTACTGATTCAGTCGACCTCCTTAATGCAATATATGTTGGTGCTATGAATCCAACATGTATGCAACAATCCTATTATAATATGTAAGTTCTATACGGGTGCACATCTATCCGTCCAAATGCAAATCCATATGATGTTACATCCAATTCCATCCATTAAAAGAAGAAAATGCACACACATCCATAAGCAGTATGAGAGTGATTGAGCCGATCTAGTGCCTAATGTGTGTGTGTGTACGCATCCATGAGCAACTACTAGCAAACACTTGCATCCACTTGCATCCATCAAACATAACATGTCTCAACCACATGTTTACATCCATGGGATTCCTACCTAAAGGTCGAAGATTTGATCAATAGGACATACTTAAATGATAGAACAAGAATAAATAAAAGCTTTGGAAAAGAAGTTAAGAACATACCCTCGAAAAGAAAAGGGTATGAAGCACGAATCTTGTCTTTGGTCTCCCAAGTCGCATCCTCTGGGTTATCTCCCACAGAACCTTCATCAACTTGACTTCTCTATTGCATAGCTTCTTAACTTTTGATCTAAGAACACGAGTAGGAACTCATCTGACTGTCGCCTCCTGTTCCACCTCTACTTCCTCTAATATACTTGACTTAACTACTTCAGCGGTATCATGCAAACACTTCCGTAAATGAGAAACGTGGAAAACATCATGAATGCCGGATATTCTCTCTGGTAGCTTTACACTATAGGTTATTTGGCCAATCCTTTCTATTGTGGGAAATGGCCATACGAATCTTGGTGCCAACTTCTCTACAAATTCGAAGCGAACCACATTCCTCAAAGGTGACATCTTAATGAAAATCATGTCTCCTACTTCAAATTCAATGTCAGTCCTTCTCTTGACTGCCTAGGATTTTTGCCTATCCTGAGCGGTTTTCATTCTCGTCTAATAAGATCAATCTTCTCGGACATTTCCATAACCATATCTGGTCCAAGTAATAGCCTTTCTGTAGATTTCCACCAACAAGTTGGTGATCTACAGGGTCGTCCGTACAATGCTTCGAAGGGTGCCATACCAATGCTAGCTTGATAACTGTTGTTGTAGGCAAACTCTAATAAAGGAAGATGCTCATCCCAAGTCCCTCCAAAGTCTAGGATTCACAGCCTTAAAAGATCCTCTAGAACTCTGTTCACCCTTTTCGTTTGTCCATCGGTCTATGGGTGATAAGCGATGCTCAAACACAACTGTGTACCTAATGCTTCTTGCAAGCTGCTCCAAAATTCACTGGTGAAGACGGGGTCACAATCGCTTACGATGCTGGAAGGTGCTCCATGAAAATGGACTATCTCACGAACGTAAATTGCCGCCAATAATGCTTCCATCCTCTTGTTTTTAACTGGAATGAAATGGGCACTCTTAGTAAGTCTATCCACCACAACCCAAATACTGGTGTTTCCTTTCTTTGACCTAGGCAAACCATCTATGAAATCCATAGAGATGCTCTCCCACTTCCACTGTGGAACCTCCAAAGGATAAAGTAAACCACCGTGCTTCTTTTGTTCAACTTTGACTTGCTGACAAACTAAACATTGGGAAACAAACTCTGCTACATTTTTCTTCATCCCAGCCCAAAAGAAAACCCTCTTCATATCCCTATACATCTTATCACCTAGGGGGAACGAAAGAAAGAAGAGGAAACAAAAAGGGTCAGATATAAAGTCTGGCGAGTCCAGTTACTTTTAGCAAGTAAATAAGTAAAAGTATCATGACAGGCATACAAAGTGGATAAGAAAGATAACATCTTAATTGGTAGGTATGACAAGGTATAGTTGATAGAGTGTATACGTTTCTCTAATGATTACTCTGATTCTCTACACCGATACTAGTATAACCAAAATGAGATGATCCCAACAAATATAAGATGGTAGACTTAGGCGTACTTATGGTTAGAGATTTTAACCCAATACAATCCATAGGAAACCTAATTCTAACAAGCTTCTAAACTTTGCCAGAGTCTAGATGTACCATAACCACAACCCAAATCGATCGGCTCCCTACTTTGTAGATACTCTGTGTCGGCCTCACAGTAGGAGGTATTACTTTCTAAAGTGGCAACCCTTCGTTGATGCGCACAACCATATATACTGGTGTCAAGGTCATCTTATCCCCCTCTGCCTGGACATGCACGCACATGTCCCAGTCGGTTTGCGCCGCACACCATCCTCCACATTTGGATATCTTACAATCAGCCCAGTAAGCATGTCCCAACTCGGACCTAGGGGGAGTACTCGTCTGATATTGTTCTATGGGTTACTGACTGAAACGGGTCCCCATAAAAGACGATGCAAGCTCTCTCCCTTGTCTTGTATCCCCACTAGGATTTCCATAGGTTATGCTTACCTAACGGTGTCTTTAATTACATAACCCCATCATTTCACCAGGTTATGCTTACCTAACGGTGTCTTTAATTACATAACCCCAATAGGTCAAGTTTGTGGGCCTATATATAAATATTACTCACCCTACCCAGATATGCTTAACCTTCCCACTATTTTCAACATGTCTACTTAACCCCTAATCAGGTTCATGTACATACAATCCCTATGGGTTCAAGTAGGTTAAGTATTCAAATTCATTACCATATCCATTTATGGTTATAATGTGCTGGACCCCTTACATTAAGCCTACCACTTTTGGATGTTGATATGCCAGTCGTTTCTAGGCAGGCTTTTTCCACAAGTCGGGCTTAACCTCATGTCTTAGCATGTCTCATATTTGTGCACCTAGACCCCCTACATTAGATTCACTACTTGTGGTCGCTGAATATGCCGGGTGGTTCCGGGCAGACTTCCACCACAAGTTTAATCTAACCTCGTGTCAAGGTGTAAAGGCGCAGTTATAGTTTCTAATTACTGTAATCCTAGGCATGTCAGTATTAGCCAATTTTACCTATGTCGTTAAAGGTTTTCATGCCCGTTTTTACCAAATTATGTTCATATTGAGTTATATGCCCTAAATTTATATTCATAAACATTATTAAAGTTATGCCAAATTCTCCATTTACAAGTTATGCCCAATTTCAATGTTTTCCCCTTCATTCCTTATTTAATGCGCTCGCATATTTCAGCGGCATGCCTAGGCTCGAAAGTAGCCTGGCTATATAAAATAAAAGGGAAGGGATGAAGGGAAGATGATAGAAATGATTAGACTAACAAAATTGAAAAAAAAACACATAGTGGCATATGGATAAGATGGGCATATAAGAACAGATCTGGTGAACATGAGATGATAAAACTGATTCTAACATAATATGTATGTCATAACAGGCATGATAAGATCTAAACAATAATTTAGATGCCCAACTAGTAACAGATCCACTTTAACCACAAACATGATAAGTACAAGGTGATCTAAAAAGTGAATTAGATCTATAATCAAAGGTAGATCTGACATGATAAAGGTTAAGATCCAAGTCATAGTTATGCCAGAATATCATGGATTCATAAGTTATTACAGATCTGATATGATTCAGGCAGTTACAGGCATAGATCCAAATTACAGTCATATCATTTTTACTTTTTAATTATTTAAATCTAAAAGTAACTTAAACTCACAGTGTTTGGATCTAAAAAGATAGAAGGATAATAGCCGAGGTTGAATCACAGATCCACACTTGAATAACTTGATTAACTTGATTGCATAAGAAGAAAAAGGTTTGATTCAGTCTGGGCACCGACAGCATCTAGTCCTCCATTATTTTTTAGTGTAGAAAACAAGAGAAATGGAGCCATATTTATAGCCGCCAGCCCCAAAACCTAATTGCCACATCTTCCCTAGGGGGGTCGGCCCATGGATCGACACCCCCTTTGAGGGGTCAACCCAGGGGTCAATACCCCCTTGAGGGGTCGACACCCTGGGTGGGATTTTTCCCACTTACCCTAATCTATGAGATTTTGAATTTTCTGAACCAAATTTCGAATTTCTGGCCCTATGTATGTGTGTGTATATTTATATATATTCTTGCGTGTATACAAACTTCAAACCTTCATAACTTCTTCATACGGTGTCCTTTTTACGTAAACCAATTGTCTATCTTGACCAGAATTTCGAGACGGACGCAATGGCGCAGTCCGTTTCCCTTAATTGTGAATATTAAATTAATTTCATTAAGTTTTCTTCTTCAGTGTTGTTAAAATTATGGGGTGTACCAGAACTGATATTAAGAGGTTCATCTGAAAAGGGGGTGTATACGGGCGCGTTCCAACAAAGCCATAGGCGTGCACGGGTCCGATCTGTGGGGAAAAATAAGTCATTGTACCCCCAGTAAATAGGTCCATGTACTTCTGTAGGTTGCCACTTTAGGGATTAATACACCCTACTGTGGGGCCGACACATGGAATTTACACATTAGGGAGCTGATCGCTTGGGGTAGTAATTAGGGTACGTCTAGTCCTGTCTGTTTTCTGTTTAGGTACCCATTATTTCTATTTGGGTAACACCTGTTATTTCTGTTGAGCTACCTATTATTTCTGCTTGGGGTAAAAGCCGTTATGTAACTAGAGCACACCTAAAACTACCATTAGGTTTCTGTGGGCATCATTTTGTTTCTGTTATATTAGGGGACACCTAATTCTGCCATAAATCCTATTATACTAGTATTGTGCAAAGAAAAGTATTTGAGAAGCATAGTCTACTCTATTTATTATACTTATCCCATTCATCCTGTTTATATCTGTTATATGATACCGTTATCTCCATCCAGTCCTATATGTCTGTCATGATACTTTTATTTCTTTATATGCTAAAAGTCACTGGACTCTCTAGACTTTATGTCTGACCCTTTTTGTTTCCCTTCCCCCCTTTCCTTTTCCCTCTGGTTCTCTGGGAGGGAATGCTCAGGCGTGATTAGGACTTTCACTCCCTTCTATTTCTGGTTGGATTTGGATCATCTTTGATGTATCACTTCGACTACTTGTCTAATTTATTATGACTATTATTGGGGATTATGATTTTACATTTCTGTACACTGATGGTTTTTAGCGCAAGTCAAAAGTTTTGGTTTGATGTACTTGGTTTCAGTATTTTAGCTTGATGTTGTAACTGGTTTGAAACAATGATGTTATTCTGATGAATAATGAAGTTTTAAATTTCCATTGCTATTTTTATACCTATCTTGTGACATTCTGTTTCTGTTTACCTATAATGCTTCACGAAACTTAATGCATTCTGATAAAGATTGACATTAACGGACGTGTGGTATCACATTTGGTATCAGAGCTAAAGGTTAAAAGATTAGATAAAAGTTTTGAAAATTGTTTTCAAAAATAAAGTATTTTCAAAGAGAAGTCCATTTTTGAAAACATATTCCGCAAAGCCATATAAAATATCTTATTGATTCTTTATTTGTATCCCTTTCCTTTTCTTCTCAACATGTATGAGGAACCGAATCTTCCCGAGGGCGTTCCAATACCGTCTTGGTTCTGTAGATTTCTTGAGGCTACAACATCTGCCAGAGTCCAAGAAGATTCCCCTTCCCCAATAGCAGCCACTGTTCCCCATACTCCGCGAGTAGATAATTTCCCTAACATATGGAAGGACTTCTGTGCTATTGGAGGAAAACCATTCCGTGGAACTAAAGCTTCGTGGAAGCACAGAATTGGCTGCGAGAGACAGATTTTTTTTGGACTTTTTGAGGTCGACGACCATAGGAAGATACAGTTGGTCGCATGGCAGCTTAAGGGCGAGGCTTCTTTTTGGTAGGAGGTGACGCAACCAGGGAATCCTGTTGATACTTGGGCAGATTTCCAACAAAGATTCAAGATGAAGTTTCTTTCTCGGGTGGAAGAGAGTATGCAGATTGAGAGATTCTTGGCACTTAAGCAAGGAAGTATGTATGTTAAAGAGTATGTCAATAAGTTCAATCAGTTAGCAAGGTTTGGACTGGAATTGGTGAATACCCCGCACAAGAAAGCTCTAAGATTTGCGAGAGGATTAAATCAACCTCTCCAAGCATTGGCATTGTCTCATATACCGATCGGGGCCACTTTTGAGAGACTTGTTGACCTAGCATTGATGCACGAAGAAGGTAAAGATGAAAAGAAAGAGGTTAAGACTGATGAGACTCAAAACAAGAAAGTGTGGCCTAGGAAAGAAGCTCAAAAGAAAGGTGGAAAGAACGACAAAGCTCAAAACAAGAAGAAATGTCATGGTTGTGGGAGCTTGGATCATCTGGTCAAGGATTGCAGAAATAGGAAGAATGCTTGCTTCAACTGTGGTGAAGTTGGACACTATACCAGGGAATTCCCAAAGATGCAAGGACAGGGGCAAAGGGCATGACCTTCTAGAGGGCAGGTGCATGCTCTTGAGTCCAATGGACCAGACAGAGGAAGGAATGTTTCTGTTGAAGGTTTAATTTCCCTTTTTTATCATCCAGTAAGGACTCTTTTTGATTCTTGCGCTTCTCACTCTTTTATACCTGATTCTATGGTTAAGTCTCTACACCTTAGTACTAGTATTGTTTCTGATCCCATTATTATCTCAAACTCCATTAGAGGCACGGCTCATCTGTCTATGATATGTCGGGGTTTGAGGATATCCGTGTTAGGCATCGAGTTCAAGTGCGACACGTATGTGCTTGGTTTAATGGACTATGGTTTGATCAAGGGATGAATTAGCTAGCCATGTATGGTGCCATTCTAGACTGTGAGAGGATGGTCGTTAGGCTTTTGACTTGCCAAGGGAGGACTCTCCAGATTTCCTATGACCCAAAGGGTCTGTCATGCTTAGCTTCCTAGAATCGATTGATGCTTCTGTCGATGATTTGCGATCTGTACTGACAGTCTATGAGTATTCTGATGTTTTTGATGAGGTTCGGGGCTTACTTCTGAGGCGTGAGATTGATTTCCTGGTATACTTGGTGGATAATGTGGATCCAGTCACATTGCCTGTGCACCACATAGCTCCTAGGGAAAGGTGGGAGCTTAGCAAGCAAGTAGGGGAGCTACTTGAGAAGGGATTTATTAGGCAAAGTATATCAAAATGGGGTGCTCTAGTCGTCTTCGCAACTAAAGCGGATGGATTACTTCGCTTATGTGTGGACTACAGGGAGTTGAATAAGCTCACTAAGAAGAAAAGGCACCCACTCCCGAGGATTGATGATCTGTTTGACCAGCTTGTTGGCACATTTGTTTTCTCACAGTTAGATCTAGCCATGGGATTTCATCAGTTAAGAGTGGCCAAGGAAAGTATAGACAAGACCACTTTTAGAACTCCAGATGGCTTCTTTGAGTGGCTAGTCATGTCATTTGGGTTGACAAATGCACCCCCGAATTTTGTGGATCTAATGAGTAGGGTGTTTAGGGAGTTTCTGAAAATGTTTGTGGTGGCCTTTGTGGATGACATCATGATTTTCTCAGAGCGAGGTAGAGCATGCCCTACATTTAGGAGAGGTTTTGTGGACTCTTGGAGCACACCAGCTTAAGGAGAAATTCTCCAAGTGTCACATTTGGAGAAAGGAGGTGAGATTTCTAGGGCATGTGGTTTCCAAGGATGGGATAGCAGTGGATCCTGCGAAAGTAGCTGTAGTTCAAGATTGGAAGGTTTCAAAGAATGCGATGGAGGTGAGAAGTTTTTTGGTTTGCCGGGCTATAACAGGAAGTTTATCAAGGACTTCGCAAAGATATCAGCCCCACTCACCAGACTGACGAAGAAGAATTTGACCTTTTCTTGGAGTATTGACTGTGAGGATGCTTTTCAGCGGTTGAAGAGGAATCTAACAACAGCCCCAGTATTGACATTGCCTGATGGGAGCAAGGTCTTCACAGTGTAGACTGATGCATGTAGTACAGGGCTTGCAGCCATCTTGATGCAAGGGGAAAGGTTGTATGCTATGGTAGTAGACAGTTGAGAGTTCATGAGAGGAACTACCCTACCCATGATTTAGAGTTGGCTGATGTAGTATTCGCACTTAAGACTTGGTGGCATTATCTTCGTGGAGAAAGTTCGAGTTATACACGGACCATAAGTCACCCAAGTATCTGTTGTCGCAGAAGGATCTCAATTTGAGACAGGAGGGATGGATGGAGTTCCTAACGTCCTATGTTTTTGAGATTGCTTATATCCCTGGAAAGGGTAATGTAGTGGCGGATGCGCTGAGTAGGCAGAGGATGACCTTAAGTCCTTTATTCATAGAGAGGCAAAGTTTGGGGTACATATCGACCAATGATTTTAGGCCATATATGGATCTTACACCTGGTTTGTTGGCATTCTTAGAGGTGCGACCTACTCTTATGGATCAGATAGGATCCTCGTAGCGAGAGGACCCACATATAGCAGACATCTTGGATAGACTCTGTAGAGGGGAGGTTTCTAGTCATCTTATTAGATATTCCACAAATGACAGATGGTGGCTACGTGAGATGGGAGGCTTTTGTGTTCCCCGAGTTGGGGATTTGTTGACGACATCCCTTGAGGAAGCCCGTCATTCTAGGATGACTATCCATTTGGGCGGCGATAAGATGTATAGAGACATGAAGTAGATTTACTTTTAGGCCGGGATAAAGAAAGATGTAGAAGAGTTTGTAGCTTGATGCTTAGTTTGCTAGCAAGTAAAAGCTGAACAAAAGAAGCTTGGCTATTTGCTTCATCCTTTGGAGGCCCCACAATGGAAGTGGGAGAGCGTCTCTATGGATTTCATCGATGGTTTTCCTAGATCGATGAGAGGCAACACTAATATCTGGTTTATTGTATACAGGCTTACTAAGAGCGCTCATTTCATTCCTGCTAAGTGCAAGAGAACAACAACATGGTTGACACCGATTTATCTTCATGAGATAGTCCATATACATGGAGTACCTTCTAACATAGTGAGCGATCGTGATCCCATCTTCACTAGTGAGTTTTGGAAGAGCCTGCTAGAGGCACTAGGTACATAGTTATGTTTGAGCACTGCGTATCACCCTCAGACCAATGGACAGACTGAGAGCGTGAATAGAGTTCTTGAGGATCTTTTGAGGCTGTGTATCCTAGACTTCAAAGGGACTTGGAAGAGCATCTTCCATTGTTGGAGTTCGCCTACAACAACAGCTATCAGACTAGTATAGGCGTAGCACCCTTCCAAGCACTATATGGACGACTTGAGATGATTAGAGAGAGTTCAAAAAAGATTGATCTTATCCGCCGACGTATGAAGACAGCTCAGGATAGGCAAAAGTCCTACGCAGATAAGAGGAGGACTGACATTGAGTTTAAGGTAGAAGACATGGTTTTCATCAAAGTATCACCTCTGAGGAATGTGGTTTGCTTTGGATCTGTAGGGAAATTGGCGATTTGTAGGGCCATTTCCCATATTGGAGAGGGTAGGTCAGATGGCCTATAGGTTGAGATTACCAGAGAGAATAGAGGGTATTCATGATGTTTTCCAGGTTTTCCATTTGCGGAAGTGCCTTCATGATACATCACAGGTGGTTGAACCGAACATGATTGAAGAAGTAAAGGTAGAAAAGGAGGCAACAGTTAGACGAGTTCCTACCCGTATACTTGGATCAAAGGTTAAAAAACTATGCAATAAAGAGGTTAAGTTGGTGAAAGTGCAATGGGGAAAAGAACGCGAGGATGCAACTTGGGAGACGGAAGACAAGATTCGTGATTCGTACCCTTTTCTTTTCAAGGGTATGTTCTTAACTTCTTTTTATGAGCTTTTTATTCGTACTTGCTTCTATCATTTTAGTATATCCTATCGATCGAATCTTCGACCTTTAGGTACAAAACCAATGTATGTAAACAAGTGTTTGAGACATGTTACGTTTTATGGATGCACGTGTTTGCTAGTGTTTGCTCGTGGATGCATACACACACACTAGGCACTAGATGGACTCAAACACTCTCATATTGCATATGGATGTATGTGCATTTTATTTTTTTATAGGTGAAAATGGATGTCTCACCAGATGGATGTTTCATTTGAACGAATGATTGCGCACACATATAGAAATTGCATAGTATACTAGGACTATTCACATACATTTTTGATTCATGGCACAAACATATATTGCATTAAGGAAGTCAACTGAATCAGTAGACCACCTGATTTATGCATAGGAACATATACATACACCCTTGCATAAGTTTATACAAGCATTACAAACTCCTAAGGACAATGAATGCCTGTGGATTATGGATGAGTAGATTATTATAGGTGGATGTTAGGATAGTAACGTTCCCCTAGACTTGGAGACTTTGAGGACGAAATCCTTTAAGTAGGGGATAATGTAACACGTCGTAGTTTTACAGAACATATATAAACTAAAGATAATTAATTAAATATTGGGAACTAAGTAAAATGGACTGAACCTTTTGCGTTCATCTCGGAATTTTTCTCAAGATAGACTTTGAGTTTGCGTATAACGGACAATATATAAGGAAGATATAAAGGTTAGAAGTTTGTATATATAAGAAGGATATATGTAAATATAAATCGAAATATAATTCAAAATAATTCAAAGTACATAAGGAGAAACGAAGGCAGCAATGGGTGGGAATCTAACCCGTTAAGGGCCGACCCACGCCTGGTCTGGGTCGACCTATGGGTCAACCCATGATCAGGTAGGTCGACCCATGGGTCGACCCACGTAGGGGTGGGTCGACCCAACCCTGATTTGGACGAATACATTTTTCTGTTTCTGGACGTATTTATAAACCAAGTTCATTATTTTCTGAACGGTCGGATTTAAAAGCAGAGATCAGATAGTTAAGGATTGTCTTGTAAACTCTATGTAAAGGCATGAATTCTTATCAAATAAATCACACTTCTTCATACTTCTTCCTCAAACTCTTGTTCTAAAAATATAAAATGATAATGAGGAGATGCTGCCGAAACTTGGATTGAATCAAGACAATTCTTACCTAACATATACAAGTCTCTTCTACAACATCAGCATATTATCCTGTGTTCTTTAAATCCAATCTCTGTAAGTTCATGTTACTTTTAGATATAAAGTTAACAGTATTCCTGACTTGTTAATAAACCTGAATCTAAGCCTATGCCTGTTAAGAAACTGATTCATATCTAAACAGTTCTGATATAATTACATGTATTTTTCCGTACACGTATTTTGTTGTTCAATTGTTATTATATGCCTATTTCTGTTGTTATTATACCTATTTCTGTTCTTCTCCCTCTCTTATTCTCTTTTTATTTTTATAAGCCTAGATTACCTTCAAGCCTAGGCCAATCTCGTAAGAGATCTGCGTATGAACAAAACTAGGACAATTGGAGAATGTTTGGGAGTGAAAAATTGGGGAATATCTTGAACTACGGAATATGACTGGAATTTGGGGCATATGAACATGTAAATTTGTAGGCTTAATTCAAAGATTAAATGGAACATGAAACTGTATATATATAACCTGTGGAACCTATTTAATCTGTTGGGGTTATATGACCCTGCTAACCTATTTAATCTATTAGGGTTATATGACCTTATTAACCTTTTTAATCAGTGGAGTTAAGTAAACCTGTTTAATCTGTTGGGATCAAGTAAACCTGTTTAATCTGTTAGGGTTATATGAACCTGTTAACCTGAACTTAAGCTGTTAATTTGTGGGGGTTAGGCGAACCTATAAATCTGCAAGGCTTAACCTGTTAGGGTTTGACTTGTGTCACTACTATGTGGGGCCCATATTAGTTAGTAAGCCAATCTGGTATTAAAAAGGGGACCCCGCACTAGGTATGGTTCAGGGGACACATACTGAACTGACAGTAAGAGATTTATATGAAAAGAGGGTGTATACGAGTGCGTTCCAACGGAGCCATGGGCGTGCATAGGTCCGGTCTTTGGGGGAAAATAAGTCGTTGTAGCACCAATAAATAGGTATGTGACCTTCTGTAGGTTGCCACTATAGGGAGCAATAGACCCTACTGCAGGGCCGACACAGGGTATTTACACATTAGGGAGCCGATCGCTAGGGGTAGTAATTAGGGTACATCTAGTCCTCTCTATTTTCAATTTAGGTACCCATTATTTGTATTTGGGTAACACCCGTTATTTCTGTTGAGGTACCTGTTAATTCTGCTTGGCGTAAAACCCATCATGTAACTAAAGTACACCTAAAACTACCATTATATTTCTGTGGGGATCATTTTGTTTCTGTTATATTAGGGGACACCTAATTCTACCATAAATCGTGTTATACTAGTATTGGTGCAGAGAAAAGTATTTGAGAAGCATAGTCTACTCTGTTTATTCTGCTTATCATGTTCATCCTATTTATGTCTGTTATATGGTACTGCTATCTCTCATCCAGTCTTGTATGCATGTCATGATAATTTTATTTCTTTATATGCTAAAAGTCACTAGATTCGCCAGACTTTATGTATAACCTTTTTGTTTCCCTTCCTCCCTTTCCTTTCCCCCCAGGTTCATAGGGTGGGAACTCTCACGCGTTATTAGGACTTTCACTCTCTTCTGTTTCTGTTTGGATCTGGATCTTCTTTGATGTATCACTTCAACTACTTGTCTAATTTATTATGGCTATTATATGGATTATGATTTTACATTTCTGTACTCTGATGGTTTTGAGCGCAAGATAGATGTTTTGGTTTGATGTACTCGATTTCAGTATTTTAGCTTGATGTTGTAACTGGTTTTGAGACTACGATGTTTTTCCATTGAATAATGAAGTTTTAAAATTCTACTGCTATTTTTATATTTGTCTTGTGAGATTTTGTTTTTGTTTACCTATAACGCTTCACGAAACTTAATGCATTCTGATAAAGAGTGACATTCACAGACATGGGGTGTCACAGGTATATTCGAGGCCCATATGCGAGTATGATAGAAGGAATCTTACATTCTCTCTGAAAACTAACTTAGAAAATTCACAATTAAACTTGATCATTAGAAGGAAATGGGTCTAAGGATTTGTCTTCTGAAAAAATGTAAATCTAGAATACTCATTTGGAAACACCCAGGAAAGAGGTTTAAAGCTCAGACTTGAACTTATGCAACAAGAATTCAAAATCTTAAATGTAACAAGAAATGAAAACTTATAAATGGAAAATCTGATATCATAAACTCACATCTGTAATTCGTAGAAATCCCGAGACTCACCCTCGGGTATGTGGAATTCAAAAATCATACGGAAACCCCGAGGCTCACACTTGGGTTAGTGAAAACCAAAAAACATACGGAAACCTTGAGACTTACACTCGGGTAAGTAGAAAAAAAAATCATAAGGAAACCCCAAGACTCACACTCGGGTTAGTGAAAATTAGAAAACATAAAGAAACCCCGAGTCTCACACTTGGGTAAGTAGAAACAAGAAATCATATAGAAATCCCGAAAGTCACACTCGGGTTGGTGAAAACCAGAAAACATACAGAAACCCCGAGACTCACACCTGGGTAAGTATAAACCAGAAATCATATGGAAATCCCGAGACTCACACTCGGATTAGTGAAAACTAGTAAGTAGAATCCATAAATCATATGGAAACCCTGAGACTCACACTCGGTTTTGTTAAAACCATAAAACATTCAGAAACCCCAAGACTCACAACTGAGTAGGTAGAAACCAGAAATCATCTGGAAACCCCAAGACTCACACTTGGGTTAGTGAAAACTAGAAAACATACAGAAACCCCAAGCCCCACACCCTGGTAAGTAGAAACCAGAAATCATATGGAAACCACGAGACTCACACTCGGGTTAGTGAAAACCAAAAAACATACAGAAACCCCGAGACTCACACCCTGGTATGTAGAAACCAGAAATCATATGGAAACCTCACACTTGGGTTAGTGAAAATCAAAAAACATACAGAAACCCCAAGACTCACACCCGGGTAAGTAGAAACCAGAAATCATATGAAAACCATGGGACTCACACTCGGGTTAGTGAAAACCAAAAAACATACAGAAACCTCGAGACTCACAACTAGGTAAGTAGAAGCCAAAAATCATATGGAAACCCCGAGACTGACACTCGGGTTAGTGAAACCTAGAAAAACATACAAAGATTCACAATCGGGTAAGTAGAAAGTCAGATATCATATCTGAAGACAATAGAAAACCCAAGACTCATGCTTGGGTAAACTGAAATCAGAAATCATAGCAACCCCAAGACTCATGCTTGGGTAAACTGAAATCAGAAATCATAGCAACCCCAAGACTCATGCTTGGGTAAATAGAAATCAAAAAATATATAGATACTCCGAGATTCCTACTTAGGTAGAAATCATGAAACCTATAGAAAGCATGCACCAATTGGTAGTCACTAGAAAATGTCGTAAGTGAAATGTCTTGATAAGAGCATAAAGTGACAATCACAAGTTTACTTAAGGGCCATCTAGTGAAAGTGCCTTAAATCATCCAAGGATTACATATTTCCACAGTGCTAGTCTATCCAAACATCATTAGTAACAATTATCCAATCATAAATTATATAGGGTTCCATGGAAGTCTATTCAGAGAAACCAAACGAGTGAAAGAGTCATAAATACACCGAGGGATAACTTCTCAAACGCTTATGTAGAGGACTGCTTTTGAAATAAGTTTGTCATATCCTGAACCAAATAGTCATTCAGCAGTAGTTCCATTTAGTTTTCAAACAATTTGATCTTTTAGTTGTAGTTCCATTCAATTGTTTCATCATTTAACCATTTAGCAGGTAGTTCCATTCAATCGCCCAAAATTTCAATTGTTCGATTGTTCAGCAGGTAGTTCCATTTGGTCATCTGAATCCACAATCATTCAACGAGAAGTTCCATTGGGTCAACCGTTCAATGAGAAGTTCCATTTAATTATTTTCTTCATAAGGTATCTAATGTCTAGTCTTATTCCTAATCCCCAGGATAAACAAATGAATAAACGCTCTTTAAAAGAGCGATACAGGTCCCTTTATGGTAGATGCATAACTAGCCCGCACTTAAGGGGCAACTCCACTAACCGGATATGCATGTATATTTATGCCCCCTGTAGGGCACTCCATTACTGGAGATGCAAGCATTGTAACCCTGATTGAAAGTCTCCCCCTTATAGGAGATGTTGCTTCTTTTCTTGGAAGCTTTTTGCTTCCCTCTGGAGGCTTTTATTTATCGCTCCTCGTCCGGGAGGTTGTGCTTGTTGTGGCTTCTCTCTTTGAAAGCTTTATTTGGTGCTCTTCTTCTGGGAGGTTATGCTTGTTGTAACTTCTCTCTCTGGAAGCTTTATTTGACACTGCTCTTCTGGGAGGCTGTGTTTGTTGTAGCTTCTCTCTCTCTCTCTGGAAGCTTTGTTGATGTAGCTTCTCCTTTTGGAAGCTTTGTTGATGTAGCTTCTCCCTAGGAAGCTTTATTGATGTAGCCTCTTCCTTTGGAAGCTTTGTTGATGTAGCTCCTACCTTTGGAAGCTTTGTTGATGTAGCTTCTCCCTCTGGAAGCTTTGTTGATGTAGCTCCTCCCTCTGGAAGCTTTGTTGATGTAGCTCCCCCCTCTGGAAGCTTTGTTGATAGCATGCTCCACACCTTTCATAGAAGCATTTGTACATCTCGATAAATAAGACTAATGATAGTGTTTTATGAAATTTTAAAATAAAATAGATTAGGTTTTGAGCAATCTCATTTTAGTCGGTCAATGATTGGCGTTTTAATTGTTTCTTGTTGCATATTCCTTTGGGAGGCTTCCTTTAAAGCCTTCCATTGATTGGTAACTTTGTTACGCATTTAGCCATGCATTACGTACTTTATATGCTCCCATTTGAACTTTTGTTCCGTCCCATGGGAGATGACATAAGCATAAGTTGGACTTGCTTTATGTACTCTCTTCTAGATTTTGCTCCCACCCGCGAGATAAGTTATAAGCAGAAGATGTTCTCTTTGAGCTTTTGTTGCAGGCACAAGCTTGAATAGGTTTTGGTTTTTACCTGAAATGACACTTCAACTTGCATTAATATTTGCTTGACTATAAGCAGGGTGCAAAGTGTAATGACTAGTGAATAAAGGAAAATGAAATAGAAAACTTATTGTTAGATCCTAACCCTTTGCTGGAGTATTCTCGACCCTTTCTCCTGCTGACCATCTTTCAATTCTTCTCAAATAAGCTCTTTTTACTTTTTGGTTTGGATCCTATATGTCACACCATGACATTGACTGGTTTGATGCCCTTTTTCTTTATGATAAAGGAAATAATCTTTTCCTTTCTTTGACTCTGAAACTCCTTATGCACAATAATTGGAACTGATTCGTCCTGTTTCCAGACCTTGCTCCCAGCTTTTCTTTACGTTGAGAATTTCTTCCATATGAACTAATTTTCCAGCACTAGAATAAAAATCGCTCAAATTTCACATTCGTTTAAGATAAGCTCTTTCTAGAAAGATGTTGGTGTGAGTAACCCTGAATGCACAGCTGTTAACTTTTCTCTGTCCGTTGCTCCTTCCATGTTAAGCGACTCGGTATGAAATCTCTTTAGATATTTATCTAGTGATTCTTCTAGTCCTTGTTCGATAGTGGATAAATCGTAAATGTTGATCTTTTGATCCTTCCACACATGGAATTCTATACTAAATGTGGTAGATAATTATTTCCAACTGGTGACGATTGGACCATGGTAATGTTTTCACAATTTGATAGCTTCTTTATAGAGCGTTGTTAGGAAGATCCTGCAACAGAGTGTTTTGGGGATATTATATAAGCTCATGTAGTTCTCGAAGACACAAATGTGGCTTTCTGGGTCTGTAGTTCCAACATATAGAAGTTTTGGCATTTCCATATCAAATGAAGGTTTAACCGTTTTTATCTCATTGGAGAAAGTGATCCCTTATAGGTTCCCATATTCTGACGACATTGGGCTCTCGTTTTCTTTTGGACCGTCGATTTCCTTTAATAACTGGTTACTTCCTTGCACAACCGGAATGTCCTGTGGGCTTGGTGTAGTAATAACTTGGATATTGAGCCCTTGAGGATCTATCGCTCTTGGTTCCGCTTCATATAGCCTTGCTTCAAAGGTCCTTTCGACCATGTTTCCTTCAATAAGCCTTGTAGTAGTATCGATTCATGAAACTAATAGCAATACTTCCAATTCGTTGTCCATTTCTTTAACTGGGTTTGAAGGTTCCCCAGATTCTACATTCGGCTAGTGGATAGAAGCATGCCATCTTCTAGGGTGGATGATGCACTAATATCTTGCTTATGATTCTTTCTCGGTCTAACCATCTTCAATGGTTGTTGGGAACCTCCTTTTACGATAGAAAGTGAAATAAGGTAAATGCTTTACGATGGAAAGGGGACAGTAAGGATGGAAGGTTTAAGATAGGGATGGAGGTAGGAGAGACGAGGGTAAATAACAGGGGAAAAAGTATAGGAAATAAGGTTGGGGATTCAAGGTTACACTACTCTTTAAATTAGGGCTGTTATGGTAATAGTTACCGTTACCATATAGCAAATACCATTACCGTACCGTTTTTACTAGTAAGCCAGAATTATTTACCGTTACCGTTACCGATCGACTGGTATACCGATGACTGGTTTACCGATAATTTGGTAACCGTTACACCCGTAACGGTAAATTACCGTTTTTCTATCAAAGTTTATATCTTGACATATTTTTTGTACACAGTGCACCTTTATTATACTATATGCAGTGTTATTTTGTAAAAAAAACATAACTGAGAAAGAAAATAAGTGTACTTGGAATTATTTCACCTAGTTATTAAAATAAATAAAATCATTTTTTTGGTTTTAAACGCATGTAATAAAGCATATCAGATGAGTATATTTATGTTTTGAATTAACTGGTAAAATTACCGTTACCGCTGGTATTGAAGAAATATTACCGATAATTTACCGTTAAAACTGGTAAATTTACCATTACCATATCGTTTTAACTGGTATGCCGATTTCAATCAAAAATGATTACTGATCGACTGGTAATGGTATGGTAATGGTAAGTTTACCGTTACCATAACAGTCCTACTTTAAATAGATTGGATCAACGATGTTTTAATTGGTTGATCGGCATCCATAAGCTCCTTACCAAGACCCTTTATCTATAATCTTGCTTCTTCAAAGATTAGTCCAATCCAGGATGGAACAAGATAGTTAGAAACGTGGCAATGTTGTCCAAAAGGTTAGAGGTAGGAATGGGAATGGAGGTTTAAGCCCTCCTTCAAGCGCCAAAATGTAAATGATATTTTCGTCAACGTCAGAGGTAGGTCTAAGGAAATGGACCTTAGGATAAGGGCAACCTAAGAATAACACAAGTTAGGAAGCTAAACAACTTATGGAAGGGTATTTTGGTAATCTAGTCCCTTTTGAGCTTGATTGAACTCACTGCTCCCTGAGCATCAACACCCCTTAGTCCGAAGATTAGTTACTCTTCCTTTAAGAAGTGAGTATCACGCTTATGAGACTTAAGGATCAACAGTTACTCTGGGATGGGGCTACAACAATCGTCACTAATTGGAACTAAAATATGCATTAAGGATATTAGGGTAATTATTGAAAGGACTGGGTTAAAGAGAGTATGTATGTATAAGCACAACAATACACAATATAATATGCAAAATAGTAGAAAACGCAACAATTTATAGTGGTTCGGTTCTACTTGAACCTACGTCCACTTTTAGGATTTTGATGGTTTTATTCATGGAGGAGGTTACATAAGAAATCCCCAAATTTATTTACAAATTAAGGTTTTCTCTCTTGGAAATGAGAGCAAGATTGTAGAATGAGGAAAAGTTCCCCTAAAAATGATTCCTTTGGGGTCTTATTTATAGGAAAATCGAACCCCTTCTGTTGTGAACTGAGCAGAAGCCTCTTTCGGATGCAGAAACAAGGTTTCGGCCGCTCTTGGGACTTTTTGTTCCGGTAGAAAGGTTTCGGCCACCTATCTTCTTATCAGATATCTTCATTGATGTCTTCTTGCTTTCGGAATATCAATCTCAAGCTTTCGGGTGTGATTTTGCCAACACGCCTCTCGGAGTCTCACCGATGAGCTTTTGGCCTCGGTTGCAAATCTGCAGTGTGTTGCGCATATGCTTCCGGTATGTCTTCCAATGACAGGCTTTCAGCTCTAGGACCATTGGGTTTAGTCTGCTTCCATGCTTGGCCTTTGACATCGAACTATAAAGATTTTAGTGTCGGTAAAGGGTGTCGGTTCTAACTGATTTATTTCCCTCTGTATTTGTTACTCGTTTTGACAAATGATGCTTTCAATTGCTGTCTCCACTCTTAGAACCATAGGTAGGGGTATCTCCTCTTTTGCCTTGTTTCACTCTAGTGTATCTGGTTCTGATTATTATGATATGCTTCCAAGACATCTTCCAGTGATGTTGAAACTGATTCTTGATGTTCGTTATCAATACTAGGCAAGTTGGTATCGATAGCCTCTTGCTTCCTTCTGCTACGTCTCGGATCATATGTCGTCCGGCGGCCTCTTATCACCGACTCTCGGTATTATGTAGGATGCTTTCGGAGCTGTTCTTTTGCGCTCCCTTTAGTGTCAGCATTACCTTGTCGGTGTCTTTTCTTGTATTGGTTCTAGGTTTCCACCCATTATACTTGTATCGATGAACACTAGCCACATCTTCCTCCTTTCTTGCTGCTATCGGTATAAGACCAAAACTCTTGTGCTCTGAATCATCTTGGCTACCGGTATCTGCTTTCAGCTTACTGTCATCTCTCGGAATCTACTTCTGCAAGCTCCTTAGCTTTGCCATTTTCTTCATAATCCTGGTTTCGCTGTCTGAAACCCTTTGTTCTTTCGACTTTGGAGCTTCTGCTTCTTTATATTTGGCCAGTGCGAATTTTGGTGTTAACTGTGGCAATATCACCTTTATTGGAGATTTTACTTTGTTGATATCCCATGTCTTTGTTTATTCCTGGTATCGTATTCTGATAGTAGACTTCATCTTTTCAAAGGTATCAATAGTGAATCAACCGATACCGATAGCCCTTCGTTTGCTCTTAAGTTGACAACAGCATTTAGTTCCCTTTCGGTGGCTCTACATTCTGGTGGTGGATTAAGTGCTTTTGGCTTTTTCTCATTGTTTGCTTTTGGCATCATACCTACACCTTTTATTTTCTTCCCTCTGTATTAGCTCTAAGCATTTGCTTCTTCTCTTTTGGTACCGGAACTAGATCAACTGTCTCTTCTTTGGGTATCGACACTAAGCTAACCATTCCCAACACGTTGGTGCCGATGGCATGCCTTCTTCTTTCATGATTTGGTGGCGACACCGAGCATTTGACCTTTTGCTGATGCCGATAGCGTTTCTGCTTTCGGTATTGGCTCCGGCGCGATACCCCTTCACTTCAACTTGCTTTCGGTGTTGAATTCTTGTAATAACATATGATATTTAAATGTGATTTCAAATTTAATGGACATGATGTGAAATAAGCAATTGGTAATTAAAGAGACCAGAATCAATATTAACATACTCTATGTAAATACTAATACTATGTTAACAACTGTGTACGTGGTTGACAATCCAGAATCAAGTAGGATGAATTGGAGAATTCTACTGGCACGACACAAGAAAAGACCTTTGGTAGCGTTTGAAAAATGCTACCGAAACTTTTGGTAACGTTTTAGTGAACGCTACTACAAGTACCACAACTAAATGTTTGAATTTTTTGGTTGCGTTCTAATAAATGCTACCATACGGTTAGCGCAGTTGTGTTTTCAAAACGCTACTTAAGGTGTATAGCGAGTCACTTTTTGCTTTTCTGTAGAGTTTATCTTATGCAACTAAAAGCATTTTGTTACATTTATTTTTTTCCATTAAAATTTCATATGTTTCGCATAGTTGCGTTTTTAAACGCTGCTAAAGGTCTATACATGGGTCTTTTTTGCTTTTCTGTAGCCTTTATTTTGTGCCACCAAAAATTCTGGTGGTATATTACATTTGTTTCTGTAGCGTTTCCAAAATGCTACTAAAAGGTGTTGATTGTTTTGTAACATATTTTAAATGTTACTACATACTGTTAATGACTTATATTATTTCCAACAACTAGTTATATAACTCATATTAAAATCAACAACAATCGTATAGAAGTCTGATTTAAAACAACAATCAATCAATCATATAATCATCATTCAAATAACTAAGAACACATTAGTCACATAAATATTTTCCATAACCATTTAGAAAATAGTTATTTAACAAAATCATCACATGCCATAGAAATTCAGAAACAAATTTACACAATATGTACTAATACATGCAATAATTATATTCATGTCCATTGTTGTTAATGGTCTTCACTCCAGAAAAGTTAATTAACTGTAGACAATATTATTTGGTTATCATTAAAACAAGCACATAAATATTAATAGAACTCAACCTTGAATAATTTATTCCATTACAAAATTCAGATATGCACATAAACAATATTAACTTTATATTCACACAAACTCAGCCTATGCTTTCTAATACACCCATCTCTGCCTAGACCAACACAAATAGCAACACAACAACTCTGCACATTACCTCACCACAACATGACCATCCATTTGCATCACAAAATGATCAATACAAGTTGCTGCATGAGTGCACGTCCCTTTGCATTTGATGAGCTCAAAACATGAAAATCTTATTTTTGTTGCTCTCAGATAACCTCTACCTCATCCCCGCGGTCCCTTACTCTAGTAGTGGTCAACCACCCATTACATGCAACAGTAAATGATTTTGGTTCACTTTATTTTTGTAGTGTATGCATGGTTTCCAATGCACTTCATTTTTGAGGTAACTTGTTTTTATCACACTATGAATAAAATTATATGGATTATAACTTAGTTTTATAGTATTTTTGGTTCTAGGTTAAAAATGAGGTACAATTGCAAATAAGCTGTACAACCAAAATTGTGATTTGCAACTAAGTTATAACATTGATCTGCAAAAGTTCAGTTTTGTGCTCCTAGCTATAAGTACAACTCAGTTTTGACTGAATTAATTTATTGACCCAGCTAACTTAATTAATTTGTTATAATAATTAATTGATGCAATATGGGTTGTGAAAATAGTGTTCATTGACAAAATTATGTCCAATACTGTTAGAAATGTAAATAGTATGCCAAGAATTGAATTCAATTGATGCAATATTTAGTTACAGCTAATGTAAAAAAATGAACTGGAAAAGTTTAGATACATGCACCTTAAATGGAGCAATGATATTTGAGAAATGAATGATCCCATGGTGAGTATATTATGAGTAATTGTATTGTTTTATGATTTCCTCAAAGTTATCCTATGTAGTTGCCAGCTCCAACTTTGGTTCCAATTCATGACTGTTAGTCCGCAAGTCAAACCGGTAATATATAGAGAACCATGTAATATGACAAAATTGAATAGTATACATCAAAAATACATGTCTGGTAACTTTACAGATAGACCTATGTATCATGAGATTGAAATGCATCTAGTAATATATTCATTGCACCATTATTAGTAGCTTCACCTACCCCCACAAAGGTTTCTTTCCTCATATTCAAAAAGAAACAGTAGCATACTGGTCTTTATTCTTCTGGTAAAGTTAATATGAATCATAGGAGGAAGCTCAAAAATCTTTTTTGCAATATCATTCATGCTTTGTAGTACGATTTGACATTATTAATGCTCCCTCCGTTTTGCAGCCAAATCCAAAGTTCTTTTGAGGCTTGCGTACACTCTTGCATTCCTGTGACCAATATTCCTAGAGGGTCATCATAATAAAGGATGTGAGTTGGAAGCCAAAATCTGCACAAAGAAGTAACATATTTATGCAAGTAGTAATTGCATACTTTTAATGAAGCTAGGCTACTGATAAATACGTACATGCCTAAAATTTGTGCTGATAATAACTGTGAACTTTTAGTCACAGTACATACATTGTACATGTAAATGTTTGAAGAATACATTAAACAACTAATGGACGTGCCCTCAATGTGTGCTTTTCAAATTTTGATACAATGAGCCGAGCAACATCAAATGACACAATATATTCAGGTCCATTTGCAAATGGTGGATAAGCCACTTCAGGCCATTCCTGAAACAGCAAGAAACAAATTTGAAATACATCAAGTTGAAATACAGTAACATGATAGCCTTCTAATCCAGCATCAAGCGTGAGAACAAATAATTTGACTTTGACAAATGGATATGGCCCATCGAAAAAGACTTTAACAAAATAATCACGACTTATCATCTACAAACCAAGATTAAAACAATGGATAATTGATAGGAGTCGACATGTATGAAAAACAATCAAGTCACTAATGGTTAATTCATATATGTTAAACTACTTTAGGAATGAAAATGAAATTCTACCTAAAAATTATGAGCAACCAAAACTATATTTATCATCAAAACCATAACTTCATGTCTATTAACCAAAAAAGTTAAAGACCAGGAAATAACTAAACAAATAAAAATATAGAAGACATGAACTTCAGACAAGTTTCAAAACATATTTAATAGACTACCTCAAAATTATTCCTAATACTAAAGTGGCACTAGTATAGTTAACATGCTAACAAGCTATTACAACTTTAGTTTTTGAGGTAGAAATATAAAATACAGTCTTATTGCAACAATACAAAACTACAAGACCGATTTGAGAAAGAAAAAATAGCACATAATCAAATAAAATGACTCAAGCCACACCTAACCGTTTAAAGTACGATTTTGTACCACAATAAGAAGTTTGAACGTTGAATGAATTTATCATGTTTATTTGCAGTAAAAAAAATTACTTGCTACGTATTTCGTAATAATTTAGAAATTGATGAGATGATAAGAAATAACAAAATATAAATAATTTCCATATATTGCAACATCCCATCCATGAATGATATCTTACTTCTAGATTTTATAGATGTTTTTATCTAACTAGCTAAATCATTTATAGGCCACAAGTCTTTACTTGTTGTTTAGATTCGTTCTGTAACAATATTTCCACATACCTAAAGGGGCTTATTTCTATTGATAACATGTCAGATCACGAGCGGGTTCATCAAAAATCTAATCTCTCCTTGAAATATACTATATTCCCAAAACAAGCAAAAACACATGAATTTGGATGATATCGTCTCCCTATCAACTATAAACATAACTTAGAAAATGCAATGTTGATTTTCGAAGTAATAATATTTACTTCTTTACCATGGGATGTTGAATGCAATGTTTATTCCAGGTACCAATTGATACTAATTGATATTATGAAGACTGAGAATTGATTGTGTATACCATATGTCTAATGGGTTTACATTGGATATCTAACCTTACCTATATGACTAAGAATTTTTATGATGAAGATTAAGTTGGTTGAAAACAAAAAAGTCACTGTGGCTATGGAAAACAATTAAAACACTTGGTAAAATAGGATTTAATAAAATTAATGATAAAAAAATACATATTGGTAGCCTTAATCTTTGATATGTGTAGCTTATTTCATATAAATAAAAATTTAACAAGAAAGCTATTGTTTTCTTGTTGAATAAAATAGGTTTTAATAAATTATGCATACCTGTTTACAAATATCATATCACCTTCTACACATCTACTGCGCAATATCCTGCGACTGCACCATATTCTGGGATGGTAATGTTGCAAATGATAAAAAAGGTTCTCGCATAAAGTTTTAGAAGTTTTTTAAAAAGAAATGATTATTTATGTAGAAGAAACAAAACAATATTGTGCAAACATATCAATCATTGTTACTATATGTAATTTTTTTACGTAAAGCTACATATAAAAAGATCATTTATGTATCATTCAAATAATTTGCTTTTACACCAAATTAACAGTTCAAACCATGCCTATCAAATATGTTTAAATCATGTGTAATAGTTCATCAACTGTTGATAAATTCTCAATTCATTTATGTAAAGCGGGATAAATCTACGATCAATGGTCGACATCCCAGAAGCTGCTCTAGCATGGTCTTATATTCAAAACAATAAGTTTATCCTAACCAATTCCAGCAATAAACACTGACACTATTGGGTTTATGGCCCAAACTTCATGGTTTATGTAAACAGTCACATTAGCAGTTCAAAAATCAAGAAGCTTTTCACTTCCTGCTACATTAATAGTTTAGTCAAAGAAGCTTTTCACTTCCTACTTTGACCGACATGTATTAGTATAAATTCATATGTTGTGCAAAGTTTGTATGTGGTATAAAAACATAGCTGCTTTTCATATTGGCTCTTTATAGTCAGTATTCAGCATTTAACTCTCTTTTCTTGTAACCAAAAAATAAGAAAAACAGTATTCTCAAAAATGCGAGAGTTACATTGCATTACTTATCTTGCATCTAATTTTATTCTCGATATTCATTACTGCTTTTGCTGCAGTCATTAACCTTACAAGTCGTATTAGAGCGGTGATTCACTATGTCAACCGTGAAATTTGATATCGAGAAATTTGACGGTAAGATAAGTTTTAGCATTTAGAGAGTACAGATGAAAGCAGTTGTCATCCAGAACGGATTAAAAAGGGCTCTTGAAGGAAAAGCCAGCAAGCCTGCAACAATGACAGATGAGTAATGGCAGGAGATGGATGAGAAAGCTATGATAGCTGTTCGATTATGCCTAACCAAGGAGGTATTACACGACGTTATTCATGAAGAGACAGCAGCCGGAATATGGTTGAAGCTCGAGTCTCTCTACATGACCAAAAGTCTCGCCAACAAACTCCGTATTAAGGAAAGGCTATATACAATTCGCATGGCTGAAGGTACTTCCATTCAAACTCATCTTAATGAGTTCAATTCTATTATTATTGATTTAGAAAATCTGGAAGTTAAAATCGAGTATGAGGATAAGGCTGTTTTATTAATTGTCTCCCTACCACCATCTCACAAGCACTTTAAGGAAATTATGTTATATGGTAATAATGATGCTTTGTCTTTTGAGGATGTTAAATCACATTTACTATCAAAGGAAAATTTTGATCTTGAAGTACATTCTAATGATAAAGGAGAAGGATTAACTGTAAGATGGAGGTCACACGAAAGAGGCAACAATTATAAAAGGAACTTAAAGCCAAAATCCAAGGGACATAAATCGAACACTACTTGTCGTTATTGTAAGAAATCAGGGCATGAAATTTCTGATTGTTATAAGTTAAAATATAAGAAGGAGAAAGATGAAAAAACTAAACCACCTCAAAAAACTGCAGAAGCCAGTTTTCTTGAAAATAACTCAGATTGTGACTCAGCGTTAGTTGTTGGTACTTCTGAAAGGAATAGCTTTAATGGATGGGTGCTCCTATCACATGTGTCCTCATAGGAACTGGTTTACTACTTATGAATCTATTGATTTTGGTATTGTCTTAATGGGAAACGACGCTTTCTACAAGGCTATAGGAATAGGTTTAATCAGAATCAAGACCGATGATGCTGTTGTAAGGACCTTAACTAAGGTCTGTCATATTCCTGATTTAAAACGCAACCTAATCTCACTAGGTACTCTCGAGTCCCTTGGCTATAAATTCTCAGCTCAAGGTGGAGTTTTAAAAGTCACTAAAGGTGCCTTGGTTGTCTTGAAAGCCAGCAGAAGTGGTAGTTTGTATGTTTTACATGGACATACAGTGACAGGTTCAACTGCTGTTACATCCCCACTTTCTGATTCTAATCTTACTCGTTTGTGGCATATGCATTTATGCCATATGAGTGAGAAAGGAACGAACATTCTAAGCAAACGTGGACTTCTTGGTTCACCAGGCACGGGTAAGCTCGAATTTTGTGAACATTGTGTTTATGGAAAACAAAAGAAAGTAGGTTTCTCAGCAAGTAGGTTTCTCAGCTGCTACTCACACCACTAAGGGTATCATTGACTATGTTCACTCTGATTTGTGGGGACCTTCGAGGGTCACTTCTTATTCTTGAAAATAGTATATGATGACAATTATTGATGATTTCTCTCGAAAAGTATGGACTTATTTTTTGAGGCATAAAAATGAAGCTTTTCTCACATTCAAGAAATGGAAAACTCTTGTTGAAAACTAAACAGGGAGAAAAGTTAAAAGGCTCAGGATTGATCGAGGTCTAGAGTTTTGTAATGATGAATTTACAAAATTCTGCACTGTATTCGAAATTGCTAGACATAAAACATTACCCAGAAAGCCTCAACAGAACGGGGTTGCAGAACGTATGAACAAGACTCTTCTTGAGAGAGCATGTTGTATGATCTCTAATGCTAAATTGTGGCATCGCCGTGATTTATTGACAGAATCTATTTCCACTGCTACATATATAGTTAACCGCTCTCCGCACTCTTCTATCGACTTCAAAATTCCGCAGGAAGTATGGTCTGGCTCACCTGTGAACTACTCATCTATCAAAGTATTTAGTTATACTGCCTATGCTCATATTAATGATGGAAAATTAGCTCCTCGAGCTACAAAATGCATTTTTGTTGGTTATTCTTTGGAATCAAAAGGTTATCGATTATGGTCTCTTGAATCTAAGAAGATTATTCTTAGTTGAGACGTCACCTTTAATGAAAATGCTATGCTGGAATCATTTAGTTCAGAGACTTTTAATTCGTCTCCGAACACATGTGATCATGATAATGGTGGTAAGAAGGTGGAGATGGAAGTTAGTAGCCAACCGCTTGTGGTTGATGTTGATCCTTCCTCAAACTCACAGTCAAGTGATGATTTACATCATGATGAACATGAGCTAGTTAACACTAGCTCAAGTAGCCAGCCACAACTATCTGATTACAATCTTATAAGAGATGGTCTGAAAAGGCAACACACTGAGTCCTCGAGATATCCTGAAAAGGATTATGTGGTTGCTTATGCCTTGACAATTGGTGAAGAAACTCCAGTTGGGGATGAGCCATCTTCCTACTTAGAAGCCATATCGAGTCCTAATTCTTCTAATTGGTTTGCTGCGATGAATGAAGAAATTGAAAGTCTCCATAAGAATGAAACTTGGGATCTGGTTGAGCTTCCCAAAGGTCAAAGGGCACTGAACTGTAAATGGATTTATAAGCAAAAGGAAGGCACTGCCAGTGTTGAACCAGCAAGATGGAAAGAACGTCTAGTTGTCAAAGGATGCAATCAAAAGGAAGGTGTCGATTTTAATGAAATTTTCTCTCCCATTGTCCGCCATACTTCTATAAGGGTGCTTCTTGCAATGGTTTCCATGTTTGACATGGAGTTAGAACAGCTCGATGTCAAAATTGCTTTTCTACATGGAGATCTTAAAGGAGATATTTATATGAAGCAGCCGGAGGGATTTGTCATTCCTAGTAAAGAGAATCTTGTCCGGCACTTAAAGAAATCCTTATGTGTCCTCAAACAATCTCCTAGGCAGTGGTACATGTGTTTCGACTCTTTTATGATTAAACAAGGATACATACGCAGTCATTATGATCACTACATTTATTTTTAGCAGTTTGATGGCATTTACATCTATTTATTGCTATATGTAGACGACATGCTTATAGCATCTTGTGACAAGTCCCTAATCAATAACCTAAAGTCTCAATTCAGAAAAGAGTTCAAAATGAAGGATCTTGGCTCCATTAGAAAAATTCTTGGCATGGAGATACATAGAGACCGACAGGCGGGGAAGCTATATCCTTTTCAGAAGAATTATGTCGAGAAGATTCTCCAAAGATTCAGCATTAGCCACTGTAAGCCTGTTTCCACCCCTTTTGCTGCTCATTTTAAGTTATCATGTGCTTCCTACCCACAAACAGAGGAAGAGAAAAAGAAAATGTCCAACACTCCATATGCTAGTGCAGTAGGTAGTCTTATGTATGCCATGATATGCACTAGACCTGATCTTGCATATGCCGTAAGCATGGTGAGTAGGTATATGCATAACCCTGGAAGAGATCATTGGAATGCCTTTAAATGGATTTTTCGTTATTTAAAGGGAACTACTAATGTTGGGATAATCTTTGATAAGACACTAACAACTTTCACTAATGTTTTTAGGTTAGTTGATTCAGACTATGCTGGAGATCTTGATCGTAGAAGGTCATTTTCTGCATATATCTTCACTTTATGTTCTGGTGCTATTAGTAGGAAAGCCTATTTACAATCTAAAGCTGCTCTTTCTACTATAGAAGCAGAATATGTTGCACCTACTGAAGGTGTAAAGAAGGCTACTTGGCTGCGAGGTCTTGTTATGGATCTTGGTATTCCACAAGGTGTAACTGTTGTGTTCTCTGACAGTCAAAGTGCTATCTTTCTTACCAAGAAAGATGCCTATCACTCCAAGACCAAGCACGTTTCAATTAAACATCACCACGTTAGAGATACAACAGCTGAAGAAGAAATTACTGTTAAGAAGATTCATACTTCGGATAATCCATCTGATATGCTAACAAAACCACTTCCTACCAGTAAGTTTGATCACTGTTTAGAGTTGGTAGGAATTCACTCTTGCTAGCACTTCGGACTTCATACGTCGAGTATCCATAAATTTGGTCCAAGGTGGAGAGTGTTGGATTTGTGGCCAAAACTTCATGGTTTATGTCAACGGTCATATTAGCAGTTCATAAATCAAGAAGCTTTTCACTCCTGCCACATTAATAGTTTAGTCAAAGAAGCTTTTCACTTCCTACTTTGACCGACATGTATTAGTATAAATTCATATGTTGTGTAAAGTTTGTCTGTGGTATAAAAACATAGTTGCTTTTCATATTGGCTCTTCATAGTCAATATTTAGTATTTAACTCTCTTTTCTTGTAACAAAAAAAAAATCAGTAAAAACATTATTCTCAAAATTGTGAGAGTTACATTGTATTACTTATCTTGCATCTAATTATATTCTCGATGTTCATTAGTGCTTTCGCTGCAGTCGTTAACCTTACAGACACGCATACAACAGACATGGACCTTACTCAAACATAAAACACACATGGAGGCTGATGAAGAATCAACTGCAAAACTCTATCAAATATGTATACTATGATTTGATGAATTGCAAACACTGGGCATCATTGATAATGGACTTTGTTATTTCTTTGAGGCTGCTGAAGAGTCAACTGCAGACTTATTTTTTTTGTTATCCAGTTATTATGCAGATTTAAGAAAGCGCTTTCGGTCATTTTAGATAATTTTAGCTTGATGTATATCGGTAAATTCATTTATCTACGGTTGTATTAAACAATTCTACAAATATATGGAAAGCATGGTTATTAATATTAGTTATGTGCTAATATATGAGAGGCTTGAACTCTGACAATCAGTTGTTGGACTAGTTCAATCTCAAGTCCAAATATTGTCCTGTTATTTTACAAATCTTGGAAAATAAATTGGATAATGACAGTGTGGAGATATTTGGAAATCTCCTTGATAACAACTGGCATCTAATTTGTTTACTAAGAGCAATTTTTGTAATAACTTATAAGTACAAAAATTTACTTTCATTGACTACAACAACAATAGATTGAGGCAAGGTAGCAAATAAGCTAATCAAGCCATATAAAAGAAAAAACCGCTTACTACCAATTTCATATTAAAATTTTATCAAGAATTCCAGCTTATATATTCACTCACTTACTTCTTACCATTCACATAAATTATTCAAAAGTAACAAACTCAAAATTACATTTAAATAGTTTCATAAAGGGTTTTTGTCAAATGGGCTCTTGTATTAGTTGAAAACATTAAGCATAGACAAAAATGAAACAAACATTGCAGTACTGCATAATCCCACAGCATCCTGGATATCAAGTAAATAATCCTATATGCTACCCAAATGGAGTAACCCGAAAGTCTAATACCCAAATTCTTGCTATCGAATAGCAGTTTGTTAACGACCTATTCGATCAAGTCAAACATATCTAGGGGTGAACGTTTGGTTGGTTCGGTTTATCCGATGATGAAAATTGTCAAACCAAACCGATAAAAATGAAAACCAAACCGACCAAATTAAGATTGGTTGGTTCGGTTGGTTATCCGATTTAACCCAACTTAAACAATTTTAGACTTTATGCTCGTAATATTAACTATTATTTGAAATAAACTATAAATATATGATTAAAGTATTATTATTTATGATTTTTATGCTTTTTAAAAGTAATTTTGTTACATATGTGATGATTAAAATTAATTTAGATAACTAAACTAACTTAAAATATTTACTATAATATCGATAATTTTGAAAATATAATAAAAGTTCGGTTAATGCGGTTAAACCGATAACCAAATGAAATAATTTTCCAAACCAATTACAAACCGTTCTAATTTCAAAACCAAACCAAACCGACCAAATTCAATTGGTTTGGTTGGTTTATTCGTTTTAACCAAATAATGCTCAGCCCTAAACATACCAACAAACATGAAAGTGAATAAACACTTGTCCTTATTTTAACTTTCCACCGTTCTTTCTCTTTTTATTTTCCTTTATCACCTCCTCCCCGTTCACTTTCATTTCCCTTTTCATTTTTGTAAGCCGAGAAAAACCCTTTGGCCCAAATCAATGGCCTCCAAAAAATCGTTCCTTCCTCCACCTAATCGCCTAACTCCTCTCCCCATTAAATCGCATCACCGCAACCCTTTCAATTCGCCACCCAAATCTTCCAACATCGACCACTGCCCTTCATCCAACCACCAGCCCTCGATCCAAAATCATCTCTGTCGCTTGATCCACCTCCTGCAAGCGTATCTCCACCAGCATCGAAGCACTGCAGGCCTGCGCCTCCAGCCTCGATAGCCACACACACCAGCAGCCACCACCTGGGATCGTTCACTGCTCCATCCATCGTTGAGCTGCCCAAAGTGAGTTTACCTGACGATTATCCTTATTTAAGTTCGAGGTCAATTGAAGCTAGAAATATAGTAATCACTTGGTTGTGTTATTTCAATTCCTGTGTTACTGGATGTTTGCTGCCTTAATTTGTTGCATGACTTGACCGCTTGCTTATTTGACGATACATTACCTTGCTGTACATTTTACTTGAGGTCATTGCAGCCAAGACCTATGTTTTGCTGGTTGTTACATATTTCACTATGCTTATGAACTTGTGTATTTAGTAATATAAATTTTACGGAGTTCTGCATATATACATATTTTTATGTATGTATATATGTGTGTATTCTTATATGTATGGTTACATGCAAATAATTATTGGGTCCAGTTAGGGCCGGCCCAAGAACATTTTATGCCGTAGTCGAGATTTATTTTTCTATTATCTTTTGCCCTTGTCGTTGAAAAAGAACATTGTAACAAAATGAATATTTTAAATATACAAGCAAAATAAAAACATATTTATATATTATACGATAGTCATAAAAAAATTGGTCAACTAAGTTATTTAGAGTACATGCCAAAAATCAAAATGTCAACATCTATTTTAATTGAAATACGACACGATATTATTAATGAAAAGAAACTTAGTAATTCTTTTGAACTCAATTATAGTAACTAATCGTAATTTAATCAAGACGGCATCTATTTAAACATAAAGCTAGACACAAAATAAATGACAAAAAATTCGAAATGTTGCATTAGTTTGTCTTTATGTAAGAGGTGGAATTCGGAAGCAATCTGAAACCAGAATGAAATCAACAATTATACCTACGGTTTAACAATCTATTTTGTATTTCAACAAAGAACAATGCAACAGACTTACAGATTAACATGCTTGCAGACTTGGGCTTACATACTTTTCTTTTTATTTAAATCATTATCAAAACCCACAATAATTCTAATCATGTCACAAATGAATCCTAAATCAAATAACATAACAATCACTGCTACAAAACCATTGTAACAAGGAGAAACCAAACTGAAAAACGAAATGAACGAAATCAACCCCTAATATGTTTGACTTTGTGCCATCCCTTTTTGCATGAATCGCCAACAGTGAACAGTGTTCACCAAATGCTTCAGCTCTTTCGCCCTCTCTTTCACTTGCTTCTCAAAATTTGCCATTAATTTTTTATTTCACTTTAATCCTTGGTTTCGACAACTTACCATTTCAATAAACAACTATAATTTTCAACAACACCAGACTACTAACTTAAACTGATAACAAGCATTGGTAACAGCAATCATATATTCATATTCATAAAAAAAATAACAACTGCAATCCTATCTCCAAACAAATATCAAAACAACAACCATATGATTCGTGTACATATTAAATTAATTAAAAAAACTTACATTTTATATAATCAACAAAAGCAGCCGAGCGCCGAGCATAGAGCACGACACAGTCAGTCTAGGGCAAAATTGAATTTGGGGTTGCAACCATCGGACCGTCACTGAGGTCCGGTGGCGTACGAGTGGAGAGGTTCTGGTGAACCTGTGGCATGCAAGATATTCTGGAGCATGGAGGCGGCTTGCCTTTCGTGCCACTTCGTCGCTTTCTCTTTTTTTTTTTTTTTTGCTGCCCCCTCGCGTTCTGTTGCCCTAGGCATTAGTCTCCGTTGCCTACGTCTTGGGCCGGCTCTGGGTCCAGTGCACCTTTTTGTGAGCTGCTTGCTTCACTCTGCCTCCTCCATGCCTGTGTTGTATACTTGTATTTTCTCACTATGTTGCCATATTTTATTTGCAATGCGTCACTTACCCGAAGTATTGAATTTAATAAATGAGCCACTTTGATTTTCCCATGTGTGTTGCCTTGATTTACTGGAAATATTGTTTAAACTCATGTAGGTGTGAATAGGTTTTGTCTTCTATTATGCTTTATTTCCAGAAAAAAAAAAAAAAAAACACGTGCGCGCACGCACACATAAATGTACATATACATATATATACATATACATACATACACACACACACATATATATATATATATATATATATATATATATATATATATATACATATATATACATATATATATCACTTATGCCTAAAATTTTTGGAGAATGCCTAGGCCTTGCTGTGCATATATTTATGTGCATGTTGTACTATGCCTATTACTTGCTGCTGGAAATAGTTAACCATGCCCATTACCTTGTTGTTTGGAAACAGTTATATATGTCATTTTAGTGTTTTTTTAGCTTGTTGTATGAATGATGTCTCAATTTACCCTATCAGACATGCATGCTTTAAGGACAATGCTTCGAATAAGCTAATACCCTATATGTGCCTTGTTAAAAGGAAATGCATGCAACACCTTATATGGCCCACGAACTTACAGATTTACATTTGTATGTTAAAATGGCACTGTTTTAAACCCGTGCATGCTAGATTTTGTCATTTTAACCTTTTGCATGTTTTGAAACCTGAAATGCACGCATGCAACACCATTTGACGAAAATTATTTGCGGCATTTTGTCATGAATTTAACAACTTTAAATTTAATTAGTTAGGATTAACTATTATATTTTTAGTGTTTTACTGAAGTTGATTTACTTGAATAAAATTAATCTTGACTTGAGTATTTTGTGTTTTACATGAAACGCTCGGGTCAAACCCGAGTGTTGCAGATTTAAAGACTTCAGCTATTGAAAGTTAGAGAGTGGTGCTGATGCTCGCTTTCGATTTGTCAAGTCCGTAATGTATTTTTATTAAAATCTTATGTATGTATTAAATCTTCCACTATATTTAAATTTTGTAACTTTGATTTTGAAATAAAATTCTTCCGTTGTGAGATATTATTGTTTGTTCTGTGTTGTAAATTCTGTGTCTGATTCTATATAGACTTGATAAGTAATAACAATCTGTCGTTTTGAATGGTTTGAGTTGGTTTAATTACTGACTTAAAGCCATCAAAAAGGCAGTTCATTGCAGTTGGTATCAGAATTTTGGTTTGACAAAGCTTAGCTTGTTGGGTTCAAAACTCATTGGAGATAGGATAGCAGTATCCTAGAATGAGCGGAATCGTCACTAGAGTCACTTTAGATATAGCGTATTTTGAAATTAAATAAATTGTTTTGAAAACGTAATTCTTTTGAAATATAACTTATAATTAGAGTTTTGAGTATTTATTGGACATCAAATTTGGACTATCAAGTATGCGAAAATTTTAAATAACGTATATACAAAGTCTTATGTGTGGTATTGAATCACATTTCAGTTGCTTGAACATAATTTTGATGATGATTACAACATCATCAGGTACTTATATTGAGTTTCGAAAGTGGGATGATTATATGATTCTAATTGAAACATCGAGTGTAACACCCCAAAATTTAGTACACTATAATCACAATTTAAAGATAATAAATTAAGGATAACTTAATTAAATATTTCAGAACTAAGTAAAACTGGCTTTATCGTTGCGTTCGTCTCAGAATTCTTGTCAAGATAGACCACAGTTTGCGTAAACGAGTAACGTACGAAGAAGTTAAGAAGGGTGCGTTTTTAAGAGGTCCCTATTAGGTTTCAAAATATAAAAAAAACCCGGTCATAAACTTATTGTAAATTTAGTCCCTGTTTTTCGAAAATTCATAAAAAAAATATTAAAAAAATATTAAAAAATCACGTAAATTCGTATTTAAATAAAACATGTACTCGCCCAAAAATTCAGATCATAATAAAATCAAAACATGCATCAAAATCGAAAAAATACAGAAAACAACGAAAAATGCAGTAATTTGCATCAAATCATGCACATATTTGGAATACTTGCATTCATCTGTGCAAGTATTTCTCTGTTATATTTTTACATGCAATACTTGCATACATGTGTGCAAGTATTTAAAATAGTTGCATACATGTATGCAAGTTTCTGCACACATTTTATTTTCACATGTAAATACTTGCATACATGTGTGCAAGTATTTCAAATAGTTGCACACATGTATGCAAGTTTCTGCATACATTTTCAACTAAAACAGCTTTAGAAATATTTGCATACATGTATGCAACTATTGGCAAAAGTTGCATACATGTATGCAACTATTTTGCAAGTTTTAAATTCACAATACATCCCTGTAATTAATGTTTTCTCTGTAAACCCGCCCCCTATTTTAGCTGCCGCCTGGAATCTTCCGCCTGCCACTTTCCATACCTCCGCCTCTTTCGTTTTCTGTCCAAATTTTCAGGCGCTATCACTTAAAAAAAAAAAAAAATTTCTAAAATCTGTAAATATTCTCGGAAGTCCACAGAATTTAAAAAAAAAAAGTTGCATCAATGTATGCAACTTTTACGAATAGTTGCATACATTTATGCAACTATTCGAATACACATGCATATATTTATGCACGCCTGTTTGAAAAATTGCATACATGTATGCAGTTTTTCTATATAACTGCATACATGTGTGCATATATGTCAAAATACATGCAAACGTGAATAAGTTGCACGTAGGTATGCAGTTTTTAAACAAATGCATCAGCAGATGCATGTTTTAACAATATGTGCATACATGTATGCATTTATACTGCAGTTTTGACGCAGATTTGAAATAAATGCATACAGGTATGCAACTAATCGACTTATATGCATGTTTTGATGCAATTTACTGCATTTCGTTGATTTTCTGTATTTCATGATTTCGACGTTGTTTTTAATGTTTTTTTGATCTGATTTTTTTCACGATTAATTGTTTTAATTAAATACGAATTTACATGGTTTTTTAATATTTTTTTAATATTTTTTTATATGTTTTTGAAAATAGGGACCTAATTTACAATAAGTTTATGACCGGATGTGAGCCTAATTAAGTTTCGTTTTAGGGATGTGTGCCTAATATTCACAGTTAAGAATCTTAGAAGTTTGTATACACATAAGGGGGTTGTTTGTATATATATATATATATATGTTTAAAATAATTCAAATTAGGAAAACAACGCGCGTAGAAGATCGTTAAGGGACGACCCACAACAGGACTGGGTCGACCTACGGGTCGACCCAATCAAGCAGGGTCGACCTAAGGGGTTGGTGGGTTGACCCAACCAGATCCTGGACAGATACCGAATTCTGTATTTTGACTGTATTTGTGGCTAGGTTCATCGCTGACTCAGCGCTACGTGTATCGTCTAGATAAAAAACGTAATATCTAAAGATTAAGATTAGCTCTATAAATTTACACATATGTGGCTCTCTCCCATTTTAGTACACACAATTATTCTTCACATTCTTCCTCCGTGTATCTATTTTGAATATATATATATATATATATATATATATATATATATATATAATGGGGATATGCTGCTGAACCCTAGATCTACAAAGATAATTCAAAACAAAAGTTCTGCATACGACAATAAAAGAGATAGAAGTGGACTTTTCTACAAAACATAAAGATATATATATATATATATATATATATATATATATATATATATAAAAGAGATATATCTCTTCTTCACCAAGACTCGTTGTGAGTTCCCTGTTATTTTCAGATCTGATACCTAAAATTATATCATGACAGTAAATAAAACGGGGTTTAGATCATACATTGTTTATAAGATAAATACTATACTTGTTCTTCACTGTTATTCACCTATGCCATTGTTATTAGTAAAATATATGCTTTTACTGTCAGATAATTGATTAGTTATGTGTATTTATCTTCCTTTTTCCTATTTCTACTGTTTTAGTTTATTTCCAGTCTTGCCTATATGTCTATACAGTCTGATTTGATTATATTCTCCTTCCTTTTATTTTTCCCTTTTATTTACGCTAAGCCTAGGCCTTTGGAAGCCTAGGCCATGTCCGATTTAAATTTGTGTACAATAAAGCTTGGAATGAAATAAAATGACATGAAAAAGGGGAATTTAGGCATATTGATAAATTGACGACTGTTTGACTATAATTTGGGAATGGGATAAATTTGCATATATGTGTACTTTTGTAATTTGGGAATGTAATAAAAAGGGATGATATACATATACTTGTACTTGTTATAAATTGGAATATAATAGAAGGGATATGCATAAACTTGTACTTGCCGTAATTTGGGGACATAATTGAATGAAATAGTATGCATATGTATAAACATGTTAGATTTGACTTAATACAGACATTAAGTAAAAGACATGTTAAATTAATGTAAGTACCAGATGTGTAGGATAGGTAAACATAGTAATTATAAATACATCTGGACAGGTGTTATGGGGAAGGGTTGTACACACATAATCACATGTAATATTACAACCATGCGTATTAGTAAACCTAAACCTGTTAGGTTAAACATGATTATTAATAAGTCAAGAAGTTCCTCGTTCTGCTGTTGTATTGGATTTTGGGGACTCTTAAGTTACTTGGGGCCATAAGCTTAGGGGGTTTGGCTTGTGTGAATCTTGTTGTGTGGAACTCATATGAGTCAGTATTCCTGTTGGTATTTTGTTAGAGGGCCTCGCACAAGGTAGGGGCCAGGGCACGCTTTACTGAACTGGATTGTAAGAGGTTCAAATGGGGAAGGTGGGTACAGACGCGTTCCGACTTAGTCATGAGCGTGTATGAGTCCGATTAGGGAAACTAAGCCGTTGTAACACCAATAAATAGGTCTGGATTATGTAAGTTGTTGGGTTAGGGAATGATACTTACTGTCGGGGCTGACACAATGTATTTACATATTAGAGAGCCGATCGCATGCGTAGTAATTAGGATACACCTAATCCTATTGTTATGTATGTAGCGACCCGAACTTCCCCGGTCTCCGAAGAGATGAGAAAGAACGAATTATTGTGAGGACAAGACAAAACAGAACGCAGACGAAAGAACATTTCATTGTATATTACAACAATGCATCAGATTACAAGAATATACAGAGTATAAATGAATGAATATTACACAGAAATATCGAGATTTAAATTACATTTAAATACATAGCAGCGGAAAATAATACGATACACAACTGAAGGAGATATACGGATACAAAGCTTTCCGGATATCGTTCCAGCTGTAAACCAGGATCCTGTGAATATAAATCTGCAAAACCAAAACTACTAGCTGCCCGTGTGGAAAATAGGGGCACACAGAGTTTAGGTTAAAACAATAAACTCCAGGTCAGTCATGTGACTGGTGTGAGAACTAAAACAGTTATTTATCTTTATTTTCAAAGTAAGGTAAATCAAGGGACCACGCCGTATAACACGGAACGGGTTTCCTTCCAAGAATACCAGTGCATAAAACAACAGCGCAATGCTAAATAAAGAAAAATGAAGCTATTATAAGACCCAGGTCCCATCACACAATGCAACGCAAGCCGGAGGATAGGGTTTATACCTTATAATAGCCAAAAATGCTTGATACGTTTAAAACAAATCATTTGATACTATTGTAAGTGCATATTGTATAAAATATTTTCAAATCATAAGTATCAATCCTAGACGGCATAAGCGCCCCATCCCACTATGTCGCCATACTAGGCTCTACAAATAAAACTGAAATACACGTATTGGAAATTGGATTTCCATCATGGTGGCTCCTGATTCGAAAGATCGATCGCGTAATGCAATTCACCACGGCTTACGTCCCAACAAGAGAAAACACTGTCTGCACATCCGCACCTTTGGGACCAGAGTACCACCGCGGCTTACGTCCCAGCGAGAGAAAACACCGCCTACTCTATATATCCCTGAGCACTAGGCTCATCTCGGTCGACCGAATTCACGACACCACTAAGGTGCCCATCCACTAAAAAGCATACTGATCAAACCACCAGTTTACCACCATACCGGGGTGTGAGGCTCGCGAACCACCGCTATACACAAAGCCATGCTATATCAGCTGCGCTTTGATCATCAGAAAAGTTTTTGATAAACTTGTTTTTTTTAAGAAAGGAGATGATGATTCTTTTGTTATTGAACTGATTAAAAGGTAAGATACAAATGGATACAATGTGTTGCATATATATAGGTGTTATAGCCTTGTACATACAGGCTTTCGGCAAACAAGAAAAAAGAAGAAAAAAGCTTTTGAAGGCCCAGCCCATTATCATCTAGCCCATTATTGAAGGGATGATATACACGTTGTATTGATCTGTTTAGTAGTAGCCGACTCATTTCATTACTCCCCCTCAAAACTTAGGGTTTCTGAAACCCTAATTTTGCCATGTTTGGCTGGCGATTAGAAGAATTCAGGCGAGAAACACACTGATCTGAGCCGCGCCACCGCTCTCCTTGCTAATTTATGCTTCCTTTTTATCATCTCTCTTCTCTTTGCTGTTCCCTGATACTTTTCTTGCTCTTGTCAGCGATGTTTCTAAGGCGTCAGCTTCGGCTTCGACAATCTGAGCTTTGCTAGACTTTTCCTTCACCGTTGAGGTACTGTGTTTGATTTTATCTCCACTGACGTCTTCTGGATAACTTGTCTGCTTCATGACATTGAGTTCTTCTCTAAATCTGGTAAAAATTTTCAATGATATAGCTTTAGTTAATATATCTGCTCTCTGATAAGAACCTGGTATATGATTGACTTGTATTTCTCCCTTTTGAACTGCTTCTCGAACAAAATGAATATCTATTTCGATATGCTTTGTTCTTGCATGTTGTATTGGATTTTCAGACATGTACACGGCACTTCTATTGTCACACCATAAGATTGGCTTAATTGTGGGCTGTAACTTGAGTTCAAACAGTAGAGATTGTAGCCATTTAATTTCAGCTGTCGCATTGGCTATACTCCTGTACTCAGCTTCAGTGCTAGATCTAGATATTGTAGGTTGTTTCTTTGAGCACCAAGATATTAGACTTTGACCAAAGTAGATGCAATAACCACTGGTTGATCTTCGATCATCTGGATCTGAAGCCCAGTCAGCATCTGCATATCCTGTTATATGCAAATGTTGGCTGGCTTTTAATTTTAAGCCAAAATTGATTGTCCCTTTTAAGTAGCGCAAAATTCTTTTAATTGCCTTCCAGTGTAAGTCCATGGGTTTCTGCATAAATTGAGATAGTTTATTTACACTGTACGAAATATCAGGACGTGTTATTGTTGCATACTGAAGTGCACCAATAATACTCCTGTATTCTGTTATATTTGCAATTGCTTCACCTCTATATTTTGAATAATTCTGACTGTTTACCATTGGAGTAGGCTGGGGATTGGCATTCAACATTTTTGTCTTGACAAGTAGCTCAGTTATATACTTTTTTTGACATAGGATTATTTCAGATTCTGTTCTAGATACTTCTATGCCAAGAAAGTAATTTAACTCTCCCAAATTTTTGATAGAAAACTGTTCATTTAAAAACTGAGTTAACTTGTCAATATCATCAATATTACTGCCAGTTATAATGAGGTCATCTACATATATTAGTATGTAGACTGTTGAAAAGCTATTTATTTTGATGAATAATGAACTATCTGATTTGGTAGATTGATATCCTAACTTGGTTAGTGTATTTTTCAATCTGTCAAACCAAACTCTAGGGGCCTGTTTTAGCCCATAAATAGCTTTCTTCAATTTACATACTAAATTTTGATTGAGATTGTAACCTTGAGGCTGTCTCATATATATTTCTTCCTCAAGAACACCATTCAGAAAAGCATTATTAACATCTAAATGTCTGATATGCCACTTCTTACATAGGGCAATAGTAAGTATAAGTCTGATTGTTGTGGGTTTTACTACAGGTGAGAAGGTTTGATTAAAATCAAACCCGTATTCCTGAGTAAAACCCTTTGCAACCAGCCTGGCCTTGTACTTATTTATTGATCCATCTGGATTTCTCTTGAGCTTGTATGTCCATCTGCACCCCACAATGTTTTTATTGGCAGGTGGACATACAAGCTCCCAAGTTTTATTTTTGATGAGTGCATCATACTCCTCATTCATAGCTTTCCTCCAATTCTTGTCTTTGATAGTCTGTTCAAAGGAATTAGGTTCACAGTTAGTGGATAAAGCTATATATGCTTTTGGTTTAAAAATACCACTTTTTGCCCTAGTAATCATAGGGTGGCCTGTCTGGATTGGTGATTCTGATGATGGTGAGCTGCTATCATTATCTGAACTTGATGAGTATTCTGATCTTGTACTTTGTGAACCTGCATCTCTTTCTAATTCTTGATTATCTGAATTTTCAGGATTGTGCATGGCAAGGCTGAGTTGCTGTGAATCATCATGCTCTTCAGAGTAAGATTGTAATGCTTGACTAGATTCAGCAGCCTCACTTTCATCATTATTGTCCCATTTTTCAGAATAGACTGGGATCTCAGGTATAGATGTATTTGGATTTCTTACTTTACTAGTAGTTGTAATATTTCTGCTATTAAAAGGAAACACCATCTCATCAAATACAACATGTCTGCTTATGTAGATTTTACCTGTTTCATCCAGACATTTGTATCCCTTTTGTCTGGTAGTATACCCCAGAAAAGTACAGGGTTTTGATCTAAAATCTAATTTGTTTGAATTATATGGTCTCAAATATGGAAAACACAAACATCCAAAAGGTTTTAGACTGTTGTAATCTGGTTTGACATTATATAATTTTTCTAGTGGAGCTATGCCTTTCAGTATCTTTGTTGGTTGTCTATTTATAAGATACACAGAGGTACTGAAGGCCTCTGGCCAAAATTTTAAGGGTAATTTTGCTTGTGCTAATAATGTCAAACCTGATTCAACAATATGTCTGTGTTTTCGTTCAACTAATCCATTTTGCTCAGATGTATATGGGCAAGTGATTCTATGAACAATTCCTTTCTTAGCAAAGTATCGGTTCAAGCTTTTGAATTCACTTCCACCATCAGATTGGATAGTTTTAACTTGAGCATTAAATTGTCTTTCAACCATAGAGATAAAATTCATCACAGCATTAATAGTTTCAGACTTGGCTTTAAAAAAATAAATCCATGTGTATCTTGAATAAGCATCTACAAAGGCAATATAGTACTTGAAACCAAAGTCTGAGCTTATAGGTGAAGGACCCCATAAGTCAGTTGCTATTAACTCCAATGGTTCAGTATAGACAGTTTCAGAGTCAATGAAAGGTAATTTATGACTTTTACCAACTTGACAATATTCACAGATGTATGGTAATGAGACATTATTATATTGAATATGATTCTTATCTAGAATTTTCATTACAATCTTAGGACTTGGATGTCCAAGTTTGTAGTGCCAGAGATCAAAAACTTTTTTGCTGCTATCAGCATTGTCAAGAATATTCAGATTACAATGTTTTTCTCTTTTTGTCTCACTGTTATGCTTGATAGTGTCAAACTTGTATAGACCTCCTGTCATGTTACCCTGTAAAATGGGTTCTCTAGTTAGAATGTCCCTAACTAAGCAGTGTGTAGGGTAAAATTCAAAGTAGACATTATTGTCATGAGCAAATTGAGAAACACTTATTAAGTTTTTCTTGATCTTTGGCACTCTTAAAAGGTTATGTAAGTATAACTGCCTCTTACCACTTAAACTAGCATTACCAATGTGAGTAATAGTAATACTTTTGCCATTGCCTAATAAAATAGAATTATTACCTCTGTAGTCTCTGTTTCCAAGATTCAAATTGTCAAGATTGTTGGTAATGTGATGTGTAGCTCCTGAATCTGGTTACCAACCATCATCTTGCACAGTTTCCAGCTTTGCTATGTCATTTTGATTTCCTCCTTTACTTGAATTATCTTGATTACCATTTTCAGACTGAGATAATACCATATTCACACTAGGATTACCAGTATTTCTCTGATTTTGATTAGACGTGTAACTGGTATTAAATCTAAAATAGCAGTTCAGGGCTGTGTGTCCCACTCTTTCACAAATTTGACATTTTGGTCTGTTGGTATTAGTCCATCTACCTCTGCCACGACCTCTTCTACCACCACCGCCTCTTTGGTAAGCCTGATCATTTCGGTTATTATTAAAGTTTTGATTCTTGCCTTTAAAACCAGTAGTCAAGTTCACGCTATACTCTGGTTCTTGAGGTTTCTTGGTGTTTATTCTTGCCTCATGAGAAAGTAAGATAGAATGAACCTCATCTATGGATGGCACTATCTTTTGAGATGTTATGACTGCGATTACAGCTTCATAATCACTATTAAGTCCATTAACCAGGTATAATACATGATCACTGTCAGGCACTCTGTTTCCAGTGGCATTTAATAGATCACATAGCCTTTTAACTTTAGCATTATACTCCCTCATAGATAAATTCTCCATTTTAACACTTTGCAGTTGATTCTTGTAATGAAGAACTTTGGCTGAACATTGATTATTAAACTCTTTCTCAACTGTAGTCCAAATGTCAAAGGCAGAAGTACATCCTATGACTTGTGGTAACAAACTTGCACTTATAGATGACAGCAACCAAGAACTGATAAGTCTGTCTTGCCTGTGGTACTGAACATACTTTTCATTAGCAATTGTTCTGTTGCTTGCATCTGTAATGTACTTGGCTGGTATATCAACAGTGCCAAGTATATATCCTTCAAGGCCATATCCTTGAATGGCTGTCTCGACTTGCAATTTCCAGAGAAGGTAATTATCCTCTTCAAGATGTATAGTGATTAGTTGACTTTTAAGACTAACCACAGTTTTTGTTGTTGGATCTATAGGCCCAGTTCCAGTAGAAACATTATGGCTATTGTCAGATGTCGAAGATGGTGTTGTCTCAACCATTATAATAGACAGATGATGACAGTTTTATCAAGAAATCAGTACAAAGAATGCCGTTATAAATCAAGAACTGAGGAACTCTCTAACAGGTAAGTAGCAGCCAGAGAGATCTAGTGATGAATGTTAGTTAGATCAGAAAGTACCTTATTCTGAAGGTTTCTCTAGGCGAGGCTCTTATTTGTTTGATGATTTTCTTGATTCTTGGTTATTCCTTGGCGATCTTTGTTACTGATCATAGAAGATATATTGTATTTGATCAGATGCAGCCTTGAAACCTTTTAGTTTCAGGCGAGGTACTGCTCAAATATGGTGTATCTTCTCTCATATGATGAGGAATCTCCTCTGATGAGTCATATCCATATGATGATAATAAACTCTGATGGATATGAAGATCAACAAACTCAGTTTCAGGATCTTGATAAGCCGTGAGGCTGTTTTGTGAATGCTCTGATACCAAGAAAAGTTTTTGATAAACTTGTTTTTTTAAGAAAGGAGATGATGATTCTTTTGTTATTGAACTGATTAAAAGGTAAGATACAAATGGATACAATGTGTTGCATATATATAGGCGTTATAGCCTTGTACATACAGGCTTTCGGCAAACAAGAAAAAAGAAGAAAAAAGCTTTTGAAGGCCCAGCCCATTATCATCTAGCCCATTATTGAAGGGATGATATACACGTTGTATTGATCTGTTTAGTAGTAGCCGACTCATTTCATTATCATCAACCACCAAACTTTGCTTTTCAACAAAAGTCTGGATCACTGCATCTCAGCATGCCACACTATCAATCCATATTGTACCACTGATTTCTGCCAATATATAACCTCTGAGCTCATATGTCTCAGAGAAGGGCGTTAAGCAATAGAATAAATTCTCCGCCGCCAAACAGATATATATTTAGCAGAGATCAACAAATACAATATAAAAGAATACAATGTCAGACACACCATCCATTTACAAGTCCGTTCTAGGTCTGAACGAAACCGGAGGCACTTTCCTCGCATATCCATCCATCTCCAAGTACGTCTGGACGACCACCAACTATTTCCATCCTCTTGGGTGTACAGCCCAATCAGGATCGTCAGTAATTATCCAAACGATGTGAAGACTTCCGGTCTTCAACCACCGTCTTCATCTTCGACATATCGTCGAATCGATTATTCAGAATGGGAATAAACCCGGCCTTTCCGAACAACCCGCGTATATTAAAAATAAATGTTACACAAACACAACATACGCCTCATTCCAATTCATTAGTTACTAACCGTAAATCAGTAAGAGAGCAATTCCCCAAATATTAACCCCGAAGGCCGAAACCAACATCAGATCAATATCCAGGAAACCATTCTTCTTAACTAACCTTCAACTAGTTTCTAAATTTCAATTCTTAGGGAAAGGTTCCCATTAATTTTATCCAAGATAAATTCTTTAAAATTTATCCTTTAATCTTCCTTTGGATGTCATTTCAAACCAAATTATGGTTTTCCAAACTAGTCGAGATTAGCGAACCATACCAAAGTAATTATTTAATTTGTTTCTCAATCCCAACCTATTCATCCCATGAAGCAAAACTGGTAATACTCCATATTTAACACCACAGTGTTATCGGTAAAATTAATTACCATTTCACGTTCAAATCTGATTAAAGATTTAACTATCGCTTTGGAGCAAAACTAGTGATACTCCATTCTCGCTCATTTTCTAAAGTTGATAATTTAAATTATCAATCCACGTTTCAATTTAACTGAAGATTCATTAAAACTCTTTTTACTGGGTTAAAGAACTAGTGTCATTTCAAAACACGGTTCACTATAAACCCAAAATCACATTACATTTCAATTAGACCCTAACCATAAATTAGCAAGTGAGCAATTCCCTAAGTATTAACCCTGAAGGCCGAAACCAACATCAGATCAATACCCCAGAAACCATTCAACTCAACTAATCTCCAGTTAGTTTCTGATTTTCTTAACTCTTTTGGATCTAAGAACAGTATTATTGAAGATACCGTTCACGACAACCCAAAATCACATTCTATTAATTATCGGGTTAAAGAACAAGTGTTATTTAAAACACTGTTCAGGATAAACCCAAAAACCAATATCAATTCAATCAAATATTACTTAATTGGTACACTTCATTAAATCCAAATAAAAAGATTTAATCTTTTCTCAATTGGGTTCAAGAACAGTGTTAATGAAGACACCATTCACGACAAACCCAAATCACATTTGATATTAGATACAAGGCTCTGAATAGAAAATATATCGGCTTATATTCAATATCAAATTCTACGACCAACAAATATCGTATTGGAAATAACGATATATATATATATATATATATATATATATATATATATATATATATATCTTTCAAATTTCCATAGCAACATCTGTATAATCATGAAATTCAACATCGAAATATTCCGAAGACAATTTCGATTCAAATCCATTCCAATGAAATCATTGGAATTTCTGGTTATTTTCGAAACCATTCCAAATCAAATTTATTTATTTAAAAATAAATAGAATTTTAATTCTAGTTCAAAACTAGTTCATTTCGATAAAAATCTATTTTTATCTTTTCAAATATGGAGTTTTTCATCCCAATTTTTCCCAAATCATTTCTTATGATTTTACACAAATTATTACCATTTTTAATAATTTTATCAAGGCCCGTACAGTCGATTTCCATCAACGGCCATCGAACTGCACTCACAGCGACCTTTTCCAAATTTGATTTGGACATAATTCCAAATCCAACCGTTAGATTTCAAATTTCTAATATTCGTTAGAAAGCTCTTTTCGATACGAACCCAACGGTTCCGGGTTTAGGAGAATCCGACGGTCGGATCTCCCGTAATGTCCGTTTGAAATAAATGGTCGAAATTCACGAACTGCCGCGGCGCGTTCTATTCAGGCCATTATATTATATATATAATATATGTAATATATATTTTTCGATTTCTATTTAAAACGAATTTTATAAATAGTTTTGAATTCGTTTCAAAAACAATTTCAACCTTTATTTCAAATTCAAGTCAAAATTGAATTTTTCCTTATAAATTCGTTTTAAAATCTATTTCTATTCAATTCAAATTTAAATTCAATTTGAATTCATTTCAATTCGTTTTCAATTCAATTCGAATTTGGTTTCAATTCACTTCGAATTCGTTTTATATTCAATTCATTTCGAATTGGTTTTCTATTCGATTCAATTCAAATTTGTTTTCTAGTCGATTCAATTCAAATTTGTTTTCTAGTCGATTCAATTCAAATTTGTTTTCTATTCGATTCAATTCGAATTCGTTTTATATTCAATTCATTTCGAATTGGTTTTCTATTCGATTCAATTCAAATTTGTTTTCTAGTCGATTCAATTCAAATTTGTTTTCTATTCGATTCAATTCAAATTTGTTTTCTAGTCGATTCAATTCAAATTTGTTTTCTATTCGATTCAATTCGAATTCGTTTTCTATTCGATTCAATTCGAATTCGTTTTCTATTCGATTCAATTCGAATTTGTTTTCTATTCAATTCAATTCGAATTCATTTTCTATTCAATTAAATTTGAATTCGTTTTCTATTCAATTAAATTTGAATTCGTTTTCTATTCAATTCAATTCGAATTCATTTTCTATTCAATTAAATTTGAATTCATTCATTTCAGTTCAAATTCAGTTTGAATTTCAATTCTTTTCAAAATATCAGATTTTGAAATCACTTTCGATATTCATTATAAAATGAATAAAATCGATATAAATATCGTTCACATCAAAATGACGTCAATCTAATCAACACGGCTTCATATATTTCTATTTTCTAATATTCTATTTCAAATATTTCTTTTTCAAATATTTCTATTTCAAATATTTTTATTTTTAAAATATTTCGTTCAACACATGACTAATCTCAACGGATGAGTACGGTCAACACATGAACCTTTATCTTATATTGATAAAGATGCAAATTTTATTATTAAAATATTTCGTTCAACACTTGACTAATCTCAACGGATGAGTACTGTCAACACATGAACCTTTATTTTATATTGTTCTTTATTTTCTAAATTGGAAGGAGGCCCAATCAATCACCATATAATGTTAATTATATGGATTTTCATACATCACACGTATATAATAGCATTGAAAAATAATCAACCATCAACCAAAGTGCACTACACTGTATAAGCATCAAATATAGATATCTAACGCTTATAACAGCCTATCAATCAATCGATCGACATATTTAATCAATCAGGATGAGTGAACTTCAAATTTCATCCCAACACCCGTGTGGGGTTTCAAACAATCAAACACAGATTTTAGTTGTGCAGTTGGACGATGTGTAAAATTTATCGACCCAATCAATATCAGTCAAATCAGTGTATATAAACAAATCGGCCGATTTGTTTATAAATATTTATTCATTCACTTTCACGTTAAAAGTTATATTTTTAACGATAAAAACATTTTATTCAACCTATGAAAATATTCTATTCAGTTCATTTATTAAATAAATGATTTCTTTATTTGTCTAACTTATTTTAGAAAATTTCGGCGGCATAACGGCATGATACTAGAAACGGGACGAGGCCTAGCCTTATCCCCGGTCTAGTGAAGGCCCACGCCATTCACACATCAATCAAATCCATTCAATTCACCAAACAATTCAATTCAAACCAAATAATCTAACCAACTACACAACCAAACAAACAAGTCCATGGTCTGTGGACGATTGTGTCGGGTGCTACTAAGAACCGTCTGCATCCTAGTATATATATATATATAACTAGAAAAGAAATTGAAGAGTGAGAAATTCTCACCGATAGCTATCCAACCATCTCGACTCTTCATTTAGAGAAATCTTCATCGTCCTCGCCTTTTTGTCATCTTCGATGTCCGTATTCTCTACATATGTTAAAATCGAATTTTTACTTCGCTATTAAATATATAAAAATCGAATTTTTACTTTGCTATTAAATATATAAAAATCGAATTTTTACTTTGCTATTCAATATATAAAAATCGAATTTTTACTTTGCTATTCAATATATAAAAATCAAATTTTTATCTTGCTACTCATATAAAAATTATATTTTTACCCTTTCTATAATATAAAAATTATATTTTTATTTCGCTACTTCTACTTTAAAACAATGATATATAAATATCTATAAATTCCATTGCTATTTTTATTTTTAAAACCAATGCTTTTTAGATTTTCAAAAACAATGATCTATATATAAAAATCCCAATTTTTTTGTTTTATGCTTTTTTCTATATATATATATATATTCCCTTTTGATTTCTATGTTATTTATTTTAAACAAAAACTGAATTTTTTTTATATTAAACAAAACTAATGTTTAATGTATAAAAAAAATGATTAAAAACTCACTGCAGTTTGCATCTGGAAACCCTCGTCGTCTTCATCGATTTGGGGAAACCGCCTGCGCCACCTCCACATAGCGTCGGACCAGAATCGGAGGCCAACACATCGTCGAGCTTGGAGCTGCCGTCCCCCACCCAAAAGTCCGACGAACTCGAGCTCCTCCACGCTTGGAAAAACGCGCTCGAACCCCGGCCTGTTGGAGCTTTGATTTCTCGTGACTCCTGAAGCTAGGAATGATACCATCCGTTCATCGTGTAGAGCTTACAAGGCTCTTGAATTCTTGCCTTGAAATTCTTCGAATTTATTTTGCGGATTTAGGGATTTAAACGATTTAAAATTTGAAGTTTTCAGCCATCGTTTTCGCCTTTGTCGGCTGGGAATCGGGTTGACCACGGGAGGAGAGAAAGAGGGGTTTGACCGTTGTTGACCCTATATAGTGATTTATATTTTTAATTATTTTAATCCTCTAATTATTTATAGTTCCGTACGAACTCCAAATCGAATCCAACGACTGTCGTTTATAACTAAATACCCCCATTCCAAACACAATGGGATATGTTTCGTAAGCCAGTTCGGCTATTTCATTCAGTTTTCGCTTAAAATTAAAATATAAATCAATATATACTGAATTTGAACGCACATTTCAATTTACCGAGGTCACATACTAACTAGAAAAATTCCCGAAAAATATTTTCTATCTTCGTATTGACGATACGGTCCTAACAAAACTAATTTCGTCAAATTCTGAGACCGTTTGAAAAATGGCCATTTTCCAGTCGATTAAAATCAACTGAAACTGGTCAAACGCGTTTTCCTTTGCCACGCTCACATATTGATTCGAAAAATTATGAAATTTGGAATCTAGCAATAATTTGACATCACGGATCCAACAAAAGTGGTTTCGTCGAAATCCGAGGTCGTTTGCAAAATGTCTATTTTTAAGGGCCTGAATTCCATAGCGACTATTCAGAATTTTCAACTGGACATATCTTTTGATTTCCGCTATGAAATTTTGATTTTTCGGATTCGTTGGAAAGATATTCACAATTAGATCCTAATGTTTTTGGTTTCACTAAAATCCGGATTGTTTTGTACCCGGTACATTCAATTGAAGTTTGAAATCGAATTATCGAACTACCGCGCCATTTTCAATCCCATTTAAAATTATATATAATTATTTATATTCTAACGACGACGTATATAATATATACGTCGAATTCTATTCAAAATAAATTTCTTATCGATATTATTTAAAATAATTCATTTTAAATATTCAAAATTCGCTAAAATTGCCAAAATAAAAATTTTAAACTGGCCCAAATTTTCGGGTTGTTACAATCTCCCCCACTTAAAACTTTTCGTCCCCGAAAAGGAACAAAGTCGAAAGTGGTTTGATCAATCAACTCTACGTTCGATCTGGCTTCATTCTCCAGCTTTTCAGTTTCTGAGAATTTTCAAAATTTTCAAAAATTTGGCTAACACCCGGAATTTTCGAAAAATTTCGCCATAACCTCCCCTGCACCGGGAGCCACGGGAAAATCCCGAAATTGCCATATAGGCCTTCTGATCTCAAAAAGAAAAAGAAAAAGCCAAGCGGCTAGCCAATAGGCTCATAAAATCATCATCACCCAAACAAAACAGTAAATTATGATAAACATGTACCTATTTGTCGGGCAAACAAATTTTATTCTCTGCTCTAGCCTCCTTGCTATGACCTGTTTAATGTAAGTACATGTATATGCAAGCAAATGCGACCAATTTTCAATACAATTCAATATTTGTTTCAATTAGGCTAAATGGTTCAAAATTATCAAACAAATAAACAAACAACACAAACATCAATCGGTTAGTGGATTAGAGTTTCAAATTGATAATTTTGATACATATACAAAAATCATGTTTTTGATGCCAATTCACAATAATAAGCCCTATCTAATTTTGGTTCTCACACCAGTCAATAGGAAATATATAGAAATCACACCTTCGAAGCACGAACATAAATATTGATGATGCCATGGTCATTATCAACATCATCTCCGGGCGACTAGATTGTGATTCTATATCTATCCGGTATATTAAAATTTCAAACACACGTGGACCAGACGTATACGCAAAATCTTTATATACTGGACTGTCCAACTCAATATATATAGATAATCAAATACGAATAATTGTTTTAAATTTCAAAACAAGATTTGTTTTCATTTCCAAAAAATATACTCTTCACACTCGTTCTAGGATACTACTGATCTCATCTCTAACGAGTCATTCTCGTTGGATATTACTAATCCAATTTCTGATGAATTCTTTCTTATGGTTCTAATGTGTCTTGTTCTCTGAGCTTTGTAAACCAAAGCTCTGATACCAAATGTAGCGACCCGAACTTCCCCGGTCTCCGAAGAGATGAGAAAGAACGAATTACTATGAGGACAAGACAAAACAGAACGCAGACGAAAGAACATTTCATTGTATATTACAACAATGCATCAGATTACAAGAATATACAGAGTATAAATGAATGAATATTACACAGAAATATCAGAGATTTAAATTACATTTAAATACGTAGCAGCGGAAAATAATACGATACACAACTGAAGGAGATATACGGATACAAAGCTTTCCGGATATCGTTCCAGCTGTAAACCAGGATCCTGTGAATATAAATCTACAAAACCAAAACTACTAGCTGCCCGTGTGGAAAATAGGGGCACCCAGAGTTTAGGTTAAAACAATAAACTCCAGGTCAGTCATGTGACTGGTGTGAGAACTAAAACAGTTATTTATCTTTATTTTCAAAGTAAGGTAAATCAAGGGACCACGCCGTATAACACGGAACGGGTTTCCTTCCAAGAATACCAGTGCATAAAACAACAGCGCAATGCTAAATAAAGAAAAATGAAGCTATTATAAGACCCAGGTCCCATCACACAATGCAACGCAAGCCGGAGGATAGGGTTTTTACCTTATAATAGCCAAGAATGCTTGATACGTTTAAAACAAATCATTTGATACTATTGTAAGTGCATATTGTATAAAATATCTTCAAATCATAAGTATCAATCCTAGACGGCATAAGCGCCCCATCCCACTATGTCGCCATACTAGGCTCTACAAATAAAACCGAAATACACGTATTGGAAATTGGATTTCCATCATGGTGGCTCCTGATTCGAAAGATCGATCGCGTAATGCAATTCACCACGGCTTACGTCCCAACAAGAGAAAACACCGTCTGCACATCCGCACATTTGGGACCAGAGTACCACCCCGGCTTACGTCCCAACGAGAGAAAACACCGCCTACTCTATATATCCCTGAGCACTAGGCTCATCTCGGTCGACCGAATCCACGACACCACTAAGGTGCCCATCCACTAAAAAGCATACTGATCAAACCACCAGTTTACCACCATACCGGGGTGTGAGGCTCGCGAACCACCGCTATACACAAAGCCATGCTATATCAGCTGCGCTTTGATCATCAACCACCAAACTTTGCTTTTCAATAAAAGTCTGGATCACTGCATCTCAGCATGCCACACTATCAATCCATATTGTACCACTGATTTCTGCCAATATATAACCTCTGAGCTCATATGTCTCAGAGAAGGGCGTTAAGCAAGAGAATAAATTCTCCGCCGCCAAACAGATATATATTTAGCAGAGATCAACAAATACAATATAAAGGAATACAATGTCAGACACACCATCCATTTACAAGTCCGTTCTAAGTCTGAACGAAACCGGAGGCACTTTCCTCGCATATCCATCCATCTCCAAGTACGCCTGGACGACCACCAACTATTTCCATCCTCTTGGGTGTACAGCCCAATCAGGATCGTCAGTAATTATCCAAACGATGTGAAGACTTCCGGTCTTCAACCACCGTCTTCATCTTCGACATATCGTCGAATCGGTTATTCAGAATGGGAATAAACCCGGCCTTTCCGAACAACCCGCGTATATTAAAAATAAATGTTACACAAACACAACATACGCCTCATTCCAATTCGTTAGTTACTAACCGTAAATCAGTAAGAGAGCAATTCCCCAAATATTAACCCCGAAGGCCGAAACCAACATCAGATCAATATCACGGAAACCATTCTTCTTAACTAACCTTCAGCTAGTTTCTAAATTTCAATTCTTAGGGAAAGGTTCCCATTAATTTTATCCAAGATAAATTCTTTAAAATTTATCCTTTAATCTTCCTTTGGATGTCATTTCAAACCAAATTATGGTTTTCCAAACTAGTCGAGATTAGCGAACCATACCAAAGTAATTATTTAATTTGTTTCTCAATCCCAACCTATTCATCCCATGAAGCAAAACTGGTAATACTCCATATTTAACACCACAGTGTTATCGGTAAAATTAATTACCATTTCACGTTCAAATCTGATTAAAGATTTAACTATCGCTTTGGAGCAAAACTAGTGATACTCCATTCTCGCTCATTTTCTAAAGTTGATAATTTAAATTATCAATCCACGTTTCAATTTAATTGAAGATTCATTAAAACTCTTTTTACTGGGTTAAAGAACTAGTGTCATTTCAAAACACGGTTCACTATAAACCCAAAATCACATTACATTTCAATTAGACCCTAACCATAAATTAGCAAGTGAGCAATTCCCTAAGTATTAACCCCGAAGGCCGAAACCAACATCAGATCAATACCCCAGAAACCATTCAAATCAACTAATATCCAGTTAGTTTCTGATTTTCTTAACTCCTTTGGATCTAAGAACAGTATTATTGAAGATACCGTTCACGACAACCCAAAATCACATTCTATTAATTATCGGGTTAAAGAACAAGTGTTATTTAAAACACTGTTCACGATAAACCCAAAAACCAATATCAATTCAATTCCAATCAAATATTACTTAATTGGTACACTTCATTAAATCCAAATAAAAAGATTTAATCTTTTCTCAACTGGGTTCAAGAACGGTGTTGATGAAGACACCATTCACGACAAACCCAAATCACATTTGATATCAGATACAAGGCTCTGAATAGAAAATATATCGGCTTATATTCAATATCAAATTCTACGACCAACAAATATCGTATTGGAAATAACGATATATATATATATATATATCTATATCTTTCAAATTTCCATAACTACATCTGTATAATCACGAAGTCCAACATCGAAATATTCCGAAGACAATTTCGATTCAAATCCATTCCAATGAAATCATTGGAATTTCTAGTTATTTTCGAAACCATTCCAAATCAAATTTATTTATTTAAAAATAAATAGAATTTTAATTCTAGTTCAAAACTAGTTCATTTCGATAAAAATCTATTTTTATCTTTTCAAATATGGAGTTTTTCATCCCAATTTTTCCCAAATCATTTCTTATGATTTTACACAAATTATTACTATTTTTAATAATTTTATCAAGGCCCATACAGTCGATTTCCATCAACGGCCATCGAACTACACTGTAATTAGGGTAACACCTAATCCTATTATGTAATTAGGTTACACTTAATCATGCTGTTTTTGTTAAGTAATTAGGTTAACGCCGAATCTTGTTATACTAGTATTGGTGCAGACAAAACCTGTTTTAGGATATAAATGAGATGCATTACTCAATCACTGTTTATTCCTGTTATTCCCGTTTATCTTGATTACCTGTTGCCTTACATAATATTGTACTTTCTCATCTTGTTTTGTCTATCTGTCTTTGTATCTCTATTTTATGCATATTTGAAAATCACTGGAACTCACCAAACTTTATGCCTAGCCTTTTTTTTTGCTTATTCCCTTTTTTCCCTAGGTCCTCTGAGTGGTTGCACTCCTCGGTGATTAGGACTTTCTCTTTCAGCTTGGATTTGGACTTTCTTAGATGTACCGCTTTGACTTACTTTCTACTCTATTATGGCTTGCTATGAGGGATATGGTTTTATATTATCCACTCTGTTATTTTGCATTATGAGACAGATTTGAGATACTTGGTTTTTTATGTAACTGGTTTTTGATGTAACCTGTTTTGAGATTATATTTTATTTTCAATAATAAAGTTGAAATTTTTGCTGCTTATTTTATATCTGTCTTGTGAATTTATGTACTGTTTACCTATTGCGCTTCACGAAACTTAATGCATTCTCTTATTAGTGACATTAATGAATGTGGGGTGTCACATTTGTTATCAGAGTTGAAGGTTACAAGATCGGAGAAAAGTTTTGAAAAATTGTTTCCAAAAGCAAAGTATTTTCAAATAAAATCTTTCTTTTGAAAAACATATCCCCTCGGGCCATATTCAGTATTCTCTCGATCTCTTATTGAATCTTTTGTTTCTTCTCCTTTCAACATGTCTGGGGAACCCAGTCTTCCGCAGGGCATTCCATAACCGACATAGTTCCGTAGGTATCTTGAGGCTTCAGCACCTGCCGGAGGACAACGAGATGCCCCGCCCCCAACTGCAGTCGTTGTAGCTCCACCTCCACGAGTAGATAATTTTTCTAAGCTATGTAAAGACTTTTGCGCTATGGGTGGAAAATCGTTCCATGGTACTGAGAGCTTTGTTAAGGCACGAAATTGGCTAAGGGAAACAGAGAACGTGTTTGGTCTTTTTGAGCTTGATGATAGAAGGAAGATACAGTTGGCCTCATGGCAACGAAAGGACGAAGCTTCCTACTAGTAGGAAGTAACACAGGCATGACAACCAGTAGCTACTTGGGATGATTTCAGGAAGAGATTTGAGATGACGTTTTTTGTCTCAGGCGGAAGAAGGATTACAAACGGAGAGATTCTTGGCTTTGAAGCAAGGGGACATGTCTGTTAAGGATTATGTGAGTAAGCTCAATCAACTAGCGAGATTTGGTCTGGTAGTGAATACACTTCATAAGAAGGCTCTTAGATTTGCGAGAGGGTTGAATCAACTCTCCAAGGACTTGCATTATCACATATACCATTGAGGGTGATGTCTGAGAGGCTGGTTAACATGGCTCTAATGCACGAAGATGGCAAGGATGAGAAGAAAGACAATAAGTCCGAGGAAACACGTGCTAAAGGTGAGAAAAAGAAATGGTTGCCCAAGAAGGGAGCATAAAAGAAAGGAGGGAAGCCTGATAAGGCTCAGATCAAGAAAGATATCAAGTGTCATGGTTGCGGAGCTATGAGTCATTTTGTGAAAGACTACAGAAAGACAAAGAAAGCATGTTTTAATTATGGTCAAGTAGGACACTTTACTAAGCAATGCCCTAGTAAGAAAGGACAAGGGGCGGGATCTTCTGGACAAGTACATGCTCTTGAGGCTAGTGGACCTGATCGAGGTAGGAAAGTCACGGTTGAAGGTTTGATTTCCCTTTTTGACTATCCTGTTACCCTCCTTGATTCTGGTGCTACACATTCATTTATGTCCAGCTCTTCAGTAGATAGACTTCACCATAATACTAGTATAGTCTCTGATCTTGTAGTTGTCTCAAACCCCATAGGAGGTACGACTCATTTATCCATGATATGTAGGGGTTTGAGAATTTCTATCTTGGGCGTCGAGTTTGAATGTGACGCATACGTGTTGGGATTTATGGGCTATGATTTGATTCTAGGAATGGATTGGCTAGCCATATATGGTGTCATCCTCGATTGTGAAAAGAGAGTGGTTAGACTTCTTACTTGTCATGGTAGGACTCTCGAAATTTCTTGTGACCCATGGGGATCAGTGATGCTCAGTTTCCTAGAATCGCCTGATATTTCTGTTGATGATTTGCAATCTGTACCCATAATCACAGATTATCCGGACGTTTTTGATGAAGTTAAGGGACTACCTACAAGGCATGAGATAGACTTACATATTTACTTGGTAAAGAATGCGAAGCCAGTTTCTCTGCTAGTGCACCACATGGCTCCTAGAGAGAGGAGGGAGCACAACAAGCAAGTAGGGGATCTATTCGAGAAAGGATTTATTAGATGAAGCATATAAGAGTGAAGAGCTCCAGTGTCTTTGCAACTAAGGAAGACGGCTCACTTTGTCTATGTGTGGATTATGGAGAGCTGAATAAGCTCACCAAGAAGAATAGGCACCCACTTCCGAGGATTGACCACCTGTTTGATTGGCTAGTAGGCACATCAATTTTCTTATAGATGGATTTGGCCATAGGATTTCATCAGCCGAGAGTAGCATAGGGCAGTATTGATAAGACTACATTCAGAACTTTAGACGGTTTCTTTGAATGGCTAATTATGCCTTTTGGACTAACCAATGCACCCGCATATTTTGTGAACTTGATGAGTAGGGTGTTTAGGGAGTTTATGAACAAGTTTGTGGTGGTCTTTGTGGATGACATTCCGATCTTCTTGAAGAATGAGGAGATACATGCCCTACACTTATGAGAGGTTCTACGCACTCTCAGATCGCATCAGCTCAAGGCAAAATTTCCTAAATGCAATATTTGGAGAAAGGAAATAAGGTTCCTAGGGAATGCGTTCTCCAATGACGGGATAACAGTGGACCTGGCTAAAGTCGTCGTAGTTCAAGATTGTGGGGTCCAAAGAATGCGACAAAGGTGAGAAGTTTTCTAGGATTGGTGAGAAATTATAGAAAGTTTATCAAGGACTTTTTAAGGGTATCAGCCCCAGTTACCCAATTGACGAAAAAGAACTTGGCTTTTTCATGGAGCATTGGTTGTGAGGATGCCTTTCAGGGATTGAAAAGGGAGCTGAAAACATCCCCAGTTCTGACTCTCCCTGATGGAAGCAAGATGTTCATGGTTGACACAGATGCTTGTGGCACAGGGCTTGGTGTGGTTCTAATGCAAGAGGGAAGGGTAGTATGCTATAGCAGACAGTTGAGAGTTCATGAGAAAAACTACCCTACCCATGATTTAGAGTTGGTTGCAATTGTGTTCACATTGAATTTAATACCGTAGATAAATATTTTCAAGAATATAGAAAGTTTCTAACACTTTAAATTCCCAAAAAAATCGGCAGAGCCTCCCCTGTATGGAGTGACCTCTGCCATATCGCAGGAACAAATAATGTATATACATCGACCCATACGGTTGAAAAATAAAAATCAAACCCAAAATTTATATTTTCGCGTAGGCGTACCTTTTTCTCGAGCGTTATTGTAAAGACCCGCAAATTCCCACCCTTTGAATCGACCATAAACCACACAGGTCTGACCCAAAAAGTGAAAATCTACGAATACTTTAACTTTGGGCATACAACATATTAAAACAACAACAGAAGACTTTTATAACATATCATCATATAATGTTACATCAGAGTACGGAATATACATATCAGAGTACATTGGGATATAATTACAGCGGAAGATAAATACAAAAATGTAATATACTGCAACGGAAGAACACAGCGGAAGACTCTCTATCTGGACACAGCTTTAAGCTTCAACCCAGAATCCTGTTTGATATATCTGCAAAAATAGCTACTCGACTGCCCGTGTGGAAAATATGGGCACCCGAGTTTGCCAGTGGACAAACTACAGGTCAGTCATGGGACTGGTGCGAGAATTCTACTTAACTTATATAATATAATAAGGCTAATCACAGGACCACGCCACTTTCGCGGAACGGGTTTTCTCCTATGGATTGCCAGTGCATGACTAAGGTAAATCGTCAAAATAACGCAATGCTTTTTAGAAAAATGAAACCATTATAAGACCCAAGTCCCATCACACAATGCAACGCAAACCGGAGGATAGGGTTTTACCTTATAATGATCAAAAGATGCTTGATACGATAAACACGATATTATATAATAATAGTGTGCAACCAAATTGAAGAACATCAAAGTAAATGTATTAATCCTAGACGGCATGAGTGCCCCATCCCACTATGTCGCCATATATAGGTATACAATCAAAACCGCGTGATGTCGTATTGGAAATTTGGGTTTCCATCTGAGTCAAGGCTAGGAGCGAATTCCTTACCGATTCGAGACACTCTAGCAATGCCCCAGGATTGGTACTCTGTCCAACCCTTGGATCCTGCAGGGCCGGTCCGTCCCCGTGTTGGTACTCTGTCCAACTGGTGCAATGGACTGGATTAGTTATTCCTGAACACACGTTTCCCGATCCTAACGGATCTCTGATTGGCCACAATACGACCAATATACCTGAGGTACCTCAAATCCAACAACCACATAAGTAAAATGTCAGCCAGTTTAAGCACCGACACCACTTCTAGCTAGAAAGAAACGTGCGCACTCCCTGCGTTCCCTTGCTCCGTTTTAGACTCAACCGGGGTGTGAGGCTCGCGAAGTAACGTATTACACAAAGCTATGTCCATACCAGACTATGCTTTGATCATCATACAAGGCTCTGCTTTGCAACAATAAGCTTTGTTCAATTGCAACTTGGCGTGCCACATCAACAACTCATATCATGCGATCGGTAATTATTTAACATACAAAAGGGTGTTAAGCAAGAGAATAAATCCTCCGCCACCATGCATTTATATATTAAATAAAAACCGATTTAATTACATGAAATAAATTTCAATGTCAGGCATGCTATCCATTTACAAGTCCGTTCTGGGTCTGAACGAAACAACGTATCCGTCGATCTCCAGTACGTCTGGAAGATCATCACTTTTACCTTGCCTTGGGGGATCAGTCCCAATTCAAGATATTAGTCACCATCAACCAAACGATGTGAAGCTCTCCGGTCTTCAGTCACCGTCTTCATCTTCGACTCTTGATCGTCGTGATGATTATTCAGAATGGGTTAGACCCGGTCTTTCTGAATAACTCGCGTATTTGTAATTAAAATCAACCATACGCCACATTCCAACTTTGAATGTCCTTTTAAATAAAAATTATTATTTATGTTAAAAGGTTCTCATTAATTTTATCAAAGATAAAATAAATTAAATTTTTAATCTTTCTAAAAAGATTTATTAATATTACAATTTTGATTTAATTTATAAAATAGATTTATAAATTTGAAATAGTAATTTCAATGTAAATTGGATTTAAGGATAAATGTTATTTAAACATCGTCCACTACAAATCCAATCTACATATCGATCACCAAACATAATTGTTAAGATCTAATAATCTTAAATAAAAGATTTATCTTAAAGACATTTAAAATAATCAATAAAATATTCTATATATAAAAGATTCTGAATGTAAAATATACAAAATCTTTTATTTTACAAAAATCCTTTTATTATATAAAAATTCTTTATTTAAAAAGAAATTCTGCATTGGAATGCGACTCAACCATGTACCATATAATTTGGGTCATATGGGTTTCATACATTTCATGTATAGGGTAATAACAGGAAATAATCCTCAATCCATCCATTAACAACCAGAGTGACAATGTCAACTGTGTGAGCATTAAAATAAAACAATAACGCTCATCGCAGCCTGTCGATCAATCGATAGACATATAAATAACATTGGGATTTGTGTTAGTCAAGTATCGTCCCAATACCCGTGTGGGGTTTTCAGCCAACAACAGTTCATATAAATAAGTAAATACATGATTGGTTAATAGGTTTAACCAATTTCTACTGTATATTATGCAAATAAAAGTAATCCTTATATTTGCACATAAATTGTGTTTTCTACAAAGATGAGTGAAAGTGATATACTCATTTTGTTAGCAATTCTATTTCAACAAATACAGTGTAGATAAAAGTGTGTTTCCAATCTTGTACTTTTATTTGTACATAAAACACAAATAAAAGTGTATCTCATGTATTTGTCTTTTTATTTGACAAAACAATGTTAATAAAAATGTTCTTTTATATCTTGTACTTTTATTTAACAAAACAATGGTAAATAAAATGTCTTTTTAACTCTTTTACTTTTATTTAACAAAACAATGACAAATAAAAGTATAATTTTCTTTCTATGCTTTATTTGCATCTAAAAATGCAAATAAGAAATATAACTCTCTTTTTACTTTTCTTTACAATAGAAAATGTAAATAAAATGGTTCACACAATTTTGTTATTTTTCTTTACAATAGAAAAATGTAAATAAAAGGATTCACATTATTTTGTTCTTTTTCATTACCATATAAAATGTAAATAAAAAGATTCTCATTATTTTGTTCTTTTTTTTTTATCACAACTAAAAGACGATAGAAATGTACTATTAACATCGCTATTTATATCGCATAAAAAATGTCGAATAAAATGAATCACTAACATTGTCTATTTCTATCGCACTAAAAATGTCAATAAAATGAATCACTAACATTGTCTACTTTTATCGCACTAAAAATGTCGATAAAAATGAATCACTAACATTGTCTACTTTTATCGCACTAAAAATGTCGATAAAAATGACAACATTAACCCTTCTATTTTCACCTCGTTCAAAATGACGATAAAATATTCAACATTAACAATTCTATTTTTACCGCATTCAAAATGACGATAAAATATTCAATATTAACAATTCTATTTTTACCGCATTCAAAATGACGATAAAATACTCAATATTAACAATTCTATTTTTACCGACTATAGAAAATGTAAATAAATATATTTCTAAATTCTATTCTTTTTATTTATATAAGAGAATGTAAATAATTGCATTTTCAATTTCTATTCTTTTACTTACATAAGAAAATGTAAACAAATATATTTCTAAATTTTTATCATACCTTTATAACTCATATATAAATTACATAGAAAAATGTCATTTTTATTTTATCGTTCTAATTCACCTCTAAATTACATAGAAAAATGTAATCTTTATTATGCGATGGGAATTCATATTTTAATTACATAGAAAAATGTAATTCCTATCATACGACATAAATTCATATTTAAATTGTATCTAAAAATGTAGTTTTTATCCTACAACGCAAATTCACATTCTAATTACATGAAAAAAAAGTAATTTTCATTCTACCGTTATTATTCATCTCTAAATTACATAGAAAAATGTAATTTAAATCATGCAATGTAAATTTACATTTTTATATCATAGAAAAATGCAATTTTTGTCATACAGTGCAAATTCATATATAAAGCACATATAAAAATGTAACTTTTGTTATGCAAAGAAAATATGTCTTTTTCTATTTTACAATGTAAGAATATGACCTTTTCTATTTTACAATGAAAATAATAACTTCTTTACTCATTCTTTCATTGCATATAAATGTAATCTTTTCTATTTATTACAATGAATAAAATTACAATAAAAATGTAATCTTAGCTTATGAACTTTCCATTGCGACAAATTGAAAATAAAAATATAATCTTTTTGTTTTCGTCTTTACAGTGAAATCTACATCACATTAAAAATATAATCTTTTTATGCAACATCTTTCTATTGAAAACAATCAACACATAAAAATATAATCTTTTACATTGCTTCTTTTATTGAAATCACTATTACCTTAAAAACGAAGTTTTAATGTTACTTCGTTTATCGAAATAATATTACGTTAAAAGTGAGATTTTTAATGTTACAACTTTTATTGAAATCAAGGTGACAAATAAAATATGACTCTTTATTGAAATCACTATTTTTTTACATAAAATGTAATCTTTTATTTTCATTCTTTTTTTTTTTTATGAAACAAATTCATATTAGAATTATATACTTTTTAATCCACTATTCTTAATGTAACAAATTTACAATGAAAATTTATTCTTTTTAATCATTCCTCTTTAATATAAACAAATCCACATTAAAAATATATTATTTTTCATTGTTCAAATTCTATTGTAAATAAACCAATTAAAAATAATATTGTATTTGTCGTTCAAATTCTGCTGTTATACAAACAAATAAAAATAAGGTTTTTATTTGTTGAACAATCTCTGTTGTAATATAAACAAATAAAAATGAGATTTTACTCATTGTCCAATTTGCATTGTAATATCAACAAATAAAAATAAACTTTTTATTTGGCGATCAATTTCTTTTGTTATGCCAACAAATAAAAATATAAGTTTTTATTTGTCGTTCCCATTCTATTGTTCATTACAGAGTAAATAAAATAAATTTTTTTTTATAACATGAAATAAATTATAATAACTTGATTTGCATAAATATGATTTTATTCTGAATAAAATATGTTTTAGATCTAACTTTCTAACTGCAAATGAATTCAACAATATATAAAATTCCAATGCGAATTTAGCGTATCATGAGCAACAAAACATACAACAAGCAACAATCAACAATTCAAACAACACAGAACATTTCAGAACTGAACCAATATGATAATACCATTATTTTTAGCGCGAGAAAATAATTAATAATTGATTAAATAAATAAAATTAGAATTCTCACATAGATTTTTGGCCAAAATTTTACTGTCTCCTTTTCAACTGCGGTCTGCGCCATCGCGAAGCTCTCAATTTTGTGATTCCAACGCAATTTACGGTTCGTCAAACGGACCTCGTATGAGAGAGTTACGGATTTTTAAAGATCGGATAATTTAAATAATTAAATAATAAAATAATAATAAAAAAAAGAGACGGGTTCCTTCTTCCTCACCCTTTCACGTCGGCCGAACCCAATTTGCTCCTCTCTCCTTCATGTCGCACCCCACCACACAGCCCCGTTCATCGATCAACCACCTCCATTCGAACCGCCTTGCCACGAGCCACCACCACCCAGAAGCATGTCGAACTCGGCCTCCAATCTCACCCCAAAAGCACCCAAAAACGCAGCCACTTCAGGCTGAAAATCCGCAAAATCCGCGACCCTAATGATGATCATAGCCGTATAGATTGAAAGGTCTCTGAATTCTCTTCGATTTGGTAGGTCATACATAAATTTTCGTTGAACGGATTGGGAGATATTAGCGTTTGAAGTTCGGTGATTTCTGGCCTTCGAAATTAAGGGTGGCGGCTGACCATGGATAGGATTAGGGTTTCGGCCAGAAATTTAATAATATTTTAATAATATAAATTTCGAAATTTGTGAAATAAAGTGGATTTTCGGACTTTCTCGGATTTGGGCCTGCTTACTGTCGATCTTAACGTTTTGAGGCCTTCTGAACGCGATGGGCTATGTCCCAAGGTCCAGTTCTGATGCCTACACGTTTTTTTTTCGGTTTTAATTTAAAATACAATATTAAATTAATTATTTAATTTCTACTGCACATTTAAATGTGTCGGGGCCACATACGACCTCAGAAAATTCTAAAAAAAATATTTTTAGCTTTCTTATGATGATACGAATCCAACAAAATTATTTTCGTCGAATTCTGAGACTGTTTAAAAAATGGCTATTTTTAAGGCGTTCAAATTTAACTGTAATAGTCAAAACACATTTTATTTCGCCACGCTCACATATTAATTCGAAAAATTCTGAAAATTGAAACCTAGCAATAATTTGACATTCCGGTTCCAACAAAAGTGGTTTCATCGAAAACAGAGGTCGTTTGAAAAATGACCATTTTTAAGGCCAATATATTTAATATTAAAAATACATTTTTAAACAAATAAATCCCGAAACTCAAAATATATAAGTGTTTACTGTTTTTCAATGTAGAAACATCATTTTGAACTCAATGGAAGTGGTTTCGAGTTCAAATTCCTATATATGTGAAAAGTAGCCTTTCGGGCCCTATATATTCTACATCGACCTTTCTAAAAATTGAATTGGTCATAACTTTTGATTTCCGTTATGAAATTTCGATTTTTCGGATTCGTTGGAAAGATATTTTTAAATAGATTCTAATATTTTTGGTTTCACTAAAATCCGTTAAATTTTGCATCCTGTACGGTCAGTCAAAGTTCAAGTTTGACTTTTCAAACTACGCGTTATTTCTAACTCTTTTGTAATAATAATTAAATCATTCATTCTAACTTCGATTTAAATCAAATTTGTGATCATTATTATTTAAATAAATTATTTTATATTGTCAGAATTCATTAAAATTTTCTAAAATAAAATTTTAAATTGGTCCTGATTTTGCGGGTTGTTACAATCGCCCCCACTAAAAATCTTTTCGTCCTCGAAAAGGAACGTAGCTAAAAAAAAAATTGTAAAATTAACTATCTTAATTTTAAATTTTAATGGTTAATTATCTTTTCAAAATATATACAACTTTATATATATAAAAATCATATTTCACAAAATATATTATAAATATCAAAAATACGTTAATTATAATTTCGTAACTCTGAACTCGTTCTAAGGCATTACTAACCCCATCTCTAACGAGTTTACTCATTCTAGGATACTACTGATCCTATCTCTAATGAGTATTCTTATTGGATATTACTAATCCAATCTCTGATGAGTCTTTTGTTCAGTTCCAACAAGTTGTACCCCAAAGATTTGAGCTAACCAGAGCTCTGATACCAACTGTAAAGACCCGCAAATTCCCACCCTTTGAATCGACCATAAACCACACAGGTCTGACCCAAAAAGTGAAAATCTACGAATACTTTAACTTTGGGCATACAACATATTAAAACAACAACAGAAGACTTTTATAACATATCATCATATAATGTTACATCAGAGTACAGAATATACATATCAGAGTACATTGGGATATAATTACAGCGGAAGATAAATACAAAAATGTAATATACTGCAACGGAAGAACACAGCGGAAGACTCTCTATCTGGACACAGCTTTAAGCTTCAACCCAGAATCCTGTTTGATATATCTGCAAAAATAGCTACTCGACTGCCCGTGTGGAAAATATGGGCACCCGAGTTTGCCAGTGGACAAACTACAGGTCAGTCATGGGACTGGTGCGAGAATTCTACTTAACTTATATAATATAATAAGGCTAATCACAGGACCACGCCACTTTCGCGGAACGGGTTTTCTCCTATGGATTGCCAGTGCATGACTAAGGTAAATCGTCAAAATAACGCAATGCTTTTTAGAAAAATGAAACCATTATAAGACCCAAGTCCCATCACACAATGCAACGCAAACCGGAGGATAGGGTTTTACCTTATAATGATCAAAAGATGCTTGATACGATAAACACGATATTATATAATAATAGTGTGCAACCAAATTGAAGAACATCAAAGTAAATGTATTAATCCTAGACGGCATGAGTGCCCCATCCCACTATGTCGCCATATATAGGTATACAATCAAAACCGCGTGATGTCGTATTGGAAATTTGGGTTTCCATCTGAGTCAAGGCTAGGAGCGAATTCCTTACCGATTCGAGACACTCTAGCAATGCCCCAGGATTGGTACTCTGTCCAACCCTTGGATCCTGCAGGGCCGGTCCGTCCCCGTGTTGGTACTCTGTCCAACTGGTGCAATGGACTGGATTAGTTATTCCTGAACACACGTTTCCCGATCCTAACGGATCTCTGATTGGCCACAATACGACCAATATACCTGAGGTACCTCAAATCCAACAACCACATAAGTAAAATGTCAGCCAGTTTAAGCACCGACACCACTTCTAGCTAGAAAGAAACGTGCGCACTCCCTGCGTTCCCTTGCTCCGTTTTAGACTCAACCGGGGTGTGAGGCTCGCGAAGTAACGTATTACACAAAGCTATGTCCATACCAGACTATGCTTTGATCATCATACAAGGCTCTGCTTTGCAACAATAAGCTTTGTTCAATTGCAACTTGGCGTGCCACATCAACAACTCATATCATGCGATCGGTAATTATTTAACATACAAAAGGGTGTTAAGCAAGAGAATAAATCCTCCGCCACCATGCATTTATATATTAAATAAAAACCGATTTAATTACATGAAATAAATTTCAATGTCAGGCATGCTATCCATTTACAAGTCCGTTCTGGGTCTGAACGAAACAACGTATCCGTCGATCTCCAGTACGTCTGGAAGATCATCACTTTTACCTTGCCTTGGGGGATCAGTCCCAATTCAAGATATTAGTCACCATCAACCAAACGATGTGAAGCTCTCCGGTCTTCAGTCACCGTCTTCATCTTCGACTCTTGATCGTCGTGATGATTATTCAGAATGGGTTAGACCCGGTCTTTCTGAATAACTCGCGTATTTGTAATTAAAATCAACCATACGCCACATTCCAACTTTGAATGTCCTTTTAAATAAAAATTATTATTTATGTTAAAAGGTTCTCATTAATTTTATCAAAGATAAAATAAATTAAATTTTTAATCTTTCTAAAAAGATTTATTAATATTACAATTTTGATTTAATTTATAAAATAGATTTATAAATTTGAAATAGTAATTTCAATGTAAATTGGATTTAAGGATAAATGTTATTTAAACATCGTCCACTACAAATCCAATCTACATATCGATCACCAAACATAATTGTTAAGATCTAATAATCTTAAATAAAAGATTTATCTTAAAGACATTTAAAATAATCAATAAAATATTCTATATATAAAAGATTCTGAATGTAAAATATACAAAATCTTTTATTTTACAAAAATCCTTTTATTATATAAAAATTCTTTATTTAAAAAGAAATTCTGCATTGGAATGCGACTCAACCATGTACCATATAATTTGGGTCATATGGGTTTCATACATTTCATGTATAGGGTAATAACAGGAAATAATCCTCAATCCATCCATTAACAACCAGAGTGACAATGTCAACTGTGTGAGCATTAAAATAAAACAATAACGCTCATCGCAGCCTGTCGATCAATCGATAGACATATAAATAACATTGGGATTTGTGTTAGTCAAGTATCGTCCCAATACCCGTGTGGGGTTTTCAGCCAACAACAGTTCATATAAATAAGTAAATACATGATTGGTTAATAGGTTTAACCAATTTCTACTGTATATTATGCAAATAAAAGTAATCCTTATATTTGCACATAAATTGTGTTTTCTACAAAGATGAGTGAAAGTGATATACTCATTTTGTTAGCAATTCTATTTCAACAAATACAGTGTAGATAAAAGTGTGTTTCCAATCTTGTACTTTTATTTGTACATAAAACACAAATAAAAGTGTATCTCATGTATTTGTCTTTTTATTTGACAAAACAATGTTAATAAAAATGTTCTTTTATATCTTGTACTTTTATTTAACAAAACAATGGTAAATAAAATGTCTTTTTAACTCTTTTACTTTTATTTAACAAAACAATGACAAATAAAAGTATAATTTTCTTTCTATGCTTTATTTGCATCTAAAAATGCAAATAAGAAATATAACTCTCTTTTTACTTTTCTTTACAATAGAAAATGTAAATAAAATGGTTCACACAATTTTGTTATTTTTCTTTACAATAGAAAAATGTAAATAAAAGGATTCACATTATTTTGTTCTTTTTCATTACCATATAAAATGTAAATAAAAAGATTCTCATTATTTTATTCTTTTTTTTTATCACAACTAAAAGACGATAGAAATGTACTATTAACATCGCTATTTATATCGCATAAAAAATGTCGAATAAAATGAATCACTAACATTGTCTATTTCTATCGCACTAAAAATGTCAATAAAATGAATCACTAACATTGTCTACTTTTATCGCACTAAAAATGTCGATAAAAATGAATCACTAACATTGTCTACTTTTATCGCACTAAAAATGTCGATAAAAATGACAACATTAACCCTTCTATTTTCACCTCGTTCAAAATGACGATAAAATATTCAACATTAACAATTCTATTTTTACCGCATTCAAAATGACGATAAAATATTCAATATTAACAATTCTATTTTTACCGCATTCAAAATGACGATAAAATACTCAATATTAACAATTCTATTTTTACCGACTATAGAAAATGTAAATAAATATATTTCTAAATTCTATTCTTTTTATTTATATAAGAGAATGTAAATAATTGCATTTTCAATTTCTATTCTTTTACTTACATAAGAAAATGTAAACAAATATATTTCTAAATTTTTATCATACCGTTATAACTCATATATAAATTACATAGAAAAATGTCATTTTTATTTTATCGTTCTAATTCACCTCTAAATTACATAGAAAAATGTAATCTTTATTATGCGATGGGAATTCATATTTTAATTACATAGAAAAATGTCATTCCTATCATACGACATAAATTCATATTTAAATTATATCTAAAAATGTAGTTTTTATCCTACAACGCAAATTCACATTCTAATTACATGAAAAAAAAGTAATTTTCATTCTACCGTTATTATTCATCTCTAAATTACATAGAAAAATGTAATTTAAATCATGCAATGTAAATTTACATTTTTATATCATAGAAAAATGCAATTTTTGTCATACAGTGCAAATTCATATATAAAGCACATATAAAAATGTAACTTTTGTTATGCAAAGAAAATATGTCTTTTTCTATTTTACAATGTAAGAATATGACCTTTTCTATTTTACAATGAAAATAATAACTTCTTTACTCATTCTTTCATTGCATATAAATGTAATCTTTTCTATTTATTACAATGAATAAAATTACAATAAAAATGTAATCTTAGCTTATGAACTTTCCATTGCGACAAATTGAAAATAAAAATATAATCTTTTTGTTTTCGTCTTTACAGTGAAATCTACATCACATTAAAAATATAATCTTTTTATGCAACATCTTTCTATTGAAAACAATCAACACATAAAAATATAATCTTTTACATTGCTTCTTTTATTGAAATCACTATTACCTTAAAAACGAAGTTTTAATGTTACTTCGTTTATCGAAATAATATTACGTTAAAAGTGAGATTTTTAATGTTACAACTTTTATTGAAATCAAGGTGACAAATAAAATATGACTCTTTATTGAAATCACTATTTTTTTACATAAAATGTAATCTTTTATTTTCATTCTTTTTTTTTTTTATGAAACAAATTCATATTAGAATTATATACTTTTTAATCCACTATTCTTAATGTAACAAATTTACAATGAAAATTTATTCTTTTTAATCATTCCTCTTTAATATAAACAAATCCACATTAAAAATATATTATTTTTCATTGTTCAAATTCTATTGTAAATAAACCAATTAAAAATAATATTGTATTTGTCGTTCAAATTCTGCTGTTATACAAACAAATAAAAATAAGGTTTTTATTTGTTGAACAATCTCTGTTGTAATATAAACAAATAAAAATGAGATTTTACTCATTGTCCAATTTGCATTGTAATATCAACAAATAAAAATAAACTTTTTATTTGGCGATCAATTTCTTTTGTTATGCCAACAAATAAAAATATAAGTTTTTATTTGTCGTTCCCATTCTATTGTTCATTACAGAGTAAATAAAATAATTTTTTTTTTATAACATGAAATAAATTATAATAACTTGATTTGCATAAATATGATTTTATTCTGAATAAAATATGTTTTAGATCTAACTTTCTAACTGCAAATGAATTCAACAATATATAAAATTCCAATGCGAATTTAGCGTATCATGAGCAACAAAACATACAACAAGCAACAATCAACAATTCAAACAACACAGAACATTTCAGAACTGAACCAATATGATAATACCATTATTTTTAGCGCGAGAAAATAATTAATAATTGATTAAATAAATAAAATTAGAATTCTCACATAGATTTTTGGCCAAAATTTTACTGTCTCCTTTTCAACTGCGGTCTGCGCCATCGCGAAGCTCTCAATTTTGTGATTCCAACGCAATTTACGGTTCGTCAAACGGACCTCGTATGAGAGAGTTACGGATTTTTAAAGATCGGATAATTTAAATAATTAAATAATAAAATAATAATAAAAAAAAGAGACGGGTTCCTTCTTCCTCACCCTTTCACGTCGGCCGAACCCAATTTGCTCCTCTCTCCTTCATGTCGCACCCCACCACACAGCCCCGTTCATCGATCAACCACCTCCATTCGAACCGCCTTGCCACGAGCCACCACCACCCAGAAGCATGTCGAACTCGGCCTCCAATCTCACCCCAAAAGCACCCAAAAACGCAGCCACTTCAGGCTGAAAATCCGCAAAATCCGCGACCCTAATGATGATCATAGCCGTATAGATTGAAAGGTCTCTGAATTCTCTTCGATTTGGTAGGTCATAGATAAATTTTCGTTGAACGGATTGGGAGATATTAGCGTTTGAAGTTCGGTGATTTCTGGCCTTCGAAATTAAGGGTGGCGGCTGACCATGGATAGGATTAGGGTTTCGGCCAGAAATTTAATAATATTTTAATAATATAAATTTCGAAATTTGTGAAATAAAGTGGATTTTCGGACTTTCTCGGATTTGGGCCTGCTTACTGTCGATCTTAACGTTTTGAGGCCTTCTGAACGCGATGGGCTATGTCCCAAGGTCCAGTTCTGATGTCTACACGTTTTTTTTTCGGTTTTAATTTAAAATACAATATTAAATTAATTATTTAATTTCTACTGCACATTTAAATGTGTCGGGGCCACATACGACCTCAGAAAATTCTAAAAAAAATATTTTTAGCTTTCTTATGATGATACGAATCCAACAAAATTATTTTCGTCGAATTCTGAGACTGTTTGAAAAATGGCTATTTTTAAGGCGTTCAAATTTAACTGTAATAGTCAAAACACATTTTATTTCGCCACGCTCACATATTAATTCGAAAAATTCTGAAAATTGAAACCTAGCAATAATTTGACATGCCGGTTCCAACAAAAGTGGTTTCATCGAAAACAGAGGTCGTTTGAAAAATGACCATTTTTAAGGCCAATATATTTAATATTAAAAATACATTTTTAAACAAATAAATCCCGAAACTCAAAATATATAAGTGTTTACTGTTTTTCAATGTAGAAACATCATTCTGAACTCAATGGAAGTGGTTTCGAGTTCAAATTCCTATATATGTGAAAAGTAGCCTTTCGGGCCCTATATATTCTACAGCGACCTTTCTAAAAATTGAATTGGTCATAACTTTTGATTTCCGTTATGAAATTTCGATTTTTCGGATTCGTTGGAAAGATATTTTTAAATAGATTTTAATATTTTTGGTTTCACTAAAATCCGTTAAATTTTGCATCCTGTACGGTCAGTCAATGTTCAAGTTTGACTTTTCAAACTACGCGTTATTTCTAACTCTTTTGTAATAATAATTAAATCATTCATTCTAACTTCGATTTAAATCAAATTTGTGATCATTATTATTTAAATAAATTATTTTATATTGTCAGAATTCATTAAAATTTTCTAAAATAAAATTTTAAATTGGTCCTGATTTTGCGGGTTGTTACAGTTATCGGGCATTCTTGCTAAATTTTCATGCAGTTTACGCAACCAAACTTAACTTTCTAATCTTCTGGCACCTATACTCAACTTAACACATCAGTAACGGTTTCATGAAGTATTTAAACGACCTTTGCGTTATTAGCCAAAATAACTAAACCAATTTCCATGATCAACATATAATATTATTCATATGCAAACACAGGGTTAAATTATCCTGTTTCAATCCATATGTAGTCTCATTCCAATTTATAATTCTGGAATTAATTTTCTTACTATTAGTTCATCAAACTTCTATTATTAAATCATTGCTCAATTATTTTCAAACAATCTACCAAACAGTCTACTACCTGTACACAACCAATTCAACTAAGTCAATTGGATTTACATTCAATTTCATATTTACTTTAGTTTTCCACATTTTAACATCTATTGATTAATATCCGATAAATTTCTATTTAATTATTATTTAATTTCAATATCATTCTTAATTTGATGCTACTTAACCAAATAAAGTTCCAATTCAAATTTTAATTCAATTCGAACAACAAAATAACTCAATAATTTAATCAAATTATTTCTTTCCATACAAAAATATATTTTGGGTAAAATTATTTCATTTACCCTCTTTATAAAACTATATTATGTCAACTGCCAGCTCAAAAATTGAACCTATCAAATAACACAGTACAAAACACATATATATATATATATATATAATATACAAATACGCTCCAATATATACACTCAATCTCGATCTAGGGTATTACTAACCCAATCTCTATCGAGCTATACCACAGAGCCAAGGTTATTACTAAACCTCGCTCTGATACCACTGTAACGACCCAAGGTTTTTCGGCCTCGAAAATCGATATATATTCATACACCGTAACTCATGCCGACCTTCCAAAACCCGAAAACACTGGAACGTTTATAGAAAGAAATTAGAGGATGAGATAAGAAAGAAAGAAATATTAGAATAGAAGAAGAAGGAGAACCAACATAACAGAGAGTCTCACATCGCAGCGGAATAAAATATAATACTGAAATAAATCTTTACTGAGAGCTTTTAAAAATACTTACAATATCAGAGTACATCACACATCTGAACAGTTATAATAACCTGTCCTCATATACAGTCACACAGCGGAATAGTAGCTATATAATATCATACGTCTGAACACCTCCAGCTCATCTCTGGACTTCGCAGCATCCGATAATCTGAACCTGTACACCCCGGGCTAACCCAAGCATTTACAAAACACCAGCTCAGTTTGGTGAACCAGAGTGAGAAAAACTCGCACAGTATTAAGGTAACACACAACTTGATTTTAAAGTTAAAATCTTTTCAAAGAAAAGGATAATCGTAAGACTAAATCCATACATAAATACGGACGGATTTTATTTTCCGATAACCCAAACCATTTTTGAAATCAATATCTTTTCTGATATTATAATAGTGTCTAAATACAAGTAAATATCAATCTAGCGGAACGCTTGCATATCACGCTCCACATATATAGTATACAAACAAAACCGCGGGCGATTATTGGAGATTGGATTCCGACTATGACAAGGTATGGGACCACCTACCGATAGTGTATCTCTAGAGGCGAATACACTGGGTTCAACAAGAACGTCTTGTAACCCGGCCCACACATGACCGACCACTCATTTCGCTTGAGTGTATCGAATGTAAATCACCAACGGTTGGGCTTAAACCACCGTTTCCCGAAAAGGGACAGCATCGAAATAGATTAAAGAAGCAAAAGGAATTTCTCTAGATAGGTGATTATACGCCCTAATGGGAGCGACCCACATAGCCATGCTGCCTGCCAGATTTTTGTCATTTCTCGGTTGATGAGGCTTGAGGTCAGAATTTACTTTTGGAACATCTGGTCACCATTTACTTTGAATGCCACATCGTCAGATCTGCCAGCTATCACTAATTGACGTCCACATAAATACTCTAGTTATTTGGCTAGAGACAAACCATTTCTCCGCCATCAACTATGGTACATTTGAAGAAATCATCGTACGTAATTCCTTTGGAAATACTCTGTCAGACATTCGTCCATACAAGTCATCCAGGAACAGGATGAACCGAAGGCACTCTCCTACCATATCTAAGGAATCACCTTATAGATTCCAATTACGACAGAATTACTGTTGAAATATCTCTGGCCGCTAAACCAGAGAAACTCAACAAGTAGTTCTTCCGCTCATGAAGATCAACGATCTTCAATTGCTCCATCTTCAATAATCTTCTTTTACGTATTTGTTGGTTGGAATGGTTTTCGAATATAAATTCGATCCCGGTCTTTCCGTACCAACAATCGTATTGGACAGATTTGATAGTCGGTGATTAACTATCAAAATAAACAGTGATTAAATCATGACAATCCAATGAGTTCACTGGTTCGATATTCAACATCACTTGGACTTTTAATTTTAAAACAAACTAGTTCACTTCTGCTTACTTAAAACTTCTAACTCTTTTAATATTCAAAAACACGATAATTGAATCTTATATACTAATGTTCTCAAAACCATTTCATTCTAATACTTAGAAAAATAACTTATAATCGTATTTCATTTCTACTTAATTCTCCTTTCAAAACATATGTTACTTCATTCTTTATTATATAAACTTGGAAAATCCATTCAACTTATTATTCGTAAACAGCCTTACATAATATCTTTTATTTCATCCTTGAAATAATAATTAATATTTGTTTATATAAAATAAAAACTCAACTTTACACTTCCTTTCTAAATCGAGAGTATCGTTATAAATCATGGAATCCCCTTTTTGTTTTGCTTTTACTTTGGAATTCTTATTATCAAATTTCCCTTCTTACTAATTTCCTTTACTTCAGATCTCTTGTTATATGTTCTCCAAATTTCCGCCAAACGTTACATTATTATTTCACTAACGGAAATAATAAATTAGAACTAACCTCTTTTACGATTACCAACTAATATCATCTTCAGATAATCCTGATATTGTTCAAGTTGGGGTATTTTAATTACCTCTAAGATCTTGATCTACAACATTCTTATCCTTAGATAAATATAAATTGTAATCAAACCAATATTCCATTCTAGACTCAAAACAAATTCCATTATAAATTGGATTGGGTTATACAATTCTACTATCTACTTCTTTACCCAAATTCACTTTTACCAATCCCCTTTCAAATCTATTCAACTATTTCACGCTTTGGAAATCTCATTTCCAATTTCCCCCTTTCTACTTAATCTCATTTTTAAGTAACGTTAATTTAAAATTAACGCTTTAACACATCAAATCTCAGTTATATAATCCTGGTTTATTATAAACCCTTTATCTTGATTTCCTTTGACTTAATTCAATTAACTAAGTAACATTGATTTCAAGCGATTTTATTTGCTTGGAATTCCCTTTATAACCTCATTATAAAAGTTCGGATTTTAAATAAAACCTGCTCGTAAACTCCTTTCACCATTCATTTCAACTTCGATTACTCTTTAAATGAATTAATTTAAAACGTAATTTACCCAATTACTATTAATCAGAATAATACTTTATCTTAATCATTAACTACTGTAAAGGTAGTTAATTCCTTTATTTACTATAATAAATAGTGAATTCCCTTTTTAAAACCTTATTAAAATTAAAACAATATTCACTGAACTATTTTATTCAAATACACTAATTTAATAATCAATCTCAATTAAAAACGGTCGATTTAATCAACTTAAAACACGGTTATCTCGTTAACCGATTCCAACTAATTCTCACTTTAAATTAATTACTAATATAATTAATTTAAATAATTCCGTTTAATTGTTTCTTAACAAAACAATTATCCCAATTATAAATCGTTAGATTAATTTCCTATCCCCACATTTATAAATCTGATTTACATCAGAATTGAATTTACAAAGTTAATTTATAATTAATTTTAAATTTAAATAATAAATAATAAATATTTATTTTCTTTTTACAAACTTTATTCAAAATATATTTCAAAATCTATCTCCAGTTATAAAATAAACTTTATAACTTCAGTTCTATCAATTCACCTAACGGTAAATCAATATAAACAAAACAATTTACTTCTAGGCTATTTACTGCCGATTACTCAGCCAATATAGCCCATTGGTTAAAACACAACTCAGGTTAACTTCAGTCAATGATCACTACTAAAATCAATTACCTAATCATGACAGTTCATATATGATAATATGAAAATAAATAATATATTTGAGGAATCCGGTTGGATCCGTCCAACCTATTCTTCCCTGTATACAAATGGTTATCTCCATGTAGATCGTTCAATTTCATTTAATTGATAATAATAAATAACGACCATTTAATCCTGACCACAAGCAATCCAAACAATTCAACCAATTAAACACATTTATTTTATAAACATGACCAACAAGGTAAGTTACCTTTATTGGAACCAATCGTTAGAATAACGATTTGGTATTAATACTGAAATTAAATAGAAGTTTAATTTCATTGGTTAAATCAACAAATGGGTAAATAATTAGCAAATAGTCAACCATAGCAAACAGAGCACACAAAATAAAAACCCAATTTATAAAATATAAATGGGAAAACTGAGTGAGTTTAACTCACCTTGAATTGATTTGTTGATAATATTGTTTGGTTTTAGTCAAATTAAACAGCATTTAATTTGACTAAAATTTTCAGCTGCTTTCGTTACTGACCAGACCAAGTCCACGCTGAAGTGCTCGTCGATGCGGTTCCGATGCTTCCTGTTTTATTGAATTCCGATCACGTATGTATTTGATATTAATATTTAAAGTTTTATACGAACATAAAAATTTAATAAACTTTTAACTAAAAAGATTTATTGGGCCTCACCCATTATCTCGTTCATCCCGTTATCACTGAAGAAACCCGCTCCACCTTAAAACCTAACAAACTTCGAATCCTCTCTTTATTCCCATACATCCGCCACCTCCATCATAAAAAAGGAGAAAACCCTTTTATGTCAATCATCCCAGACCCTCCTCCTTTTTACTTCTTCATCGCAGATCGACGGTCACTGCACCGCACCCCTCCTACCAACCATTTCTTCGATCCTTCCCTCGTCTTCGGTTCTAATCGTTCTGCCAAACCGCCAGACCCGTTTATCCTGCGATGGCGCATCCTCCTGACTCCGTGAGCAACCCTACGCCACCAGAATTTGTCAGAGTCCCCACCCTCACTCCAAATCGAAACTTCAATTCCACAATCCATCGAACCCTAAGTCTTCTGCTTCAGCCACAACATGCAAAGCTTGAAAAGGGTGAACTCGCAAGCTTCAAATAAGTATTTTATTCGATTTTAACTTGCGGTATTATTATGTTTTTGAATTTAGAAGTGGTTCGAACAACTTTCTGTTTACTGTATGGTTCAAATGATTTTACTGGAATTAGTGAAACTTATCCGTGGATACATGTATATATATAGTTGCGGAAAAACTTGATAAGATCAATTGTCGAAATCGAATTGTGAAATCACAGACTTGATCTTAGCTGATCCTAGTTCTTAGGGGGTGATATTTTCTCTTATTTCAACTGCGTGATTTGATCGAACATGATGATTTGAACTTGGTTGCTGTGTTGCTTAGCAGTGACGATTTGGCGTGTATTTTCATTTACTGGTCTGCTCAGAGGTATACAATAAATCGAACATTATGAATGTGTAGGTTAGGTTAGACTCTAGCTATGAATTGTTAATTCAATTTACAGATTTGAAATTTGTATTTGGGGTAGATTCGATGCCTGACAAAACGAGATTTGAATATGAGATTTAGTCTGTACATATAACATATAAATATTTACTTAGTTGTTTCGATTGCCTGTAGATTTGGTATATAAATATACATATATTAAATTTGTTTTAGCTGTCCATTGTCCTCCTATAATTGATGTATGAATATATATATATATATATATATATATATATATATATACACACACACTCACAAACACACCTCTGTTTTCAATTTAGCTATGCATTGTACCTTTCTCTAGCTGTTCATTAGCTATTATATGAATGCATTTAGTTGTCCGTACAAATATATATGTGTTTTGTTTAATTTTAGCTGCTTATGATCTTTTCTTTTCTTTCTCTGTTTTAGAACCATGCCTCTGGAGACATTACAGTTTACTGTTTCCTGAATGAAGCAGGACATGCAGGGCTTGATATGAATATTCTTATCCTCTATATTTTGCATTTGTACAAACAATAATGTAAATGTTTCTTTGTATTGGATTTCATACACTATTGCCTGCCGTGATGTACATGGGGTAGGTGGTGTATAGGATTAGCTGGAGCTATACTGAATTGTTTATTCAATCTAGATGTTTGAGATTGTATTTGGTAGATTTTGTATTTGATTTAGCTGTATAACAAGACAGTTTTTTTTATAGATTTGTACATGGATTTGATTATATGTACACATTTGCTTAGCTGCTATGAAAAATCTGGATTTGCCTGTGTGTACTTCAGTTTACAGGGTAGCTGCGTTGGAGATATTAGACATGTGCTAGCTGCCTTTCTTTCTGCCACACTTTTAGCTATTTCAATTGTGGGTTCTTCTTACAAAGGAAAAAATATATAGTTTTGAAGTGATTTATTTATTTACTACATGTCGGAAATAGGCCATTTTGTACTCTCTTGTTATTCTTAATACTTTATTCATGGTTATTGCCCTTTGGCAGTTAAGGGGAAGAGCTGACGTAAGAGCTTGACCTGCCAAGTGGTTGGTTCCCTAGGTATAAAATTAGGTTGTGCTTGTATTTTTGATTTTGTAAAATACAAGAGTGATAGAATAATTAACTGGATATAGATTGTCTCAACGTTTGAACTAACATGGTTCCAAAAGCTGTTCTGCTCATTCGTTGATCAAATTTGAGTAAGGGTCAGTGTTAGAACAAATTTTCAAGGCTTTATTAAATAAATATTTTTCTTTTTCTTTTTCCTCTTTGTTAAACAATATCCCATTTATAATTATTTATAAATCATTATAGTTTATTAATGATTTCATAGCGATTATTTTAAAATTTGAATTGGACATAACTAACTATTTATAACATGAAATCTCCATTTTTCTCTACCATATGAAAATTATAATCAACACGGTTCCAACGTTTCTTGTTACATGGAAATCCGGCCTAAAATGAATTCTGCATATTCAGTTGAAATTCAAAATCAAAATTACGAACTACCGCGACGTTACGAGCTTGTTTTATATTATATATAAATTAACGTTAAAACATCGTTTTAATAAACGAATTAAATATTAAAAATCCATTAATATTCCATATAAAATATTTAAAATAATAAATTAAATGAAATATTTGATTGCCAAAAATAAAGGACGTTACATTCTTCCCCACTTAAAATAATTTCGTCCTCGAAATTGCTAAGGTAAGAAAAATGCTACCAACCATTAATTTTCAAATCCAATTTTATATTAAATCGAAAACCAATTTAATACGGTAGATAAATATTTTCAAGAATATCGAAAATTTTCTAACACTTTAAATTCCCGAAAAAATCAACAGAGTCTCCCCTGTATGGAGTGACCTCTGCGATATCGCAGGAACAAATAATGTATATACATCGATCCATACGATCGAAAAACAAAAATTAAAACCCAAAATTTATATTTTTGCGTAGGCGTACCTTTTCCTCGAGCGTTATCGGGCATTCTTGCTCAATTTTCATGCAGTTTACGCAACCAAACTTAACTTTCTAATCTTTTGGCACCTATACCTAACTCAGTTCAACACATCAGTAACAATTTCATGAAGTATTTAGACGACCTTTGCATTATTAGCCAAAATAACTAAACCAATTTCCATGATCAACATATAATATTATTCATATGCAAACACATGGTTAAATTATCCTGTTTCAATCCATATGTGGTGTCATTCCAATTTATAATTCTGGAATTAATTTTCTTAGTATTAGTTCATCAAACTTTTATTATTAAATCATTGCTCAATTATTTTCAAACAATCTACCAAACTGTCTACTACCTGTACACAACCAATTCAACCAAGTCAATTTGATTTGCATTCAATTTCATATTTACTTTAGTTTTCCACATTTTAACATCAATTGATTAATATCCGATAAATTTCTATTTAATTATTATTTAATTTCAATATCATTCTTAATTTGATGCTACTTAACCAGATAAAGTTCCAATTCAAATTTCAATTCAATTCGAATTCAATTCGAACAACAAGATAACTCAATAATTTAATCAAAGTATTTCTTTCAATACAAAAATATATTTTGGGTAAAATTATTTCATTTACCCTCTTTATAAAACAATATTATGTCAACTGCCAGCTCAAAAATTGAACCGATCAAATAACACAGTACAAAACATATATATATATATATATTTATAAAATACACAAATACGCTCTTATATATATACACTCAATCTCGATCTAGGGTATTACTAACCCAATCTCTATCGAGCTATACCACAGAGCCAAGGTTATTACTAAACCTCGCTCTGATACCATTGTAACGACCCAAGGATTTTCGGCTTTGAAAATCGACATAAATACATACACCGTAACTCATGCCAACCTTCCAAAACCCGAAAACACTGGAACGTTTATAGAAAGAAATTAGAGGATGAGATAAGAAAGAAAGAAATATTAGAATAGAAGAAGAAGGAGAACCAACACAATACAGAGTCTCACATCGCAGCGGAATAAAATATAATACTGAAATAAATCATTATTGAGAGCTTTTAAAAATACTTACAATATCAGAGTACATCACACTTATGGACAGTTATAATAACCTGTCCTCATATACAGTCACACAGCGGAATAGTAGCTATATAATATCATACGTCTGAACACCTCCAGCTCGTCTCTGGACTTCGCAACATCCAATAATCTGAACCTGTACACCCTGGGCTAACCCGAGCATTTACAAAACACTAGTTCAGTCTGGTGAACCAGAGTGAGAAAAACTCGCACGGTATTAAGGTAACACACAACTTGATTTTAAAGTTAAAATCTTTTCAAAGAAAAAGATAATCGTAAGACCAAATACACACATAAATACGGATGGTTTTAACCTTACGATAACCCAAACCATTTTTGAAATCAAAATCTTTTCTGAAATTATAATAGTGTCTAAATACAAGTAAATATCAATCTAGCGGAACGCTTGCATCTCACGCTCCACATATATAGTATGCAAACAAAACCGCGGGCGCTTATTGGAGATTGGATTCCGACTATGACAAGGTATGGGACCATCTGCCGATAGTGTATCTCTAAAGGCGAATACACTGGGTTCAACAAGAACGTCTTGCAACCCGGCCCGCATATGATCGACCACTCATTTCGCTTGAGTGTATCGAATGTACATCACCAACGGTTGGGCTCAAACCACCGTTTCCCGTAAAGGGACATCATTGAAATAGATTAAGGAAGCAAAAGGAATTTCTCTACATAGGTGATTATACGCCTTAATGGGAGCGACCGACATAGCCATGTTGCCTGCCGGATTTTTGTCATTTCTCGGTTGATGAGGCTTGAGGTCAGAATTTACTTCTGGAATATCTGGTCACCATTCACTTTGAATGCCACATCGTCAGATCCGCCAGCTATCACTAATTAACGTCCACAAAAAACTCTAGTTATTTGGCTAGAGACAAACCATTTCTCCGCCATCAACTATGGTACGTTTGAAGAAATCAACTACGTAATTCCTTTGGAAATACTCTGTCAGACATTCGTCCATACAAGTCATCCACGAACAGGATGAACTGAAGGTACTCTCCTACCACATGTAAGGAATCACCCTATAGATTAGTGGCGAGCAGTCCTTGCAATCCGTAGATTCCAATTGCGACAGAATTACTGTCGAAATATCTCTGGCCGCTAAACCAGATAAACTCAACAAGTAGTTCTTCCGCTCATGAAGATCAACGGTCTTCAACTGCTCCTCTTCAATAATCTTCTTTTACGTATTTGTTGGTCGGAATGGTTTTCGAATATAAATTCGATCCCGGTCTTTCCGTATCAACAATCGTATTGGACAGATTTGATAGTCGGTGATTAACTATCAAAATAAACAGTGATTAAATAATGACAATCCAATGAGTTCGCTGATTCAGTATTCAAAATCACTTGGCCTTTTAATTTTAAAACAAACTAGTTCACTTCTGCTTACTTAAAACTTCTAACTCTTTTAATATTCAAAAATACGATAATCGAATCTTATATACTAATGTTCTCGAAACCATTTCATTTTAATACTTAGAAAAATAACTTATAACCGTATTTCATTTCTACTTAATTCTCCTTTCAAAACATATGTTACATCATACTTTATTATATAAACTTGGAAAATCCATTCAACTTATTATTCGTAAACAGCGTTACATAATATCTTTTATTTCATTCTTGAAATAATAATTAATATTTATTTATATAAAATAAAAACTCAACTTTACGCTTCCTTTCTAACTTCGAGAGTATCGTTATAAATCATGGAATCCCCATTTTGTTTTTCTTTTACTTTGGAATTCTTATTATGAAATTTCCCTTCTTAATAATTTCCTTTACTTCAGATCTCTTGTTATATGTTCTCCAAATTTCCACCAAACATTACATTATTATTTCACTAATGGAAATAATAAATTAGCACTAACCTATTTTACGATTACCAACTAATATCATCTTCAGATAATCCTGATATCGTTCAAGTTGGGGTATTTTAACTACCTCTCAGATCTTGATCTACAACATTCTTATCGTTAGATAAATATAAATTGTAATCAAACCAATATTCCATTCCAGACTCGAAACAAATTCCATTATAAATTGGATTGGGTTATACAATTCTACGATCCACTTCTTTACCCAAATTCACTTTTACCAATCCCCTTTCAAATCAATTCAACCATTTCACGCTTTGGAAATCTCATTTCCATTTTCCCCCTTTCTACTTAATCTCATTTTAAAGTAACGTTAATTTAAAATTAACGCTTTAACACTTCAAATCTCATTTATATAATCCTGGTTTATTATAAACCCTTTATCTTGATTTCCTTTGACTTAATTCAATTAACTAAGTAACATTGATTTCAAGCGATTTTATTTTCTTGGAATTCCCTTTTTAACCTCATTATAAATGTTCGGATTTTAAATAAAACCCGTTCGTAAACTCCTTTCACCATTCATTTCAACTTCGATTACTCTTTAAATGAATTCAATTAAAACGTAATTTACCCAATTACTATTAATCAGAATAATACTTTATCTTAATCATTAACTACTGTAAAGGTAGTTAATTCCTTTAGTTACTATAATAAATAGTGAATTCCCTTTTTAAAACCTTATTAAAATTAAAACAATATTCACTGAACTATTTTATTCAAACACACTAATTTAATAATCGATCTCAATTAAAAACGGTCGATTTAATCAACTTAAAACATGGTTATCTCGTTAACCGTTCTCACTTTAAATTAATTACTAATATAATTAATTTAAATAATTCCATTTAATTTTTTCTTAACAAAACAATTATACCAATTATAAATCGTTAGATTAATTTCCTATCCCCACATTTATAAATCTGATTTACGTCAGAATTGACTTTACAAAGTTAATTTATAATTAATTATAAATTTAAACAATAAATATTTATTTTCTTTTAACAAACTTTATTCAAAATATATTTCAAAATCTATCTCCAGTTATAAAATAAATTTTATAACTTCAGTTCTATCAATTCACCTAACGGTAAATCAATATAAACAAAACAATTTACTTCTAGGCCATTTACTGCTGATTACTTAACCAATATAGCCCATTGGTTAAAACACAGCACAGGTTGACTTTTCAGTCAATGATCACTACTAAAATCAATTACCCAATCGTGACAGTTCATATATGATAATATGAAAATAAATAATATATTTGAGGAATCCGGTTGGATCCGTCCAACCTGTTCTTCCCTGTATACAAATGGTTATTTCCATGCAGATCGTTCAATTTCATTTAACTGATAATAATAAATAACGACCATTTAATCCTAACCACAAGCTATCCAAACAATTAAACCAATTACACACGTTTATTTTATAAACGTGACTAACAAGATAAGTTACCTTTATTGGAACCAATCGTTAGAATAACGATTTGGTATTAATACTGAAATTAAATAACAGTTTAATTTCATTGGTTAAATCAACAAATGGGTAAATAATTAGCAAACAGTCAACCATAGCAAACAGAGCACACAAAATAAAAACCCAATTTATAAAATATAAATGGGAAAACTGAGTGAGTTTAACTCACCTTGAATTGATTTGTTCATAATACGGTTTGGTTTTAGTCAAATTAAACAGTGTTTAATTTGATTAAAAATTTCAGCTGCTTTCGTTACTGATCAGACTAAGTCCGCGCTGAAGTGCTCGTCGATGCGGTTCTGATGCTTCCTGTTTTATCGAATTCCGATCACGTATGTATTTGATATTAATATTTAAAGTTTTATACAAACATAAAAATTTAATAAACTTTTAATTAAAAAGATTTATTGGGCCTCACCCATTATCTCATTCAGTCGTTATCACTGAAGAAACCCGCTCCACGTTATAACATAATAAACTTCGGATCTGCTCTTTATTCTCACACATCCGCCGCCTCCATCAAAAATAAGGAGAAAACCCTTTTATGTCGATTATCCCAGACCCTCCTCCTTTTTTCTTCTCCATCGCAGATCGACGGTGACAGCACCACACCCCTCCTACCAACCATTTCTATGATCCTTCCCTCGTCTTCTGTTCTAATCGTTCTGCCAAACCTCCAGACCCGTTTATCCGGCGATGGCGCACCCTCCTAACTCCGTCGAGCAACCTACGCCCCCAGAATTTGTCTGAGTCCCCATCCTCACTCCAAATTGAAACTTCAATTCCACAATCCATCGAACCCTAAGTCTTCTGCTTCAGCCACAACACGCAAGCCTTGAAAAGGACGAACTCGCAAGCTTCAGATAAGTATTTTATTCGATTTTAACTTGCGGTATTATTATGTTTTTGAATTTTGAAGTGGTTCGATTGACTTTCTGTTTACTGTATGGTTCAAATGATTTTACTGGAATTAGTGAAACTTATCCGTGGATACATGTATATATATAGTTGCGGAAAAACTTGATAAGATCAATTATCGAAATCAAATTGTGAAATCATAGACTTGATCTTAGCTGATCCTAGTTCTTAGGGGTGATATTTTCTCTCATTTCAACTGCGTGATTTGATCGAACATGATGATTTGAACTTGGTGGCTGTGTTTCTTAGCAGTGACGATTTGGCTTGTATTTTTAATTACTGGTCTGCTCAGAGGTATACAATAAATCGAACATTATGAATGTGTAGGTTAGGTTAGACTCTAGCTATGAATTGTTAATTCAATTTACAGATTTGAAATTTGTATTTGGGGTAGATTCGATGCCTGACAAAACGAGATTTGTATATGAGATTTAGTCTGTACATATACATATAAATATTTACTTAACTATTTCGATTGCCTGTAGATTTGGTGTATAAATATACATATATTAGATTTGTTTTAGCTGTCCATTGTCCTCCTAGAATTGATGTATGAATATATATATATATATATATATATATATATATATATAAATACACACACACCTCTATTTTCAAATTTCGCTATGTCTTGTACCTTTCTCTAGTTATTCATTAGCTGTTATATGAATACATTTAGTTGTCCGTACAAATATATATGTGTTTTCTTTAATTTTAGCTGCTCATGATCTTTTCTTTTCCTTCTCTGTTTTAGATCCATGCCTCTGGAGACATTACGGTTTACTTTTTCTTAAATGAAACAGGACATGCAGGGCTTGATATGAATAGTCTTATCCGCTTTGTTTTTCATTTGTACAAACAATAATGTAAATGTTTCTTTGTATTGGATTTCATATACTATTGCCTACCGTGATGTACATGGGGTAGGTGTTGTATAGGATTAGCTGGGGCTATGCTGAATTGTTTATTCTATCTAGATCTTTGAGATTGTATTTGGTAGATTTTGTATTTGATTTAGCTGTATGACAAGATAGTTTTTGTATAGAGTTGTACATAAATTTGATTATATATACACATTTGCTTAAATGCTATGAAAAAACTGGATTTGCCTATGTGTACTTCAGTTTACAGGATAACTGCGTTGGAGATATTAGACATATGCTAGCTGCCTTTCTTTCTGCCATACTTTTAGCTATTTCAATTGTGGGTTCTGCTTACAAAGGAAAAAAAAAATCTAGTTTTGAAGTGATTTATTTATTTACTACATGTCGGAGATAGGCCATTTTGTACTCTCTTGTTATTCTTAATACTTTATTCATGGTTATTACCCTTTGGAAGTTAAGGGGAAGAGCTTATGTAAGAGCTTGACCTGCCAAGTGGTTGGTTCCCTAGGTATAAAATTAGGTTGTACTTGTATTTTTGATTTTGTAAAATACAAGAGTGATAGAACAATTAACTGGATATAAACTGTCTCAACATTTGAACTAACATGGTTCCAAAACGTGTTCTACTCATTCGTTGAACAAATTTGAGTAAAGGTCAGTGTTATAACAAGTTTTCAAGGCTTTATTAAATAAGTATTTTTCTTTTTCCTCTTTTGTTAAACAATATCCCATTTATAATTATTTATAAATCATTATAATTTATTAATGATTTCATAGCAATTATTTTAAAATTTGAATTGGACATAACTAACTATTTATAACATGGAATATCCATTTTTCTCTTCCATATCAAAATTATAATCAACACGGTTCCAACGTTTCTTGTTTCACGGAAATCCGGCCTAAAATGAATTCGTATATTCAGTTGAAATTCAGAATCAAAATTACGAACTACCGCGACATTACGAGCTCGTTTTATGTTATATATATATTAACGTTAAAACATCGTTTTAATAAACAAATTAAATATTAAAAATCCATTAATATTCCAATATTTAAAATAATAAATTAAATGAAATATTTGAGTGCCAAAAATACGGGACGTTATAAGCGATCTACTCTATTAAAGCGTATTGGATCTATGCAACGGGAGGATCCGCAGATGTCAGACATCTTGGACAGGCATGGCAGAGGAGAGGCTTCTAGTCACCTAGCTAGATACACTGTGGACAAAAAAGGGTGGCTAAGATGAGATGGAAGGCTATGTGTCCCTAGAATTGGGGAGTTGCTAAAGGCAGTGCTTGAGGACGCTCATCATTCTCAGATGATTATCCATTCGAGCGACAAGAAGATGTATCGAGACATGAAGAGAGTTTTCTTTTAGACTAACATGTAGAAGGATATGGCAGAAATTGTAGCCCGATATTTGACTTTTCAGCTAGTAAAGGCTGAACAAAGGAAACTTGACGGTTTGCTTCAGCCCTCAAATGTCCTACAATGGAAGTGGTAAAGCATCTCTACAGATTTCATAGATGGATTGCTCCGATCAAGAAAGGGAAATACAAGCATTTAGGTAATAGTGGACGGACTTATGAAGAGTACTCACTTTATTCCTATTAAGAGTAAGAGGACGACATCTTGGCTAGCATCGGTATATCTTCTAGAGATAGTCCAACTTCATGGGGTACCTTCCAGTGTAGTAAGTGATCATGACCCCATCTTCACTAGTGAGTTTTGGAAGAGCTTACAAGAGGCATTAGGTACACAGCTACGTTTGAGCACAGCATACCACCCTAGAGTTGATGGATAAACTAAGAGGGTGAATAGAGTTTTTTGAGGATCTTCTGAGACTATGTATCTTAGATTTCGGGGGGAATTAGAAGGAACATCTTCCATTGGTTGAGTTTGCCTACAACAACAGTTACTAGTCGAGCATAGGCATGGCACCCTTTGAAGCATTATATGGACGACCTTGTAGACCACCGACTTGTTGGTGGAAGTCTATGGAGAGGATTCTACTTGGACCTGAGATGATTCGAGAGACTTTCGAGAAAACTAATATTATCCACCAAAGATGAAACCAACTCAGGACAGACAGAAATCATATGCCGATAAAAGGAGGACTGACTTGGAATTTGAAGTCGGAGATATGATCTTCATTAAAGTATCACCGCGGAGGATTGTAGTTCGATTTGGTTCAATAGGGAAGTTGGTTACAATATTTGTAGGACCATTCCCTATAGTGGAGAGGATAGGTCAGATGTCCTATAGGATCAAGCTACCAGACAGACTAGCAGGCGTACACGATGTTTCATGTTTCCCATTGAGGAAATGTCTACATGATGCGGCAGAGATAGTGGAGCCAACCACAATTGAAGACGTGCAAGTTGAGAAGGAAGCATCGGTGAGAAGAGTTCCTACTCATATTCTTGGATCAGAGGTTAAGAAACTACGCAACAAGGAAATCAGTTTGGTGAAGGTGCAGTGGGGAGAAGACTGCGAAGATGTGATGTGGGAACTCGAAGATAGGATACGCGCTTCTTACCCTTTTCTTTTTGAAAGTACGTTCTTGATTTCTTTTCAAAGCTTTAAATTTGCGTTTGCTTCTACCATTCAAGTATGTTTATCCTATCATTCGAACCTTTGATCCTTAGGTAGGACTCAATGGTTGGAAACATGTGTTTGAGATAAATTATGATTGATGGTTTCAAGTGGATGCAAGTGTTTGCTAATGGTCGCTCATGGATGCATATACACACACTGGGCACTAGATCGACTCAAGCACTTACATATTGCATATGGATGTGTGTGCATTTTAATTTTATATGGATGGAAATGTGTGAATCATCATATGGATGTTGCATTTTTGTGAATGATTGTACATATATATAGAGTTTAAATGTTATACTAGGATTATTTGCGTACATGTTGGATTCATGTCATAAACATATATTGCATTAAGGAGGTTAACTGAATCGGTCGACTGTCTGATTTTCGTATTAGTGTAAGGACATATACACACAACACCTTTGCATATATTCATACAAGCATTAGAAATTCTTAAGGACAATGGATGCCTATGGATGATGGATGAGTAGATGGTTGTAGGTAGTTGTTAGGATAATAACATTCTTCTTAACTTAGAGATTTTGGAGATGAAATCCTTTAAGTAGGGGATAATGTAACACCCCAAATTTTAATACACTATAACAATACTTTAAAGATAATAAATTGGGAATTACTTAATTAAATATTTAAGGATTATGTAAACCCGGCTTTACCATTGCATTCATCTCGGAATTCTGGTTCAAATAAACCCCAAGTGTGCGTAAAACAGATAGCGTACGAAGAACTTATGAACCTTAGAAGTTTGTATACACATATAAATATAAATATGTTCAAAATAATCCAAACCAAACAAACAACGCATGCAGAAGACCATTAGGGGATGACCCACAAAGGGTCTGGGTCGACTTATGGTTCAACCTAGGTCAGGATGGGTTGACCTATGGTTCGACCCACCTAGATCTCGGGCAGATACCGAATTCTGTATTTTGATTGTTTTTGTGGCTGGGTTCATCACTGACTAAGCGCAACGTGTATGGTATAGATTGAAAACCTAATATCTAAAGGTTAAGATTAGCTCTGTAAATCAATAAATAGGTGTGTAACGACCCAGATTTTTTTTGCTATTTAATTTAATATTTAGTTTTGATTTAAATATTGATTTGAGTTTAAATGGTTTGAATTTTATTTAAATTGAATAATTTATTGGTTTAAATAATATAAATAATAATATAATTTCGAAATAGTCGAAATTTACTGAATTTGCGCGATTATATGATTTGGTAACGTAAGAGAATTTATTTATGTTTAGATTTAATTTAATTTACGATTTCATTTATTAAGTGCTGTTTTAACGTTTGAATTATAATTTTAATTATATAACGAACTGCAAAGGCGCGGTAGTCCGTAATATAGCGGTTCGAACTTCAATTGGTTAAACAGGATTCAAAACAAGTTGGATTTCTTCGAAATAAGAAATGTCAGAATCCATTTGATAATATCTTTCTAATGAAGCGAAAAAATCAAGTTTTCATAGTGTAGATTTTGTTTTATGGCCAAATCAAATTTTCAAATAGTCACTATGGAGTTTGATTATATACTATAGCGATTTATTATATTGAAATATAGGGTTTTGAATTTATTTAATATCGTTTTGGCTTAGAATTCAACCCGAGATATTTTATTTTGAAAATATGGGAAATTCTGCTTAGGGATGACCAATTATAATATTTTTATATTATTATTTTGAAATATTTTAAAATTGGTTTATTTTAATTCAAATTGGACCTTTTAAAAGAAAGTTTATTCAAATGATCTCCGTTTTCAGCGAAACAAATTTTATTGGGACCGTAACAACTAATTCTTTTTATATTTCAAATTGCACGCAAAACAGAGTTATTTTGTGAGTGTGGCAAAAATAAAATGCGAATAAATCGATCAATTTGACTCGAACAAGCACCATTTCCACAAACAGACTCAGAATTCGACGAAACAAAATTCATTGGGACCGTAACATCGAATTATATTATGCCATCCATTTCCATTACGATTGGAGTTCGTATGTGATCAAGGTAGTCAATAAACAGAGTTTCAAATTACGATAGCTACGAATAAAAATTGTCAGTCGTGTTAGATAAAAATCATTAGTCAAATCAGAAATAAAATAATAAAAATATTAAAATAAAAAAATTAAAAAAAATTACATTTTCCTTCTATATAATGAACCACCGCGACCCTTCTGATTTCTCAAACCAATTCACTTCCGTTCTTTTTCTTGCTTAACACATCCTTCAGAAAAATCTCCCACTTTTAAATTCAATAATAATTCCACAAAAATTCTATAAATTCCTTGAATTGTCTATGTGGATCACTAGTGGTATACACTCCAATTTCATGTATAATTCAAATGGCTCGATCAAGTATTTGGCTCCATTCATTTTGTTAGCAGCAAAGGTTTTTGGTCTCGATTCTGGCAAACTTAAGGGGAGATGGTCGGATCTGATTCAATTGAAGGTAGGTGGGGGTCAGGCAGTCGTCGTAGCGGCGGTCCAGGGTGGTCCGATGATCGGAGTTCGGTGGTGGGTCGAGTTGAACGGAGGAGAGTTGTTGTTTTGTTTTATGGTATTAGGTTCAGTCTTTTGAGTCGTGTGGGGTCTGTGGTTCGCCGGAAGGTACGAGACCAGGGTGAGGTGATAGCTAGGGAGGAGACGGTCGTTGCAGTGGCGGACTGGTGAAGTCCGATGGTCTGAAGGTGGAGGCCAAGAGAGTTGAACGGAGGCATTCTGTGTTTTTTTTTGGATCTGGGTACGGTTTTTGGCTTCGTGGTCGGAGCTGGGAGCATGCGAGGGTCTGGCGACGGTCTAAGGTGGGATCTGGGATGGAGGCGGTGTCGGCGAGGGTAGTAGGTAGGGGTCCGGTGGTCTAAATATGAGGCGACGGCGATTTTAAAGAGGGGACGGTGGTTTGTGTTTGTTGAGGAAGGAATATCGGGTTTGACAGAAATGTGGACATTTGGTCACAACGTAGAAGAAGGGAAACCGTATTGATTTGGTTGACCAATGACATGGATAAATTTTATGAAAGGTAATTAAAAGTGATTTAATTACTATTTAAACTAATTACTAATTATACAAGTTCTATAACGTGTAGTTAAAATCTATGAAGGTTTGGCAATAATTTGTGAGATACAGGTGTAGTTCGAAGATCTGGAATAGTTGGGAAAGTTCATTGGTCGGGTCTCAATGGAAATAAGGAATCGGGTTTTAGTTTTACAAAAGAAAGGTATTTGACGTTAACCTATAGTTAAATAACAATATATAATTAATTAATATTAATGATCATAGTTAAATTATAAATTTTTAAAGTCAAATATTGTAAATCGTATAACTTTCACGTCTGTAAACAGAATTGGATGAAATAACAGACGTTGGGTTCGTATCGACGGTGCCAACGTGTACAAGCTGGAATGGGGTGATTCAGAGAACGTTGGAATTTTATGTAGTTTTAAATGCCAGTTTAAAACTATGTAAAATGACGCAACATCGTAGAACACAAAACAGTGGGTTAATTCTCACAATTCTGAAATACTGCGATGTGTTTAATTCATATCGTCAATATTTATCACCTATTTGGCTGAATGGACGTTATGGATGATTTTTATTTATTTATCGGTTGATTGTTTGTCTGCATTATACTATAATTATGATTTCATTTGTTAGTGATAACCAATACTATAAACTGTTGTGCAGGGAAGAACAGATTGGAGGAATCGAACCGGATTTCTCAAATAAATCATATATTAGTTGTTTTCATGAATTGTTTATTCCAATTTACAACACATCCTGTTTAGATTTCTATGGTTGAATAATTATTGATTGTTGAATCAAAATTCAACAATTGGTATGTTTGAATCAATATGCAGTATTGATTGGGTAATTGGCAGCTGATGGTCTAAAATCATCGTATTGAGACATTTATTCGCCGTCAGGCGATTTGATGTATTTTAAAGTTAAAATTTTATTTTTAACAGAATCAAAGTTTAAATTTTATTTTAGCTATTTAAATGTGAAGTTCTAAATAAATTGACAATTTTGACCTTGTTTTATAAAGAACTGTTAAAAAGGTTTTTATTGGAACAACTTATGTTTTAACACATCAGAAAGGCTGGGATTAACGTGAGAGTTGATCGTTTGGAATAATTGTTCCAAAGAAACAATTAAGTGAGTTTTGTTTAACTAATTAATATTTTCAAATTAACTTCATAAAGAATAGTTTCAATGAAGAATAGATCAAATTTAATGATTAATTATAAAGAAGCTTTTAGCCTTAATTTAAATACATTTAAGGTAATTATTGGATAATTTACTACTTTAAAATAAACTATTAGCTTAATAGCTTATCAAGAAAGGTAACCAAACTATTTTGGTTAATGAAGAGGGAAAAAAGGGTTTTACTTCAGAAAATGAGGAAGTAAATTAATATTAAATAAAATTCATTTAAGAAAGGAATTAGATTTAGTAAATTTGAGAGAAACAAATGGAAAGGATTTTATAATCCGAATTCATAAACAAGTTATAAAAGAAAATTGAGTTTAAAACAAAGATTCCATTCATATGGAAATAAAAGAGAAGAATTACAAAACATGTAAATGGAAATATTTATCGATTAAAGTAATGAAGTAAATAGAAAGATTTTGGTTATAAAATACATCCAATAGTTTTTAACGATGTTAAAAGGAGTTTGGACAAAGTATTGGAGAAAAATCCAGGTCTATAAGGAAAGTGGATTTGAAGTTAAAAAACAAGGGAAGGTTTTTAAAATAATCATTTAACTTAAAGAACCGAATTAAGTAAATGGCGAAATTGAAATGAAATTCGAAAAGGTAAAAAGGATACGTAAGGTTTTGAATAAAAGGAATTGAAAAAGGGATTTCTAGTTATAAATCCAAAGTTAGATTATATAGAAAAGGCTTTTGGGAAAAAGATATTAGCGAATGGATTAGCGTAATATAATCCAAGTTATGAGTAGAATACTATACGAGAGTTTTGATGCAAATGACTAATATTTGGGTAATTGGTGTTGGTCGATCGAGATGTTCAAATGAAAAGGTATGGTTTATAAACCATGGTTTAAATGGAAATATAGAAAGAAAGATCTGATCCATATTATAAGAGCGTGTGTTTTTAGTTATGAACTTCTATCTACTCCATGATAAGAACGTTGTCAATTAAGGTCTGAGAGGTAAATAAAATACCCCAATTTGACCGACTTCACTATTATCGAGGAATGGTATTAGTTCGTAACGGTAAAGGAGTTTGGAAAGGGAGTTATTATTCTCGTAAAACATTTGAAATTCATTCGCAAGGTTTGAAATGGAATTTAATGCAAGAAGTTTAAATTAAACAATGTACATTAACATTGTTTAATCCGAGTTGAGACAAATAGTTTAATTATACCTATAGGCTATTTATATAACACTGTTTTCTAGAAAATAGAAATAATATGAGTAAAGTTAATTTATTTAAAATAAATAAATAAATATGGAAGGGTTATATTGTTTTTGAAACAGAAATAAATATTTGGATTTAAGTAATTGAAGCTATTGAGTTTTAATAAGAAAGCATGTCGTTTGATAGGGTTTTTACCGCAGGAATTGAAAATGGAATTTTATTAGTGAATTAATGAAATATTAATATATGGACATTTCCAGAATTAAGGAAATAAATGATTTATGGAAATATAGCAATATTTTCAGAATAAAAAGGGAATTAAGAGAAGTGAAAACAAAAGAGTGATATGGTTTCCAAATGGCGAACAAAAGATAAGTTGGCAGGAGATTTAAATGGAATCGACTGTAAGTCGAGGAAATGATTTTAAATGATTCGAGAAAAGTTTTAAATGAACGGTTTTAAAATAAAAACCTGAGCTGCCAATACACTTGACCGTACTGGTTTGACATTGTTAGTTAAAACACTAACTATCAATAAAATATTATTGGATCTTTTTACGTTTTGTTCGAAGAGACTGAAATGGGAACTAGACCCAAAACCACTTCAGATTAACGTTACGTACGAAACCAACTTGCGAGGGATCGAGATGGAGCACTGAAGACCGTAGATCTTCATAAACGGAGGAACTGCAAATAATCTTCAGTATGCAGCCAAAGATGTACTTGTAACACCCCGTATGTTGAATAACTTGCTATAATATAAAACAGGGCAGAATTGAATTTTAAAATCTGAATCTGGGGAAACGGGCTATGCCATTGCGTTTGTCTCGGAAAAATACGCGAAATAGAGTCCGAGTTTTCGAACATCGGAGTCCATATGACCCAGTTAAGGCCCGAAGAAGTTTCAGAAAATTCAAAACAGATTTAAAATATTCAAATTTCAGATTTCAGAAGAGGCGGGAAAATTCCCGCCAGACAGAGGGTGTCGACACAGGGGTCGACATGGGTGTCGACCCCCCCAAGGGGTCGACCCATGTGTCGACCCAGGGGTCGACCCCCCCTGTCGGCCAATTTGGCCTGGGTGCAGCCTGAAGGAGTTTGGGCTGTGTTTGGTGGCTTGTGACGAGATCTGACGGCTCTAACCTAATCTAGGGTTAATCTAAGGGCCTAAACTACATCCTAATTCTATAAATACACCCTAAGACTACCCTAATTCATACTAAAAATAGAAACAACGTCGTTATGCCGTCAAAATGCAACTTGAAGGAGCCTCCATCAAATTGTAGAAGAAGATAGCTTCTCAAATCAACTCCTAATCAACTCTAGCAACTAAATCTTCTTCATAGGAGTGCTAATCAACAAGTTGTGAGTTTCTATAACTTTAGCAAGCAATTGCTAAACTAATTATGACAGGATATAATGAGGTTATGGTTATGTATGTGGATCAATGCAAGTTATGTTATCATATGCTATGTGTTCATGATGTTATGCAAGTTATGCAAGTCATATGCTATGTGTTCATGATGTTATGCAAGTTATGCAAGTCATATGCTATGAGTTCATGATGCTAGTTGTGCAAGTTTTATGCTATATGTTCATGATGCTAGTTATGCAAGTTTTATGCTATGTGCTCATGATGCTAGTTATGCAAATCACTATGATAAACATTGATCCATTATGACACCATGTTATGCAAGTTTGGTGTTTGATTATATGCAAGTTCATATATGACATGTTATGCAAGTTTGGTGTTTGATTATATGCAAGTAACATGTGCAAGTTTACACCTTTGTATGATATGCATACATATGCAAGTTAACCCCTTTGTATGTCATACATACATATGCAAGTTTACCCCTTTGTATGACATAAGTAACTTATGCAAGTTACCCTCTTTATGACATATGTGATTCATGCAAGTTTTGGTTGATTATTTATGCTAGTTGGGTTTGATGCCATGGTCATATATGCATGTTGACACCTTTAAAACCCATGTTGATGCTAATGTTATGCAAGTTGAACCCATTGTGTTTGTGATGAATCTTCCCTTTTAAGTATGTCATGTCAACGTATTACGTGGGGAACGATGGGGTTAATATTCATGTTAATAAAATGGTGTGAAGTTGGTATGATTATGCATACCATAAAGTGGATGGACATAATTGAGTCAATTATGTACATCGTTAAATTTGTAATTAATTAGGGATAATTAATACAAATTATGGGGGTGATTAATTAGGTGTAATTAATCGACTAAGACACGAGGTTGGACCCTTTTGTAGCATAAGACTGCCCGGAACCGACCGGCAAATCCAGCGGCTACAAATGATTGGCCCAATGTGAGAGGTCTTAGGCATAAACTAAATACGTGACAAGTGTAAAGACACGAGGTTAGACTCGGTTATGGCGTAAGGCTTCCCGGACCCGACCGGCAAATCCAGCTGCCATAAAAGATAGTCTAATGTGAGAGGTCTTTACAAAGGTTACGGTCTTAATCAATTAAGAAACACTTAACCATATTAGCATGTAGAGGGACATGAGGGGTTAAGTGGGTGCCTTGGGTGGCATGTGGAAAAATCTAGTGGTTGCCTTGGGTGGCAATAGAAAATACGATTAGAATAATTAACCAAAGTGGAACATGTAATTAAACATGATTAAAGGGTTAAGTAATTGCCTTGGGTGGCATAGGGAAAAATCTAGTGGTTGCCTTGGGTGGCAATAGAAGATAAGATTAGAATAATTAACCAAAGTGGAACATGTAATTAAACATGATTAAAAGGTTAAGTAAGTGCCTTGGGTGGCATGTGGAAATCAAGTAAGTGCCTTGGGTGGCATGTGGAAATCTAGTGGGTGCCTTGAGTGGCAATTGAAATATGATTAGATGACTTAACCAAACTTTAAACATGTAAGTGGACATGATTATTAAAAAGGGTTAAGTGGGATACACTAGAAGGGACAAGCTTAGGTGGGTAGCTTGTGGGGGCCCATTTCAACCAGTAACCCATACGTATCTTTGTGGGCTCGACCCATGTCGAGGACGGGACACGCATACTGGGCTTGACTATAAAAGGCCAAAAACGGGCTAGCGGTGGCAACGCAAGTCCAACGGGTTTCATATGCGTGTGTGGACCCGGGCTGGTAGGTAAGACGTTGTTGCATCGTGTAGGTATAAGCCGTGCACCGTTGATTGTATCGGGTTGCCACTTTGGGGAGTGATACACCCCACTGTGGGGCCAGCACGGGTATCTACGGTAGGGAGCCGATCGCTTGGGGAGTAGTGGGTACACCTAGTGGAGATAGGGGCAGACAACACCTATGTAGTCAGCTAGGGGTACACGAAACTACTAGTTAAATTTTCTAAGTCCTTGGGTGGGATCAACCTTTAAGTAGGAATGACTGGTGTGGTGCAGTGTAGCAATTACCCTTGGGTGGGTAGATGCGTCTTTACCGTTATCTTAGTTTATCCTATGTCTAGTTGGCTGCTTAGTGTAGTCATTTATCCCCAGTAATCACCGTACCAAGTTTATATCATACCCTAATTACTTTAATGATTGTATTGTTAAAGTTATAGGGCTCACTTAGACTTATGTCTGACCCCGTTGTTTTTATTTTTTTCCCAACCCTCAGGTTCTCAGTGTGGGCCTAGCACTAGTGGGCTTTGATCAGATTGCTTTATCTATCTTTTGGAGCTTGGACCATGATGTAAAGCCCAGCTTATCTTTTCTATTATGGCTATTAGTTATGTAGTGGGATTATGTACTTATGTTTTTATCAGGATGGATATTTAGTACTTGACTCTTTTATGGTGTTGTAACTAAACATGTTTACCTTCTGCTGCAATGAAATGATGTTTTAGATTTTCAAGTATTATTTATATCTGTCTTGTTGTAATTTTTCTGTTCTATATTCACTTAAAATACTCCACCGAAGTTAAGGCATTCCCTTAGTGAGTGACCTTAGCGGGTGTGGGGTGTTACACGTGGTATCAGAGCTGAAGGTTACCAGAACAGATAAAACTTTTAGAGAACTATTTTTCTAAAAACATTTTTGGAAGAAGTATTTTCAAAAACATGTCTTTTAAGAGAAAAGTTTTTGAAAGAAAAGAACATAATCCCCAAGAGCCATATATCCTTCCTTCGATTCTCCATTTTGAATCTCTTCCTCTTTCTCTTTTTTTGAATTTCCCCTCCGCGTATAGATGTCTTTTTAAGATAAATAAGGACTTCCGTATGAAAGATGGAAGAACCACTTCAAGGGACTTAGACGTTTGTCTGGCTAAGAAGTTAGTCCAAGGAGGTGGAGGGCTTGTGGGTACCTTTAAGATGTACAAGGGAGGAAGGTTCAAATAGCTGTTAGGTAAATAAAGGACGAAACCTCATCGTGGTGAGAAGGTCACGAAAGGAGAATGTGAAGAAGAAGGCTAGTTGTTTTGGAGAAATAGGACACCTTATTAGGATTGTCCAAAGAGGTAAGGACTAAGTACAGGGCCTTATGGAGGGTAGATGTATTCCCTCACGGCTGGTATACCTGATGGGGGTAGGACCGTCTAGGTTGAAATTTGGTTCTCTCGATCATCCTGTCCGTACTTTGTTTGACCCTGGCGCATCGCATTCATTTATCTCATCATCATTAGTTGAGTCACTGCACTTAGACACCAGTCTAGTAGATGATCCCTTGGTCGTTTCAAACCCAATTGGGGGCTCCACTTATTTGTCCATGATATGTTTGGGTTTGAAGATTTCCATACTTAGCGTTGAGTTTAGATGTGATGCTTTTGTTTTGGGCTTCACGGGCTATGGGTTGATTTTGGGCATGGACTGGTTATCCAGTAATGGTGTCGTTCTTGATTGTGAAAGGAGAGTTGTTAGGCCATGACCCGCTTGGGGAACACTCTTGAGATCTCTTGTAATCCCATGGATTCTGTTATGCTAAGTTATCTTGAATCGCTTGACGCTTCGGTCGAGAGTTTGCGATCTGTTAGAGTGGTCCGGGAATACTCGGATGTGTTTGAGGAGGTGAAGGGCTTACCTCCGAAGCGGGAGATTGACTTCCGAATATGTCTGGTAGACAATGCTAAACCAGTATCTTTGCCAGTGCGCAACATGGCTCCTCGTGAGAGGAGGGAACTCCATAAGCAAGTAGGGGAGTTGCTTGAGAAGGGGTTCATAAGACGAAGTATATCGGAGTGGGGTGCTCCAGTAGTTTTTGCCACGAAGGCGGATGGGTCCCTCAGACTTTGTGTAGACTATAGAGAACTCAACAAGCTCACAAAGAAGAATAGACACCCATTGCCGAGGATTGATGATCTCTTTGATCAGTTGGTTGGCGCCTCAGTGTTTTCGCAGTTGGACTTGGCCATGGGGTTTCATCAGTTGAGAGTGGCTGAGGATAGCATAGACAAGACTGCCTTTAGGACTCCGGATGGTTTCTATGAGTGGCTTGTGATGTCATTTGGTTTGACGAACGCCCCTGCATACTTTGTTGATTTGATGAGTAGGGTGTTCAGGGAGTACCTTAATAAGTTCGTGGTGGTCTTTGTGGATGATATCTTAGTCTTTTCTAAGAATGAAGAAGAGCATGCCCTACATCTTAGGGAAGTGTTGGAGACTCTTCGAGCACATAGCCTTAAAGCTAAATTCTCTAAATGTCACTTTTGGAGGAAGGAAGTGCGATTCTAAGGGCACGTGGTCTCTAAGGAAGGGATAGCTGTGGATCCCGCGAAGGTAGTGTCCATCCAAGATTGGAAGGTTCCGAAGAGTGCTACCGAGGTGTGGAGTTTCTTGGGGTTGGCTGGCTACTATAGGAAGTTTATCAAGGACTTCGCGAAGATATCAGCCCCATTAACTCACTTGACAAAGAAGAATCTAGTCTTCGCATGGGACGTAGATTGTGATGATGCGTTCCAACGGTTAAAGAGAGCTTTAACCACAGCTCCAGTCTTAGTGTTGCCAGATGGGAGTAAGCCATTTGTTGTTTATACCGATGCTTGTGGGACAGGACTTGGGCGCAGTCTTAATGCAAGAGGGAAGGGAAATAGCCTATGGGGGAAGGCATTTGAGAAAGCATGAGAATAATTACCCTACCCATGATTTAGAGTTGGCCGCTATTGTTTTTGGGCTTAAGACTTGGCGCCATTATCTTCTTGGAGAGAGGTTCGAATTGTTCACTGACCACAAATCATTGAAGTACTTGTTTTCTCAGAAGGATTTGAACTTGAGACATCAAAGGTGGATGGAGTTCTTGGCATCCTATGATTTCGAGATAGCGTATACCCCTGGCAAGGGTAACGTGGTGGTAGACGCCTTAAGCAGAAAAAGGTTGTCCTTGAGTCCATTGTTCGTGGAACGACGAAGCTTGGAATTTATCTCGATGTTTGATTTCAGACCTTCAGTTGACTTTATACCCGGTTTGCTAGCATCCTTAGAGGTCAGACCTACTCTTTTGGGACGGATTGGCGAGGCACAAAGGGACGACCCACAGTTGGTTGAGTTAGTAGAGAAGATCATAAGGGGGGAGTCGTCCAGCCATTTGAGTAGGTACACCCTAGACGATAGGGGGTGCTTGCGTAGAGACGGTAGACTTTGTGTACCGCAAGACGAGGGTTTGAGGAATGCTATTCTTGATGATGCGCATCGTTCGAAGATGACCATTCATCCCGGTGGGGACAAGATGTACCAAGACATGAAGCGAGTTTTCTTTTGGGCCGGTATGAAGAAAGATGTGGTCGAGTATGTCGCTAGATGCTTCGTGTGCCAACAAGTGAAAGCGGAGCAAAAGAAACCTGGTGGGTTGCTTCACCCATTGGAAGTCCCGCAATGGAAGTGGGATAGCGTCTCGATGGATTTTATTGATGGGTTACCGAGATCGAGGAAGGGTAATACGGGAATTTGGGTTGTGGTAGACAGACTTACTAAGAGCGCCCATTTTATACCCATGAAGAGCAAGAGGACTGCTCCATGGCTAACTTCAATTTACCTTCGATAAATAGTTCGATTGCATGGGGTACCTTCTAGCATAGTGAGTGATCGAGATCCTATCTTCACTAGCGAGTTTTGGAAGAGTTTGCAAGAGGCGGTAGGGACTTAGTTGTGTTTGAGCACCGCATATCATCCTCAGACGGACGGCCAGACTGAGAGGGTGAATCGTGTTCTGGAAGACCTTTTGAGGCTATGTATCTTAGATTTTGGAGGTACATGGGAAGAGCATCTTCCATTGGTGGAGTTCGCGTATAATAACAGCTTTCAGTCTAGTATTGGTATGGCTCCTTTCGAAGCTCTTTATGGAAGGCCTTTTCGATAACCTATATGTTGGTGGGAATCTACGGATAAGATCTTGCTTGGGCCTGATATGGTTAGAGAGACTTCGGAAAAGATCGATTTGATTCGAAGAAGGATGAAAGCAGCGCAAGATAGGCAGAAATCTTACGCGGATAAGAGGAGGATGGATCTTGAGTTTGATGTTGGGGACATGGTCTTTGTTAAAGTATCTCCATTACGGAATGTTGTTCGCTTTGGGTCCGTTGGGAAGTTAGCACCAAGATTTGTAGGACCGTTTCCTATTAAGGAAAGGATTGGACGGATGGCATATAGAGTGGATTTACCCGAGAGACTTAGTGGGGTACATGACGTATTCCATGTGTCACATTTGAGGAAGTGCCTACATGAGACCGCAGAGGTGGTAGAGCCGAGCTTGCTTAGAGAAGTGGAGGTAGAGCGTGATGCGACTATTCGACGAGCTCCTACCCGCATCCTTGGGTCAGAGATTAGGAAGTTGAGAAACAGAGAGGTTCGACTAGTCAAAGTGCAATGGGGAGAGGATGAGAGCAATGCTACTTGGGAGACAGAAGCGAAGATGCGTTCATTGTACCCATTCCTTTTTGAGGGTATGTCTTTTAACTTCGCCTTTATCGTTTGTCTAGTACTTATCTTATCATTAGTATGTCCTCTCATTAGTACCTTTGACCTTTAGATAGGGTAAACCTATGGTTGAAACATGTGTTTGAGACATGTTATGATTGATGGATGCGTGTGGATGCAAGTGTTTGCTAGTGGTTGCTCGTGGATGCATATACACACACTTTAGACACTAGATCGGCTCAGTCACTTCATATTGCATATAATTGTGTGTAGGTAGCTATATTAATGGATGTATAATGGTTGTGTTGTCATATGGATGATGCATTTTGGTGTATGGTTGTGCACACATGTAGTAATAGTATGTGTCGATAGGGTTCTTTCGCATACATATTGGATGCATGGCACTATCATGGTTTGCATTAAGGAGGTCAACTGAATCAGTAGACCGCCTGATTTTGCATTAGATAGGGAACATATACACACACTCTTTGCATATGTTCATACAACATTAGAAACTTTAAGGACAATGGATGCCAGTGTTTGATAGTTTGAGTAGATGGTTGTTTGGTTGGTAGGATACGTTCTTCTTGGCTTAGATATTTCGGGGACGAAATCCTTTAAGTAGGGGAGAATGTAACACCATGTGTGTTGAATAACTTGCTATAATATAAAACAGGGCAGAATTGAATTTTAAAATTTGAATCAGGGGAAACGGGCTATGCCATTGCGTTCGTCTCGGAAAAATACGCGAAATAGAGTCCGAGTTTTCGAATATCGGAGTCCATATGACCCAATTAAGGCCCGAAGAAGTTTCAGAAAATTCAAAACAGATTTAAAATATTCAAATTTCAGATTTCAGAAGAGGCGGGAAAATTCCCGCCAGACAGAGGGTGTCGACACAGGGGTCGACATGGGTGTCGCCCCCCCCCCAAGGGGTCGACCCATGTGTCGACCCAGGGGTCGACCCCCCCTGTCGGCCAATTTGGCCTGGGTGCAGCCTGAAGGAGTTTGGGCTGTGTTTGGTGGCTTGTGACGAGATCTGACGGCTCTAACCTAATCTAGGGTTAATCTAAGGGCCTAAACTACATCCTAATTCTACAAATACACCCTAAGACTACCCTAATTCATACTAAAAATAGAAACAACATCGTTATGCTGTCAAAATGCAACTTGAAGGAGCCTCCATCAAATTGTAGAAGAAGATAGCTTCTCAAATCAACTCCTATTCAACTCTAGCAACTAAATCTTCTTCATAGGAGTGCTAATCAACAAGTTGTGAGTTTCTATACCTTTAGCAAGCAATTGCTAAACTAATTATGATAGGATATCATGAGGTTATGGTTATGTATGTGGATCAATGCAAGTTATGTTATCATATGCTATGTGTTCATGATGTTATGCAAGTTATGCAGGTCATATGCTATGTGTTCATGATGTTATGCAAGTTATGGAAGTCATATGCTATGTGTTCATGATGTTATGCAAGTTATGCAAGTCATATGCTATGAGTTCATGATGCTAGTTGTGCAAGTTTTATGTTATATGTTCATGATGCTAGTTATGCAAGTTTTATGCTATGTGCTCATGATGCTAGTTATGCAAATCACTATGATAAACATTGATCCATTATGACACCATGTTATGCAAGTTTGGTGTTTGATTATATGCAAGTTCATATATGACATGTTATGCAAGTTTGGTGTTTGATTATATGCAAGTAAAATGTGCAAGTTTACACCTTTGTATGATATGCATACATATGCAAGTTAACCCCTTTGTATGTCATACATACATATGCAAGTTTACCCCTTTGTATGACATAAGTAACTTATGCAAGTTACCCTCTTTATGACATATGTGATTCATGCAAGTTTGGGTTGATTATTTATGCTAGTTCGGTTTGATGCCATGGTCATATATGCATGTTGACACCTTTAAAACCCATGTTGATGCTAATGTTATGCAAGTTGAACCCATTGTGTTTGTGATGAATCTTCCCTTTTAAGTATGTCATGTCAACGTATTACGTGGGGAACGATGGGGTTAATATTCATGTTAATAAAATGGTGTGAAGTTGGTATGATTATGCATACCATAAAGTGGATGAACATAATTGAGTCAATTATGTACATCGTTAAATTTGTAATTAATTAGGGATAATTAATACAAATTATGGGGGGTGATTAATTAGGTGTAATTAATCGACTAAGACACGAGGTTGGACCCTTTTGTAGCATAAGACTGCCCGGAACCGACCGGCAAATCCAGCGGCTACAAATGATTGGCCCAATGTGAGAGGTCTTAGGCATAAACTAAATACGTGACAAGTGTAAAGACACGAGGTTAGACTCGGTTATGGCGTAAGGCTTCCCGGACCCGACCGGCAAATCCAGCTGCCATAAAAGATAGTCTAATGTGAGAGGTCTTTACAAAGGATACGGTCTTAATCAATTAAGAAACACTTAACCATATTAGCATGTAGAGGGACATGAGGGGTTAAGTGGGTGCCTTGGGTGGCATGTGGAAAAATCTTGTGGTTGCCTTGGGTGGCAATAGAAAATACGATTAGAATACTTAACCAAAGTGGAACATGTAATTAAACATGATTAAAGGGTTAAGTAAGTGCCTTGGGTGGCATGTGGAAAAATCTAGTGGTTGCCTTGGGTGGCAATAGAAAATACGATTAGAATACTTAACCAAAGTGGAACATGTAATTAAACATGATTAAAGGGTTAAGTAAGTGCCTTGGGTGGCATGGGGAAAAATCTAGTGGTTGGCTTGGGTGGCAATAGAAGATAAGATTAGAATACTTAACCAAAGTGGAACATGTAATTAAACATGATTAAAGGGTTAAGTAAGTGCCTTGGGTGGCATGTGGAAATCAAGTAAGTGCCTTGGGTGGCATGTGGAAATCTAGTGGGTGCCTTGAGTGGCAATTGAAATATGATTAGATGACTTAACCAAACTTTAAACATGTAAGTGGACATGATTATTAAAAAGGGTTAAGTGGGATACACTAGAAGGGACAAGCTTAGGTGGGTAGCTTGTGGGGGCCCATTTCAACCAGTAACCTATACGTATCTTTGTGGGCTCGACCCATGTCGAGGACGGGACACGCATACTGGGCTTGACTATAAGAGGCCAAAAACGGGTTAGCGGTGGCAAATCAAGTCCAACGGGTTTCATATGCGTGTGTGGACCCGGGCTGGTAGGTAAGACGTTGTTGCATCGTGTAGGTATAAGCCGTGCACCGTTGATTGTATCAGGTTGCCACTTTGGGGAGTGATACACCCCACTGTGGGGCCAGCATGGGTATCTACGGTAGGGAGCCGATCGCTTGGGGAGTAGTGGGTACACCTAGTGGAGATAGGGGCAGACGGCACCTATGTAGTCAGCTAGGGGTACACGAAACTACTAGTTAAATTTTCTAAGTCCTTGGGTGGGATCAACCTTTAAGTAGGAATGACTGGTGTGGTGTAGTGTAGTAATTACCCTTGGGTGGGTAGATGCATCTTTACCGTTATCTTAGTTTATCCTATGTCTAGTTGGCTGCTTAGTGTAGTCATTTATCCCCAGTCATCACCGTACCAAGTTTATATCATACCCTAATTACTTTAATGATTGTATTGTTAATGTTATAGGGCTCACTCAGACTTATGTCTGACCCCGTTGTTTTTATCTTTTTCCCAACCCTCAGGTTCTCAGAGTGGGCCTAGCACTAGTGGGTTTTGATCAGATTGCTTTATCTATCTTTTGGAGCTTGGACCGTGATGTAAAGCCTAGCTTATCTTTTCTATTATGGCTATTAGTTATGTAGTGGGATTATGTACTTATGTTTTTATCAGGATGGATATTTAGTACTTGACTCTTTTATGGTGTTGTAACTAAACATGTTTACCTTCTGCTGCAATGAAATGATGTTTTAGTTTTTCAAGTATTATTTATATCTGTCTTGTTGTAATTTTTCTGTTCTATATTCACTTAAAATACTCCACCGAAGTTAAGGCATTCCCTTAGTGAGTGACCTTAGCGGGTGTGGGGTGTTACAGTACTGTGGCTCTGTCGTGGTTGAAATCTACGGATTGCAAGGACTTCTCGCTGCTAATCCATGGGGTGATTCCTATATTGGCTGCAGTAGGAGATTACCTTCGGTTCATCTTGTTCCTGGATGACTTGTATGGACGGATGTCTGACAGAGTATTTCCAAAGGGATTACATACGTTGATTTCTTCAAACGTACCATAGTTGGTGGTAGAGAGGGGCACTTCTCTTAGCTTAACCACTAGAGTATTTTTGTGGATGTCAATTAGTGATATCTGATGGATCTGACAATGTGACATTCAAAGTAAATGGTGGCCAAATGTTTCAAAAGTCGATTATAACCTTGAGCTTCACAACCGGGAAATGACAGAAATCGGGCAGGAAGTATGGCTATGTGGGTCTCTCCCATTAGGATGTATAATCACCTATCTAGAGAAATTCCATTTCCTTCTTGAATCCATTTCAATGCTGACCCTTTTCGGGAAACAGTGGGTCGCACCCAACCATTGGTGATATACATTCGATACACTCAAGTGAAATGAGTGGTCGGTCATGTGTGGGCCGGATTGCAAGACGTTCTTGTTGAACCCAGTGTATTCGCCTCTAGAGATACACTATCGGCAGGTGGTCCCATACCTTGTCATAGTTGGAAATCCAATCTCCAATAAGCGACTGCGATTTTGATTGTATAATATATATGTGGAGCGTGAGATGCAAGCGTTCCGCTAGATTGCTATTTATTTGTGATTTGATAGACACTATTATAATATCAGAATAGTATTGATTTTCAAACTGTTTTGGGTTATAATAAGGTAAAAATCGTCCGTGTTTATGTGTGGATTGGTCTTACTATTATCCTTTCTTTCAAAAGGATTTCTAAAGTTAAGCCGATTGTTCGATGTGAATTTACCACTGAAAGTATTTCAGACTAATCCGGGTGTTCTTGCTTTGCTTCAAAATGTGCTCAGGCCAGACCGAACATATTTGATAGGTTAGTTTTTTGCTTGGAGTTCAGGAGCTAGAAACAGAAGGCTTCACCGTTAATTATTTAAAGTTATTCCACTAATGCTGATACATGTTGTACTCTGATAATTAGTATATGTACAAGATTTTCATTAGTATAAAGAAATGTTGTTATATTATATATATTTTCGTCCCGCTGTGAGGTTCTGATGGTCATCTTCTTTCTTCTATTCTAATATTTCTTTCTTTCTCTCTCATCCCCTAATTTCTTTCTCTTAACATTCTACTTTTCTATGTAATTTGGGTTGACTGTGGCAGTTAAGTGTCGGCCTAAATTGAACTGAAAAGTAGGACGTTACAAGGTGGCTCTCTCCCATTTCAGTGCACACAATTATTCTTCATATTCTTCCTCCATGTATCTATTCTGAATATATATATATATATATATATATATATATATATAATTGGGAGAAGTTGATGTACCCCAGATCTACAGAGATAATTCAAAATACAAGTTCTACATATAACAATAAAAGATATAGAAGTGGACTTTTCTACAACGGTATACAGGTATATATATGTATGTATGTATGTATGTATGTATGTATGTATGTATATAAGATATAATCTCTTCTTCACCAAGACCCGCTGTGAGTTGCCTATTATTTTCAGATCTGACACCTAGAACTATATCATGACAGTAAATAAAATTGGGTTTATATCATATAGTGTCTATATGATAATTACTATACATGTTCTTCACTGTTATTCACATATTCCATTGTTATAAGTAAAATATATGTTTTTACTAGTCATTTAATTGATTAGTTATATGTATTTATCATCCTTTTCCCTATTTCTACTATTTTAGTTTATTTCCAGTCTTGCCTATATGCCTATATAGTCTGATTTGATTCTATTTTTCTTTCTCTATTTTTTTTCCTTTTATTTACGCTAAGCCTAGGTCTTTGGAAGCCTAGGCCATGTCCAATTAAAGTTTGCGTATGGTTAGGTTTGGGATGAAATAAAATGACATGGAAAAAGGGGAATTTGGGCATATTTATAAATTGAGGACTGTCTGACTATAATTTGGGAAAGGGATAAATATGCATATACTTGTACATGCTGCAATTTAGGAACATAA